>CM053767.1:40054428-40136635 GCA_028658305.1 Pachyuromys duprasi | reverse complement strand
TTTGTTCTGATGACAGTGTCCTTTGCTTTACAGAAGCTTTTCAGTTTCATGAGGTCCCATTTATTGATTTTGCTCTTAGAGCCTGTGCTGTTGGTGTTCTGTTCAGGAAGTTGTCTCCTGTGCTAATGAGTTCAAGGCTCTTCCCCACTTTTTCTTCTAAATGTGTCTGGTTTTATATTGAGGTCTTTGATCCACTTGGACTTTAGTTTTGTACAGGGTGATAAGTATGGATCTATTTGCATTTTTCTACATATAGACATCCAGTTAGACCAGCACCATTTGTTGAAGATGCTGTCTTTTTTCCATTGAATGGTTTTGGCATCTTTGTCAAAAATCAGGTGTCCATAAGTGTGTGGATTTATTTCAGGATCTTCTATTCGATTTCATTGCTCCACCAGTCTGTTTCTATGCCAGTACCATGCAGTTTTTAGTATTGTTGATCTATAGTACAGCTTGACATCAGGGATGGAGATACCTCCAGAAGATCTTTTACTAGAGGATTGTTTTAGTAATTCTGGGTTTCTTGTTGTTCCATATGAAGTTGAGAATTTTTCTTTCAAGGTCTGTAAAGAATTGTGTTGGTGTTTTGATGGGAATTGAATTGAATCTGTAGATTGCTTTTGGTAAGATGGCCATTTTTACTATGTTAATCCTGCCAAGCCATGAGCATGGGAGATCTTTCCATCTGATATCTTCTTCTAATTCTTTCTTCAGAGACTGGAAATTTTTTTTTTGCTTTTATTTTAGAGAAATTTTATTTTTTCAAGAATGTGTGTTGAGAGAATTGAGTTTTTACTCTGTTGCTGTCAATTGGGTAAAGAATCTGGTTCTCTCCAGGTCTCTATGTGGATAGACATGAGCTTACTCTAGCTGAATCACAGGTATATTTGGTAATTATCATTTAGCCTTTATAAAATCCTGACGCTGCGTGAGATGGCATGGCCCTTTAAGACAGAGAGTCGGTTTAGAATGGGCAGGATTTCTGGAGTTCTTGAGCTTCCTGTGTGGAGGGCACAGAGCTGTTGGGATATGGCCTAGATGAGTAATGTCCTGGCAGACGCCACCATCTTAGGCTAGGTGAAGTGACCCAGGATGGCTGGGGGGTGCAGAGGGAGGTAGTCCCCGGTGAGAGGGACTTAGGAGCCATTGTTGGGGAATGAAGAGTCCCTTTCTGAGAAGCAGGAAACCATGGGGCCTGGGGCCAGCTGAGTGCGCACGGTGGGTTATGAGTAGCCCTGCTATGCATGCCTTTGTCTGTCTCTCACTAGGAAACACATTGTCTCCAGCCAGATTCCCTGTCACTGTGGCTAAGCTTCTCATTCTTGTTTATATACAGCCTAGGTTTATGAACACAAGTATTTATGTGTAGACACAGGAACTATGTTGCTGTAGTTGTGATTTTGGGTCAGGACATTCCCAAAGGCTCTGCCTAGAAATCCCTGCCACTCACCAGTACCCAATCCCCCACCCCCCACCAAACCTGCCACTGGCCACCACGCCACCATTGGAAAGGGTGTGGGAATTAGCCGTAGTGAGACCTGAGTGGTGGGAGGGAGTTGATTTGGTTGCTGGTGTCATATAATGGCACCTGTGCTATCCTATGGAAGGCTGTTCCTCAATTTTTCTCTCCGCTCAGCTTTTTCCTGCTGGACTCTTCTCCTGTGGCCCCAACTCTCAGGTCCCATAAACCCCCGCTTCTGTGTCATCGTTTTAGGCTATGGAGTTGTAGGGTGGAGACAGGGGTTTGTCCTGATGAGAGATAGTCAAAGGCATCCACAGCAGATGTCTATGAAGGACTAAGACTTCCTGGGTGCCCTCTCAAGGCCCTGCTCACCTCAAGGTAATGCTGGCTGTACTCATGTGATCAGGCACCATGCTGACTCTGAATCAAAGCATTTCCTACCCACCTCTGGGGACACACCACTTGTAAGTGGCTGGGTCCTTTCCATTCTGCGATTTCCAGACTTCCGGATGCGGGAACCTTTTCTTGGTCAGCTCCAGGTGGAGACTGTTCCCAGGCAGTAGGGTGGGGGACTCAGTGAAGCATGGTTGGGCGTTCTCCATCCTATGTGGGAGGATTGGCAGGCCATCGGCTGAAAATGGGAGAGGCAGAGGTGGGATGCAGCAAGAATTCCCCATGACCCTTCTCCTTTACAACCAGAATGCTTACTGGTCACCTCGAGGCTTAAGGAGTCAGTGGAAGCAAGCCATGTTAGAGGACCCGAATCAGGGAGCAGGGGCCAACCATGAAAAGGCGATGGATGCTATAGCCAACGTCCCTAATGAGGACAAAAAGCCTGAGGATGTCACGGTAAGCTAGGCCAAGAAGCAGCGTATCCCTTGAATGGGGAGTGGACTGGGCAGAATTCTTCCTTTTGTCCTGAGACCTGCAGCTCCTTTCTACCACTCTGGATGCCCCTTAGGGCCTTCTCAGTGTGAGCTCACTCTGAGCTGATGTGCTGCTTTCTTCTGGACAAGCTCTAGTTTGTCCTCTGGGATGCCTCTGGTAGATAGGTGCAGAGATCAGAATACTGAACACAGGCTCCCTTCTTCCAGTCCAGGAGAAGGCTCCAGGCTTCTGAAAATGGGTCAAAATTTTCAGGAACATTTGCATTCCTCAAATCATGGCAGCAAAGTCCCTGGTCCTTGCCAGGTTCCCCTTGCATGCCAGGAAAGTCCCTGCCACTATTCACACGCAGACACACGCACACACGCACACACGCACATGCATGTGCAGGTGTCCACACATTCGGGTCCTTGTCCCATGTGAGGTTGGACTGTAACGTCTCTTAGGATCTGATGCCATTTATTCTCAGAAAAGACTGCACCTTCCCCTGGGTCAACTGAAGAGGTCCACAGAAAACCTGGAGTGTGACGTTTCCAGTAGCTGTGAGAGAGCTAGGAAGACACACATCCCAGCATTACCTGAGGGCTCACTGCGGGTGTTGTGGCATGGTCACTAAGGCCTTAATGTTGACAGTGTTTATCAGCACTGGGTCCTGACCTAAACACATCTCATGTTTTTGTCAATACTGAGTCATGCTACAAGTCTGGCAGGGTTATTAGGCTCCCTACTTTATAGAGGGCAGCTTGTGGTGGCCACAGCATGAAACCTGGGGTCTTTTGGCTGAATGTGTGAGGGTCCCTTACAACAAGGGGCTCAGAGACCATAGAGGAAGTCACCAAGAGGCCAAAAGGAAGGAGCCTGAGGGTTCAGAGGTTGGGGTCCTCAGTGCATGGCCCTCATAGAGCACACGAAAGGAGAGGTGTTCTTTTTTTCTGAGGCATGAGAGAAATATTCACTATTTCAAGGATTGTTCTCACAGAAGATTCATATTCTAGGTCTCTTCCAAGAAAGCAAAGGCCTGGAGGGAGGATTTACAACCACAGATGAAACAGACTGCAGTGCGTAGAGCTGGCTTGGGGGCTCGGGGACTCTCTCTCCTCAGGAACAGCACCCCATTACTGGGTGTCCCACACTGCGTGAGGTTCCTAATGTATGTGGAGGGACAGGATGTGAGCCTCTGGTCACAGAGGTCACACAGCACTGTTGAAGAAAGGCCGAGGGCTGTGGGCAGCATGTATAGCAAAGTGTCCCACAGAGAACATCACAAGTTCATGGGACTACCTTAAGAAAATGGTGTTTTCAGGGTGGGGAAGGTGAAATGGAAGTCCTCCTGAGTTTTCAGGCATCCCTAAATCTTCCTTATATGAGGAATTCGACCCTTAGTCACGCGCTGACAGACAGTTCATCCCTCTTCCCGAGTCAATAGCCAGGGTTTTCTATCGTCTGGGAACCACTGTGAGAGGGAGTTACAGTTTGGATCTCAAATGTCTCCCAGAGATCACATGTGTTACATTGACTCCACCTGGCAATGTTGTTGACAGGTGGTGGAGACCAAGGCAGGTGTAATTAGTAATTAGTGTAATTAGTCAGGTTATTGGAGATATGCCTTTGAGAGGAGTACTGAAATCTCAGCCCATTCTGCATCTCTCCCTCCCCTCCCTCCCTTCTTCCCTTCCTCCCTCCCTCCCTCCCTCCTTCCCTCTCTCCCTTTCTCCCTCCCTCCTTCTCTCCTTCCCTCCCCTTTCTGCTTGTCATAACGTGAGTAGTTTTGCTCTACCATAGCACCCTCTTTCCTCACTGGTACAGAGTGCTGGCACTCAGCGACTGTGAGCCCAAACTGTGAGTCAGAAGCCTAAACAAAACCATCTTCCTTGTAAGTTGGGTCCCTCAGGTATTTTGTGACAGACTAACACAGGTGATCCTCTGCCGAGAGTTTCTTATAGTACACCCATTCTGGATTTGGAAACTTAACACTGTTCTTCTCTGGAGATTCAAGGATCCCAATTCCACGTGTCCCCTGGGAACCCTGCCTTCACCTGGAAGATCTGAACTGCAGGTTGCATTTTTGCCAGGGTTTTTTTTTGTTTTTTGTTTTTTGTTTTTTTTGTGGTGGAGGAATATCACACCATGCCCTCATTAAAATGTACAATTAGCATATGTTAATTTAAAAACCGGAATATTTTTAGGAACTATCCCATGTGGAAAAAGTGTCCCAGGGATTTGTTTGGCAGGGATGCATTTCAGGTTTCTAGATGCGCTGCTGTCAAAGCTCTCTGTCCCCAAATCCTCCAGTTTGGTAGCACAGTTCCCAGGAAGGGAGAGGAATAGTAAAACTAAGTTGCAATCACTTCCTCATGATCTTCACGACCGTGTGAATAATACGGTCATAAATTTCTTCTCCAACATGTACCATTCTGCCATTAAGACTCAGTTCATCTGTGTTGCAGTCTTACTTTTTGGAGATTACCCTGTGGAAGGAAAGGGAATTTAGCTCTTCACCATTGAAGGAAGTAAATAAGACAGGCTTCTGAACATGGAGTGCTCTGTTTCTCCCTCCCTCCTTCTCTCTCTCTCTCTCTCTCTCTCTCTCTCTCTCTGTGTGTGTGTGTGTGTGTGTGTGTGTGTGTCTGTCTGTCTGTCTGTCTGTCTCTGTGTCTCTCTGTTTCTGTCTCTGCCTCTTTCTCTCTCCCACCCCTCTCAGGGCCAATGTTTCTTAGAGAGGTGGCTTGGACCTCTGCTGGAACAGCTTCAACACTGAGCAGAAGACCTTTGGCAAAGTGGCAGGACAAAGGGCAAGCCTAGAGGTTTAGGGCAGCAACTGATGGGAAAGCAATAGCCATGGGGGAAGGCGTTCCTAGACCGTACCTTGTTAGCCCAGTAGCTTCCAGGTGACAGATATGACTGTCATGTGATAGGGGCCTCTGTCTCCCTGGACCTGTCCTTTTAACACAAAGAAAGGCAGAATAGCACACCCCTCCCTCAGTTCTTCTCCTTGCCCTTTGCCATCAGTGCCTCAATCCTCAAACCCAGGAAGCATGTGGGAGCAGCCAATGTTGGTGTCCCATTGTACCTATTGTGCGTACAGTTGGGTTTATATATTAAGATGAACATATATGTGACATTAACATCGGCATCATGTAATAAAGAAGTAGCACACACATACAAATCAGCAGACACAAAACCTAGTGGCATTTTCCAAGCAACAGCCTTCATACTGGACAGTCTCATTGTCAGATAATCATCCAAGGTCATTTGCTTCTGCTCGCTGGGGGAAAAGAAGCAGGCCCAGAGATGTTCGGTGGCCTGTCTCTAAGGTATCCAAGCAAGGAAGTGGTGAAGTCAGGACTAGAGGCTGGTCTCCGTCATTTTCAGACTCCTGGTGGGAGCTCCTTTTCAACTGCCCCCAAGGAGAAGGGTGAGGAAGAGAAGTGAATTTCTTTCACAGAAGTGTTCTAGCAATGGCTGTACCTCACCATCCATTAGATCTAGTTGGGGTATATGCAATAAGTCCTAGTGGACACAGTTGGCAATGATGGCTGAAGCTGTGGACATCTGGTTTTCCCTTTGGAGATAAACATCCCAGAAGTCCCCAGTCTCTCGGGGGAAGAACTCTCTTTGGGGGTTGGTACACCCACAGGGCACCTGAGATGTGTCTGTCACTCTCTTTCCACCCCAGGGGGTGCAGAAGCAGATCTGTGACCTTGCAGAACAGCTGTCTAGACAGGCATCTTGGTGGTGTGCAGCTCACAAAGACCTCCAGAGCCAGATCGATGAGCTGATGAAGGAGAATCAGGATCTCCGAGAGGAACTGAAGACTTTGAAGGAGAAGGTTTCGGGAAACAAAAGCCCTGCAGCCTCACCAGCCGAGACAGACGCAGCCGGCAGTATGGTACAGCAGATTCTCTGCATTACAGAGATAACCGCTCGAGGGCATGCTGTCTCCACCGGGTATCCCTCAATCATAAATCACACAGAAGTGACAGTAAATCTTGAGTGGGCCTTCCTGGGAACCTTGAGGACAGAACACGTCCCCACCCTGTCTCCAGGGCACTCACAGGCTCTGACGGAATAACTACACACATGGCCAGGCCACCTTGGGACTCCAAGTTCCTACTTTACCTTAGCTGATGGACTGGATCCTGTCGTTAACTCCTCACAGGGGGAAGTAGGACTTTGATCTAACCCTGTAACATAGTGGCTCGGGGCTGCCTGCTGTCACAGGCAGACGCTGAGATGGGTCTTGTGAGCAATTTTCCGTAGCTACTGCTCTCGTGTTGTCTCTAACCCTGCTCACAGTAAGTAGGTAAGATGTGCCCACAAGTTGGCAAGCTGTCACTCAGGACCTCCACAAGATGTCAGGCTCTCCACGCCGTGAGGCAATCGCTTCGCGATTCTTAAATGCTCACTGACTGTGCACAATTCTGCTCCTCACGTGACTGTGGATAGGAATGGCATCTGCACCACAAACACAACACTTTGAACAACAACAACAAAAAAAAAAACCAAAAAGAAAAAAAAAAAGGCTGTGAAAGCCACAGTAGTAAATTTGTTCAGGGAAATATGCATTCGAGCATGGTTCTAGGAATGATGTCAAAAGGTCTTCTGTGCGTCCACGTGTGTGAAGTGCAAAGCTGTAAGTTAGCACTGGAAAAAGCGGTGTTGGAGGTTCACACTGCCCCTTCCTCCTCAGAGGACAGTGTGCAACTTAAAATCCCAACCCCACACTTGTAGCTAGCTCCCAGAGAAGGAGAGAGAAGGTCTTTGGCTAGCTGTGTGAATGTTGTATAACCAAAGGACTTCTGAAAAGTCATGTGGGAAGCATGTAGAATTGTCATATATGTATGTATGTGTATATATACATATATATATATATGTTCATATATGAAGGGAATTTAAATGAGTTCACCATATAATGGGGAAGACAATACCCCAACTAGATATCTTATCCCACCAAATAAATCCTCCAGTACCAGGAATGGATTACTTCTTGTTGAGTCATTGGCCAGGAACTCCCCAAGTGCAGCAGTCTATTGCCAGGACTATTGGATTGCTCTCTGCAAACTGGTTGTCAGGCTCTATTTCTGAAGACACAATTTTCTCACTGCAAAGGAGAAAGCAAGTTGATAGCCATCTAGGAGCTCCATCCCTACTGACTAGTATATATATGCAGGTGCTCGGCATGCTACCAAAGGAGAAAGGTAGTCATCACCCGCTGCAAACCCATCTCCTTAAAAGGGAGACTTACCTGCAGGATACACTGGTGCAGTGGTGGTACAAAGACCGTGAGGGTAACCAGCTACTTCTTTATTGAGCATTAAGGCTCATTCTGTGAAGTACTGCCAAACTGGGCAAGAAACTGAGACTAGCTATGCCACGTGCCTAGGAGAGATCCAAACCCAATTATTCTGCTAAAAGAAGGTATCAATAGAATGAGTCCTGGTAACACACTGCTATATCCATAGATCAGTGCCAAGCTTAACCCTCACCACAGACATTTCTTCTGGCAGTAGATAGTAATTAAGGTAGAAAGGCACAAATGGGCAATGTGCAGAGAGAGACTTTAGAGCACTCGGTCCGAAAGGGGCTGTCCCCATCAAGCCCCTCCCCTCATGGCTCCACAGAAACAGCCTCATCCAGACACAGCAGCGCCGAAGCAAAACGAACTCACAGAGACTGTGACAGCACACTAAGACCCGTACAGTTCAAACCAGATGAAATCCCAGCACTGAGAAGGGCAAGTGGACACAAGGACGAACCCTTAACCGAGAAGCTGGTGCAAACGATACTAGCTGGGAAAGGGAAAAGCTGTGTTTTTCAATGGGCTGTCGTGGGGTGTGTCAGCCATACTCCAAGGCAGGCCTTATGCTCCTGAGTAGTTGACCCAACACAAACTGGATTCAGTTTTTGTTTGTGTTTGTTTTTAGTTTGGGGGTTTGTGTGTGTGTGTGTTTTGTTGATTTTTTATTGTTTTTTTTTTCTTTTCATCTAGTTTGTTTTGATTTTTCATTTAGTTTGTTGGGGATTTTTGAGAAAGAGAGAGAAAAGATGAAGATAGGCAGGTAGAGAGGAGGGGAGGGCCTGGGAGAAGTTGAAGGAGGGGAAAACATAATTGAAAGATATTGTATGGAAAAAACCTTAAATAAACATTGTTAAAGAGTTGCATATTTCCTGTCCCCCTCCATGCTCAGCTGAAGTCCCATAATGCAAAGACAGGAGGGTTAGGGTTGTTTAGTCTTAGTCTTTTGGGTCCTGTGATGGTCTGGAACTGATGTCAGCAAGAAGCAGAAAGCAAGCACTGGTCACAGGTGTCTGAGCAGCAGTCTATTCTCGCTAATATGCAGGGGACGCAGCCCCCGTCTCTTAGCTCAAGCCACTACTAACACACTCCAACACTAGTGAGCAGATGAAAACCTGATCTTCCCTCGCTGTGCCCTTTAAGCCTGTGGGACCTGCTCTCAGGTGTCCTTCCTGCCTGTGGTGGTTTGGCAGTCATTGCTCTTCTGCATGGGCCTCCTGTGTTCAGGGCTTTGGCTGCCAGTTTGGGGGCCCTAGCAGAAGAGATTATGAGTAATCAATTATCTGAATGCAGTAAGACTGAATAGCAGATGTGTGCTTGAAGAGAAATAATGACTGAACGAATACCTAAGCCACACGCCAAAAACCACTGAGTTTTAAAAATAGGACAAAGGCTAGAAACTCGTTTTTCTCAAAACTTGTTAAATGTGTTTCTGTGCACTTTATTCACTATGGTGTCAAGCCCTTTCTAGACTATAGATTATAAACCCTTTGTAGATTGCAATCTACCAAATGCAGTAGTTCTGAACTAAGCCTGGGGGGAGAGGGTGCTGGGAGCAGCTTCTCTCCTGCTCCCCCGGGCCAACCGAAAACATGGGATTGTCGTAGTTCAGGCTGTGGGTAGCAAATGGGGTGGATTAATTGACACTTCGGGGGCAGTCTTACTGATGTTGATACAAATCCCCCACATTTGTTTCTAGCCGGTGTACATAAGGATAGAGGGAGTTGGTTCAGAGAAAACGACATCATGGGAAGACAGAGACGACCCTCCTTCTGCAAGTATTCAAAATGGAAGTATAATAGCCACTGGAGGATCAGACTCCATAGATGAAGGACTGTCTTTTATGTCTTTTGATGAAAAGGTGACATTGGGAACTTGGGAACTTGGGAACTTGTACAGTTGTGTTCAGTGTCTGTCTGTCCTTCCCTTTTCTCCCCTCCTTCCTTCCCTCCCTCCATCTCTCTCTCTCTCTCTCTCTCTCTCTCTCTCTCTCTCTGCCCTCCTCTCTCCCTCTCCTTTCTCTCTCCCTTTCTCTGTTTGTGTGTGTGTAGTCATCTTGTATCTGTCTCCACATCATTTTTAGAAATCATTTTTACATGCACACCTGAGTGTGCGTGTATGTGTGTGAGCGCACACTCGCGTGTGCCCATGGAGACCAGAAGAGGGTGTGCTAGACCCCCTTGAGCTAGAATGACAAGTGGTTGTGAGCTATCCAACATGAGTGTTGGGAACCAAGCTGGGGTCTTCTGAAACCACAGCGACAGCTCTTAACCACCAAGTGGGTGTCTGGGGCCTCTACCTCATTTTAATAGACATGTTCTCTGACTGAGCCTGGCCTTCTCTGGTTGACTCCATCTCTGGCTAGCAAGTTTCGGGGATCGACCTGCCTCTGCTTTCTGCTGGGATTATAGGTTTGCTGCCACACCTGCTCTTTTGCAGGTCCAGGGATCTGAACTTTGGTGCTCATGTTTGAGCAGAAAGCACTTTGCAGACCTCCCCTGTCCCCATCTCCTCCCAGCAACACATCCTGCTTTCTCCCAGTCACGTGAAGTCCAACAAGAGCACTTATTCTGTTACTCAGAATGGCCTCAGGTATTTGTTAAACATAGATATGTCTCTACAGATTAGAAAACTGTCTTCATACATGCCGTCAGTGCTAAAACAAGAATAGAACTGAAGTGATTTTTTTTAACCTAACGTATGGGTGGAAATTTTCTACGTTATGTCCATTGCCTGAGTTTAGGGAGTGGAGCCCAGAGCTCTCGGTAGAGTCATCTGAAAGCTGACATGGGTGTGCACAAGCACCTGGTCACTGAAGTGGTGGCATTGCTGGGGAAAACGACACGCTGGTTTTGTGACTCTCTTTGTACCCAGGTTATGCAGCTGTCCTCCAAATTTCTACAAGGACGCCTTGGCAGAATATCCACAGAACTACCTTCTGACACCACATTCCTGGACTCAGAGTCAGTGGCTGGTGAGAAGAGTGAGGTGGCAGGGATCCAGTTGCCTCTGCATTCACTGCTGGATGCTCCCCAGGAGGGGTGGTCATTAGGGTCCAGGATGTGGCATGTGACTGAGGCCCCCTAGAGCTCCCTGGGTTGTGGCCATTTTGTGTCTGATTCCCACTTGAGCTCCTCCTCCTGGCTTGGCAACCTCTCCCTTCCCTTTCTGCCTGCTGTTGCATTCCTTCCTGCCCAGGTCCTGCTTGACCTCTCTCTGAGCTCAAGCTGACTGTCCAGGTATGCAGCCTCTCCTTTCCCCGTGGGTCCCACCTGCAGGTTCTGAGAACCCCCCAATGGCAGGAAGGATGCCTCCCTTCGGCCACTAGTTAGTGGTGAGCATCATACTCTCTGTGCCCTTGGGCGTGCCCCTGGGTGTGCATGACCTCTGCCATGGAGACTTTGCGCAGAGCCCATCTGGGGGCTCAGCTCCCCCTTGTGGTCAGAGAGAGAACTGTTATCCACCTGTAGCCTAGCTCCTTCCACACACCCTCTTGCACTACCAATGTGAGTCCCCTTTGACTTATTGAACCCTAGACCCTTGTGCATGGTAAACAAGGCTCTCTCTCTCTCTCTCTTCTCCTCTCCTTTCTCTGTCTCCCTTCCTTATATCCCCTTCTCCCTCCCCTCCCTCTGAGTGACATTTTTGTGACTTGTGTGTCTTTGTGGTAAAGCAGGGCAACTTCTAGAAGGAAGAGTTTATCTGGGCTTATAGTTCCAGAGAGTTAGCTCATAATGGCAGCACTTATAAGCACAAACAGAGAGCAGATTGAGATGCTTTTCGTTCTTAAAGCCTGCCTCTAGGTAATTTACTTCCCCTGTCAAGGTCATACCAAGAACACCTCCCCCAGCAGCAGCAGATAAAGACTGAGTGTTCAAGCGTCAGAGCCCGCCATACTCAGTGTGTTGGGTTTAACTGTCAACTTGACAAAACCTATAATCACCTCGGAAGAGAATCTTAATGAGGAATTGTTAGATCAGGCTGGATCTGTGGGCGTGCCTCTGAAGAACTGTCTTGTGAATTAATATAGGAAGCCATTGTAGGCAGTGCCGTTTCCTAGTCAGGAGGTCCTGAATGATCCAAGCCAGCTGAGAGGGGGCAAGGAAGCCGCCTCGACTCTCTGCTCTAGGCTGTGGGTGTGACACTCTCAGTGATGGTGACCTTTCCGCCAGTTTCCAATGGCCCTGGATGCACAATGCTCCTTCCCCAGGGCCTCTGTTTCCTCCTACATGTCTAGAGGGCAGTCGTCAACTGTGGGTTTGTAAATTTTCTCTTCCTATGTCTGCCCCCTAACTAGGGCAAAAAGAGCTTCAGGGCAGACACCACCCTCTGCTAGCTTAGTCGCCAGGGCCATCACTTCATGGAGTGAAGACACAATCAGCAGACAAGGGTTGAGTGTTTCCACTCGACACTTCATGATTCTCACACAATCAGTCACTGACATTTGCACAGTGACCTTAGGAGAAAGAAAGAAAATGTGTGGGAAACTTAATTTGGACTTGGAACTTGCACTAAGAATATGACAGTTTCCACTATACGTACACAGTCCCTTGAAAAGCGATTCTCTGCTGTTTCAGATATATGGTCCTCCAATCCAGACAGTTCGGAAGGTGAGATTCTCATGCATGCTCAAGCAAGAAGGCTCCTCCCTGGTTTTTCCCAGAATGCAATGTGGCTGCGGGTAGGTAGGGTTTCACCTGGTGAGGAGGCTGGGGTGGAAGGGCCTGGAGGTGGCAGCAGAAACTGCTGCTGTCTTTCCCATGAGCACAGAAGGCTATGCTGGCTGCGAATGCCGCTCCCCACCCCCGACCCCCGTCTCTGACCGCACTCAGCCTTTCAAATGAGTAGAACACAGCACTTCTGCAGTTATCAGCCAGCTGCATTAGAGCCATGGCCATAGGCAGGTGAAGCCTCTGTGACTCTTAAGGATCCAGAAGCCAAGGTTTTACTGTTTTGTTTTGCTTTTTTTTTTTTAATTTGCAATTCTCAGAGGATATGAGTGGAATTTTTAAAAAAATGTGCAGCAGAAATACCCTAGATCCATGGCCAGTCACCTCATAGCTACACAATGTCTTATAGGAATGGCAACAGAATTAAGCCATTTTCTCCACGGGAAAATGCCATTTACTCTATGGGCTGAACAGTCATAGTTAGGCAGCAGGAGGGTCCCCTAAAAGCCGTCAGTAACCCTTCCAAACACAATCAGCAAGGTGAGATGAGTTCAGTAATAGATTCCAGCTACTGACATACCTCAGGGCCTCAGTGATATTCGCACAGGGTCAGAAGTTAGTGACTGTCACCATACTCACCCTGGTATGGATGGAGCCCACCAAAGAGAGAAAACACTTTTTACAGACATGAAGGTGGTCTCAAGAGCCAGCGTTGATGGCCCTGTCTGTAGTTCTAATGGCTGGGGAACGGGGACAGGAGGCAGTGGTTATAATCTCTCTACAGAATATTCTGTCAAAGTCAGGACCTTCTAGAGACGTGCCATATACTACAGACACTAATGAGGATACTGAGATGCAGGAAAAGCGACACTTGAATGGCAAGGTAGGTGTCGGCAGAATGTAGCCTTTCCCCACCATGTTCCCTGCGCTGTATAGTCTGTAGAGTGCGATCCATGAAGACCGTCCTGGGGCTCCAAGCTGGTGGCTGTCATGCTTCTCTAGAGCATCACCTCAGCACCTCCCAGCTGCTACCTCAGGAAGCACTTTTGTCCCAGAGATCTGCTGCCAGAGTGCTGAGTCTCAGGGAAGGTGGGCAGGGGTGAGCTGCCGTGGTCTCAATGAGAGCTGGAGCAGTGACAGACCAGCTATTCGCTCAAAGCACCTTGCTTTCACCCTCTTTGGCAGGGGCTAGTCTCCTCACTTCATTTTTGGTTTTGGACCTTTGGGCTGAAGGGTGAAGAGGAAGATCTTCACCCTTGAAAGCAGAAGAACACTTTGAGTAGATGAGCAAGGCTGCCTGGCTTTACAGTTTTTCACTATAGTCTCCTCCTCCTCCTCCTCCTTTTCTTCCTCTTCCTCATCCTCCTCTCTTCCTCTTCCTCCCCTCTTCCTCCTCCTTCTCCTCCTCTCTTCCTCCTTCTCCTTTTCTTCCTCCTTCCCTTCCTCCTTTTCCTCTTTTCTCTCCTTCTCCTCCCCCCCCCGACAGTTCTCAGGTCTTACGTATTCAAACTCACCATGTAGCACAATGACACTGGATTTCTGATGCTCCTGCCTCTACCTCCGACGGAACCCGGTGTTTCGAGCATGCTAGGCAAGCAGTCTACCAACTGAGCTACATTCCTAGACCCCAAAGCCTTTCCCCAGTGTGGTTGCTTCACACAGTTGTCTGCCAAAGAAACACAGCCGAGCAAAGCCAGAAGCAGGGCCATTGCTGGTTAGGCCAGCAAGTTATGGCCCAATAGTGGCTTGGGCTCCAGAAGCTGCAGGGTATGAGAAGCAGGTGGTCCATGATACTGCATTTTGCTAGGAGCTTTCTGTCTCACAACCAGTCATCAGCTTCACTGCCCAGCTTCCTGCCTTCCCACCTCTTCCATGGCCACCATCACATTACTGTGTCTTTGGGTCTCTCACCTTGACTCAATCTGTGGGTGTGTCTTGAATTGGATATGCTGAAATTGTTTTCTTGTTTGTTTGTGTTTATATTATGTATTGTATTTATTTTTAATTATAACTTTGTTATAAAATTTTTGCAATGAGAAAAGCCACACACTAAAATTAACCAGACCCAAAGTCTATACCTCTCAGTGAACTTCTATACCATTTGAATAGCCGTTGTGAAGCTGTGGTGAGTCAGATTAGAGCTTACCCTTTCACTGTCAACACATATTTTATATACTTATCTGTCACTAAAAAAAAAAAAGAAAAGAAAAAAAACCCACAAGAAAGCCTAAACTAGGACACAATTAGCTTTACATCCCCTTTTGTGACATAATAGCTCATATCCTAGTTTTATAATATAAAAATTGCACAATCACACATGGCTTAGTGCTAGCACGCTCTCAGAACTTCAGGAGGTGACTTCCCCATTGTGCGAATATCGTAGTGACTCACACAACCTGTCTGTCCTCCATCACGCAACATGGCCTTCTGATGCAAACAAGAGGCCTGGTAAGTGTGAGGAGCAAGACAACACCGGCATAGCCGCACACACTACTGGTATGATATTTTCCGAACAACGTGGAAGGCACTGAAGCAATGATAATGTGTCTGAGAGAGTGAATGCACAATCATTGTGGTGTGTGACTTACCACACACAGGCGTGTTGAACCAGCATCACCAAAAATGCATAGGGCGGCTTCATGCCACATGGCATGAGGGACAGTACATTTGCAGCTTCCTTAGTGACTTATACAATGACCATAGTCTGTGCAGTTGGTTTCTGTCAGAGTGCTGTTCTGGCATTGATTCATGCAGCCATGATTGATTTGCTGATTTCCCTGTGAGGGGCATTTTAAGAACACGCGTGCTTCGTTATTTTGAGAGGCACGTAGTCACCGAAGCCTCGTTGGAGCTTTTCTGGTTGGCTGAGAACAACAACTCATCTTCTGATTCCCACCGGCACACAACCCATGCATTCACCTGGTGGGCCTGTGAGTAAGGGATTGAGTAGACTTGGTTCAAACCTCCATCAGGATGTCTGTTGTCTTGGCTGGTGGCTGGGTTTTGTTGGCTATCTCTTTGATTTGTTCAGAAGAATTAGCTCTTAGCTCTGATGAGTCAGCTCCTTTATTTCCAGCTATTTTAAGAATAATTATACTGTACGGCATAATTAATAAATGCTACGAGTTTTTAAAAATACACATATATTAACTCCTCAAATTGCGATTATTTCTGCCAGTGTCTTTTTTTACACTAGTCTTTACAGGGCTAAAGATTGAGAGCCTGCAGTACACATTTGAAGTTACTTATTTGCTGATTACTAACTTCATGAAACTATTAGTGTAATGCATGAGTCAAAAGGATGAGATAGAAAGACAGAAAGTGCACAAACGCTAATGTTTACATATTAATTGTACATTTTTAGCTGGCCCAGGATTTTAGGTTCATCAGTCCCAGACTGATGGATCATACAGACTCATGGCAACTGCTTAGCATCAACTTGAAGAAAGGCAGACATTGAGAAACAAATCATAACACTTATTATTGATAACCAGATGTAGGGCGGGGATTGGGAGCTCAACAGTATAGGGTGTGTGTGTGTGTGTGTGTGTGTGTGTGTGAGTGAGTTAGTATCCACCCTGCAAGGCAGACAGTGGGCAGAGATTTTGAATTCAAGGAGAAACAGTGTAGCCACAGTACCAATGCTTGTTATTACCCTCTCTGTCTGTGAGTTTTTGTGTGTCCATTAAGGTGGAGGAGGTTCTCAGTGATGGGCGAACTATCATCACCTTCCCCAACGGAACCAGGAAGGAGATCAGTGCTGACAAGAAGACGACCATCATCAGGTTTTTCAATGGTGACATGAAGAAGGTCAAGCCTGACCAGAGAGTGGTGCGTGCAATGGACACACATGTACTCTTACAGAATCAGAGACCCCCCCCCAGTTACTAGCAAACATTCTCTTGGTGTCAGGAGATGAGGGAATGTGGAAGGCCAGAACCTTCTTGTTAGAGAGAATTTTGTCCATGGTGTACGATGTAAGCGAGGTCCTTCGTGATCTCGACCTGCAGATTTGCACGTCAGTGGTGTTTCCACTATTGCCCCGCCCTCCGTTGTGACTTCCTGTTATCCACATGTTCTTCCACTCACCTAAGCGAGACCGCATGTCTAGAAAAAAAAAATGAACCAGAAAATCCCAGGAGACCTATTTGAGTGACAACTTTCAGGAATCCAAGGCCCAATGAGACAAAGAGCTGTGTTGCCTCACCTTGTGTGTGTGTGGGGGGGGCACACACATGTTTCTTAGATGGAAGTGGTGAGGACGATGGACAGACAGAGAACAGCAGGTGAGAAGCAACAGGGATGAGCCAGGAGAGAGAGTCGAGCTCAGTGCAGGCTGCAAGGGAGATGCCCCTGCTTTGACTTCCTCTCAGTGCCGGATGAGTGACACATCACAGAGGCCTGCGAGCATGCTCCCCCTCCAGGGCCATGTCCAGGAGCTGCCGACCCCCTCCTGTGTCTCCTGGTCTGCAGAGGGGAAATGGTACTCCTGTGGTGATGGAGACACCCACCTGGCTGTGGACATATGGCTAATCTAAAGAGAACGTTCTAAAGTCATGGAACAGAGAAGCCCCCTCTCCTAGTTTGCTTTCTATTGCCGTAATAAACACCACGACCAAAGACAATCTGGGGAGGAAAGGGTTTATTTGGCTCCCATGCTCCCATCGCACAATCACTGATTGAGAAAGTCACCGCAGGAAGCTGGAGGCAGGGGCTTGAGCGAACATGGAGGTGCACTGCCTACTGGCTTGCTCACCTTGCTTTTTATGCAACCCAGATCCGCCTGCTAAGGTTCGGGACCCTGAGTGTTAGTCACTGGACCCTTGCACATTAGTCACTGATCAAGAAAATGCCCCCCACAGACTTGCTTACAGCGTAGTCCAATGGAGGGTTCGTCACAACTAATGTTCCCTCATCTCAAATGACTCCAGCTTGTGCCAAGCTGACAGACACTAACCAAAACACATTCCAATCTCAGAGTCACAGATTTCCCAAAAATATGACTCCGTTAAAGATGTTCTATCTGCTCTTTCCACTTCTGTGGATGGAGAGACATGTGTCCCCCACCCCGCCTCAGAGGACTGACATGATGGGACCACTCAGGAGTCTGTACTAGGAAGTAGAGCAGTATCTTCCTTCCACGTTCTTTTCAGACAAGTACCCCATTCAATCCCACTCTACCCTGTGGCTGTGGGGTATATTTTGGGGGGTGGAGTCTGAGTTAGCATCAGGAGCACCTGCTGCAACAACACTTATCAATGTTGTTTCCTTCTTCTTGGGAACCAAGGGAGACTGTTAGAAAGGTCACAAGGTGCAGTCCCGTGAAAGTCCAAGCACTTTGTGAGATCTACCCTCTTGAGCTGCAGTTGTCCACTAGTCTGGAAATTACGGAGTTCATGGGACACTGGGGTTCACAGCCCATGTCTACCAAGACTAGAACTCACCAGCTACAGCCCCCAAGAGGCATGAAGGCTTAGCAAGTCTCAAGTTAGAGCATGCTTAAGTACAAAGGTACAAAACTGAGGACTGAGTAGCCTCCCACGGGCTTCCAATAACCAATAGGCATTCCTAGGGAGTCAGTGACCTGCCCCATTGTCTTGATGTTGCACAACTGTGGAAGTACCCATGGATGTAGTCATGCCTTCCTCTCCTGCTGAGCCTGTACTCTCAGCCACCTATGGGAAGTAGTTGATCAAATTCCTCTGAGGCCCCCAACATAAGGCGAACCCCATCCCAGTGTGGGTTTCCTGTCCTCACAGATTTATTATTATGCGGATGCTCAGACAACGCACACAACCTACCCAGATGGTGTCGAAGTTGTGAAGTTTCCCAACAAGTGGACCGGTGAGTGGCGTTACCCGTACCTGCTGGCTCAGAGCCTCGTGTGCTGGTGTTGAAGATGGCGGGATGCTTGGCCATTGTGGGGGAGGGCAGCAGACATCCAGCCTTTCGATTCACCAAAGAAAAGTGCAGGCTGCCCACTTAGATTTTTAATGTCTTTTTTTTTTATTAGAAATCACTCTATGAAGTACAAAGAGCAAAATCATACCAAAGAGCCATTTTTAGTTTGCCTGAAGTTCATCACACTGGATGTCCTGGAGTTTGTCCAGCATGCCTATATTATCAAGTTCAAGGACACTGACTGTCCCCCATCCCTTACCTTTCTAACCTTCCAATGGCCTATACAACATGCCCCCCATTCTGCCCCTGTCTGAACACATTTCCTTTCATAGTCATTCTGTTCCAGTAAATTCTTTAGACCTGCTCTCTAGTTCACCATTTTTCTCTTTAACTAAACCTTATGCACTCTCCACTGTCGTCCTTGGCTTGCTGATGCTCTCTACTTCACTTTTCAGGTCTGTTAAGAATATCAGCTAATACTACCCTTCTCTTGTTTTAGTCTCCTTTCCCCTTAATTCTCAAGTCCCTTTACACATATCTGCCTCTCCATCTTGTTCTGGTGACAGCCTGACCAACCCCAGACATGGAGCTCAGTGTGTCACAGCTGAGTCTTCATGGTACCACAGCTGCGGGAAGAGACTGTGGTGATCCCAGGCAGCCCAGGCTGCCCTTCCGCAAAGCCATCTGTGCCCAGGCACTATAACCAGAACTTCATGTTAGTTTCTTAGTGAGAGTATGCCAGACGCAGCAGGTCACAGGACTGGTGATGCTGAGCCTACTTCAAGGCCCGTAGCTGCAGATTCTCTTGAGAGAACTGGTGATTAGCGCTTGACGGTTTTGTAGTTTGGTTTTGTTGTTTTGGTTTTGGTTTCTGGTTCACGTTTCTTTGAGAATGGCACTTTGAGCCTGGGCTCAGGCCCCATTTCTAGACACAGACTTTGTGCGCTGTAATCAGCACAGTTACAAAGTTGAGCCTTGCAGACACCATGAGCAGCAAACAATACCTGAGCGCTGGAAGCATTACTTCTGAGCTTTTCTGGTATTTGGGGCCCTTCGTCATGTCCGTCTTAGTGTTAATATTCCAGCCAGTGCTCTCGTGGTTTTTACAGACTGCTAAGCACACAGGTGGGCAGGAGAGCAGTTATTTCTTCAGTAACTTTTGGTACACACTTGGCATTGAAAAATGACATTGGCTTGTTCACAAATGCTCTGCAGGGTGGTTGGTGGATGTTAGCCAGGTCTGGTGAAAAAGAAAAGGGTCTGATAGACCTAGCTGGTCTTTGAATCTCAGCTGGTCTGTGTAGAATGTCTCTAATGTGTCCCTTCACTATATAGCTGGTTCCGAGTTCCATTGTGATCCATTCGAATGGTTCACATTCTCCAAAACAGCTTCCCATGACCGTTCAAAAGCAAACATCACAGTCCCCCTCTTGCCATTTTTTTTTGGGGGGGGGGATACACCTGTGTGTCTGCATTCAACAAAGTTCAGCAAAGACCATTTTGTACTGATTCAGCACCAGGCAGTCAAGGATTCTGAGATTCTCAAGCTATTGAATCAAAGAGAACCCCGACTTCTCCAGGGCATCACACCAACCCACCCCTTAGCGCTCAGGACTCTAATGTTAACAAATACTTACTGAATGGTGTTATTCCTTGGGTGTCAGACACCACACCATGTTCTTCTAAGTATAGTTCATGCTTCTTTTTGTTTGCCAACTGCCAATCATTAACCAGCACATGCACACAAAGAACATGGACATCAGAAGGACACATGGAAACCTATCAATGGCATTTCACTTGGAAGCTTTTTCTGTTTTCTGCAAAGGCACAGTGAAAAGCTCTTTGCGCCGTGCTCACACACTGTCACCTGGCCTTGGCTAGTGCAGTGCTTCGGCAAACCCCACAGTGAGGCATAGTCTCTGCTCAAGGCTGACGTCACTATGGTTGAGAATGACCCAGCTTGCCTTTGAAAGTGAATACGGAAGAGTAAAGGCATTTCAACAGTGTCTTCGTCGCTTTTTTTTTTTCCACTGTTGTGGCCAGATATTTGATGAAAAAGCAACAAAAGGGAAGGAAAATTTTATTTTGGCTTACAGTTCAGAGAAATTTAGTCCCATGTGTTGGGAAAGATGTAATGGAAGGAGCATGAGGTCCCATGTACTAGGGAAGGCATGATGGCAAAAGTGTGAGATCCTGTGTGTTGGGAAAGGAGTATGAGGTGGCTGGTCACACTGTCATGTTGCAGTCTAGCAGAGAAACGTGGATGCTGGTACCTCTAGCATTCCTCTTTTAATTCAGCCTGGAACTGCAGCACATAGCACTGCCTGCCACCAATGAAGGATTTTTACCACACATCCACAGCCCATAAGATTCTCAGAACTTTGAAACTTGAATTTGGTTTCTACCAAAGGTGTATCACTTTTTCGTCCTCACCAAGTAGGAAAACCCGCAATCTGTTTTGTGCTAGAGACCGTCTACACTACTGCATAGCCTTATTCGTTGACCTAAAATTGAATCAGCATGCCATTTGATGCCTGCCAATCCTGACTACGAACTTGTAAGACTAAAAAAGCTCATGCTCATTAATATTTTAACATGGGTCATTAAGATTCAACACAGCTTCCAAATTCATTCAGTATAATAACGTATTTTAAATGGATGTTTTCTGCAGAAAAATTCTACCCAGATGGCTCCAAGGAAACCGTGTTTCCTGACGGAACAGTGAAGCAGCTTAAGGATGGATGTGAGGAGACTGTATTCCCTGATGGGACATCTGTGATAGTGAAAAGGTCAGCATCCTCAAAACCTGTGAGAGGCTGTGCTCTGTGTCCTATAGCATATTTACAAGTTTGTAAATGCTGACCCCATTTAAATACAACAACAGGGGCTGGAGAGATGGCTGAGCAGTTAAGAGAAATGCTTGCTCTTGGAAAGGACACAGGTTCAGTTCCCAGCACCCACATGACAGCTCGCAACCATCTGTAACTCAGCCCCAGGGGACCCAATGGCCTCCTCTGACTTCCATGGGTACCAGACACTCATGTAGTTCTCAGATATGCATGAAGGCAAACACTCATACACATAGGAATAAAGAAATATTTTAAAAACCAAATATAACACCAAAAGTATGACAAAAACAAATATGACACCATTGGGCCTACACATTTTTTTTACTTCAGTTTAAATCTCTTTATGGAGAATATGAGCTTAGTCATAGAATTTTGGGAGCAATCATGTGCCTCCAAGATTGCCCTGTCATTGAATCCGGGGACAAAGGTGGCTCTACAGTTTACATCATCAGCTGATGTCATGGTCATCTAGCTTGGTATCAGATTAATCTCATTCCGTATTTCTTAGGATGTATCACTGTTGTTAGGTGACACGTGTCAATGCTTAGGTGACTGAAGCTGGCCAGCTTTGAGTACAGTCTTCAGTGTTCACCTTTCAAAGCCACGTGTAGAAGCATGAGTCTGTTGCAGCATGTATAAGCAAGAATACAAAATGCAACAAGAACATGCTAAGTTCCTGTATCGATGCTGGTGTGTACAGACAACCAGGTTCAAGGGCCTTCAGCCATCATATGTCCACCAGCCTGGGCAAGGTTACAGTAAACTCACCTTAGATGTTCCCAGCATTCCCTGACTACAGTGTGTCCTACATGTTTCCTCTATGACCTTGACATTATCAGCTCTTCCAGTGTGCTGGGAGTGCAGGATCCCCATTCCCTAAAGAGTTTCCATGGCTTTCCCGGTGGGGGTCAGCACAGGACTCTTTCTTTCCTGTTTCTGTCATGAACTGAGCAGCCCTGCTTACTCTGCTCACCACATCTTAGAGTGTGAGCTCAGGTCTCAGGGACCGTGTTCCCCATTTAGCTCCTTCACCCCCCTCCTTCCTATGCTCGGCCAGCCTGGGCTCCTCCTGTCCTTTAAACCTCAAACGCCTTGCCTGCCCTTGCCCTGGACAGCCTCCACTTCCTCCCCCGCCAAGGCAGACTCAGGGATCTAGGTGGTGTTACGGCATCACTCATTTCCAGTTCTTCCCATGCTTACATAGTTCTCATATGCTACTACCAGGGCGTCTCTCTGTTCTACAGGAATGGAGACAAAACCATCACGTTCAGCAATGGACAGAAAGAAATCCACACAGCCAGGTTCAAGCGGAGGGAATTCCCAGATGGCACCACCAAGACTGTGTACTGCAATGGCTGTCAAGAGACCAAGTATGCCTCAGGGAGGGTCAGAGTCAAAGACGAGATGGGAACCGTCATCCTGGACTGGAAGTAGCGCATCCACCAGACTCAGCGTCAGGCACTAGGCTCCAAATATAGTTGCGACCGAGACAGACCCAAACAGCTCACATTGATAGATTCCCCGGACAATCTTGGAGATCCCCTACACATCAGGAGTAGAGAGGCAATCCAAAAATCCCAAAGAAAAGACAAACAAACACGTAACCACCAACTTGAGACAGAGGTCAGAGACGAAGTAACCAGAAACAAGGCTTTCCAAAAGCACAGCTCCCATGGCCTTGTCCAGACCGTGTCTTCTGTCATGGTCTGGGCCTGGAGCAGAGGATGTAGCTTAAGTGCTGCCAGGTAATTCCTGGGACCAGCCAGTAGCGACAGCCAGCTTCACATTTTGCTTGGCTGACGCCTGCCTGCTGTGTATTTCTACCCCTTTTTAGAGTCTAATAAGTGGGATCCAGAGTTGGGGATATATCTTCACTGGTGCTTGGTATATTAGTAGACATGATTTAACCACTCTGAAGTGTCTAGACAGAGCCTCATGTAGCATTCTATCCCATAAATTCACATAATTATGATCTGTCATCCAACAAGGACATGAGTAAAAGGCACAGATAAAAACAAACTCAAAAAACATATTTGTTCCTGAGTCTGGCTGTGGTCCCTCCCATTCCGTGAGAGCACTCCGCTGCGCCGTAGCTGAGGTTTCGCCGTAGCTGGTAGGCAGCAGCCAATCTCAGCAGACAGTCGCCAGTTTGCCTTGACCACCCACCCCGTCCAGCCCCTACACTGTTTGGGGACTGGAGCTGCAGAACTGCTACGGAGGGGCCTTTCTTCCGATGAGGAGTTCTGAGGATGTGGGTTTCTCCGTGTCCTCCACACTGCTACAAGGTGAGTGGCTGCAGGAAGCGCTCCCCGCATGTTAGCCGACAGTGCCCAGTGGGCATCTTCCTGTGGAGAGGAATGGCTAGCGGGGGCACTTCTGTCTCTCCCTTTGCCCTGGTTGCCCTTTTGAAGTCCAAAAGATAAAGTGTGCTTGCCTTCTTGATGGCAGAGGGTCGGCAAGGTAGGGAAAAGATCCTCCATTCCTGGGCTCATCTTGGGTTGTGCAGCCATTGCTGGACCAGCCACTGGAGTAGACAGCAAGGCGACATTGTTTCCTTAAACGTCCTGCTCGCCTGAGTCGTCTATGTCTAGGGTCTGTCTCATCACGGTGCACTGTTAAATCTTCATCACTCCCGTGAGCCATGGGTGCTCCATGATGTCTCAGTGCTGGCCTCCGCGTGGGGTTTACAGTTAGCTAGCAGTTGACGACATCCTCAGATTATCTTGAAAATTGATAGGGGATGAAAGAGAAAGAAAGAAAGAAAGAAAGAAAGAAAGAAAGAAAGAAAGAAAGAAAGAAAGAAAGAAAGAAAGAAAGGAAGGAAGGAAGGAAGGAAGGAAGGAAGGAAGGAAGGAAGGAAGGAAGGAAGAAAGAAAGAAAGAAAGAAAGAAAGAAAGAAAGAAAGAAAGAAAGAAAGGAAGGAAGGAAGAAAAGGCTCACAAAAGCATGACTTCCAAAGCCCCATCCAGACTGTCTTCTGCTGCCACAAAGCTAGCCCTGCAACAGCACATACCCGCAGTGTGAGGCAGGTGGCCAGGCCCTTCGCACCCAGCTTGGGTCAAGTCTAAGCAAAGTGAATTGCTCAGGTGGAAGAGGACAAAACAGAACTTTACAGAGTTCTGGACATGTGGGCTGAAGTTTCCGATCCTTTGACTCACCTCCTCCCCCCTGTACCCTCCCCTCAACCTCTTGTGGACTTGACACACAACACCTCACTGTTAAGCCACACTTTTCCTTTCTCGTTCATCCCCAAGATCACACTAACATCAACCTCACAACATAAAACACTTCACAAATTTTTTAAAGTTCTAAATTCAAACACTTTATAATTCTGTCTCTTTTAAAAAAAAATACAAAGTCTCTTTTAAAATATGAAATGTCTTTTAAAATTCAGTCTCTCAACTGTGAGATCTTGTAAAAATCAAAAATTAGTTAAATCCTTCCTTATTTTAAGAGGGAAGAGCCAGGGCACAGTCACAACATGACTGAAACAAAACCAAACTCCCAACAGCGTAAATAACTCGATGTCCAATGCCTGGGGTCTAATCACAACCTTCTGGGCTCCTCCTAAGGGCTTGGGTCACTTCCAGCTTCACCCCCTGCAGCACACACAGCTTGTTTTTGAGGCTCCTGCTGGCTCTGCCTCGCTGCTGCTGCTGCTGCTGTTCTTGGTGGTCATCCCAAGGTACCAGCATCTCCAAAATGCCGAAGTCCTCTGCTGCAACTAGGCTGCACTTCTGCTCTCTAGGCTTTCTTCATGGTGCCAAGCCCCAGCTGCTCTCCATGACCTCTTCATGCCTTCAAAACCAGAACCACCTGGGTGATTCTTCCACTAGCAAGTTCAGCTGCCAGAGTGAGGTACAGGCTGCCTCCGGAACACAGCTTCTGTGCGCTGACTCTCAGGAAACACCTCCCAGATTTCCCCTCACTGATTCCCTTCTCTTCTTAATTGCCACTGATCTCTCAGCTCCAGCCAAGCCGCATGGAGTATCCCAGCAAAGCTAAAGGTTTCACGTGAGAAGCTCTGGCCTCTTTGTTACTCACAGCTGATTCTTCGGCTAACCAGAACTACAGAACTTTAATTCAAAATAACAAATGGTCCCAAGAGAGTGTTTAAGCTTCCCTCTGAAACTTCCCAAGCCAGGCGTTCATCCTCTGCACTGCTCTCCATTCTTATCTTCCAAGCCCCTACAGAACAGTGCACTGAGCTCTCAGTGCTCAATGGCTTTTCTAGCCCAAAGTTCCAAAGTCCTTCCACAGTCTTCCCCAAGACAGCAATACCAGGCTCTGCTGGTGCCAACTTTGCCTCAGTCAGGATTTCTATCGCTGCAATGAAACACCATGACCAAAACAGGGCATATTCATCTTATACTTCCATATGATTTTTTCACCATCAAAGGAAGCCAGGACAGGAACTCAAGCAGGGCAGGAACCTGGAAGCAAGAACTGATGCAGAGGCCATAGAGGTGTGCTGCTTACCGGCTTGTTCCCCATGTCCACCCAGAAACACCAGCCCAGGAGTAGCACCACCCCGCAATGGGCTGGTCCCTCTCCCATTGATCACTAAGGAAAATCCCCTGCAGCCACATTTTATGGAGGCATTTTCTTAATTGAGGTTCCCTCTTTTCAGATAACCCCAGCCTGTTGACATAAAACTATCCAGGACACCAGGTTAGCGCCATGGTGGAGCAATAGGTAGGCCCTGGGGCCAGGGTCTTGGATACTGATTCCGAGAGCCTTGGGCTAGGAGGCAGCTGTGGGTGCTGCCCTGCAGAGGGCAGCTGTCCGCATTGTCCACTCCTGGGAGTGTACTGCTTCAGCTACACTCTCAAAGGCTCTGAGAGTCAACATGTGCGCTGTGACCTAGTTGGGACCTTGCCTCTCCCCCATCAGTTATTGACAGGGTGAAGACAGAGCACTTGCCAACAAAGAGTCAGAGACCATGCTGGAGAAAGGATGTGAGAGAGATCCTGGAAACTTCTCAAGCTGCTGCCTTGTCCCTGAATACAGCTCTCAGAACAATGCCTGAAGCCTCACCCCTGGGAGATGCCATTTTAATCGCCTTGCCTTGATCTCACCACGTAGAATTCAGGGCCCAGGAATATGGAACAATTTCTAATGTCCGTGTGGCCATGGTTTACAGACAGTCTCTCTTGAACTCAAGATTTTCAGTTTGGCCCAGGTGTAGTTCTGTTAGTACCACCTTCCTCTACCAGCAGCGCCCACTGTCACCACCTCTGTTCAAACCCTGAAACCTGAGGCAGCCGGGACCTTCAAGGAGCCTGTTTCCAGGATGGACCCAGTGCAGAGCACTGCATGAGGCCACAGAAAGTAAAAAGGCTCCCCTGGTGTGTTTAAGAAAGAAAAAAACCAAACAAAGTATGGCCTTGTCTGTCCTGATCGTCTCGTTCCTCAGTTCATGTGTAAGAGTCGAATGATTGCCGTGGCAGCTTTTCAGAATTAGAGCGTTCTGAGTTTGAGCATATGTTTGCCTTCCTATGTTAGCATTCCATGCTCTTTCAGCTCGAAGCACTCCTCCTGCTGCCTCCTGTGCCGAATCGAGCAGTGTTAAAGTCCTCAGCTTCCCTTTGCCAAGAATGTCTACTTCCCCTTCTGAAGGACAGCTTTGCTGAGGGCAGAATTTCTGCTGCATTTAGCTTTTAGCACTTTGAACATACCTCCTCCCTATTTGTATGGTGCCTGCTAAGAATCCTACTGAGAGCACCATGGGGCTCCCCTACATGCAATGTGCTCTTTCTTGCCGCGTTTAACATTCTGTTTCCCTGCTTTTTACTGTTTGATTATCATGCATCTCAGAGCATTCTCCCCTTGATGATCCTGGAGTCTTTGGGGCTTCCTTTGTACATACATACATACATGCATATATACATCCATACATATGTTGAATGTGAAATGCTCCCCTCCCTGGGTTCCGTTTTTGAACGCCCTATCTTTGGGGGTGGCTGTGGCCTCTTGAGTGGGGCCAGGTTGGTGGCGGTGGACTGCAGGGCTTTGAAGGTTCGGCCTTGCTTTGGGCCCAGCGCTGTCTCCACTTCCTGCTGTTCTGTGAGGACGCAGGTTGTGTGCGCACTTCCTTGCCTGTGGTCAGCGCCACGGCTCCTCTGCTACCACAACCGAAATATCCTGCTATCGTGAGCCACAGTAAAGCCTTCCCCCCCCCCCCCCCCGCCTTTCACTGCCTCTGGGAAGTGTTGTGCCACAACAACAGGGAAATTAAGCTCAGGGTGTCCTACCCCCACGGTTCATGAAGTCCCATGTCAGCATCACTTCTCCTGTAGGGGCTGCTATAAACTGTACATTGCAGTTTGTCCGCTACCCTTCAGTCTTTTTTTCTTTTTGTTTTTCTAACTGGATAATTCCAGTGGCCCTATCCTAGGACTTGCTAATCTTTCTCCTACGTAATCATATATGCTACTGAATTTTCCTATGGATGCATTCCTTGGCTCCCGGACTTCTGTCTGGTTCTTTTCAATGGTTCCTATTATAATATTTAGCCTCTAATTTCTATGCTGTTTCTCTCTCTCTCTCTCTCTCTCTCTCTCTCTTCACATAATTGGAAAATATTTTTAATCTGCTGTTGGTTGAACCTGGGGATGGGGGTCAGTAAACAGCACTGAGCCACCGACAGGAAACAGCACTGAGCCACCGACGGGAAAAGCTCTCTCTCCCATGTCTCACACAGCTTGGTATATTACCCCAGATCTTGCTTGAAAAACCTCAGAGAACAATGTAGACTAACCTGTCTCCAGTCGCTTTCCCAAGTTCTCTTCCATCAGCTGCTTTCTTAATCCCATCAGTTTTCTTGTTATGTGCAGAGACTTTGCATCTGAAGGAGCCAAGGTCTCCCTTTGGCCCTCACACACTGGTTTTAGCCAGCTGGTCTCGGGTTAGGTCTGGGTAGATGGAATTGCTTCTTCCTGAAGGGCTACATGCACACGGCTGGGTCTGGATCACACGCTATTGTTGGCACATACTGGAGACTGCTGCTTGCAGACCTGTTACCAAGGGCTCTGGTGACCCTATGTTCTCTTTGGCTACAGGGTGGGTTAAACACCCTTGTAAACCTTGGTCTGTGGGGCTGGCACTAAAATGAGGATCATCCTACGGTACTGAGACAGTGCTTCAGAGTCACGGACGGGCATATGTCCAAGTGGTCCCCATGCTGTCATGCCTTCAGCTAGTTGAGAAGGGCTGAAGCCAATTTATAGAAACATTCTAAGACTCCCGGGATAATAAAGTGAAAAGTCACAATGAGGCTGTTAGAGCAGTCGCTTTTAGCCCTCAGGCAGAATTGCTCTTCAGCTTGAGAGAGAAGCTGGGTCCGAAACTGGCAGGTCTGTGGTGCAGAGGTTGGCAAGCCTGCCCAGGGACTCAGAGTGGGTGAGTACTCCTGGCAGACCACTGGGTGGGCTAACAGGAGCTAGGCTCTTGGGTCCACTCTGGGATCCAGTTCAGTAAGCTCAAACTTTGGAGTCCCTGGGTGGTGAGACAGACTCTATACAGTTGTTTATGTAAGAGGACTAGGACTGTTCTGGGACAGTGTGGAGGGGCTGCAGCTGAGCACTTTCAGAGCAGTGAATACTGAGTATGAAGTACTGAGCCCTTTCAGAGTCTGGGGAGAAGATGGGACGTGGCGCCGGCAGGCCCATCCCAGAAGCACCAGATGAGCCTCCCAGGAGTTGTCTGTGCTATCAGAATTGTTCTCAAGATAGCGTGCCCTTCAGCCCTGGGAGCTCACCGTCTTGTGTGATGGATGGTTAATACTGTGTCAACTTGAATCTAAGAGAGTACATGAGTGCATCTCTCATGAGTTTCTAGACTCACTGAGTTAAGCGAGTTAAGTGACGTAAGAAACCCCAAACCTAGATGTCAGAGACACCATCCCATGACCTGGAGACCCAAGAAGGAATGAAAAAAGAGA
This sequence comes from Pachyuromys duprasi, assembly GCA_028658305.1. Classification (NCBI taxonomy): domain Eukaryota; kingdom Metazoa; phylum Chordata; class Mammalia; order Rodentia; family Muridae; genus Pachyuromys; species Pachyuromys duprasi. The sequence goes on along the minus strand of CM053767.1, from coordinate 40,107,630 downwards.
AAGCGAGCGAGAAACCAGCCTCTATTTCTCGAGCTTCCTGACTGCAAGCACGTGGCCAGCCTCCTGCCGCCTTCCCACAGCAGACTGTGCCCTCAGACTGTGGGCCCTCCAAAAGCCGTCCTTCACCAAGCCATCCTTATCAGACATTCTGTCACAGTAACAAAAAGAGTGACAATCTGCCCCCCCCCACCCCTGCCTCCATGGTCTGTAGACATGGCCAGGTGGCTGGCTGCTTTCACCCTCATACCCTAAGGACTTCTGGGACCTGAAGCCCTTTCATCTGCCAAGACCGTATCTTGCCTAAGTGTGAAAGTTCTTTCGTCTGGTACCGGGTTGGCTGTAAGTGACAGGTACCAACAAGAGGGAACACTTTTCAATATGGCTGATGAACGTCCCTCCAGGTAGCTCTTTACGTAAGGTCTGATTAAGGACCCAGGATCTCTATAAACAGTTGGGTTTTCAGTAATTTGCTACAGTCTAAATGAGTGTACACTGATGACATGAGTGATTGGTGGGGGAGGGGGGTGTCTGTCCATGTGTGTGCACACGCTCCTCACACGTGTGTAAAGGCTGGAGATCAGTCCTCAACTGTTGCTCCTCAGGAATTGAGCACCTTGTTTTTCGAGACAGGGTCCCTCAAACCGACTAGAGCTCGCTGATTCAGCAAGGCTGGCTGGCCAGGGACCCCTGGGATCTGTATGTGCGTGCCTTTCTCGTGCTGGAAACATGGGTGTACCACCACACCTGGCTTCTTGTGTGGGTGCTGGGGATTAGATGTGGGTCCCCAAGCTGTCACTGGTAGCACTTTACCAACCAACCCACCTTCCCAGCTCCCCCAAAATAATTTTGATCAACAATGGCTAGTTAAAAATAAAAGACCTTGCATTTTTGTACTATTTTACCTAAGAAAGGCCTTTATAATGTTATATTTCTCACATTTTTCTCCTGTTACTAAGTGCACTTGTAATAATGGGTAGCACGTCTCCGAACTAAGAGGGGGCCATTGATACACTTCTGAGCAATCTGAGAAAGCTAACACGGGACAGAGCAGTGTGACCGGCGTTTGATCGTGGTATCCTGGTGGAGACGCGGTTCTTTAAGCAATGCTGTGTGTTAAAGGCACGTGCTAGGGGCTTGGCCTATCTTCTCCACTGGGGATAGAAAGCTCTAGTTTTAAAAAATTCACTTCACTTCTGGATTTTAGCTTTTGTCACTTGAGAGTTGTTTATTCATTAGTTTCTGGAGCTCTTGAATTATCTTTTTAACGTTTAAGCCGTTTCTGGAGGCTCCATAGGTAGCCTCATTGAAAGGGAAAATGAGATCAAAGTTGCCGGCATGGCCATTTGGTTCATAGCCAGCCTCTGGGAAGACGCCCAGGGTCCCCTTCATCTTGTGGAATTGTGGCTGAGCTAACGTTGTGTAGGGGGAGAGCACCTTGTGAGGCATATGCCGAGCCCTGGGCCTTGGCTTGCTTTTGGCTGCTTCCTGCCTGTTGATCATCTCTCTCATCTGGGAGGTTCGTGTGGGCTTGGGACAGATGTCTATGGCTCTCTGGATAGCCAGGTTGTTTTTAGTGCACACCCTGCTTGTAAACTGTATGAGAGACACACAGGAAAGGGGATCGGGGGCTGTGGGGCGCTTACGCTGACTGCTCCTGGCATGGGACATCCTGGATCTCCCTGCAGAAGCTCTAGCGCCCCTTTTCACCTCACTTCTTAGGCCATTTAAACAAATCAGCTCAATAATATCATGGACAAGGCTTCTCTTCACGGAGACATCTGTTGAACAGTCCACAGTCAAAGCAGGGCTGTAGTTGACTTCTAGAAGCCACGGTTTTAGGTTCTCGTCGATAAGGATGTCAAACCCAAAAAGCTCAAAGCAGTTGTAGGCGACAGGGACTGACGGTGCCCCAGCCAGGACTGTGAGAATCACCATGTGGTTGATCTTCTGCCTCAGTAACAGGTCATCCACATCCCCCTTCCGAAGGTAAGAGAAGAACCTGCTGAGGGTCCACTTGCAGCCTTGCCCCACCACATCTTTGGTCTTCCAATATGAGGCCCCAGATTTGTTGATACTGCTGTTGGTCAAATGGGAGTAACAGTCCTGCAGATTACCAAGATCAAACTTCTCCGTGGCAAACCTCACTAACCCTTCCCGGTACATGTAAATGGTCAATGGCCTGAAGCCGGTGACGCAGACATAGATGCGGAGGTCACACTTGTACCTACCCACGAGTAAAGGGTTGCAGATGTACTTCTGCACAACGTGTGTGCCGTTGAAGACGAGATCCTGAATATCACTGAAAATGATTATCCCCCTCCCACGAGACAGCTCTGCAGGCTTGCAGATCCAGTAGCTTGGCTTGGTGCCCAAATTCTTCTTTTCCTTGAAGTACTTGTGTACAAACTTGGTGTAGTCATCGGGCATGATGAACGTCAGGGGTGTAAACTCGTAGAGGGTCTTACCGTAGAGCTTTCTCATGTTTGCCAGGTGTTTGGCCAGGCAGTCCTTCCTGGTGAGAGTGGTTGTCCCAGGGTGATGGTTGAGCCTCTGCCAGGGCTTGAGATTGATATGCTCTGCCATCCGGAAGGCTGACACCCTCCAGTACAAGTTCCAATCCTCCACATCCTGACGCTGCCGGTCAAACTTGTACCAGCCACGCTCCAGGAGGACACTCTGCACAACTGTGGGCGTGCTCTCGTCCACTCGGAACACCAGCGGCTTCAAGGCGGCCCCCGGGACTTCCTTTCTTGTCCTAGACTTTCTTTTCTAAACATGGATCATCCGGACAGGGTCAGACAACAGAGCTTCAGAGGAGACATGACACAGTTCCCCTCTGCCCCACCCCTTTAGACTCCTGCTTATGTATCCAGGGACCCTTCCTTCTGCCTCTGCAGACAAACCAAGCTTCTCCTAGGCCTGCCACTTGTCTACTTACCCACATATGTCTCTTTTGTGACTGGCTGACAGTGTTTGTGGTCACACTACCCAAACCCTGCAGAACATTCACTGTAGGCCTGCTCTTGCCATCAGCACTGTTGGTGGAAAGAGGAACAGGAGCAACAACAAAAAACAAGTATTAATTTATTTTATAGATAAGTAATTTAAACACATTTAAAAAAATAAAAAGGTCAAGAGATTAGAAGGATGGCTCAGTTAATAAAGTGCTTGACCTGAGTTTGGACCCCTGAAACCCACATAAAAAGCCAAGTACTGCCGAGGAGTTTGCTGGGCAGTCAAGTCAGCCTACAGAGTTCGTTCCAGGTCTGTGAGAGAGCCTGGGTCAAACAAGAGCATAGGGAGTGACAGAGGAAGGCGCCCAGTATCCGCTTCTGCCTCCACACACCCATGAGGGCTTGCACACCTGCACAGGCTGAGTGCACACAAGCAAACACCCACTCACCCACACTTGCAAAAGGCTGAAACAATTGTGTGACATTCTTGAGAGTTTCCTCAACCACGAGTCCTCCATAGTATGGTACTGGGGATAGTGGGGATACTGGGCTAGGACCGAGTCAGCAGAGCAGCATGAGTGCTACAACCTTGTCAAGGGACAGAGGGAGAGACCCGCAGGGCTCTTAAAGCTGCATGGCCTGTAGTGCGCTTTCAAGCTAAGTTTAACGGTATCCGCAAGAGTTTCAAGTTCTGTGAGTGCGAATGTACGTAAGCTTGTTGTGTGTGATGTGTATATGTTGTGTGTGGTGTGTATGTGGTATGTGTGTCTGTGTATGTGGTGTGTGTGGTTTGTGTGGTGAGGGGGTAGGGTTTGGGGGAGTGGGTACCATGTGGTATGGTGTGTGTCTGTGTTATAAATTGTGGTGTACATGTACAGAGGGGTTACAGTCAGATAATCATGAGTGACACGTTAAAGTTAAAAATGCTTTTCTTTGGCCAAGATGTAACTCAGGGGTAGAGCACTTCCTAAGAATGGGCAAGCCCCGGGTTTGGCACCAGCATCCCACACTAATACCATCTACCCCTAGGAAACAGGCATGTTTCCTAAGCTTACATGTTTCCTAAGTACTGTGGAGCCTAAATCACGATTTCGTTAACTGGTGTGGGTGGGGGAGAGGGGAACAGATTCAGAAAAATCGAAGTAGATCTTGCCCACTTTTTGCCATCCTGCTCCCCCCCGCCACACACACACACACACACACACTTGTGCGGAACACACATGAGGCTCGGAAGAGTACAGTGTTGCAGTGTGCCTGTGACCCACCTTGAGATGTGCTTGCTGTTGGTGCCTGACTGCCCTTCCAGGCTGTGCAAGTCCAACTCCTGCGCCCTTCTTCCAAAGAAGCAAGTTTTCACGCTGCTCATAAGAGATGAATGAACAGTCCGGCATGCTCATGTATCTACTTACAGGCAATGTCGTATGAGCCAGGGTGTGGGTTATTGTGTGAACTCTGGTGTAAAGTCCGTGACATAAAGGTATGGGCCGTAGCGTGGGCTGTGATGTGGGGCCATGGCACAGACTATGGTCATGGCTGTGCTGTGGTCAAGGTGCTGGTTTGGTATTGCCTGGACAAGGGGTTCCTCCATGGAGCACAAAAGCTGTTAACAGAAGCCTCTGGCCTTTCAGGAGGGGACCTGTTCACTCAGAGGAACGCTGGGACCTAATGAGAAAGGTCCACAAGCAGATGTGCACCTTTCCCTGATCAGAATGGCCCACTCTTGGCATGTACTCTCTTCTTAGTGGGAATTTGCTTTTGTTTTATCAGCTTCCCAGGAAGCTGAGAAAGGGCCTTCCCCAACTTTTGATTGCCACAAATGTCTCCAAGTGCCATCACAGTCTTATCAGTCATATCCAGGGCTTGGCAGCAGGAGCAAGCTGGTCTTGCCCAACACAGCCCTTACCAAAACCTGGAGGCACACTACCTCTTACGGCGTGGCAACATCTCACACCCTCTGTCACAGGAAAATCACTTTTTATTTCATTCACTCCCTGTGGGACAAGTTTCAGTTCAGCCAGTGCAGCTGAGATCAATCATGCTCATCGTCAGTAGACAAAGAGGCGCCTGGGCACAATTCCCCAGACAGGCCGGGCAGCCTGCTGGGTCCTCCCAGAAGCTATCCAGGCAACACCGCAGGGTTCAAAGAGCTGCTGTGGCTCAGCACTGCAGAGTTCTCCGCCAGGGAGAAGTGTCTCCGCTGGATGGACTGGGACAGGGCTGCAAAACGACCCTCCTCCGGTGTCTGGGTATCTCTCTGTCCTCTTCAGGGCCAGGGGCTTAGGAAAAGCTATTTGGCTGCCTCACCCTGCTTTGTTTCTGCACCACATGCCCTGCACATGATGGAGTAAATGAGAGGCCGGCCAGCCAGAGAATGGGGAGGGAGGGACACGGATGTTATAGTTCTCTGGGAATTACCATGTTTGCTTGTGTGTGTGCATGCGTGTGGAGTCCCAACGTTGACACAGGATCTTCCTCAGCTGCTCTTCACCTTAGATACTGAGGCTGGCTCACTGAGCCAGAACTTCCCTTCAGCTAGTCTAGGCAGCCAGCTTGCTCTGGGGTCTCTCTGACTCCCCTCCCATACGCCAGAGCTCCGCATGTCCCACATCTACTCAGCTCTTACATAAGCTCCGGGGATCCAAACTCTGCTCCTTGTGCTGTGTAATGAACACTTTGGCCACCGAGCCATCTCCCCAGCCCCTGTGACCTTCCCTGTGTAAGCACTCCCATGCACAAGCCGTCCCTGCGACTCTTACCCACTGCTCATCTCCATTGCAGTTTCTCCACGTTCTCTCAGAGTCTCTCTTACCTAGGTCAGAAGCCGGAAGTCTGTCAGAAAAGGCAAATTTCAAACCCGAAGTTCTGAAGAATATTCTGTTCCTGGATAAAGTATTGTCACATATATGAAGAGCACACACCAGACTTTCAACCCACTCTTTTGTCATTAACTGTGTGTGTGTGTGTCTGTGTGGGTGTGTCTGTGTGGGTGCTGTGATGTGTATGTGTCAGTGTGTGGAAGGGTGGAAGGCTGAGTATTTGGGGGTGGGGGTAAGAGTGTGTGGAGGTGTGTATAGGGTGCATAGGGGATGGGTAGGTAGGTGTGAATCGTATGTGTCTGTGTATGTGTGGAGGGGTGAGATTTGGGGATGAGATGGGTAGGAATGGTGTGGGGATGTGATGTGTGAGGATGGGGTGGGTAGAATGGGCGCTGTTTATGTTTGTGTGTGCATGTATGTGCTTGTGTGTGCGTGTGGGAGTTTGTGGGAGTGTAGTTGTGTGTGTGTGAGTGTTGAGGGTGTGAGAGAGCATGTTGGGGAGCGGTGTGTATAGGTGGGTTATGGGTGTCTGCGCAGGTGGGGTGTAATGTCTATAGTTGTATATTTAGATGGTTAGCCCACAACCCACAAGAGATACTTTTGGGAAACTGGAAAGATGGTGTTGGAGCCAGACGAAATTGCAACGAAGCCACGGGTAGATGGAAAGTCATGCAACCCTCGGTTGCAGAGGCAGAGGGTCCTGCAGAGGCCGAGCCAGCTTCAGCTTATATCAGCTGACATAAGGACGAGATTAAACTGATTAAAAACCACCCAGGGCATGGACTGGCAGGCATGTGACCTGCAAATACATCATCCCAGAGATAGCATGGAGTGATTAACAAGCCGTTCCCACCACTTAGAGACCCCAGACATCTTGTACCTGAGCTTGGATGGGTACTGGTTAGCCGAACTCCTCCGGCCAACAGCTTTATTCTGAACAAACTCCGTTACGTCCACATCTGAAGAGTTCTCACAGGCTCTCCCCAGCTTGGAGAGCTGTTTGGAGGACTTCGGAGCCTTAAGTGTGGCCACAAGCGCCACGCCTGCCTGTGTGGTCTGTGGTCTTGGTGTCCTGTCTATGCCTCACACTGCCACCTTGCCTTCCCACACCGGCCTGAAATCCCTCCCAAACTGTGAGCTACTGTGAACTTCCCCGATTCGGGTGCTTCTGCCAGGCATGTTAATCACTGGGATGCCACTCAACATTCTTTCAAAACTTAGAAAAAGTTCACTTGCAGTCACAGTTCTCAACTTGGTTGGGAACTCCACTAGCTCCAAATGTGGAACTGTTACAGTAAACTGCCAGAGCTGAGTGCAAAGGGCACAGATGCCCTTCTAACCAGGGCCCTGGTGATTCCCAACCCAAATTTCTAGCAGCTTTCTCTTGGATGAGCCCATTAGCAGGTCTAACAACGTGGCTGTGGTTTTGGTCTCCTCGTTGCCAGCACATGCTGCCAAGAGCTCACTGGGCACCAAGGCTTCATAGGTGGAAAGTCCCTGGTTGGGCATCCCCAGAGGCCAAGACCAAGGCCAGACCACCACAGGAAAGCTGCCTTAGGGAATCTAGCTAACCACTAAGATACAAGAAAAGAACAGGGAGGCACCATGGTTTTTCACCAGGAGTCCTCACTTGAAGGCCCGCCTCAGAGTGGGGGTTGTCAGCCCAGATCTTGGAGGCTATCCAGGACACTCACCAGTTACTGCCTGCAGAAGCTGTGATGCAGGTGCATTCCATTGTGTGCCTGGGGCCCAGGTACCTTGGAATGCCAGTCATGGGAATTTAGTAAGGCCAGAGCTCTCATGTCAAGAAAAATACGAACCACCACTTAACAGCATGGTGATGAGAGCAAGTGAAGGTGTTAGAACCCTCAAGCACGCTGCCAACAGACAGATGCACATTTTAAAACATGCAAATCTTGCCTACCCCCACATTGACGTCATCGGAACACAAACATCACCCAATGAGCACCAATCCCTGGTTCTGCAGAAGCCATAGTCAGGCTCATTATGGGATCACTGTTAAAATTACAGGTCTTGTGAGCTCTTTGAGTCTGGTTCAGTCCAGACTACAAGCTCTCCAGTCTTAGAAAGGGGAAGAGCCCTTCCTTCCCATACTTTGATGTAATCCTAGGCAGATGGGGCTCATGGGAAAAGACTCAGTGAGAAACAAGACATCCTGGCTCTATGGGGAGACCTAAAGACCAGGGATGTGGTGGGAGGAAGAGGGGACACAGCACCCAGAGGCCGGACACATCCATAACACAACAGGTTCTCAGACTTTCTCCCTAAACAGGCTCTGAAGTCAGAAGTAGGAGTCAGCTCTTTGTTTACATGTTATCTGCTTGGCTCATTCTGCACTTGAAAGCCAGAATTAAGCCCAAGTGCTAGGCTGAGTAACTAAATACCATGAACTTCAGTCATGCACAACTGAGAAAGGAAATAGTTGGTGGTGAAGCAGAGGTGTCCTCCTAGGGGACTTTGTGGCTAGATCCATAAATGCAGTTTCCAGTACTGCAGACAGATTTCTCTAGGGGGCGCCAGAGACTAAGCAGTGCCAATGCTAGCATCCAGCATGAGGAAAGCACAAAACAGAAAAACCACACCTTGCTTTTGTTTTGTCTTGGTTTTCTTGAGACAGGTCTCTCTATGTAGCTTTGTCTGTCTGTCTTGTAGACTATGTAGACAGACCAGGGGGGGGGCCTCAAAGTCACAGAGATCCTCCTGCCTCTGTTTCCTGAGTGCTGGAATGAAAGGTATGCACCTTTCTACCTAAAAGATTGATTTGCACTTTGGGTATTTAAAAAGAAATGAATTAGCTGTCTTTTATGGATTCTTAGGATTTATTCTCTATGGCCTGCATGTCATGTGTGTGATTCTCTATCTTCTGGAAAGAGCCTTTATCCTGTGAACATTGTGGGGTCTGCTGGTCTCTGAGAGTTCAGGGAATACAATGCCTATCTCTCACAGCCTAGCTCAGTGACCTCTAACTCTAAATGCCAGCCATTTAGACAAAGAAACGTTCACCTTTTTCAAGCAGGTACAGATAGTAGCTCTAAGCCTCTAGTATCCTTTCTCAGTCCTGTGACAAGCACTTGGAAGACACTGTTGGAAGGAGGTAAGGTTCACGTTAGCTGCTGGTTTCTGGTGTTTAAATCCACGGCTGGTTGGGGTCCCTTGTGTTAGAGAACAGGCAGGATGTCATAGCAGGGGTGTGTGTGGCAAAGCTGTTCACCCCATGGGATCCAGAAAGCATAAAGAAACAGACAAGAAAGGGCCAGGGCAGGCTTCATCCTTCAAAGATGCACTTCATTGACCTGCTTCCTCCAACTAGGCTCCACCCTCCTAGGTCTCCGTTTCTCGATATTTTGTCTCAAACTTTTGAATCCATGAAGGCATGAGTGAAAGCATCAATGAGGTCAGTCCTAGCTCCCACTTTTACTCAGGCGGCCCTTCTTTACCCTTTCAGGATCCATAGCACTTCCTATGTACATAATAAGAATGGTCAGATGTGCCAGTGGGCCATCTTGCTCAGTTACCCACCCAACAACGACACTCATCCTGAAAACACTGGCTGATCAAAGGGGTTTGGTTGAATTCAGTTGACTCTACCCACGAGATACCACACAGAGGTAACCGCTCCTTCTTTTCCTCCTTCATCACAGACATGAACCCCAATACCCATTTGCTCTGTATGGCCAGCACCCAGAACCCAGGACATCCTGGAAATGCATCTTTGGGGTTGAAACCTGTCTGTAGGTACATGGCCCGGGCGGCTTAGACATCCTTCCCTGCTAAGCCCCCATCAGCAAGCGCTGTGGCGTCATGCAGGCCACTGCATACTCACTGATTGGCCTGTGTCCTCTCCAGAAGGTGCTGGACTTTAGGTGTTACCTCTGCCGCTCTGCCCTATACCCAGTCCAGCCTCTCTGTGATTACAGATGCCAAGAGTGGGTGTTGTCCGCATGCAGCTAGGTGGATGAGGGCAGGATGACAGAAGCACCTGTTGTTAGCAATGCACAGCCTGCTGTCCTCACAAAAGGAGGGCCTTGCCTACCTCAGAGAAGACTGGCAGGCAGGACCTTAGCTGGTGAGTGCCAGAGGGTTGCGTTGTTTGTACCATCAGTGTCTGGGGACTTTGAGGCCTATCTGTCATGAGGAAGTCTGAAGATTCCGCTGGAAATGAGAACTCTCTTCCTGGGATCTCTTTGTGCCGTAGCCTAGGAAACCCTGCAAGTATTTATTCACACACACACACAAAAACCATATGAGTTTCTCAAATCTTTGGTATTTTGCCGTCCCCAAAGATACTGACCAAACTCCTCCCTCAGCTAAGGCTTTGTTACTACTTCCAGCATCCATGGCTGCCTGAGTGGTGAGCAAGAGGACTCATCTGATACTTATCTCAGAGCCAGAGATACTTATGATCAGCCCACTGAGACACCAGCATCGTTGACTATTGATTAACTGTTAATGTAGTTCAGGTACAAGAATGTTCAGGAACTTTAATTCAGAACATGGCTGCTCTGGATAGAGATCACAACCAAAGACGTTCTTCTAGGCTTGTGTGATCTGGCTGTTTTAAGTCCTTGAGCAGTCCTGAAGTCCCAAGACATACACAAAACTCCATTCTCTACAATCACCATCTCTCCCAACACACAGGTGCTGGGCCTACAGTGGGCTTTCCAGTGAATGTCAACCAGGGCTTTGTCACCTGGTTGGAAAGAATGTTGGAGACAGAGACGAATTTCAAGTTCTAGAAAATCTGATTTGTTCAAGTCTCATTCCGGAATGATAGGTAGGAAATGCTTTCTGTTCCATCATCTGCCTCATTCCTCCTCCGTCACACACAGCAGCACGAGAGTCGCCCCTGAGTAGTCCTCGTCAGTGCTGGGCCAGTAACTGGACTCTGGTTTTCATTTCTCTCCCTGATCTGTTTTCCTGGCTCCTCCCACTCGTTCTGGCCATCATTTTCCTCCAAGGTCCAAGGCCTCTTCGGTCTGCATCTGCACGCATGCACAGCTGTGCTCTTCTTGTGTGTGATCTGTGTGTGATAGGAGCATCCAACACTGTCATCTCCCCTGTGAATCCCAGCCTCACTATTGATAATGTCCATGCAAACAGAAAACAAAAAAGCGAAAAACCTGAGCATCAGTAACACCTCAGAATGAACAAGCCCAGTGCCAGGATGTTGGTGTCTTAGCCATGAGTCAGACATTCTCCAGGTAAGGAAGTGACTGCTCTTTCTTGGGATCAGCTTTCTGAAGTTTTCTTGGCCCTCTTTCTCTACATCACCATATCCAAGCAGGCTGTATCTAGAGAGTGCACCCCATATCTGACCACTTCTTTGACCCCTTCCTGTATGCACTGCACTCATTAATGCAGTAACTAAATGTCTTCCTAATCTTCTCTTACCCTGGTGCTGACCCTGTCTCCTTGTCGCTCCTGTCTTATTGCTAGTGACATCAATTGCCCACTGACTCATTTCACAGTTTGTGTAAAGGGGAAATTTCTCCAGAGTGGATTTTTACTGTTTTGCTGAAGCTCTGCTGGCTGTATCTAAGACAATGCTAATTAAACACCTGTCAAGTGAAGAAACGTAGTCGTCATAATCTGTTCATTTGGTACAGCCCTGTGTGACATGAGAGCCTGTTTTGCATTCTCTGCATTAAGGATGGACTCAGAGAAAACAGGATTACATCTTCTCAGAGGGGCCGCTGTCTATGAACCTGAAGATGATGGGGGAAGAAAACCAGGGAGAGACAGGAGAGGTCCTAGGTAGGAAGGTCTTCCAAAGCAGGAAGATCAGGCACTAGGGGTTCCCATCAGCAGAGTGGGAGTGAGGTACACATCTCCCATGTCCACCATCAATGCCCTCAGACTTCCCTCTCTTAAGGATGCCACTCTCAGAATGTCACGTGGGTACTAAAGGAGACGAGGATTTGCATGCATGGAATACCTTAGGCTATGCATACACTTCTACATGATACAGGGAAATCTCTCTAGCTCCTGTGTCGTATTTTAAATATCTCCACCTCTGTCATGGATGATCTCTTCAGGCACTAGCTGGAGATGAGAACAACGCACTGAAAAGAATTCTTCTCCAAGGGATACCGTGCTCTGTGCAGGAGCACTAAGGCATTCGAACCATCCACCACCTACGACAAAGGACTTAGAGGAGAAAAGCGTGAGCGGAAGAATGGCGGTTTTGCCACTGATAGAGAAGTCCAAGAGGAAGAGGGATGAAAAGATGCTCCTGGGGTGATGAGGATGGTGTCTGTAGAATGGGCATGTGGCATGTAACACGCATGCCGTATCTGACCCCATCATGGCCACAGCATGAGCACCTGGCAGGTTCCATGCATGAATTATGTTTGGCTCCACCACAGTGATCATTTGTGTTTCCAGCACACCATTTGAAAACCTTCCAGTGTCCTCTAACACACACAGTCCCTGCCATGGCAACCACACGAGTGCCTGCGCATGCATGTATGTGTTGTGTGTATGTGCATGTTTGTGATTCATGGAGAGTCTCTAGAAAACATACCTAGGCAGGAAGTAGGTCCATAAAACAGTTGCGCTTTTATTTAGAAAAGCCCCCAGGAGGGCTGGAGAGATGGCTCAGGTGTTAAAGGCTAGGCTCACAGCCGAAAGAAGAGCCCCCAGGAAATTTCAAGAGTCACAAACTGCAGGGTGGCTGACCACGCTGTTAAGCTTTGTTCAATTGACCTTTTGTATCCATTTGTCAAATTCGTGGTGTTAGATGTTCACCCATTTATAAGATGATGGCGTTTATAAAATATGGTTCTTCCAATTATTTTTTGATATAATTTTTATATTAATTACAGTTTACTTTGTGTCCCAACTGTAGCCCCCTCCCTCATTCCCTCTCAATCCCACCTCTCCTCCCTCATCTCCTCCCTGGTCCTCTCTAAGTCCACTGATAGGGCAGGTCCTCCTCCCCTTCTATCTGACCATAGTTTATCAGGTCTTACCAGGGCTGGCTGCAACGTCCTCCTCTGTGGCCTAGCTAGGCTGCTCCTCCCATGGGAGGCTGGGGAGGTCAAAGAGCTAGCCATAGAGTTCATGCCAGAGACAGTCCCTGTTCCCCTTACTAGGGAAGCCACTAGGATACTGAGCTGCCACAAGCTACGTCTGAGCAGGGCTTCTAGGTTATATCCATACATGGTCCTTGGTTGGAGAATCAGTCTCAGAAAAGACCCCTGTGCCCTGATATATTTGGTCCTTGTGGAGCTCCTGTCCTCTCCAATTCTTACTCTCTCTTCTTTCATAGGATTCTCTGCGCTCTGGCCAAGGTTTGGTTATAGTCTCAGCTTTGATACACTGCCAGGTAGAGTCTTTCAGAGGCCCTCTATGGTAGGCTCCTGTCCTGCTTCTCATTTTCTCCTACTTCCAATGTCTATCCTATTTGTCTTTCTTCTTCCAATTATTAAATATAAGAACAAAAATTAAGGTAAACCTATTCTAGAAAATTTTGATGTTTCATTTATATCTGTAATTAAATTTAATATATACTTTCATGTAGTGTGTGTGTGTGTGTGTGTGTGTGTGTGTAGAGAGAGAGAGAGGTTGATATCAGGTGTCTTTAGCTGCTATTAACCTTTTGAAACCAAGATTTTCACTCATGTCGCTCATGGGCCTGGCTAGCCACTGACTCCACGGATCTTTCTTCCTCTGCCTTCCTGGTGCATTACAAACACACCTGACCATTCCCTGATTTTTTTTTTCAACCTGAGTGTTGGGTGTTCAAAATGGCGTCCTCCCACATGGTCAGGAAAGTACTTTACTGACTGAGCCATTTTCCCCACCGCAGTACCTAGCTATTGTTTCCCTTTTGTAGTGTCGGGGACTGATCGTGAGGCCTTGTGCTTGCAAAGCTGACACACCAGCATTGAATTATATTGCTAGCCCTTTGCATTTAGCTTTAATATCTATGAGTAGAAAAAAATGGACTGGGTATTTATGAAATTGAGAAAAATACATAAAAAACTAAAGATGATCTTCAGAATGTCCACATATTGCCAAAACTCTTGTGAAGAATCGAATCCATATCCTGAGTGCTGCCACTTGGGACGTCTCCGCTGATGCTCTCCTCAGCCACTGCTTGGCTGCACTCACATTTCTGTTCTCATTTTTCCTTCTTCCTCTTCAACTTCTTCTTCATCTTCTTCTCCCTGGTTTTTCTTTTTTGCAGCAAACACCTTGCAAACAGCCCTGGATTCTAGGTACTCAACAGTCCCATAAGCCGCCATGGCCAGACTCAAGACACCGAAGAGAATGTAGAGTTTGGTGCTCACACACAGAAATGAGCTGTACCCAAAGGCAATGACAAACCCCATGGCTTCCCCAAGGCGGTAGTTGGCAAAAGCAGCTTCTTTGTTCTCTTCAAACAGGACGCCATAAAGAGCTGTGGAGGAGAGACTAGAGTGAAAAGGCTGCGCAAGACTTAAACAGAGCTGGGGAGTTGGCTGTGTGGATTGAGCACGCATGTGCAAGCATGAGAGTCTGAGTTTGGACTCACAGCATCCACAGTAATCCCAGTGCTGAGAGACAAAAGGGGAGATATTTCCAGGGTTTCCTCTCCAGCTGATCCAGCTGAATCAAACAGAGAATCTGTCTCAGAAAATAAGATGGAGGATGACTAAGACCGTGTAGACCCTGATTTCCACATACATGCATACACCTGTGAATGTGCATACATGTACACATGTATACCACGTACATACACAAAACACATCCACATACATATAGCACCCACAGAGGCACAGACATACACAAAGACCTCAAACATGGTCTATTAAAATCCTGAACAAAGGTTTTGCCATTGCCAGTTTTTTTTTTCTTGAAAAAGAAAATCTGGATATTTTTCTTCTAAAAAATAAAATAAAAATTAAAGCACAGAATTATGCTGACAGGTCAGGTGATGTCCTCTGGCAGCGGGCAGCATAGAAACATGGGAGTCACTGGCCATCAGCTGCTGGGTGGAGATGCCCGGTCCTCACTCTAAGGATGAAGAAAGGAGAGCAAAGAATTCAGTATGCGTTGTGGAGTCTGTGACCCCCTGGGAAAAGACCATAGACTGACTTTAATTATAGTTAAGAGATTTATTGATTAACCACTAGCAGGATGAACCACCTCTGAGCCAGATTTGAGGTTTCTGTGAGAAGGGGGTTGAGGGAAGGATTTTTAAAGGGGAAAACCGAAAGAAGACTTTCAGCATGTACTCAAACAAGCCAAAACTGGTCTGTTCTGCCAAGTGGTTAAGGCATCACAGAGTTAGATGGGCTGGAACTAGACGAGTTAGATGAGTTGAGTGTCCGGCCTGTGGGGGTGTTTTGTTTTTATTTGTTTGTTTTGTCATAGCCACTCACACAGCCTGACAACTGCTACAGACAAAGTGAGTCACTTTTGCTTCCTTTGCAGGGAGGGGACATTTTTGCTAGGTCTGGATGAGAGCTGCAAGAATCCCATTGTACTACATGGCAGAGTGGCAGATGCATCTGGGGAGGAAACAGACAGTGGCAGGCCCTGGTGATTCCCCATGCTCTGTCCATGCCTCAGATTGCTGTGCCAGGCCAGCCACTCCTACTCATGCAACTCCTCTCCTCACCAAGACCAACCTCAGGCCCTGCATTGCCTCTGCAAACTTTGCTCGACTTCCCACCAAGGGCCTGGGATGAAAGACCCTCAGATGGAGGACCTGGAATAGAGAATGCCAGGAGGGAGTGCCCTGGAATGGATGACCTTAGGTAAAAAGGTACAACATGGAGGATCCTGGGATGGAGGGCCCAGGGTAGAGATGTTGGAGATTAAGAACTCTATAACTGATATCTGTGGAGACTCAGCATGATCCATCTAGCAACTGGACCAGCAGAAATGGCCCTGTCCTTTCCTCTCTGCCAACACAGTGCCATCAGCTGAAGCTATGTCCCAGACAGCCAGAGAATCTAAGGATGTGGATGCACTGCCAACAGCTGCCTTTTCAGAAATCTCATGGCCCTGGGCAGAACAACCACCTTCCTTTCAGGAATGCCTGTTAATCAACCAAGCCCCAAGGGAGAGATGTCTGCAGGAGCTAAACCTAGACAGAAAAGGGAGGAGATGTGAAGTCCATTTGTCCACACTGCTAACAACTAGACAGACAAGTGGAGGGGAGGCGCGTGAGAAAACAGCCATACCAGCAATATCTAGATGGATGAGTGAAGGGGCATGGCAAGCAGATGACCATCTCTGTATTAACTACACAAACATGGAGGTCAAGAGCAAGGTAGGACCCAACAGGGAATGCTAGAGCCAGAAATGGAGGCTTGTGGTAAACTGGGAAAATCTTATGATATCTGCCCTTTGTGAGCCAAAGTGAACCTGTGTCCTGATAGCACCCACCTTTCTCTGGTTATGAAGGATGGTTAGCAGTGGGAGACTGGACACTGGTCTGTGCAGGCTTGGTACTGTCTCTGCAGCTTATGTATAAACAGAAAACTGTTGTGAACTAACCTGTTTGCTTACAAAGAGATTTGTTTTGCTCTCAGCCTCAGCCTGACCTGTCTGCCTCATCTACTCAGGGCACTCAGGGCTGAAGTGACTGAGACACTGATTCTAGTCCTTTAGATGAGGTGATGTGATCAGCAAACAGGCATCTCAGTCATTGGGAAAGCAGGTTAAGCAAATGGGGCACTCAGAGAAGCCAGACTTCATGCACTTATGAACTTGAAAATAGCCCCTTCAAGCAGCTAACAGGGCAAAGCGTATTTTTAGATGAGATATTCTGTATCTTAAATGCAGTTCAGTGTGGCATGTGAGGGTTGCTATAGCAACTGCATCCATCCTCCCTCAGCTGTCAGACTGAATGAGTACATAGTCAGATTCACTTCTGGGAGACTGAAGAAATTCCTGGAGCTTTCCGGGTTACCCAGCCCCAGCAAGAGGAGCAAGCGTCTGAGTCCTGTGACACATTGCTAAACTGAGGGTGGGCGAAAAATGTTGACTCAACCAATGGTGGGCTGAGCTCCATTCTGTTCTATGAATTAGAAGCGATCATATTGCCTCTGTGTGTTTATGCACATGCACCTGCAATCGGAGGCCAGAGGAGAGCGTTGAGCATTCTGCTCTATCACTTCCAACCTCGTTCCCTTGAGACAGGGTCTCTCCCTAGAACGTGAGCTTTCTGTTTCTCTGCTAGCGTGCCCCGGCAGCAATCCTCAGCAATCCTCCTGTCCCCCCTGTGCTGGGTCACAGGTTCCGTCCTGGGGATCGAAGGCCCCCGATGACTCAATGCAGCAAGTGCTCTTGCCCGCTACGCCATCTCCCTAGCTCCACATAGCCCTGTTCTTGAGATGTGGCCAAAGCTTCATGCTTGAAACGGAGCAAACAGCCGTCTGGATGCCCTGGGGATGTGCTGTGCTGTAGGGAGCCGGGGGGGGGGGGGGGGGGGAGGAACAGCTATAGGGACTCAGCACCCAAGCAGCACTCCTCACTGGGATGGCTGCAAGCACATGCTTCCTGAGAAACTGGTTTATCTTCTAACAACAAGACAACAAAATTTGCACTCTTACCTGTACAAGAAGATTAACCTTATTTCATTTTAAATTAGCACTCTTTATTCAACTGAGTCATTGTTCAAGTCACTCACTGGACTTGAGAGCTCATGACATACATGTGGGGTCTTAGGTAATTTGCAGAGTTTGACCAAAGTGCTCTGTGAGTATTTCATGCCCATATAAAGAAAGGGAATGTTAAAGCAATTGTCTCTATATGTCAGAGAGAAAGAAAACAAAGTGTTTTTGCTGCAATAACTTTAAACCTCTGCAGTGCTAGAGTTGGAGATAAAGCAGGTTGTCTTTCCAGGTGCCTTCCTTACTTCCTTAAGTGCTTTTGAAAATTCAGTGAGCTCAGAAAGTTGTCAGCATGCAGAGAGTGAGACTCCATGGGTGTTTCATGGAATTCTCTTAGGCCTATGTGGGGTTTGATGAAATTTCTCTCTGGTGCTGACTAGATAAGTTGTCCAAAATTCCTAGGTGATTTGTCATGGCTTATAGTTCTGGACTTCCAAGAAACACTAAAGTGAGTTTCTGATTACCCCTTCCCCACATACACACCCCTATATGCCCCCTACACCCCCTGACCCTGATCCCATGTATTCCTATGAGCAGCAGTGCATCACAGCCCATGAACAATCTAGCTGTTTGTTCCTATTTACTGGCTTTTGTAAAAAAACAAACAAGCAAGCAAAAGAATAAGTGAAAATACCAAACATACACTTGTCATTTAGTTGAGCTTCCAACTGTGCTATGGACCCAGCTAGGCCCTTTGTACCCAGCCCTTTTAGGTTTATCTAGAGCATTTTTTCCAGCTCTTGTAAATAGATAGCACACTGGGATTCCAGCTAGGACCAGCTCTGGAAGATGTGGTGATGTGGTCTGCCATCTGTAGTGACATGCTGTGATTATGTGCAGATACACAGGAATGCCCTGGCCTTGCAGCTCTGGCAACCCTGGCCTTAAGCTGTTGTGGGTTTTCTTTGCCAATACCTAAGCCTGAATGTGTCCTGAGTATAGATGGGATGGCAAGAAAAGGATCATTTATGAACCACACTCATCTTAGGGCTCCCTTGGGGTCATCAAGACTTTCCAGACACAGCCCTTCCCTACCTTAGGCACAATCCAGGGCCTTCAGTGTTTGTGGGAGAGTTAGGGCTGAGGGTTCCCACCTTGGCTTTATTACATCATTTACAACAATACCCTAAATACACACCCTGTCACCTGTCCTGCACTGATATCATCCACACAGTATCCTGCATCCTCCTCAGGCTAGTGCTCTCCTTTGATACCCTCTGACTGTTCTCAGGGTAGAAGCAAAAGCCTCCAACAAATCCAGTGCGAATACCGTGGCATTTCTTCAACCTTTTCACACCACTGACTCTACCTGCTGACTCTTGAAGCCTCCCTGGTACAGCCCCTAGGCCCAGGGCCCCATTCCACCGCCCACTGGGACAGTACCACTTGAAAGACATGCCATCGTCCAGTGTCTAGCCATGGACCTAACTTACTGGTCCTCCTAACCTCCTGACCTCCTGACCATGCATTCTAACTGATCAAGGTCTTCCTCAGGTGGCTTCTACTATGACTTCTTTATATTCACTTCAACTTTCCATCACCCAGTCAGTTCTCTAAGGTCAAAGTGTCATGCTTCCTATCTATGGCTCTGTTTGGGCCATTGGACCTTCTCTCATTCATTTCAGATTCTGACTATCCATCAGGAGAATTAACTTCTGTCCACAGGTATTTTTCTCCTGTGTCCCTTTCTCCATCTTCTATGGCCTTGTGCCCTCAGGACACAGGGTGACATACATTCTAGTGTTCTGCGGCCCCTGTCTGGAAGCTCTGTACAGCCCCCCTTGCCTTCACTTCCTCTGGTTCCTCATCTGTACACACCTGTGAGCACTCCAGGAAAACCCCTTGTGCCTCTTGGAGCTCCTTGTCTCACCTGACCCTCCTACTTCACTCAAGCTCAGAGATGAGAACTCACTTCAGATCTAGAGTGTGGTCCTTAAGACCTGTCTGTCTCTCACCTCCCTTGGCTTTAGACCTGCCTTCTGCTGACGGCTTCTACTTCCCATACACAGAGAGATTCACTTCCACCCTCATGGCTGCCTTCTGTCCCTGCTACCCTCAAGACAGGTGACTGAGGGAGATGGAGGCACTGAGAGCCTGTGCTGGGCACTCACCATTGTTCTGTGTCTGCCACACAGCATCTGCCATTCCCCACAGGCCAGAAAGGAGAAAGAAGACAGGCAGCTGGGCCGCGGTCGGGTGCCACAGCAGGAGGACGACAATGCAAGAGAGCTGAGTGGCCGCACCTGGTGGGGGGGGGGGGTCAGGGGGAAAAAGACAGGGCAGAGGGACAGGACTGAGATGCGCAGGGCCTCAGGTAGCCTCTGTTGGGAACCACCATCCCATCTGCATCCATGTGCCTTTAGGGTTTCTAATGCTCCCATGCAATGTTCAGAAATGGGATGAAAGAAAACTCTGGTGTGTGAGTGTGTGACTGACTCCAAAAGTGGCCTCTGGACTATGGAGACCCACAGAGAAACATTTTATAGAGGCTCTGGGCTGTGGAGACCAGCCCCTGCTGTGCGTTGGGGACCAGTAAGTTGTTTCCCTACGGTGTGAGCTAGGCTCCTAACCAGTATGAAACTGAGAGGGAAGACCAGAAGAAACCTGAGCAGTGATATATCTGGGTTTGTTCCTCGGGGTGTAACTTCTACGGCAGATCCCTGTGAGGGGAAAATGTGTACTGCCTTTTGTTGGAGGAAGGCAGGAGGTATCAGAGGGAGAGCATCGGGAAGGCAGGAAAGCAAGCCCACAGGGCCTCCCCTTTCTAGGTTTGTCTGCAGCCCTCCCTGCCCTGTATAGGTGTCTTCATTAGCACCCTGAGCCTATAGTCACTTGTGTAAACACTCACCCAGCACGTAGAGTGCAGCTCTGCCTGTGTGCTTAGAGATCTTCCCATAGAGCAGGGAGCACAGGGCCGTGACAGCTGAGAAGCAGATCATCACGTAGCCCACAAAGTGGATGCCCAGGGCACAGGTCACATAAGACTAGGGAGAAGCAGAGAGCTCTATTAGTTGTGCTTCTACCTCAGTATGGTACCAGTCGCAAGCTGCCATGTGACAGTTGACATGCTGATGTGGCCCAGGACCTGTTGCTCCCAGCCTGGGAGAGCAACAATGAGTAACAGTGTGGGAGAGGGACGGCTTTGGACCAGAATGGACAGGCATCTGGGAAAACCCCTTCCACACATTCTTTGCCACAGGTGTGGAACACACTCTTTTTCACAGAGTTAACAAGGACATTGATGGGTCCCATCATTTCCTATTAGGTCTAAGGACAGGTGAAGTGGATGGACCCTCCATAATGGTGAGAGAGGCCACTGGGCAACCTTGACACTTGGCCTCCATTACTGGCAGAATCAGGAACATTTAAAATGAAAGACTGGGGGCAGAATGTGGGCTCCACTCTGGCTGAGGCTGGAACGATATGACGTCTGATGAGGAGAGAGACACTTGCGAACCACCGAGATGTTCTCGACGTTCCCTTTTGAATCTGTTAAAATTGTCCTAAGAGCGATGCTGCTGGCATCAGGCCTGGCTGCAGAGCACCACAAGGAGGGACACCAACCTGGTGCCTATCGGCAAGCCAGCCTCAGGGCACGATGGTGATGAGGAAGACAGGAGGCTGAAGATGATGAGAAGACCACGACCCGCTACCTACCTGCAAACACCCTCAGAGTGCGAGGAGGGAGAGGGGAGGATGAAGATGATGAGAGCATGCAGGACACAGATGAGATGAAGGACTATGATGAGTCATTAAGCTCTCCCTTAGTCCCTCAGCTGCTGCCAGGAGAAGGTCGCCTTGCATCCTCCCAGGCCATCAGAGTTTCCTAGAACCCCCGACAATGACCTGATGCCTATCGGCAAGCCAGCCTTACCTGAATCTGAGCCGTCCCACCTTCCTGGCTGGTACCTCACTCTTTGGTTGGCAGGTGGGACCCCTTTCTAAACTTTCTTAATAAAGACACAAGACTGAGCTGCCTCCCCAATAAAATGAGTGCTGCTGCTGGACAAACCCAGGACACTTAAATATTGCACAAGGTACACTCGCCTGGAGGTAATTGCAAGTTTGTGGAAGTCCAGATTAGGGTGGGTGGCTGCCGTCTATCCTGATATTCTGGAGCACCACCTCTGGCTGAGAGTGAGGACGAGGTAGGAGATTTCCTAATATGGGGAGGGCCGAGGCTTAAATGTAAGACCAGGAGATACAGCAGTGATGCCAGCCTTGCCCGGCCTCCTGTATCTGCACTGAGCCCAGTGTGCACTGGGAAGGAATCTCACACAGAGAGGCAGAAGGATTCTGGGGGAAGCAGCCCCCTCGCTCCTGCAGTACCGGGGTTCCTCATAAAAACAGGTCCTGGGGACAGGCCCAGATAGAAGACAGTGGCTGGGCTGCTTCGGCCACTAGAGAACGGCCCACTCTGTGTTTCCTGCTTCCTGTGTGGCCCCAGGTCAGGGGACTTCGGTAAGCACAGAAAAGCCAGGTAGTATGTGAGCGAGAGAGATGACGGTGGTAAGGCCACCTAGGTCTCTAGACTGGAAGACAGCATATGAAAGGTGGCACAGGAAGGAATCTCAACACCTCTCATGGGTTTAACACCTTCCCCTACGCTTAGCAACAGTGAGAATGCATGCTGAAACCAAGGTTGGCAGAATGAACAGGGGTGTTACACACAGCTGCTAACAGAGACCTTCCGCCAGCTTTGTCCTTTGTTGGGAAGACACCTGGCTAGCAGGAAGTCCTTCCTTCGGGTAAGAACTCAGCACTTCTCAGCGACAAATGTCTCAAAGCATAGACTCATCTACCGTAGGACCAGGGACATCATGTGCTCAAGGGCCCCAGGACCATTGGTCCTGGGACACCCTCAGGTCCCTTTAGGCAGAGCACAGGTGCGTGAGCCATGGGCTTCTCTCCTACCCTTGTGTATTCTCCAGAAAGGAACCCTTGTTGGAGCCCACTGTACAGCGGCAGAAGTATCAGGAGGCACAGACGCTTGTCTCTAAACAGCGTGAAGGTCGACAGTAAAGTGGACCAGAAAGGTGGTGACCTGGGCCTCGTCTCTCCTTCATCCTTCGGCTTTTCTTCCACGGGCTCAAGAAACACAGCTACCAGTAGGATGGCCAGGACACCGCTGCCTAGAAAGACACACAGACAGCTGTCGGTGCTACCGGGATCAGACAGTGTTCACCCCTTCTCATCTTCATGGACGGCTAGCCATCGGGCAATTAGTGACAAGCCGCCCTAGATCACAGAGGTGTTAAGTCGACAGTGAACCTGTGACTAGTTTTCCCTTGAAGACTGTGTCATTATTGCCATTACACACAGAGGAAAAGTATGTTTTTAAAAGGAAATAAAAACAAAAGTCTCCCCAGACAGATGATGAGAGGAAAGCAAAGCTTTTGTCATTTGAAGAGGGACGTAGAAATCTGTTTGTGCATTACACACTCTGAAGGCCCTGGCAGGCATGCGCTGTCCGGGGACAGACCTTGGAGGGAGGGTGTGTTTTGAGGGTACCATTGGAGTTAGGACCTTTCATTGCATTGGTGTTCTGAACCATGTGAGAGGGCTACCTGTGGGCGGGAGGTGGGGGTGGGGGCGGCGGGAATGAAGCAAAACAGGAACCCAAAACCATTCATTTCACTCTGAACATTCTGTACATCTATGGCCAAAACACAACACGCAAATGAATCTGTTTTCACTATCTGTTCACTTTACTTTCGTCTCCCTGCACAGAAAACAGATACTTTTGTGGCTGTTCAGACTCATACAGAGGCCTGTCTGTCCCCTAGTGACGTGAGGTGATGTAAGGTGCCTTTCATGACCTTTTTAGAACTTCTATTCTCCTTTCAGACAAGGGCAGTTCCCCAGGGATTAGGGGTGTCCAGACTCTAGATGTGAGATTCACTCAGAAAGTGTGGGTCAGACTCCCCTGGACTGTGTGCTGGTCCCCTTTCAGAGGCTCTCCCAGCACCAATAGCATACTCCCGCCGCTCTTTAAAATGATATGATTTCCTCTCGTGTGTCTCACTAATGCCTTTTCCCGTCTTGGCCGCAGGCTCCCTTGTGGACACTGATGTAGGTTGACTGTGTCGTTGTGCCCAGCCTCACTAAACTGGGGATTTACAAAGCCAGCTCTCTCGACTTGTTCGCAGAGATGTCCCACCCAGTCATTAACCCCCTCGTTAACACACTTACACCCAGAGAAGCCCAGATCCCTTCAAAGCTTTCTGTAGCCCGGCTACTTTCCCTCCAGTGTCACTTTAACACAAGATTTCAAAGGCACTGATTAGGTTGGGAGGTTGGGCGGTTCCTGCCATGGGCACTCTTCAGTCACCCTTTAAATGAACAAGTGCCAGCAGGGCATGAGAAGCACTGTGCCTTCCCGACCATCCAGATGTCAGCTGTGGGTAAGTCTTAGAAAGTGTGTGTCTCTTCTCCACAGACGATGGGAAACTCCTCCTCCATGGCCCACCTTGCAGCCAGGGACCGCAAGTTTGGAGTGGCCTAAAGAACACCATCTCTAACAAGAAGCAGTAAGAGCCCATGAGCGGCGGGTCATAGACCAAGAAACTACATTCTCTGATCAGGGGTGTGGGTGTCCAATGCCAAGTTGCCCAAGACCTTCCAAGGCACGTACTGGTTTCATGGAAATGAGACAGTGCATTCTAAACACATACTGCAAGAAACTTCATTATGAACATAATGTGCAGAAACCTTGGAAGGTCGCCAGGGAGATGGCACCCTGGGCATTGCAGCTGATTTTTATCATTTCTTATTTGTTTATGGCGACATGCTGAAAATAGAGTCATAGAAAATCTCCGGGTATCAGAATAAGGTGATGTCTCCACCCAGCCTGGGCATGGTCTCCTTGCCTAAG
This sequence comes from Pachyuromys duprasi, assembly GCA_028658305.1. NCBI lineage: Eukaryota > Metazoa > Chordata > Mammalia > Rodentia > Muridae > Pachyuromys > Pachyuromys duprasi. The sequence goes on along the minus strand of CM053767.1, from coordinate 40,083,356 downwards.
CCACTTGACTTGCTACATAGGCAACAGGATTTTCCAGGCAGCTGGATTTATCCAGTGTGTAAATGTGTGTGGACAGAGGGTGTTGCCAGAGAATGTACCAAAAGGGACCTGTGGGTGTACCACCCCATGGAAGACCCAAAAGGTTACAAGTGAGGAGCCATAGAGTTGCAAAAAACACACCTCTGTGGCCTGGCCTTCCTTGAGAACCTGGATGGATATTATACAGTCTGCGGGACAAGATCTAAACACCCTTTTATATACATATATAGCTAAAGTTCTATTGAAATGAGTCATGCTCGGTCTTCAGTACTAGGTGTGGCTACCCTCCCCCCACAAAGACAATAGGGAGTGATACAGTGAGACCATGTGATGCTCAAAGCCTTAATGTTCTACTTCCTGGCCCCACCTATCAGAAAAAGTACCAGCCCAGTTGGAGAGCATTGCCATTTCACACACACAGGTTCTCTAGGACTATCTAAGAATGGTGGAGAGGGAACGAGGGATAGCAGTTTAGCCCAGTAGTTTTTCCATAGCTGTCTGGCCTCTGCACTACAGAAAGGGAATGGGGGTGGATACTGAAAGAGCACAAGCCACGCAACCCCTTGCTGTCCCCATCACCACATTAGTGTAAACAGGATATCTGCTAAGCAAATGGACAGGCTGCAGATGATCAAGGACACTAGAAACAGGGAAGCCACAGGGAACCTGCCTCCCGCTCTTCTACCCACATCCTCATCCTAGAACGGTGCGTCTCCATATTGCACGGTCACTGGCGGCTCTGCTGGACGGCACTGGCCACTGAGTTAGCTTTCAGAGATTAGCAACTGATACTGGCCCGGTCCTATAATCGGCAGGGGTTTGCTTCATTTATTAAAGGGCAAGCACAAACATCGTCCCCACTACCACAAATTATAGAGTGCATCCCCCACATCTGGGGAAATCACAGGGACCAACCGAGTTACAAGTGTGATGGAAACGCACTGTCCTGGGCATACCTTCATGATCACAGTATCTCTTCTGCCAGGTGAGTGTGGCGGGGGTTTCTCTGGGGAATGTTCATTAGTGGGCTGGAAAGGGACCTTTACCCTAGTAAGGGGTTGGGCATTTGTACGTACCAGTGTAGATGCCCAGCAGTGTGTAGATCAGCTGTTGGGAGGGGCGGTGGGTGCCATTGGTGGCCACTGGAGCCATCAGGCAGTCCTTGGCTCCACAGGACATGAGCTGGTCCTGCGGGATGGCCCCTATGAAGTTGGAATCAAGAAGATGAGGTGAGAATTCTAATAACTAGTTAGGATGCTTAAGACATCCTAAAAATCGACAGTGAGCATATGGTCACCTGTGTCCAGTGATTTCGTGTCTTTTTATTTTTATTTTTTTTTCAGAAAGTGAATGAAAACAATGTGTAGGGGGGCTGGAGAGTTGGATCTGAAGATAGCATTACTGGCTACTCTTTCAGGGCACCTAGGTTAGGATCTCAGCACCCACACTGTGGCACACAACTCTTGTTGTTGTAACTCTTGTTCCAGAGAATCTGATTCCTTCTCTGGCACCTGAAGGCAAGTGTATGCATGTGGTGAACAGACACAGGTGCAAAAAAAACACCCATACCCATAAAATAAAAATAAATAAATCATATACATATACACACATATATATATAATGTGTGGAGAGAGAGAAGTGGTTGTTTCAGTGAGAAATACATGCACACACATACACACACCCAAGTTGAAACTACTTTGATGGTTAGCGTTGTTAGCTTGCTGGGGTCACATAGGAGACAAGCCTTTGGGCGTATCTCTTTTGTTTAGGTTCAATGGGGAGGTCATCTCATTATTCAGGGATAGAGTGGTCTGGCTGTATCTAAGCAAAGCCCATGGGCTTTCACCTGTACTCTCCCTGTGTCCTCCCTGCCTGGGACACACGATCATCATGAAAGGAGAAAGCAGGTGTGTGACTTCTGAGCTTCCCATCAGCACATTGCCAGGGAGAAGCCAGACTCAGAGCCAGGATGGAGGGAAAGAAGTCATCCTCATCCAGAGCCTGTCACTTCCAGAAAGCTCTTCTGTAAGAATGAGAGGCTGAAGCCTCCCAGCCTGAGAGTAGTATGAAGTCCCCGGGTGGGTGGGGTTGGGGGAAAACAGACACAGAACATTCCCCCAGTCATTGGACAAGGGGTCTGAGAAATGGTTATAACACCAGTTTATGGGTCAGTTTTATAGGAAGATGAGTCATATAAATTCTTAGCAACTCCAGGGACCCACATTTACATTTGCAGGAGTTTGGAAGCGCTAAGTTTTCCTATGACACCTGAAGGGACTCTCTCCAGTTCGGAAATATGGCTCTGGCAAACCTTTCCCTTCTCCCCAATTCCCTCTGCCTTGCTGAAAATAGATTCCATTCCCAAAGCTAGCTCCCAAGGTCTGTTCCCTCATTTGTCCACTTACTTCTCCCGAGATTGACTGCCAAGGTCCAACTATCAAAGTATTGAAGTCCAGCAATCAAAAGCCCCCTTTGACTTACCTAATTAACACGCCCATTTAAAATTAAACACCTTGTCCTAATACAAGGTTTCCCCCCTTTACCTTTATAAACTGCCATTTTTCTATGAGTCACGTTTGTCTTCTCTCTCTCCAGATACAGTTCTTTGTCCCATCCCCTTACTCTGAGACAAATACCCCTTTCCTGTCTCCTATTCTCCCTTCTCCCGTGGTCCCTTCCCCTTCCCACTTTTCCTGTCTCCTGTCTTTGTCCCTTATCCCTGCCCTCTGTTCCTCTTGGGCAAATAAATCTTTGTGCTGATAGCATGGTCTTGGGGTATCTTGAGTTGACTTAGAGCTTCCCAAAGAGCCCCCAACCTCCACAGGGTATCTGTAGAAAGACTCATCCTCCTGACTGTCCCCAGAGGGGCAGGACCACCTGCTTCTGGAGTAAGGGCAGGTATATAGATAGAATTGGGACTTTACTTAGCTGCCGTGAAGACTTGACTATTCCAAAGCCACTCAGCCTTTATGTTTTACCTTCACTGGGTGTCCGGCCAAACACCAACGAGGAAATCAGGTTGCCCCACACTCCAGATGATTGGAATATAAGAAAGAAGATGCCAAAGTACTGGTTCACCACATCCTTGCCAAGTTTTCCCACTTTCTCTGCTTGCAAATTTCCCAAGATGGTGAGGTAGGTACTCTGAGCCGACCACAGAGGGGCTGCACCCAGACCCAGCAGGATGGAAGTAGGGATCAGGGTGTACCTGCAAAAGACCCAGCAGGATGGAGGAAGGGACCAGGGTGTGCCCACACAGGCTGGTTCTCTGCCCTGTTCTCAAAGCTGAGGGTTCAGGGAATGAACTGTTGGTCCCCTTACTGGCTGAATCTCCATGAGAATTGTCTACAGCAGGTTCTGTATTGCCATGAGGGGTACGAAGATGTGTTGGGGTGTGTGTGTGTGTGTGTGTATGAAGGTGAGGTCCCAGGAGAGACCCCAAGAGAAGCTCAGATCTGGGGTCAGGAGCATGAGAGGAAGCCATAATTCTATCCCTCCACCGAAGCTCAGAGGGAGGCATTCTAACTTCTAACTTGGTAGCAGAGAACAGTGGTCTGCATAAGAGTGCAAGGCACATGCACACTGGGGGGCTGGCTAGAGGGGCTGTACCAGTTGGCATGGAAGTTGCCCAGGGAGAAGGCCACGTAGCAGCACATGGAGCCTACGATGGTCCACTTGCAGCCACACCTCTTGATGAGGATGGGAGGCAGGAACATGGAGGACAGCAGCACAGAGCCATAGAGGGTGCTGAGCGTGGCCACCCCCAGGCCATCCTCACTGTAGAGGCTGCTCTGTGGAAGAAAGACAAGACATCAGAGGAGGGGACGACTGAGGGAACTGGATCTGGTGAGAAGACAAGGTATGAGTGGGTGCTGGTCCCAGGCTCAGGGCCACTTCCAAACCCTGACCCACCATATACCAGCCTTCTTATACAAGGACACTCAGTAAAGGCAAATAACACCAGTTTCAGCTTCCGACTACCAGGGAGGAGGCAGCTTGGGCTTGGAAATGGTCACTTCAGCTGGCCTTGGGTTTCCAGCCTTAAGGCTGAGGTGGGAGCAGTTTGTGGGGGAGCCTCAGAGAAAACCCACTCAGAGCAAAGACAGAACGACCACCATCCAGAGCTCTGAGCCGTTATTTCAGGAATACTTGGCATAATGCTGATGTGAACCCTAAAGTCAAATCTCAAACCAGATCCACACAGCTCAAGAGCCATCTCTGGATTTTATGCTCAAAGAACCAGCGGCATGCTTTATTCTTCTGTCATTTGAAGAGAAAATGAATGAGAGGAGAAAAGGAAGGAGAATGATGAAGAGAAAGGAGAAGAAAGGGAAAGAGGAAGAAGTTCCAGGAAGAGGGAGAGAAGCAAGCAGAGAGAAGGGGTGAGGAGGTTGAAGGGAGGAGAGGAAGGAGGAGAGGAAGGAGGAGGAAGTGGAAGAGAAGAAAAAAGATGAAGGAGGGAGAGAAGGAAGGGAAAGAGGTAGAGAGTAGCAGGAAGAGGGGGAGGAAGAGCAGGAGAGGAATAAGGAGCAGGAAAGAGAAGACAAGTAAAATTCTTCTTCCCTGCATCATGCTACCTGTCCCCACACATGGGTCAGCTGCACCCAAGAGACACCTGTGCCTTCCCCCGGTCAGTCCCTGCAATCCCTACAGTCTGTTTGAAAGATGTAGTAGAGCACCTCTCTCTGAAGTGGGGTCACCTGGGTGCCTCGTGTGTCTTGAGTAGCTGGAAGCATGACTCTACCTGGCCCTTTTACAGCTTTGTCCTGGGTACTTGACTCACATCCACCAGCTTGCCTGCTTTGCATTTCTAGTGAAATCCTGACTGTACTTGTCAATGTTGGGATTTCTCTATCATCCACACACCAAAGCAACTAGTGGGGAGACATCTGTGACTTACAGCTGCTTCCGACTGCAGACCACTGAAAAGGAAGGCAGACGTCAAAATCTATAGCAGAGTCAGCATTTCAGAAGCTAATGACTTTTCCACATGAATGCCCACACTCAAGTGTCCGGGCTGGGATGTGCTAGGCAAGCTCATCTGTGCAACAGACATATAAAAACAAGCACATGTATGTGGCGCACAGTAGACCCTAATTACACAAACATATATGACTTTCAATCAGGCCAAGAAAAGGCTGGGAAGTGCTGTCCACTAGGAAGCCACACAAAAGTCAAAGCATCTGCCAACTTCAGTTGGTGCACACACAGAAGCTGTTAGAAACTACAGAGAGAAGAGAAAGAGAGAGAGATAGACAGGAAGGAAGAAAGAAAAAAGAGCCCATTTTTTACTGTAATTACCACAGGAACAGTTGTCAAATCTTCCCCAGCCCACATGACGTAAATGCACATGACCCACAAGCCCTAGCCTCTTGAAGATGCTGCCTGGTTTTCAAGCAGACTCCCAGACTTGAGCAGAGAGGATTCCGTAAATGTTCAAAATGCAGACCACTTGGTTGTAGTTTTGCTTAAAGCTTTTGTAAGGAAGGTCAAATGAGGATTAACACACTTACATTTCAGCCCAATTGCAAAGCCCAGGGCACATAAAATCCAGTGGTTTCCTTTGTCTCTTTTTAACCACTCAAAGGCAATGTGTCCTGCCAAGCAAGCCCCTTCTCCTTCTTGCCCCAGGGTCACACACACCTGGACTGTGGCGCTCTGGTGTCACTCTGGAGGAATGTGAACAAGCCTGAATCTTGTAGGACTTCATTTGAGAGAGAAAAAAAAATGTTCCAGGAAGGTGTGTGGGAGTGTGTGCTGGGGTGAACTGGATAACAGGACGAGAACATCTCACCTGCAGATTCTGCAGACCTCCGTAGGCAGTGAAGAGGAGGGAGAATCCACAAGAAACCACCAGGACATTCTTCAGGCTCCTCTCCATTATGCAGACAGAGGTGTCAATACCAGTGGATATTAGCGGAAGAGCAAGTTTCTTGCCCCCTAAAAGGAACCAATCAGAGTGCAAGAAGTGGAGCCTGTACCAAACAGCCCCATGGATCTCTTTGAGTTAGAAGTAGGTTGGCCATTAAGGCTGCCAACAGTTAATGCACTAGCTTTTGCAGGACTGAGTCCACCTTTATGCTCTCTCTCTGGGAAAAGATTATGACTCTTATCAGCTGCTCTGTGATTTCCCCCCAATTCCTTTCAGATAGGAATGTCACATTCTTGTACATATGATAGTACCTTGTATGTCCAGAGAAGTTGCCAAAAGTGCAGAACACGGAATGTTCTTCTGTCCTAAAACAACAAAGCAAAATACATCAACTTTTAGATTCCTCATCCAACTTCTGTAAAATAGGTACTGTGGTAGGATCCAGGGCCAAAGACTTAGTAGTGCAAAGACATGTGATTTCACAATGTTGTGATGATGTCTTCAGTGATGTAGTAACTCATCACACACAGAGACCAATTTTATTTGCAGTGTTTGGGGCGTAACTAATTAGCATTTGAAATCTAGGTCTTGTTGTGCCCGAATCACGATTCCCCAAAAGACCACCACCAGGATCTGAGTCCGTTGCAAATCACATGAGGATCTTTTTATTATAAATCATTACAAGCTGCAGCTTGGGCTCACAGCCCCCACTGCCGAAGCAGTGAAGAGCCGAGAGCCCTGTGCTCATGTTAGTTGGGTAATTTAAAGATTCTGGTTCCTCCTAGCATGCCCAAGGCAGGGGCAGTTCCTACCTGGCAAGCATCTATTGGTTGAAACATTGCATTTTGAATTGATTGGCTATAGGAAGGTCCCCAAACCATTAATTCCTCCCTAGGGGGATGGGCCAGTTTCCTAGCAACTGTATCTCTAGTATGTGGATAAAGAATGTGGTAAGGCGAGTTCTTCCACTGGACCTCCCCACCCAACTATTTTAGGCCTTAAACACTAAAAATAGCCACCTTTAATCTCTTGGTCTCTCAGTCTCATTATAAGACAGCAAAGCCCAGGAATTCATCCCTGAGCTGTGCTGGCTGACTCAGCCACTGCCAGTCATATGTAGCCACTGGCTGGGGGGCTCAGTGGTCAAGAGCACCAGCTGCTCTTCCAGAGAACCGTGGTTCAATCCCCAGCACCCACATGGCAGCTCACAACTGTCTGTAACAGTTCCAAAGGATGTGACACCCTCACACAAACATACATGCAGGCGAAACACCAACACACATAAAATAAAAAGAAATAAATTTAGCCGGATATGGTGGTACATGCCTGTAATCCCAGCACTCAGGGAGGCAGAAGCAGACAAGGTCTCTATGAATTTGAGACCAGCCTGGTCTACAAAGTGAGTCCAGGACAGCAAGAAACCCTGTCTCAAAACAAACAAACAAACAAACAAGCAAACAAACAAAAAAACCCAAAACCAGAAATAAACAAACAAATAAATTTTTTAAAAAGATATAGCTGGCACTCACTGTGGAACTGAATTTGGACTTCATTTAGTTAATTAACATTAACAATTCAGGTGGCACATGTTGGACAGGCCAGGTCAGAGTGTCAAACAGCGTTCCACACACTGTATACAAGTCAAGTAAACACTTGCGCTGGACATGGTGGCGCATGCCTTTCCTCCCAGCACTCTGGAGGCAAACCTCTGCAAGGTTTCAGGCCAGCCTGGTTCACATAGAATTCCAGGTCAGCCAAGGGTACAGGCTACTTTGTCTCCAAAAAGCACCCTTCTGTCCAGTTGTTAGGAAAGTTCCTAACAACTGTTTTTAGATTGTTCCCCAGGGGCTGTATCCTTGATCATTTCTGCTCAGGACGGAGCAAGCAAGTAAATCTCACAGCCTTCCATGACCACCAACAATGGAGACAAGGCTCTTATAGCCTAACTGGTTCCCATGGAAGCCAGGCCTTATGGAATACATGGTTTTAAATATTTACTAAACACAGGGTATTATGCTGATAGACATGAGAGCAACATTAGACTGGCAGGATATTCTAATGGAGGCCCGGAGGAGACTGCCCAGTCAGTGAAGCATTTACCTCACAAGTGTGAGGACATGAGTCTGCTTCCCCAACCCGTGTAAAAATATCAGACATGGTGTATACTCACAATGCCAGGGCTTCAGAGGTGGAAAGAGGAGAGAGTCACTGGAACTCGCTGGCCAGCCCGTCTAGCCTAATTGGTGAACTCCAAACCAATGAGAAAGCCTGTCTCAAAAGAGTCAGACAGCATGCCTCAGGATGACACTCGAGGTTGACCGCCAGCTTCTACAGGAGGCTGTGAGAGGGAGGCTGTGAGAATCACAGTTTAGAGAGCCCTGCAACCACCCTAACCCATCATAATCCCAGCAAATGTCAAGAAGACAAGGAGAGCTGAAGGAGCATATAAAGGAATGCAATAGTTAGCATCACATGGGCTTTTGCAAACTAACCAAATGTTTTCTAAGAGTTGCCACGGTCCTGGTGTCTCTTCACAGCAACAGAACACTAAGGCAGGGTTTAGCTCACTTCACAACTCTCGGGTCTCACTCTATCACTGAGGGGAGTCAGGGCAGGACCGTGGAGGAAGGCGCTGAAGCAGAGGCCGCAGAGGAACACTGCTTGCTGGCTTGCTCCTTCTGTTAGCTTTCTAATCCATCTCAGGGTCAGCTTCCCGTGGTGCCCCCTCTACAGTGCCCTACACCTCCGATGGAGGTGTCTGTTCTTGAGTCCCCCTCCTCATGTGACTCTAGCTCAGGTAAAGTTAATAAACAAGCAAAACCACAGCAGCCAGAACAGCACCCACACAAGGCTTGAGTAAAGCTGTGATCACTTACTGGAGAACGAATGAAGGACCCAGGGCTCCACGTGGACCTCAGGGAAGAAATATCCTTTAACCTCAGGACTCCAGGTGATGTAACCCACGAGCCATCAGGAGTCACTGTTCTGCTACTGCCAAAAGCAGGGACTTTGACCTTCACAGTCACATTAATCAGGAAAGCCCCCCTCCCCCGCTGAGAAGCTAAAGACCGATCCTAATTTGAGGGAAGTCTAAACAAAAGCTTGTTCTTTGGGGGAAGTCCTCCTGTCTGCAAGCTACGATCAGCTTTCTTGGCATTCACATCTGAACTCTAAAGGCACCAAATAAACAATCATTGATTATATTAATTTTTTCTCCAGGAAAATGAAACGTGCATACTCCGAGAATGGGGGTTACCACTCTCTTTAGGAATTCTGGAATTCTTATGCTCTAGGTGTAAGCATACTCCATGCCTCCAACTCTTCTCCCCTTTAGCACTTTGCATCTGTGCAAGTGCAGCTTTGGAAGAGGGGTCCTGTTAGTATCGGGTGCCTGCTGCCAGGAGGGACTGCCAAGCCCACAGTGTGTCACGGCAATAGCCTGGCTAAGCATAATGACCTGAGTGAATGGAGAGCTTGCCTGGACATGGTGTTCTCCTCAGTGAGGCAGGGCCAGAGCCATTCTAGCCAACAACCATCTAGCGAAGGTGTTGACAGGGAGGTCCTTTGGCTACCTTCCACTGCTTTCCAGAGAGCCCAGACAGACCCATCTTAACAAGAGACAGTAGAAATGGCCCTCACCCTCCACCACTGATGAATCCCATGGAGCCCCAGGTCAGCAGAGATTGTGACCACCTGAGAATCTGGGTTTTGCTGTCTTTCAGAGGCTCTAAAGCACGCTTCCACTGTTGACATTTGAGTGGCCTGGGGAGCCAGCCACTCTTGACTGTGGAGCCTGCAAAGCCACTGACCATGGCATCCTGTCCAGCTAAAGTACGGCCACCCTGTACAGAAGGAGAAGGCCAGATCAGGGTCTGGGTCTCAGCCCTACCTTACTGCTTACACTGCTGCCGGGCCTGGCGAACCAGAGCTCAGGAAGTCGTTCGTTACCCCACAGACTCCTGACACCAGGCCCGGCTTTAGAAAACACCTGTGCACACATTTTGCAATGTACAAAATGCTGCTGCCTACATTTTGGATATGACTCTCACAACATACCCATTCAGTTAGACCAGGTGCTCAAAGCCACTGAGCTGATGAATAGCTTTAACTAGTGGCTGCATCATGATTGTTAAACACAGGGAAAGTTTCTTCATTGTCAGAGATCCCACTAAGCCCCACAATACCTGAAATAACAGCGTCTAGTAAACAGTTGTCAAATACATTTCTGCAAAGTGTTCATAATTCTGGGTTGCGTGTTTGTTTTTTAATCTCATTATATAATACACACTTATATGTGTATAATGCATACACACATATACACATATAAGTGGCTGCTGATGGGGCGGCCAGCAGCCTGGGCTCATGGGGCCAAGTTCCAGGGGAGAAAACAGATACGAGCAAACCAACCAAGCCAATTCACAAGTCAATCCAGCAAACTGTAAAAGCCAGACTAAAGGGCAGTACGGTCAACAGAACACACTTAGGGCAGGAGGCACACGTATAAATCCATCTCCTCAAGGGCAACGGAGTAAACCCCACCACCCATGGCAGCTGGGGTTCGTAAATGTCTCCCAGAGGAAGAGTGTCTGCAATCTGGAAGGGAAAGCGTGGGTCTGTAGCATAGGTATCTTGTCACCTCGGTGAGGCAGGCAGCTCACCGTGTGCATGAGAGGCCAAGACCTGGACAGATGGGGGACACCCTCACGTGTGTCCGAAGCACTCAGACAGGTGCACACAAGTGGTAATTGAGCCGGTTTGTCCTTTGCATTTCCGTAATTAATTTTTCTGTCCCCACAAGCAAAGCCAAGTAGCATTAAGTTATTCTGGGAAAGCTTAAAGGACGGGTTTGAGCCTTGCTCCCAGAACATACACACACACACAAAGCTAGTACTCTGTCCCGTGCTGGATAAATATCACCCTGTGTCTATTTACCTAGTTTTGTGACCTACTTGCTTCCAGTCGCTACCAGGCAAACGGCTTCTTGGAGAGTATTAGAATGCCAATGTGGTTTCCAGGTTATACTATGGCACTAGTCAGAATCACTGTGTTTTTAACAAAATGCGTTGGGCAACACTTTAGCGTTGGGCAACACTTGTTTTTGTGTTAGCGAGTAGCAAAGCCTGTTTGTTAAGTGCTGGCAATGATCAGACTAGAAACTACAGAACCAGTCATAGGGGGAAGATTTGAGGGTAGATAGACTCCACAGACAGGGTACATACCCAATATTATTAAGGCCAGTTATTAAGAGTCTTAGTAAAGATTAGTGTCTTTAGGGCTGGAGAGATGCTCTGCCATTAAGACCACTTTCTGAGTTTGTTTCGAAGCACCCACAAAGTGCCTCACAGCTGTCTGTAACTCCAGTTCTAGGGGATCCAATGTCCTACTCTGGCTTCCAGGGTACCAGGCTTGGACATGGTACACAGACATACATGCAGGCAAAACACCCATACACATAAAATTAACAGGAAAAAAAATAGTATTTGGTTTGAAATACATAGGAAAAGCTCATTTTCAAGAAAAACATACATGTAAATGACACATAAGTATATTCTAAATATATGCATCTGCAAAACATCACATTACATATCCAGTATAGTGTACACATACTAAGTGTACACATGTACATACAATGGTTCTAAGGTTTAACTCATCAAGCTCTCCTGTGGGCAACTGAGTTTATATAGGGACCTGTGGTTTGGCGGTTGCTCTTGGGTGGCCAGCAAGACGAGGTCATCAGCTGCCTCCTCCAAGGCAAGCAAACACACACCTGGCCGTACCTTCCCATCCTGTTTGGTCTGCCCCTCTTTGGTGGTACTGTCTAGCAGGGTCCCAAGGCTGAGATGGCCAGGTAAAGCACAGGGAGGCTGGCGCCCGCTTCAGCTGAAGAAGAAGTCAGGCTGATGACCCTGCTGAGAGCAGGCAGGATTGTGACTCACAAGGGCAGGTGCTCTGCGGGGCTGTGGGAGGGGCTGGCCTTCACACCTGGGTGTCAGCTGACAGAGCCCCCAAATGAGAAGTCCACAGGTGCTCTCAAGCAGCTGGAAAAAGTACATCATTATGGTCCGTGTTCAGTAGTTTAGAATGCATCAAAGAACCGCAAGCAGGAGGTACTAGCCCTCTGCCTTCTGGAGCCAGCAGCTGGCACCTGCTGGCCTGGACACTTAGTTCATCCTAGGGTTGAAGAGTTACAATCTACTGTGGGACTCCGCCCAGCTAGCAGGAAACAGAAAGGGATTCCAAGCCACAAGGAGATTTTGGGGTGGGGACTTTGTTGGAAGGATTGTTCCTGCCTGAAGAATTCAGGCAATGAGGCATTCAGGGGGATAGGGAAATGGGTTTTAAAAGACAGTTTTATACCCAATTAGCACACCACGTACTTTTGCTCTGTGTCCTGACTTCTGAAAAATCCAAAATGAATCTCCAGAGCTTTTATTATGAAGTGGGGATCGCGTCTCACACCAACTCTGGATAGTCTGAGCCTGAACTGGGCAGGACACTGTGGTCTCAATCATGTGACTTCAAGTAAGCCAGATGGGACTTTTCTCTTACCTGGGGCGTTTAGCTCATAGCAAGCGCTAGAACGAACGTCTCTGTGGCCCAGTGAGTCGGCCATCCTCAGTGCACAGGCAAGTGTGAAACAGCCATTGTGAAGGGTTCTGGCAAGAGGAGAAAGTGGGTTAGAATTGCCTGTGTGCTTATCTTGAGATATTCTTCTCCAGCCAGTGTTCCAAACAGCCCTGGAGACTCGTCCCGCAGGACAGCGTGGACCAGGAAGTGTGGAGAGCCAACCGGGACTGTGCAGGAACAAAGCAGCCTAGGACTGACTGAGGAGAAGCTGCGGGACCAGCAAAGACCTTGCCCCTTTGTTCCTTCAGACTTGTTAGTAGAGAACAAAACCTAAGCTAAGTGTGTGTGTGTCTGTGTGCGCCTGTGTGCCTCTGTGTGTGTCTATGTCTGTCTGTGTGCATGTGTGTGTCTGTGGGTTTGTCTCTGTGTATTCTTGTTTGTCTGTGTGTTTGTATGTGTCTGTATGTATGTGTGTTTATACATATGCCTGTGTCTGTGCCGGTGTGTGTCTGTGTATGTTTGTGTGTGTGAGTGTCTCTGAATGTGTGTCTGTGTGCCTGTGCATGCGTGTGCCTCTATGCCTGTCAGTGTGTATGTGTGTGTCTATGTCTATGTGTATGTGTGTGTCTGTGGGTTTGTCTCTGTGTATGCCTGTTTGTGTGTTTGTGTCTGCATGTGTAAGCATGTCTGTGTATCTGTGTGTCTGTCTGCACACACATCTCTCAGTGCAGAGGATGAAGAGGCTGAGCACACAGGCTTGGTTCATCATACAAGCGTCCCAGATAATCTTCCAGCTGGCCTCTTTCTCCTCCCTTTCACCTAACACCCCCTTTTCATGTGTCAAATTTGCTCTTCTGTTGATATTTGGGAGGCCAGAAGGGCCACAGCTGGGAGGGACACCATTATCTTGAACATCTACTGTGCTCTCACTCACTGCCAAGCTGACTTCTGTTGCACTCAGGCCCCAAGGAAACCGTGATATGCCATCGCAGGCTTCACTCTTCCGCTTTTGTGCTGAAGGAGCAGCCTCACCACCAAATGCACGCCCCACCCCGCTGCTTTCAAAGTAGCAGGACGTGAAGAAGAGTATGTCCAGGTCAGCAGGTGAATGGAGCCAGCCCCAGCTCCGACTCACCCTCCGCAGCCTGTCCGCCCTCCTGCAGACTAAAGACCCTTACAGGTCCAAAGCCAGGCCCCGATGGCCTCAGTTTTCACTCACTCTTTGCAGCCTCTGTTGCCCACAGAGGGCCCTGAGGCCAGGCACTGCCGAGGATGGCCATTCTCCTTCAGGGTCTCCCTAACAGATCTGTCACCTGACTGGTTGGTTTTGCCTGTGATGTCCCACACACATCCATACGAGACTTAGAGATGATGGTGAGCTTTCTTAGTAAAGAGGTAGAGAACATTGCTACCTGTGCGTTAGACAAGCCCTGGTAGGGAAATGGCCCTCACCTATGGGAATCAGAGACCTGACTGCCTCCAAGTATCCTAGGCAGCCCCCACTTCAGGGTCACACCATGGCTCCTCAGTGCCCCCAGCCTTGAGGACAAGATCGTAGTGTTTCGTGGAGTGCCAGCCCGTCGTCACACCTCCCTCCAGATCCCAGAGCCCACCTTCGAGGTGGAGCACACTGGGAATCTGTTCTGGCGCTGTGTGCCAAGTGCCTGCTGTCCAAAGTATGTTTAGTCAGCCTTATCTCTGATAAGTTCCCCGGGCAAAAGGAGGCCACGGGTGGCCTCAGGGCTCCATTCACAGGTGTGACCTTCAGGGCTCCTCCCAGATAAATGACCTCACCACTTCATCTTCCGTGGGAAGCTCCGGACAAACAACAGGACAGCAGGTTGATTGCTCACAGGCTTTGCCAAGAGAAACAAATATGGCCATACTTCCATTAACGATGGCTCTGTGCTATGGAGGATGGAAGTTTCTCCTCTCTGCTGATGAGACAGGAAGTTCAGGACCAGCTTTCCCCTTAATCACTGATAAAGTATTATTACCCTCCACCCCACTCCCCATCCCCATATGCCCGTCTACCCTTGAATAAAAAGTTCCTCCACTCCGGCACTCCAGGGCAAAATTCTTGGGAAAGAGCGACTGGGGCAGACAGACGAGGTGCGCCTGAGCCATACAGCAGCCACAGATGAAAGTCACCCCAGGCAGGCGTTCAAAGGCCAGTCCCATGGCCCCGGTACATCTCAGGGTGGGACAGGACTGACGTCTGGGAGAGCAAGGCTGTATGCAGCCACGGGGGCTGCGGGGGAGCGGGGAGTCTAACCTGGCAAGCTCCTTCCGGGTGGGGCCAAAGGATCAGGCTTCCCTTGCATACTGCATGCGCCGCTGCAGAGGGGCAGTCTGCTGCCTTCCCTCTGTCTCCACTAACCACTCAGAGATAGGGACAGCCAGGACAAGACTGCTTCTGGTTTCTAAATTCTAAAACCGCAGTACTAACGTCTAACTCACTCAGCAAATCTATGGTGCACAGGAAGCGTGCCTGTGATACTGTCAGCGGAGTCTGTCTTCCTCCGTGCTCTGCCGCACTCAGTACTCCACCACACTCAGTACTCCACCACACTCAGTACTCCACTACACTCCATGCTCTGCCACACTCCATGCTCTGCCACACTCAGTACTCCACCACACTCAGTACTCTACCACACTCAATACTCCACCACACTCAGTACTCCACCACACTCAGTACTCCACCACACTCAGTACTCCACTACACTCCATGCTCTGCCACACTCCATGCTCTGCCACACTCAGTACTCCCACCACACTCAGTACTCCACCACACTCAGTACTCCCACCACATTCAGTACTCTACCATACTCAGTACTCCACCATACTCAGTACTCCCACCACATTCAGT
This sequence comes from Pachyuromys duprasi, assembly GCA_028658305.1. NCBI lineage: Eukaryota > Metazoa > Chordata > Mammalia > Rodentia > Muridae > Pachyuromys > Pachyuromys duprasi. Next base: position 40,068,009 of record CM053767.1, on the reverse strand, counting down.
ACTCTACCATACTCAGTACTCCACCATACTCAGTACTCCCACCACACTCAGTACTCCACCATACTCAGTACTCCCACCACATTCAGTATTCTACCATACTCAGTACTCCACCACACTCAGTACTCTACCACATTCAGTACTCCACCACACTCAGTACTCCACCACACTCAGTACTCCACCATACTCAGTACTACACCATACTCAGTACTCCACCATACTCAGTACTCCACCACACTCTACTCCACCACACTCAGTACTCCACCACACTCAGTACTCCACCACACTCAGTGCTCCATCACATTCAGTTCTCCCATCACATTCAGTACTCCACCACACTCAGTACTCCACCACACTCAGTACTCCATCACACTCAGTACTCCATCACACTCAGTACTCTATCACATTCAGTACTCCACCATACTCAGTACTCCACCATACTCAGTATTCCACCACACTCTACTCCACACTCAGTACTCCACCATACTCAGTACTCCACCACACTCAGTACTCAATCACACTCAGTACTCCACTACACTCAATACTACACCATACTCAGTACTACACCATACTCAGTACTACACCATACTCAGTACTCCACCACACTCAGTACTCCACCATACTCAGTACTCCATCACACTCAGTATTCCACCATACTCAGTACTCCCACCACACTCAGTATTCCACCATACTCAGTACTCCCACCATACTCAGTATTCCACCATACTCAGTACTCCACCATACTCAGTATTCCACCATACTCAGTACTCCACTACACTCAGTACTCCACCATACTCAGTACTCCCACCACCCTCAGTACTCCACCATACTCAGTACTCCACCATACTCAGTACTCCACCATACTCAGTACTCCCACCACACTCAGTACTCCACCACACTCAGTACTCCACCATACTCAGTACTCCACCACACTCAGTACTCCACCATACTCAGTACTCCACCACACTCAGTACTCCACCACACTCAGTGCTCCATCACATTCAGTACTCCCACCACATCTTCCAACATGTCCACAGTTGACATACTCAGTTGACAGACTTTGATCACAAATCCCGGGTTCAGCCATCACCTGACACCAGTAATTCCCAGAGTCACACTTGCAGAATATCTTTCAGAGCCACAAAACACAGAATCTGTACCGTTTGGGCTTCCACAAGGGATGCTGGGAGCTGCTGCTGCTGCAATCCCTTTCTGTCACATGGGTGTCTCTGTGGGACCCTTGTTTCCCTGCTTTGACCTACTTCTCTGAATGCTTTCTTTAAAGACACATTGGCGTTTGGTTGGGTGCCAGTGTTGTGGCAAGAGGCCAGAGACAAAACTGTGGACAGAGTCTTGATCTCTGGCTTCATGGACATCTCCTCTGATGGGAGGCAGTGTTATCCCGCCCTGTGCTGTGGTGTGCAGTTTCTTCCCACATGCCTTACAGTTTTGGTTGTTCCTGCTGAGGGATCTGGAGTCAGTTGGAGATCGGGTGTCTGAGTTAAAACTTGAGGGGTGATCCAAGGAACTGACTGGGAGATCCTGGAGACCCCAGCAAGCCAGAAGAGTGGCAGGAAGCAGACATGGGGTCAGACATAAGATGACAGAATCACCCAGCAGCCGGTGGCAGAAGCCTGGAGACAGGTAAGAGTTTGCGGTTTACCTACGTATGCAAACAAGCAGGAGGCCAAGGCTGCATTTTTTGATATTGACCTCTGTCTGACTGGTTGTTTGCCTCTTAACTCACAGGCAGGTTGTTTGTTTGTTTTTAATAGAAGTCCGATTATTCTATGCCTTCTATGCTATTTGCATTTTAGTTTAATAACATTCTTGGCCATATCTGGATGTGATATAGGCTCACCCCAGTCTCTGCGACGCTGCGTGGGTTTTGCACTGTATGGAGCTAACTAACATGCTTTACCTTGTGGCCAGCTCTCTCCTTAGCAACAATGGCGGCATGTGCCGTTTGTAAAGTGTGCCTGTAACTTAGACGAGGCTTACCGCCATGGAACGGCGGAGCAATGACTGACGAGTTGGCCTCGCCCCCAGCCCCCAGCCCAGAAGCTCTGCTCCCCCATGCTCCTCTACATCTCTGCAGCTCCAGACAGCTCCTTGCAGCTCCCTAGGTGTCCCTAGAAGCTCCCCCACAATTCCCACATGCTCTCTGAAGCTCCTAGCACTGTTACTCTTGACTCTTGGCTGGCTGGCTGCTGGTTGGAAGATAGAGCTTATTGTCTATTCCATACTGACCAAATACTTTAAACTTAAAAAAGAAATTATGACATAAAAGAATGGAGAGATGTCCCCATTGGCAAAGTACTTGCTGTGTAACCATGTGGACCTGAGTTCAGATCCCCTAAAATCACAGAAAGAGCACGGCACGGAAGCTAGCCTGTAATTGCAGCATTGGAAGGCAGAGAGAGAAGTATTCCTGGGGCTTGAGAGCCAGCTAGCCTAGCCAAGTTCAGTGAGAGACCCTGTCTCAAAAAATGATGTGGAGAACAGTAGCTTGGGCACGGACTACATAAGGAAGGGAGCTGAGCTGGGCATGGTGCTGTTAGAGACAACATACAAAATGAAAGTGACTTGGCAAGGCAATTTCTTTTTGTAAAAAGAGTATGCTGCAGAACCCCAACAGGGCTAGCAAGCACACAATGTGCATTTGTGTGTACGTGTGTGTATGAGAGAGACAGAAAGAGAAAGAGAGAAAGCACACATGGTTTTGGTCTAATTCAGATAGTGACTGTGGTCCTACCCCTCAATCTTTCACAACTGCTAGTTTCAAATGAATGATACAGAAGAAATGAAGGGAAGTTGGAAGGGACTACTGTAGGCCACCAATATCTGGGAAGACAGTGGGGCCTTTATAGAAACAAATATCAGCCAGGCACCGTGGCGCACACCTATAATCCCAGCGCTCTGGGAGGTCAGCCTGGTCTACAAATTGAGTCCAGGACAGCCAAAGCTACACAGGGAAATCCTGTCTTGAAAGAGCAAGAGAGAGCCAGAGCCAGAGATCTATAAAATAAATATGCCCTTAACCTGTAAGCCCCACTTGCCCTAGGACAGATAACTACCTAGAATCCTAGGGGTGGCTGTTGTCCATGTAAGATAACAAGCCATGTGTTTTCACTTCCATAAACAAGGTGGGTTGCCGTAACTGCACAGGATGTGCTTGATCACACGTCAGTGGTGCATAGGCAGGAAGAATGTCAAGATGTATATTTGCCCCTATTGGAAAAAAGAAAGAAATATACAGCTTTATGGGTTTTGCCTTTATAAGCACATGACTAACATACTTTGTGGACATTCTTGGAATCCCAGTTATGGATTTGGCCAGTTTCTCATTGTCTTGCCAGTATTTAATAAATATTGCTTCAAAATTTGGCCCAAAAAATTATTCTTATTCTTGCCCTGTGGGATTAATAGTAGGTGGATCCATGTTGAGTGCCAGGATAGCCAGCCAAGATGACAGTGAGACCCCATATCAGAGAGAGAGAACATAATAAATATAAGCTGGAGAGCAAGCCAGTAAGCAGAGATCCTCCATGGTTTCTGATTAGTTCCTGCTCTGATTTCCCTTAATGATGGGCGGTGACCTGGAAGTATAAACTGAAATAAACCCTTTCTTACCCAAGTTGCTTTTGGTTAGAATGTTTTATCTCTCTCAGTAACAGAGAGCAAACTAAGACAACCAACCACCAGACAATTAAAAAGCAATAACCACTCCAAAACCTGTTCTACAGCTTCCCCCTGAAAAAGGTTCCTATGAATCTGACAAGCATGCCACAGTGGGGGATGAAGCTAGTTTCTTTCACAGATAATTTTCTTGCCTGTGTAACAAAGGTCATCTATAGTTTAACATTATTAAACGAAGATCTCCAATAAACAGTGTTTACAAGAATTGATTAAAAGTCAGAACCAAATCTCCAGGAAGGGATCTATTTCTTTTCTTTTTTTCTTTTCGAGATTGTGGTAGCACACACCTTTAATCCCAGCACTTGGGAGGCAGGCAGGTGTCTGTGAGTTCAAAGCCACTCTGTTAGTTCGAGTTCTAGTACAGCCAGGGCTATGTAGAGAGACCTCATCTCACAAAACAAAACAAAATGGTCAGACTCCAAACCAAAACAGGCCAGAAAGCTTCTGCCAATCACACAGGCAATGTTTTTTTTTTCTGAAGGTTACAGCTCTCAGGATAGGACTGTTGTTGGTCATTGTATAATCCTGTTTATATACAAAACAGAAGAGAAATGTGAGGTATGGTGGTACACACCCACAATCCCAGCTACTGGGAAGGCTGAGGCAGGAGGACTGAAAGTTCAATGCCTGCCTGGGCTACAGAGTGAGTTCAAGGCCAGCCTGGGCAATTTAGTGAGATCCTACCTGAAAATTAAAAAGAAAGAAGGAGAGAGAGAGAGAGAGAGAAAGCAAGAAGGAAAGAAAGAAAGAGAACAGAAGGAAGGCTTGGGGTGTAAGTCAGTGGTAGAGTACTTGTCTAGCATGCAGAAAGCTGTGCACTCAATCCTTAGCAGAACAATGAATGAGAGGTGGGGAAAGAAGAAGAGAAGAAAAAGGAGGAAGAGGAAGGGAGGAAATGCGGAAGGATTGTCCTCCACATGTCTAGAACCCACTCTGAAGAAAGGTATCCCACAGCCTTTGCCTGGGCAGATTGACTCACTGCCTCACACCAGAGGGCATCATCACAAGAGCCTCGCTCAGGCACCTCTTTCAAATAGCTGAAGCCCTCATGCCCAGTGATAGTTTCCTGGTGGCCACATAGTCTTTTCTTCTCGGAGATGGGAGTCTAAAATCTTTCCCATTGATGACAATCCAAATTCTAGATCAGGATTTGATGGGAATTTTCTTTTTCCCCTTCTGAAACTTGGAAGTAGAGGAGAAATACCTGTAACAGCAGCCTAAGGAAATTTTGCAAACGCCTAGGAAGACAGGAAACACTATGACAAAGGGCATCATGGGAAGAAGATGGCACACTGGAGTTCTTTAAACTAAGCAGGTTTGGGGCAGCTGCTTTCAGACTGTCTAGCGGTGAGCCTCTTGCACAAATATGTCTTGGTTCCTTTGCCTGGAAAATCGGAGGACAAATGTTATTTGCAAATGGTTGAGGAAACTGGAGATAAATGAAGTGCCTCCCTCAAAGTGGAGGGACACTCTGGTCCCTGAGCACAAGGTTACTCCAGTGACATATAGGGTGTGGATGGCACAGACATCCTAGGACTCTATTACCATGAGGCCTCAGTGAAGCTTGGCCCTGGGAAGAACTGGGACCAGGGCAACCATGCTGGTCATTGTGAAAGCATCCTGCCCTGGGTAGGGAAAACACCAACCTCCCCCCTCCCTAATGACACAGGGGTTTTGAGAGTGAAGGAAGGGACCTTCTAAGACCCACTTCTACATGACCCAGGAAACCTGGGTGCTGGACACTCAGAGTCACCAAAGAGCAAGCTGGAGCCGAAGATTAAAGGTGCAGACTCTTTCCGAGGCATGCAAAGCAGAAGTAAAGCTTCGTCAAGAATTATCACAAAAAAGTAGGAAACTGAGGAAAGGTGCTTGCTCTTTCCATTTCTTCCCAACAAGAGGTTAACGTGCACAGGATCCTGAGAGGACAGAAAAGAGTAGTCCTAGTCCCCGGTGGCAGCTGTTTACTCTCTTTACCTCCAGCTGTTTACCTCCTGACTTCTTTTATACTTGGAAGGCGTGGCTTGTGGTGAAAACTGAAGTAGCTCACACTCATTGCAGCAACAACAGACACAGAACAGTGCTTACCGCTGTGAGTGTACTGCTGCTGAGAGCCTGGAGTATATCACCTTCCCATGTGCCACTCTGACACAGGGGCTTATTTTGAGCAGACGGCAATTGAAACAACACACAGAGGGAGAGATCTCTGCTCCTCTCCATCAGGTTCAAATTCTGGCGGTTAGATAAAAGCCAGCATTCCTTAGGAATCTGTGAATCTGGCTCCCCTCTGCCAAAGAAGTGGTTTTTCTTATCGTTAGCAGAAGAGACAAAAGGCTATCTGTGGTACCCACTAGCGTACCAATGCACGTGCTGATAGCCAGGCTCCCTTAGTATCGCAAGTACCCGTTACACATTTCAGAGTCCATGCTGGCATCACTTCTTCAGCTCCCTGAAGCTTCTCGCTCTTGTGACCCTGCTATTTTAGCTTTCTTCTGTATCTTCCTCTCTTGGTCGTCTCTTTCTCTTCCCCTCTCACTTCCTCCTCTCCTCTCCTCTCATGACCAAGTTCAGACTGCTGGCGAAGTTCAGCCTATTACTTTCTCTCTCTGCTCTGGGCCCTTCCAGTTACCTCTGGCTGTTCTCTCCCTCACATCCAGAATAAAAACCTTCCACTTAACCATATCTTGGAACGGATCATATCCCCAGTTCACACATTCCCCATTGGCCTGAGCAAGCAGTATATAAATTCCCCCTGTAACCCCACTTCCTGACCAGGAAGGGAAACCCATAACCTACTACAGAGATGAAACAGCAACAGGAAAGAGCAGGTATAAACAGCGTGACCATCCTGACCATCTAGTTCTTACCTTTCATCAGTTTGCTCCTGTTTATGTTTGCCACCGGGGGGCGGGGCGGGGGGCAAGCAAACACAGGATGGTTTGGACCAGGCTCAAAGTGCATCTGGTAGAATCAAGAGGCCATTGCTGGTAAGACCTCAGACACAAGCCCGGGCTGATCTTCAGACACCCGCACACCCCAGTGTAAGGGGCCTTGAGACTGGGCCAGACCACAGCTTCCTGAAACACTATTCCTCTCTGCTGACCTTACGTTTCACAGATGCCCTTTCCAATCTACCCAAAGACAAATCCACACACTAGCTTATGGGACATATTGGCCCTTTCAGTATATCACTCCTGACCAACAAGTCATGGAATTCCTACATCCCTCTGTGTCTGGAAGCTGTGAACTGAGCTGCCACTTTGTGAAACCCCAGGACATAGTTTTAAGACTGTTTGAATCTGGTTTTGGTTTTTTTTTTCCAAGACAGGGTTTCTCTGTGTAGCCTGGCTGCCCTGGACTCACTTTATTGACCAGGCTGGCCTCGAACTCACAGAGATCCTGCCCAGTGCTGGGATTACAGGTGTATGCCACCACACCCAGCTGTGTTGAGGGTTGACATTTTCTCCCAGTTGCTGTATAAATGATGTCAGCAAGCTGCTGAACTAGTCCTAGAGCCACAGGCTGAAGCAGAGTCTGCCCTATTTTTCCAGGAAAAAAACAAAAACAAAAAAAACATCAAAAAAACAACTGCCTTCCTTCTAGTTGTGCTTCCAAGAGGCTGGAGAATGGCCCTCATTCCGCTTTGGTTAAGAGGTACAACCCAGAGACAGCTGGAGTGTCACACTTCCAGCCAGAGTTCGTCTGCTTGTGCACCTCAAATCCATGCTGAAACCAACACCCCCTAAGTTGATATTATCTGGAAGTTCAGGGTTTGGGCAGTGTCTTAGTCAGTGTCCTATTGCTGTGAAGAAATACCAAGACCACAGCAACTCTTCTGAAGAAGAAAGCATTTAATAGAAACTTGCTTACAGTTTCATAAGTTTAGTGCATTTTCTTCATGGCGGGAAGCGTGGCGGCATGCAGGCAGACATGGTATACTGGAGAAGTTCTACATCGAGAGGTCTACGTCCAGATCTGCAAGGCAGCAGGAGAGAGAGACACTAGGCTTGCCTTGGGATTTCGAAACTTCAAAGCCCACCCCCAGTGACGTTCTTCTTCCAATAAGGCCATACCTCCTAATCCCCAGTGACCAAGCATTCAAATATATGAGCCCATGGGGACCATTCTCATCCAAACTACCACAGGAAAGACTATGCCAAGTGGATGAAACCTTCATGGTGGGATCTATGCTCTTATAAAGGGGATACCAGAAGGATCACTTTGCACTGTGAGGATACAGCAAGAAGACAGACATGTGCAACCCTGAGGAGCATCCTCCCTAGAGCTTGGCCACCATACTGGTCCTTGAGAATGGTCTCCAGAACTATGGGGAGCACAGATCTAGCCGAAAGACACTCAACTGCAGTGATGGCCAGGCTAGGTCAGCTACAGTCAGCTAGGACAGAGCTTCTCATATCAACAGCCCCAAGAGCTACCCATATTTCTGCCCAGGGTAAGTCTTGCTTTTAGTAATGTGAAGAAACACTGTGTTATTTGAAAGCCTTGAAAGCGACCATACTGTGCCCTTCCCAGCCTGACTGCACCCATCTTTCCCCAAGCCTCAGAGCATTTCACTTGGGTCCAAGGGAAGATTCATGACATGAATCTTAAAGAGGGACACAGTATCTGAGAGCGAGAGTTCATCAGAACTGGACAGAGACCTTGTGAGAATCTAGGAGCAGAAGGATCACACCGTAACATAACAAGGGCTGCAAACAGCAAACTTACAGGACAACATTTCACTGAATGGGAAAAAGGGGGAAGCATTTTCTCCCAAACCCTGAGTGGGACAAAGGTGTCCACCCTCTCACTCATTGCTTGAGTTCTTAGCTAGATTCATAAAGTGAGAGAAAGAAATCATATCCTCTTCTTGTTCTTCTACTTTGGAGACCACAGAGACTTTTCCAGAGATTCTGAGATCTAATAAACACTGCCAGCAAAGTAGAAAAAAAAATCATCTCTTTATTTGAAAATAAAAATGACCACATCCAGGCAGTGGTGTACACACCTTTTAATCCCAGCACTTAGGTGTCAGAGGCAGAGGCAGGCATGTCTCTGTGAGTTCAAGGCCAGCCTTGTCTACAGAATTTCAGGACAGCCAGGGTTACACAGTGAAACCTTGTCTAGAAAAAAAAAATACCTAGAAAAGTCAGAAAAAAAAATCTCTTTAACAATATTATCAAAATAAAACCTAGAAACAAACATAACCAAGGACACTGAAGACCTCTACAAGAAAAACTTTTGAGAGAAAATGAAGATACTAGAATATGGCAAGACCTCTAAACACTCATGGATTGGCAGAATTAACTGTGAAAATGGCTACATTACCAAAAAGCAATCTTTAAGTTTAATGACTGATTCTAAATAGTCAAAGCAAATCCTGTACAAAACAACACTTAATTCCTGATTTCAAATTATACTACAGAACCAGTCTAACAAAGCCTCCATGGCACTGACCCAAAGACAGATGTACAGACTAACAGAGTAGAAAAGAGGAGTCCGAACTGGACCCACGTGGAGAAGAATGAAACTCTCTGCCCATTCATCACCCTGCACAGCATCAACTCAAAATGAATCAAACAACTTCATGTGAGACCTGAAACAAACCCTGCAGGAAAGCACAGGAAATTCTTAAGGATCTAGGCATAAGTCATGACGTTCTGAGGAAGACTCAAATAGCTAAGGAAATCACAGCATTCATTAGCAAATGGGACTGTATGATACTGAAAAGCTTCTGCACAGTCAACAAAACATGGGAGTCAAGAGATGGCCTACAGAACTGAAGAATCCACACGGCAGGGGACTGATGTCCAGAGTATACAAAGAACTAAATAATTAAACAGCAAAAAAGCAAACCATTCAATCAACAAGCCGTCAAATGAACTAATCAAACACTTTTCAAAAGAAGTAATAAGCGCGTGAAGGGGTCCAACATCTTTAGAAACTGGTGAAATGAAATCCAAATGATATTGAGAGCCTATCTCTCTATCCAATCAGAATAACTACCACCATCATGAAAATATATGTATTAGTGAGGATGTAGGGAAATGACAATACACACACTGTCGTGAGTATAAATTAGTGGAGCCGCTATGGGAACATGGTGCTGAACTACTAAAGCCTGAACTATTGTATAGTCCAGCTACAGCATTTCTTTTGTTTGTTTTGTTTTTGAAGACAGGGTTTCTCTGTGTAGCCTTGGCTGTCCCAGACTTTGTAGACCAGCCTGTCTTTGAACTCACATCAATCTGCCTGCCTCTGCCTCCCTAAGAGCAGGCATTAAAAAGACATGTGCCACCACACCCAAAAGGCATGTGCCACCACACCCAGCCAGCTCCAGCATTTCTGAGTATATCCCCAGAGGAGTCAAAGTCTGCTTTCTTGTAGGTCCCCAGACATTAGCAGAACTGACTCCATGATGGAAGCACCATTCAGGCCATAAAACTCAGCAGGTAGACAGCACCACCTGCCAAAACAAAAAGAAAGACCTAATCCATCAAAGTCCACAGTTCTGGAAAAGTCTCTAAATGTACCAACCCTGCTTTTTTCTTGTTAGCTGAAATATGTAAACATAGGATATCGGTTATGGGGCTTAAAAGCTCACCCTGAGAAAGGCTCAAGTCTACACTGAGATCTACACCCACCGTGGTCACCGGCTGGATAATAAGGGCTTTCTATCCTCTTTGCTATCTGTAGAGGCAGATTTCATTCAAATTCCCCAGAATGATTATCCCAGACTCTCTCTCTCTCTCCAGACCTCGACCTTTAGCCCTCCCAGTTAATAGAACCCCATCCTTAGGGCTGACGGCACATGCATTCTACAGTCTGCTGACCTCTATGCTCTTTCCATCAGAGACCACACCAGACTCTAGGCCTCTTAGCTATAGAACTCACCCATGGCCACATGTACTATGTAGGAACACCGTAAGCTTTATCGTGCACCTAGAATTGGACTGATTGGTCTGATTGTTGCCTGGAAACCTTTTCCCAAAATGTATTGTGTTTTAAATACGATGACAAGGAACCAGGCGTCAGGCTCCCAGGTCTGATCCAGACTGACAAAGTCAATCTGCATCAGTCTTTGTTCTCGCCTCTTCAAGGTTCACTTCCCTGTCTGTATACTTGCAAGGGTCTCCCTTGTGTCACTGACTGGCTGATTAGAGCTGCAGCAGTGGGGGTAGGGGATATTGCAGGTCCGGAGGCTGCTTGTCTTATCTAGTTCTAGCCCTCAGAACAGCTTTTCCTTGCCCACCTCAGAGTTGGAACTGACATGTTGAATAGAAAAAAAAAAAGTTTTGAATCTATTAACATAGCAGACCCCTAGCTTACACTTTGGGGTTACCAAAGTGGAGAATGTATCTTGGGCCTGTGGAAATGCTCCCTGCATCTTGCTAAACCTGTTTCTGATATACCCACCAAGGTATTTTAAACTTGCCTTTATTTATGACTTCCTTTGTCCCGTAAAACTATGAAACTGCTTCCACACTGGAATGTAGAATTTGGAGTAAACCTAAATCTGTGTTCTTGGATTCATGGTCACTCAAAATGGTTCTGGAGTAAACTCCTATTCCTTTTAAGTGAGAGTTGTGGCTTTGTGTGGACATGTCTAAACAAATAAATGGCAAATGTCTTGAGGACAGTATGTCATGGGCTTTGAGGGTAGGGCATCCCACAGGCTCCAGTGTGAGCTGGGGCGGGATGAAGGGTGTAGCCAGAAGGGATCCACCGCCAGGAAGTATGTGTGTGCTGAACACAAAGCCACACAAAGTTGGACTGCAGGAGGTGGCCATGCTAACAAGGCACACTGGGCCACATTTGTGCTGCTTTTATGTCAGCACAAATGTCCATAAATCACCTATCTGGCTCCAACAACTACCAGGAAGATGCCTTACTCATCCCTTCTAACTGCCAACTTCCTCAGGGCATGGCAGAGCTGGTCCCCAGATGCCAGAGAGCCCTGCGGGGTTTTGGTTCTATTTCTTGTTTTTGATGACCCTGACCCTTGGAGGATCAGGGGTGAGGAGGAGGTGCTAGGGGACAAGCCCAACAGACCCAACAGGAATCTCAGACAACGAGCATTCCCTGTGTTTTGCTTCTGCCCCTTTGCAGTATGACAGGCAGCGCAGAATCTCTGCAGAGTTTCCCCCTCGATTCTCCCAAGGCCCTGGGCAAACCCACTGGCTCCAACTTGGTGGTTTCTGTGGTTTGGCAGGAGAACCAGGGCCTGGCTGGCCTTAGTGCCTTTTCTGGGATTGCAGGTGGTAGTGGAGGTTTGAGAGACTTTCCCTTTTCATCTGGAGTTGCTCATCTCTAAGGGGCTGTCTCAGTGACTCTTCCCATGGTACCCTACAGCACAATAGCAGAGTAATGGTCTCATTACATTGTCAGGAAGCAGAGATTGAACTGGAGGAAGCTGGTCTGTAGAACCTCAAGGCCCACCCACTTCCTCCAGCCAGAGCCCACCTCCCAAAGATTTCGTAAGCTTCCCAAACAGCACCATCGGCTGGAGACCAAACATTCAAATCCAGGAAACTGTGAGGGTGTATTTCACATTCAAATCGGGGCAGGGTTGGAGGGAAAATACACTGTCAGAGGCAGCTTGCCTGAGCGTCAGACAGCAGGCTTCCTCTGCCCTTGTTGCCTGCATGTCCGGTGCAGACACAGCAACTCTGCAGTGGTGATGGTGATGGTGGTGGTGGTGGTGGTGATGGTGGTGGTGATGGTGGTGGTGGTGATGGTGGTGGTGATGGGGGTGGTGATGGTGATGGTGGTGGTGATGGTGGTGGTGGTGATGGTGGTGGTGATTGGGGTGGTGATGGTGATGGTGGTGGTGATGCTACTGCTGCTTCCGCCATCTTTAAAACAAGAAGCCGGGACAGAGAGGAAGGGCCATTACAGCTCCCAAGGTCCCACATACGGCAGATGGAGCAGATGGGAGCCCTTCTCCAGAGGCTGCAGGACAGCTGAGAATGCAGAAGTGAGAAAAACCTATTTGCTAAATTCTGACCCAAGCTCAGGCTAAAACTGAGGTCAGCCTGACCCCGGGGCACATATGGTTCTTACAGGAACCTCTGCTGACCTGCACCGTTCTGCTTCTGTAACCACAAGGCTTTCTGCTCCCTGATCAAACAGAAGCAGCATGTTACACAACTGTGCTCTGTAATTTTTAAAAGCTCATGTTCTGTCGTCCTTGTTATCAGTCATCACTGAGGCCAAATTAAAGAGTAAAGGCAGCTTTACGGGGTCAGCTCTAGGGCAGGTTCACCGCTCCCAAGAACCAGGGCCACGGAAGTTGCCGTCCAGGAGACAGAGAAGGGGCGCCTCCCAAAGAGAGAGAAATTCAGGCAATCAGGGGGCTGGGAAGGGGAAAGACAGACAGAGAGAGAGATGAGAGGCAGAAAGGGAGGAAGGAAAAGAGGGAAGGGAGAAGGGAGGGAGGGGGGAGAGAGAAATGAGAAATGTCTGGATTAGATAGGAAAGAGCTTCATTGGGGAGGTGAAGCCCAGTCCCTGGCCTGGAAAGTTCAGAGCAGAGAGTGGGGTATGCCAGCCATTCCTTGTAACAGGTAGGGACTGAGGGGTGCTGGGAGAACCTGCCAGGTCTGCTTTGGTATGTTAAATAAGCACCTCAGCCCAAATCTGAAACTCAACAATTACGACTTTGTCAACAGGAGGCACCAAACTGTGGGGTTTTTAAAGAAATATTTATTTATGTATTTATTATGTATACAATGTTCTGGCTGCATGTAACCCCAACCCTAACCCTGCACACCAGAAGATGGCATCAGATCTCATTACAGATGTTTGTGAGCCACCATGTGGTTGCTGGGAATTGAACTCAGGACCTCTGGAAGAGCAGCCAGTGCTCTTAACCTCTGAGCCATCTCTC
>CM053767.1:40027853-40053928 GCA_028658305.1 Pachyuromys duprasi | reverse complement strand
AGAAATATTTATTTATGTATTTATTATGTATACAATGTTCTGGCTGCATGTAACCCCAACCCTAACCCTGCACACCAGAAGATGGCATCAGATCTCATTACAGATGTTTGTGAGCCACCATGTGGTTGCTGGGAATTGAACTCAGGACCTCTGGAAGAGCAGCCAGTGCTCTTAACCTCTGAGCCATCTCTCCAGCCCCAGACTGTGGTTTTTACCTTTATAAAGATAAGCCCCTGCAGGCTCAGCTCGGAGCACCTCTAGACCTGTAATCACAAGTGCATGCGCTAGTAAAAAACTTCAAATTCATAAAGAGCTTCTCCTGGGTGAGAACAGCTCAGCTACAACAGTGCCACTGGGAACCGTGTTGTGTCAACTGTCGCCACATCCAGGCAGTTTCATCGTGCTTGCAGGAGTCAGGTTTCCATCAAACTTCTGTCAAGTGATAATGAAACAGGGAAGGTCCAGGGAGGCCCTGGGAGGGCAGGCAGCAGAGCAAAGAATGAAGAAAGCAACAGGCTGTCTCCTGCCCTCCACCTTCTATCATTGGTCCTGAGGTCCTGTGATTCAATGGACAGCTGGTCACTAAGACATGATATCCTGTTTCCCAGTCATAGCTAGAACAATCCTGTGCAGGGAAGATAGTGTTTTCCTTCGTGTCTATTTATCCAGCATCCTTGGCAGAATCTGAAAAGAAGACAGGTTAATGAGGAAACAAAGATATTCATTAACAGGGACATTTTGAACCCACATAGGAGTATTCAGATCTGGGTTCGTGGGATCCAGAAGTCCACCCAGCCACCTCTGGGAACAGTACATATAGCCTATATCTCCTTCACCCCTTGGCATATACCATCATTCCAGCCAGCCTCAGTCATAGGACATAAGCCCAGATGAAATTACGTGGTTTAAAGTTGGAGACAGCAGGAGTTAGGTCCAACACAGGGTCTCTCCAAGAGTAGGCTGTGGCATTGCCCTGAGAATGAAGCCTGTGTTTGCTGATCTGTCTGAGCCTCCTCCAGCCCCAGGCATCATCCTGTCCTGTGATGGTTAGTTTTATGTCAACTTTACACAAACTATCATCATCTGAGAGGAGGAAACTTCATTTAACACAATGTCTCTATAAAATTGGGCTGCAGGCAAGCCTGTAGGGAACCTTCTTAAATAGTGATTGATGGGGAAAGGCCCAGCCCATTGTGGGTGGTTCCATCCCTGGGCTGGTGATCCTGGGTTCTATAAGAAAGCAAATCATGGGGATGCAAGCCAGTAAGCAGCACCCCTCCATGGCTTCTGCATCAGCTCCTGCTCCAGGTTCCTGTCCTGTGTGAGTTCCTATCCTGACTTCCCTCAGGGATGAACTATGATTTGGAAGTGTAAGCTGAAATAAACCCTTTCCTCCCCAGCTTGCTTTTGGCTGTGGTGTTTCATCATAACTGTAGTAATTGGACTAACACATGGTCTTAAGAAAGCAGGTTCTGGGCCAAGGGATAGCTCTGCCAGGACAGCTTTGATGACCAGAGTTCAAGCCTGGAACACACAAGGTGCCAGGAGACCAGGAGAGAAGCCACTCCAAAAAGCTGTCACCTTATTTCCACATGCACGTGCACCTGCACACACATTCACACACACACACACACACACACACACGTACACACACTTGTACAGTAAATACACAAAATTTTTTAATGTTTAAAGAGAAAACAGGTCCTTTTCATTTCTGAGGCCTGAGTTTTTGCTTGTTTGTTTGTTTTGCATGGAGGCCTGAACCTTCCAGCCTAAGCAGTTCCCTCCATCCTTCACACTGGCCTCTGACAATCCATTATAGCCCAGTCTTCCAGGAAGTATCTCACAGCCACGTCCGTGGCATTTTCTCTCTGGGTTTCCAACCTTACTTGCCCTGGGCTTCATTTTGTGAGGCAGAGCAGGATCTCATTAAGTTTCCTAGGATTCAGCCCCCCAGGCTCAGATGATTCTTCCAAGACAAATAGAGGCATTGGAACTCTGATTCCAGGGAAGTGACTTTTGTCCCGGTGTTGGGTCCTGTGGCTGTGACTACACTAGGAGAAGTGAATGCTTGATTTGTCCTGTGTAGGTTATTTCAGGCCGGACATAGGAGAGAGGGGAAGAATGATAGTGTCACGTGATCTCTCTGACCCACTATGAAACCTGAACAGTTTTATCTGGAGCTAGACATGAATGGCTCATGGGGGCTCTGTAGTATGGTGGTTTCACTGGCTGGGGGGAGGGGTTAAACGAAGCTCTGTCTCCTCCACCCTTCACCACTTGGACTAGACACAGAAGCTCTTTAAGGTTCTTACCTACCTGTAGGCTGCATGTGGCAACAGGGTAGCACTCACATATGTACCTGTTTTACAGTGGCTGAGGGATGAAGCACATGTGCATTTGTGTTGTGCGTGTGTGTCCACTGTCACTTAGAAAACATGGTCCCGGAGCTGTTTTTCTTTTTCCTTTAGAAATGACTCCTGGGTGGACCTCTGACTCATAACCTCCATGTCTTCGTTAAAAGAAGAGATTCAGCTTCCAGGCTGCTGTGGTCTTACCTGGGGACCCAGCTCTGTGGGCTCCCCAAGGCAGTGCAGGACAGGGAAATACCTACCCCATCTCCTCAAGGCACCAAAAGCCGTGTGTTGCCATCTTGTGCATCAGGGCTGTATTTCTTCCATAGGGCATCCTTACTTCCTTCTGGAAGTCGTTATGACCTACACCCACCTGGTTCTCCTTGCCGGTATGTGTAATTAGGGGCTTTCATCATGTACTTCCCATCTGGCTCTAGCTGGGACAGACCTTGTCATGCTCGTAATTACAGGACTGAAGCCTGCTGCTGCTCAGCGGGGGGTTGATGCTTGGATCTGTTCACTGCGTTCCCAGGGAGGAGGAGCAATTATGACAGCGGGGACAACGCAGCCCAGAGCTCAATCCCCGACCTCATGATCTACGCCTCACAGGGATGGCCTGCATGGCCAAAGGCATGAGAAGTAAGTATTGATCCAGAGACATATGGGCCTGGAGCCCTGACAGTTTCAGGCCATTTGAGACTGGCTGATTTGGGAAGGTGTAAGTCACTGTCCTGAACTTTGACAATGGGGACCTAGGTTTCAGGATACAAGGAGGCGTGTTCGGAAGAGCAACACCAGCCGCCATGTAGAGCTGCCCTCTGCAAGGCCCTCAGGACGCCTTCTCTGTAAGGTCCACATACCTCTGCAGTGCTTCAGTCTTGTTAGTCGGTCACCCTGAACCCAAGTTCCCGATTCCTCCTGGGCTTATTTTTCTGAATCCTGGGGTCCTCTCCGTGCAGAATGAGGACTTGCTGTGAGGTGTGCGTGGACTATACCGTATAACCGGGCTTATCAAAAAGAAACCGTGCTGTCATGAGGCTGCCTGGCAAGGCCAAGAGCTGAGAGACGTGGCTTACCTCATTCTCCAGCTCAGGTGGAACCAAGGAGCTTGAGGGAAAGACACACAGAGGAGCAGATCGGTGAGTGAATGGCAGAGGGAGTAGTTTTAGGGTGTTTGGGGATGGTCTAGATGGTATCTTTTCTCTTCACAGGCCTTGGCGATTTCCACCTTCTGGTTGAAGGATTTTGAGCTTGTGATGCTAAAAGGTCACAGACTCGACTGGCTGCTCCCTCTACATATCTGTTCTTGGAAAGCTAGTCTCAAGCCATCCTTGAAAGTGTGTCTGAATCTATCCAGGCCTTACTGTTTCATTCCCCCTCAGAGTAGAGACGCTGCCTCCATGAAGGATTGGGGAGAATGGCAGTAAGGCATGTCTGTAAGAGGGAACGATGGCTCGGGAGTGATGGAGGACATCAGAAGAAACCCGTCCTGGCACTCAGTGCTGGCAGCAGGGCAGGCCTCCTGCCCCAAGGTAGTATTTGACCCCAGCTTAGCCTGCAAAGTAGCTGAACACGTTGGCTCACACTCCCTGCCCTGCCTCCTCTCCTGGATACTAGGTGGCATCTCTGACCTCTTGCTAACGCCTTAGCTTGGCAAGGAGCATTTGGAACCTGGCTGGGCAGAAGCAAAGATGGGGGTGAGCCAAAGCAGCAGAGGACCTAGAACTCTAAAACTGTGAAGGGTTTGTCTTACAGAGCATTGTAAGGAGTGACTATGCCATCCTAATCATCTGCTCTGAGCCCTCTACAGGGTGCTCCTGTGCTCCTGAGTCTGCAGAAGCCTAGGAAGTATCTAGGATGCTGTGTAGACAACCTCAGATCTCAGATCTCTGGCAGAAAAAAAATGATAAGGGATGTAAGCAGTTGCTGGTCTGACTGACTGAAGCAAAAAAAAAAAAAAAAAAAAGAAAGAAAAAGAAAAAAGTCTCTGGTGCACTGGAGTGCATCTCTGGGTTCCCTTTCCCACTTTTGTTTGCTTCTAGGGAATGAGGTCTGTTTTCCCTCTACTTTTCCTAAGCAGTGGAGAGAAAGGAAGAAAGAAACTCACATACCCAACCTCCAAGTCCACAGGAGTCTTTGGTCCCAGTCAAGCTCTTTGGAGGTGGATGGGATTTCAACAAGATTTCTGGAAGCAGGACAAAAATGGTCATGTGGGACACAAGACGTGAGTTGGCCAGCGTTTTCCCGGGGGCTCATCTTTGCAACTGGGACCCTAGGAAAAAAAGCCTTCGAAAGTGGTGACTACAGCAGGTGTCCAAGATGACAGCCAAAAAGCCACGTTGGCCTCGGCCATCAGTTAGGAACCAATCTTCTCCTGTCCCTCCCAGGATCTGAGATTTATCATTACTGCTGTCATGAGCTCTCACTTAATCCCCTGCTGGGCCACAAGCAGCCCTGTTTCCCACTTCTGGTCCCAGCATGCAGTGTCAGCCCCTCCCAGCAGCCAGGAGCAGAGTGAGCGCTGAGGCATACTGGAAGTTTCCACTCTCCCTTCCTGTGTTCTGAAATACAACTGCATTTAAGAACAGATTTAGAGAGTTGAGAGATGGCATAGTTGGTAAAGTGTCTGCCACAGAAGCATAAGGACCCAAATTCAGATCTCTAGATTCCTCTAGAAGCCAGATGCCGTACTGGAAGGTGGAGATGGGTAGAGCTTATTGACCTGCCAATCTAGCTGGATCAGTGAGCTCCAGGTTCAGTAAGAGACACTATCTCAAATAATAAAATAAGAAGAATGTGATAGCAATCAAGAAAGACACCTGATATCAACCTTCACACTCCAATCCATATGCATCCACAAGTGTACATGCACCCACATACACGGACAAACCCACATGAACAGATGCATGCATCATATAGACACACACAAAGAATGTATTTTCCCTGTTTGTTTTTGGTGCTTGAAATAGAACCTGGGGCTTCGTATATGCTAAATATATATTCTAGCACTGAGCTACATCCCAGTACCAGGCTTAACCTCTTAAACTCTTTAGGCATTTTAGCTTTTAAAATGAAGCCAGGTGGCACATGCCTTTAATTCCAGCACTCGGAAGGCAGAGGCAGGAGGGATCTCTACAAATTCAAAGCCAGATTGCTCTACATAGTGATTGCTAGACCCTGTTTAAACACTCGCGCACACACACATTAAATAAATAAGCTCCCCCAAAATACCCACACCCAAGAATAGTGATGCCAGAGGGCATTCATGAGTGGCACAGCTCAGCTTTACCACCTAGCAACCCTCCAAGCATCTGGTCAGTCAGTAAAGCTGCCTTCTGGTGTCAAGGGGCAACCCAGTCACAGAGCTCTCCTGAAAACATTTCGGAGCCATATATATATATTTTTTATCTGTAAAAGTAAAATGTAGCGATACAATGTGTCGGTACATGAGTGGCTGGGTGCAGTAATTTAGACTATCTAAATGGCTCAGTTGTCTGCTGACTGGCCACACACAAAACGCTGGGTCCCTATGGCAACACTGAAAGACTAGGGCTGATTCAGAGAACATATGCAAATCAAGTGATACAAAGTAACCAACAGGGTCAAGTGGAGCCAACAGCAATCTGTCTCCTCCCCCTCGGCCTAATCTCCCTGTTCCAGGGAAATTCAATGCAAGGGACGGCTCTAAAGAATGTGGAAAGATTGGCATTCAGTCAAAGCAGGTCTGCATGCCATGTGTGCGTAGCTGGGCAGGAATGTCCTACTCCTTCCTAACCATTTTGTGTTCCCAGTGCTAACCTCACCATGACAACTGAGACAGCAGTGAAGCTGAACTCTGCTCTCGGTGCAGTATGATGCCTGCGGTCACCCTTTTAGGATGGAATGGTACCCTGGAAGAAAAGAATGAAAAGTAGAAAGCTAAGCAATGTGAGATGTGGGAGAGAGAGGATGGTGGCTGCTTCAGCAGGGTGAAGGCTTGAGGGACCCAGGAAGTCATCTAAAAACAAACAAACAAACAAACAAACAAACACACTTGTGGGGCTGTAGAGAGGGCTCAGCAGTTAGGAGCATTGACTGCTCTTCCAGAGGACCCTGGTTCAATTCCTAGCACCCACATTAGGGAGCTCACAACTGTCTGGTCTATAACTCAAATTCCAGTAGTTCTGACTCCCTCAAACAGGCATATATGTAAGCCAAGCAAAATGTATATAAAAATAAGTTAATTTTAAGTAAATAAACTATATAATAAAAAAGAAATAACAATAAGTAAAAAGAAGAAAAAATGCAATTATTATGAAGCTAACTGGGTACCAGAGAGATGGCTCAGAGATTAGGAGTGCTTAGTGCTCCCACACAGGCCCTCCATTTGGTCCCCAGCACTCACATCAGGCATCTCACAATTGCCTGCCTCTCCAGTTCCAGGGGATGTGATGCTTTCGGGCCTTCTCAGGTACCAGCACTCATTTGGTGCACAGTGTAAGTCCACACCTAGCTAAAGCTTGACTGAGAGAGAAAGGAAACATATTTGCATGGTCCTGAGGGAGGGTTAGAGATTTTAGAGAAGGATGAGATCTGCCGCTCCCACTGGGAGATAAGGGTGAGGTGAAACCCTACTAGCCTGGGTTCACATTCTTAGGGGGAATTGTGCCCACTTCATTCAGATAGGCGGCCAGGCTGAGGTTTGCCCAAAGCATCTACAGAAGGCCTCAAGTGTGCCTCCGCTCCATCCCTTCCAGAAAGCAGGAAAGAGTTTAACTATCATGTACTTTCAGATTACTGCTCAGGAGAAGGAAAACAGGGCATTGAAAACGGGTGTGAGGAATTAGCAGTTTTAGAAACTATCTGCCAAGCTCCAGGCACTTTCCGTACACTGCCTTGTTTAATCCTCACCCTCTTCTAGCCCCGGTGGGTTTTCAGCGACCTCTGGCGGCAGAGCAAGTAACAACAGCACTTGGGTGAGCTGCCGCGCCTTTTGCCTGGGGCAGTTGTGGCGAGCTGTGTGTGTGTGTGTGTGTGTGTGTGTGTGTGTGTGTGTGTGTAAGAGCTGCCGCGCCTTTTGCCTGGGGCAGTTGTGGCGAGCTGTGTGTGTGTGTGTGTGTGTGTGTGTGTGTGTGTGTGTGTGTGTGTGTGTAAGAGCTGGTCCTGACAGAGTGATTGTGGGAGAGCCAGCCCCACCCCTTGCCAGCTGCCACAGGCAGGAGAGCGGGCCCCACCCCTCACCTGGGTAAAATGGGAGAGATGGCCCCAGTGGTTTGGGCACAGGAGAGCTGGAGGGCTGACCCAGTCACAAACCACCCCAACCCAGATCTAGGGCTTTGAGTTAGCCCAGCCCGATAGCTACCTCATCTAAGAACTGCTGGAGTACATACAGGGGCTGGCCCTGCAAGTCCCAAGCTGCAGGATTCCTATTCCAGGGCAACAACAGGATATCCGAGAGGAGTCCCAGTGAGGATCCAGTATTGGTGGTGTAGCAGAAGCCAGAAGCCTCAAACCAAACCAATGACTTATTACAATAAATGTTTGCAAGAAAAGCTGTGTGAGCAAAGGGGTGTACTATGTAAGACACTGTAACAAAGGAAGCCCATTGGCTGCTCAGTTTCCAAGTGGGTTCCCTAGTAAGGGGCACAGGGGCTGTCTCTGACATGAGCTCAGTGGCTGGCTCTTTGAGAACTTCCCCCTGCGGGGGGGGGGGGGGGTAGGCAGCCTTGCCAAGCCACAGGGAAGATGATGCAGCCAGCCTTGATGAGACCTGATAAGCTAGGGTCAGATAGAAGGAGAAGAGGTCTATCACAGGACTAGGGAAAGGGCATAGGGCAAGAAGAGGGAGGATGGGTGGGAATGGAAGGAGACAAGGGAGGGGGCTGCAGTGAGGTTACAAAGTGAATACATTTAAATAAATAAATATATAAATACGAAGAGAGCCTTTGTGTTTATTTCACCTTGTGATGACATGACAGGAATCAGGAAGTAGGCACTCACCACACAGCAAATTTATCTTCATCTTAGATGTCTCAGTCTCCAGAACTATAGACAGTTCACTTTTGTTGTTTGTAAATCATCTGTGGTATTTTATTATAGCAGCCAGAGCAGATGAAGACATAAAACTGGTATTTGGGGCCACTGTGATAAATGCCCATAGGAATGGATGTAGACTTAGTGCACAGTAGGTAGAAGGTGGAAAGTTTCTGGTACTGCTAGGAAGAGACTGTGTTGCCCTAGGATGCTGGGGTGATTCTGATGGCTGTAGTGAGAGCTCAGGTCTTGACCCTGAACAGAATATTGCACTAAACTTAACAGCAAGAGCTATTCTGAGGGTGTCTTAGATGCAGTTGAGAAGCAAGCGCTGAAAACTAAGAGCCTGTCATTTCCACCATGTGGCAATGAGCCTAGGTGAAATGTGTTTACATCCCTGTGTTTGGTGGAAGGTCGATGTGTGAGCAATGAAGCAGGATATTTGACTGAAGACATTTCTAGGGACACAGTGCTCTTGGGTACTTAAAGCAAACAGGGTGTTTTAATCTAAAGGAAGCAGAATTTGGAAAATCCTCAGTTTATTCACGTGACAAGAAAAACAAAAACCATGACTGAGGAGAGCACCCAGTAGAGTGACGCGGCACCCAGTTGAGTAAGATCGGTGTGGATCAGTGGGAGGCCTTAGTCCTCCGGACAGGGGCAGAGTGATTCCAAAGGTGTTTCAGAGATTATGGGGCTGCCCCTCCGATCACACAGACTGTGAGAGACCAGCATAGAGCAATTGCATAGCTCAGCCCCCTTATCCTACAGAGCACTTCATGGCTGCCCTAGGGAGGTCACTGAACCAGGGGAGGCATGATCCTAGTGGCTGCCTCAAAGCACACATGAAGTAACGTGGCAGCGCCCAGTGGTATCGTCTCTACCGGCCTAGAGTGAATGAACTGTTTCGGGCATGGCTTTCTCCATCCATATTTGAAGTATCAGCTGCTCAAAGCTACAGGCACAGAATCCACGGGGGGGGGGGGAGGTAAGCATGCCTATTGGATGCTTGGAGGAGCTCTGCCCTGACACGTGATCTCAGCCTCGGGGATCTGCTGAGTGCGCAGTACCTAGCAAAACTGGGTGGGCTGCTAGAGTTCTGAGGGCCCAGCCCTTACTAGCGTGCCTGGAGAGGTTACCTCTGCCTTGGCTCTCACAGTTCGATCCTGGAATTTCTAAGACAAGCAGAAGCTCCATGAGCATGTGAGGAATATGTGCACACCCAGAGCAAACATCTTTTCCAGAAAAAAAAATTTAAATAAATAAAATATCAAAAGCCTAAACCTGGCCAACTGGCCTAACCCAGCTCTTCTTTCTCACGCACCAGGTACTCCCTCCTTCTTTCTGATGTCTGTTGCTGCCCACAGAACCACCCCAAAGCTTGCCTTCCCAAGCAACACTAGTCTCTTGCTCAGTATCCACAGGTCTGGTTCAGCATGGCTGAACAGCATTTTCCAGTTTGATGGGAGCTGAGACTCTGCTTCTGGGATGTCAAGTACATAAGTACATCCAGCAGGGGGGTGTGGGGGGCAGAAATGTCTGCTTCTGCCACGTTCTTGCTGAGAGCAGCAGCTTGCTCAGGAGGCATTAGCACAGAAACTGTGAGGCACCATAACAGCATAAGAACTCCACCAGAGAAGGTGAGGTCTGGTGTGTGTGTGTGTGCCTGTGTGTGTGAGACATAACTACTCCCCACCCTGTACTCTGATGTAAACTGCAGCATGAGATGGCCTATACTTAAAATGTTATTATGATACATATTAGTTACTTTTCTAACTAATGTTGATAAACACCATGATGAAAAGCAATTTAAGGAAGAAAGTTTCCTTTCAGTGGGAGCTAATGTCCAGGAAACATGGCAGCCAACAGCCAGAGGAGGAAGGAGACTGGTTAGATTATATCTGCACACAGGAAGCAGGAAGAGTGAACAGTAGGTGGGAAAAGGCTATAAAATCTCAAAGTCCCTCCCCCAGTGACATACTTCCTCCATCAAGGCTGCACTTAAAGGTTCCATAATCTCCCTCAAATAGCATCACCAAACGGAAACCAAGTAACCAAACACATGAGCCCTAGGGGACAAACCATCACAGGGAATTTGGCAAACGAATGACTATAAGTTGATAGTTTTTGTACATGTTTTCTATTTGTTCTATAGCTTTCTCAGTTCTCCAGGGACGGTTTATTGGTTACTTTGCATTAAGGCTAATTCATCTTCTAAATACTTGCGTTCCCTAACTGTATCTAAGTAGCTGACCCACTGCTGCCCACATCTGCATATTGGGGTTTGCTTTAGAAAATGTCCATTTAAGTAGTGGCATACCATCCTTCCCAGCTCCCACCCCAAAACAACCCTGAGAAACACCTGAGTGGGTCCTAGAGGGGATTCTGCCCTTTTGGGGGGTCTGTCCTCAGTTAAATTAGCCTGGGTTTTTAATTACACCCTCTGGGTTAATTACACACTTGATAAGGTACGCAGTTATATCAAACTCCTGAATGGTTTGGCAGAGCGGGTACCACCCACCAAATGCCTCCCTGTCTGCTCGTATTGACAGTCTTGCTCATGTGGACAGCTCTACCTCTTCCAAGCAAAACTCACGCTGTGGCTCAGCACATGCTCTATCCCGTATGTTAAATTATTGGTAAATGGCAAAGCTCAATGTGAGCCTCTCAATGACTGTCGGGGAGAGCCAGACCCAAAGAGCAATGCAGCCCGGTGTGGAGATCTGACTAATAAAACTTTCTCCATTTTTAATTTAAGACGTAAAACATGGTAACTATTTTAAGTAATTTATATGCCTTATGAAATCGTGTATAAGGGTGTTTAACAAAGAGACAGAGGATAGTTGGCCACCTTCTGACACTGGGAAATGGCAGCCGGCTACAGTGGGGCTTGCTGCCTGAGAAAGGATATTGAAGGTGAGCTGCTCTGAAGGAGGGATGCTGCAGGAAGGATGCTGGAGGAGGGATGCTGGAGGAGGGGTGGCTATGGAGAGATAGTAAGGATGCTGGTGGTACTGTGACCTCAGTTTGGTTCCAGCCTCGCTTGCAAACCTGTGTGAAGCTCACGCTTCCAAAGCAACCTGGCCACAACATTCCTGGGCCCTCCCTCACGTTAAGATAGGAGTTTGTGTTTCCTTTCCCAGGCTGAAAATTTGCCTGGAGCATAGATGGTTTGGCTCTTACTCATTAGTCGAAATGGATTCACATTAAAGGGCATTTTAAAGTCGCTTATTATTAGCGGTGCCAAAGAGAAGATCGTTGACAAGAAAAGAGAATTTAGTGTGAACAGCTCATTAGGAAGACAGGGCGGGGAGAAGGAGGTTGGCAAAATGCAATCAGTTATGCAAAGATTCCCCGCGCCACTTAGATGATAACGTTCTTGTCATCACAGTGCCTCTCAGTCAAGAGCAAGGAACACATTGGGGCTTTGCAGAGCCTAGAGCTGAGAGATGAGCTCACAGACACCTGTGGCCAATGAGGGATGAACACGTTAATGAAAATAATGAGGCAGCCAACTGCCTCCAAACTGCTGCTGCGACTGATTGATGTTTCTCCTAACACAAGCCCTTTGTCCTCTGCTGAAGAGCACAGCATGAGGGAGAGTAACTTAGCAACTGGGCTTCTCTGTGAGTCAGATCTTCATGGCCATAACAAAACACACGAGGCAGCTACTTGTGAAGAGCAGGGGTTTTAGGCTGGAGGGCAAAAGTCCAAGTATTATGGCCTCACTGGCTCTGATGGGGCACGTATTGGGAGGATGAAAGGGAGGACATTATTACAACACATGAGAAAAGGGTGGGGATCCTCTCCTTTAACAGCTCTCTTAAGGGTTGGCAGAGTGCCAGAGAAAGCTAAATCTCTTCCCAGGATAAGAGTGCCGGTGACTTCCCACCAGGTCCAACCCCTTTAGATGTCCCATCATTTCCCAACATGATCCTGAGGACTGAGAGCCTCCAGTGCAGGGAACCACACGAGAACCTCAGGAACTCCTCTCAGATGGCCATCCTCTGATCCCAGCCTCCAACAAATGTCTCTAAAAGAGAAAATGCTGAACTTTTTTGGTCCTTAGGTGTTACTCCACTCCTACCCTAGGAGTGAGGCAGAAGTAGGAAACTTCTCAAATCCCTATTTCTGCCCTGAGGTCCAAGTCTCACAACATACCACCAACTCCTACAGATACAGCTGTTATGGGGTTATATAACTGTCTTGGCTCGCTTCCCTGTTACTGTGATAAGACACTGACTAAAACCAACTTGGGGAGGAAGGAGTTTGTCCAAGTTACAGGTTACAGTTCACCATCTAAGGAAACCAAGACAAGAACCTGGAGGCAGGAACAGAAGCAGAGACTATGGAGGAATGCTGCTCACTGGCTTGCTGGGTTTGCTTTCACATAAAGCCCAGGCCCACCTGCCTGATGTTATATATATACAGTATATACAATATAGATAGATAGATAGATACTTACGCACATGTACATATATCCTATAGACTTGGCCACAGCCCCGTCTAATGGAGTTAATTCCTCAATTGAAGTTCCCTCTTCCAAGATGATGCTAGAATGTCTTAGGTTGACAAATCCCAACCAGTACAGTTGTGGAAACGCACAGCTGAGTCCAGCTGAGCGGCTGCAGCACTAGATCGGTAAAGATCTAAAATACTGCTGTAGCTAATTTAATCCGTTTAAAGTAGGCTTTCTTTTGAAGAAGGCAACTCTGGCCAGCCTGCTTGATCCTTTGCCTCTCAGTGTCTTGCAGGTTATTACCCGGCTACTATTGGCAAGAACCGCACACAGGGCAGGGAAGCCTGACTCTAATGCTAACAACCGCATGAGCCAAGCACTTCTTCCTGAGGCTCAGCATCTTCACCCGTGATATGGTGGTGCCTTCCCAGCGATGATGTCTTGGATGATTGACACCAATGCTTCCATCCTCTGAGTCAGGATTATTCATGCCCCTTTCCACGTGACTGCCATCCCAGCAGCCCCCAAGTTTAGTTAGTTGTCTGTCTCTGTTAAGATGAAATACCCTGACAAATAGCAACTTATTACTTTGAGGTTAATAAGGACACTCGCTGCTGCACAGAGCACTTGCCATGTTAATATTTAACTGTCAACAAGACAGATGCGCTTTCAGATTGGCAGATGACACCAGGAAGGGGTGTGCATCAGGAAGTGATGTCCCCGAGGCTACTGCAAAAGCAGCCGGGTACACTGCGTTCTTGTTGAGGTAGCCAGCCTTGCTTTTCTTGGGTGGCATCCAGCCCACGGCTGATGGTTACGGTGGTCGCTGGAACCCTGTTCTGACCTGCAGGAGCACTCTCTCCTTCTCCGAGGTAGACAGATGTAGCTTCTCACCTCCTCCCATTTCCACCTACACATCTGGCTGCTACCGAAAAGCATGCCAAAGAGGTGAACACTGATCAAGGCCAGCCTTATTCTCCTGGCCCATCAGGTCTTCCTGTCTCCTTGCCTGAGACTCACCTGCTTTGATCTTAAAGAACAACACATTCTTTGCCTTTTGTGAATACTCCACAGCTTCCCTGTCACAGAAGATAGATGACCTGTGATGAACATGAGGAAGCCTTCAGAGTTCATTACGTGGGCCTCTCTTCAAGTCCCCTCCCTGGGCTACCAGCACAGAAGACAGCCAGGTGGTGCCAGGTGAGGCGGGCCCAGGCAGCAGGGCCACTGCTTGCATTCCTAATGACCCACCCAGCCCCTTCATACAGAAAGAGCTTGCCCTGCAGACCAGGGCTGCTCTGGACCTCCAGAGCTGCCTCTGCAGACCTGTCCCCTAAAGCCCAGGACCCATGCCAATCAGAGCATGAGAAAGGCCATACTGAGCACCAAGGGACAGAGCCTCTGACTGCAGGACTTGCCTGGAGGTCTTTCCAGGCTGGTGAGATGCCAAAAGCTAAAGGCCTGGGGTGAGGTTCGGGGCATGTGATGGATGCTTGGGCCCCAGGCCACCAGGAGGTCCCAAAGTCCCCCTCTTTTCTCTGGCACTGAGTAAGGGCCCCCTGTGGGACATGTGTCCCGATGGTGTTCTTACCTGCTGGACCACTGTGTGCTGCTCATAGTGTGCCCCTAAGTGCCCCACACAGGACTGGGTGCTGGGCGTTCTATGTCTTCTCTCACACTCATTGCTCCTTCAGGTGTCCCACTTCCATGGAGCTTGCTCCACTGTCACCAGCGACAGGACAGGATCCCCACTGTGGGCAGCACCTCTGTGGATGCCCCATGCACCCTCACTGACCTTTTCTGTCAGAGCAGTCTCTGGTCTCTTAGCTCAGTTTGCAACTGTGAGAAGAGCATTGTGCAGATCAAGGGACCAAGATGGTTGAGCTAGAGAGCATGGTCAGGCCGGCCCTTAGGCGTCAGAGCTCAGCACTGAGCCACGACAATGAGAATCCTTCTGTGAACATTCTGGTCTTTCTAAGAGCTTGGAGGATGCTATATTGGGAGGCCAGTATTTATAGTAAGGTCTCTCCCTTTCTCATTCACAGCCTTCTGAGATCAGCCTATTCCGGACAGGCCCTGGGGTTCTCTAAGAGACTGTTGGGCTGGGTGTGGTGGTTCCTCAACCCTAAGTGGCTTCTTCCCTGGGAACTCCAGAGCCCCTCCTGACAGACCCAGCTCTCATCCTACATCAGCGTTTCTCAACCTGTGGGTCACAACCCCTTTGGGGCTCTAATGACCCTTTCATAGGGGTCAGCTAAGACCATCAGGAAACACAGATATTTTCATTACAACTTATAACAGTAGCAAAACTACAGTTATGAAGTAGCAATGAAAATACTTTTATGGTTGGGGGTCACCACAGCATGAGGAACTGTATTAACAAAGGGTCAAGGCGTTAGGAAGGTGGAGAACCACTGGGTCAGGCGAGCACATGAGTGAGACCGTCCTCTCAGAGAAGCCTGGGCAGACAGTGGTCATGTTCAGAGGCAGTGCTCTGGCAAGGAGGAAGTCACTCGGCCTAGTAGGTATTTTTCCAGTTTTATTTGTCCAGTCGAACAAACTTCATAATAAAAAGATCAAGCAGGTAAAAGTCTTTGCCTCCATTGAGTGTTCCGTGTCACTTCACTCCCTGGGAGTTTCAGCTCCTTTGAACTGTCTCCTGGTCCCCTTCCCAGGGTCCCAGCAGATGGGCAGGAAGGCAGAGCAGGTGCTTCCTCAGCTGGGGAGTGCTGTGGGCTCAGGAAAGAAGCAAGATGGCTGCTTGGAGACAGCAGGCAGGTGGCTGCATCCTGGTGCCGGCTGGAATTTTTCATTCAGGGCGCAACCTAAGGCATCTTCAAGCCTGCTGTCACCTACATTTTCATGAAACTCATCAAAGGTTAGATTTTTTTTTAATTGTTGTTTAGTGGGGGAAAGTGGATTCTACTTTCCTCCTCTGAGACCTTAGCTTTTTTTTTTTAGAATAAAGTTATTCTTTAAACATGTGTGCATTTTAACAATTCTTGACAGTTAAGGGAACTAAAAGATTTGAAAGTGTTGATACATAGTATGTTACATGGCGCCTGACACAATGTCTAAAATAGTTTTTAGAGGTCTTCCCTATCAGAGGCTGAAGAGATGGCTCAACAGCAAAGAGCTGTTGCTGCTCTTGCAGAGGACCAATGTTACCCAGCATATACTTGGTGACTTACAACCATCAGTAACTCCAGTCCCAGGGGATCCAGGAGCCTTTCCCAGCCTCTGTGGGTTCTACACATACATGTGCACACATACACATACTCATGCACAAATATATTTTTTTAATCTTTACAAAAATTCTCCCACCAGATACCAACTCGGTTGCCATCCCTTGTCTGTCATTAGTCCCAACTGTTTTGTCTCGTGCCCTTAGACATGAACCAATGCTTGCTCACCCATCCACAGCCACCTGGGTTTGAGTTACTTAGGTCAGCGGAGACTGGAAACACTGACTCCCATCTTCACAGCTCCTGAGTTAGGCTCTCAACCTGAGCCATGAGCCGGAGGCCCTCATGTTGTCAATGGCAAGGGCCTTAGGGTGTGACCACCTTCCACTGGTAATGAATGACTAGAACTCATGAATTCCATTGATAATGACTAGTACCTCAGCTCAATCTTCTCACCAGGCTTCCATCTCACTCCCTCACTCCCTCACAAGAAGCTCCACCAAACTTCGCTTCTCTATTCTGAAGAAGTAAGTGACTATTCCGTTCCAGGTTTTCCTTTTTCCTTCCTTCCTTTCATTCTTCCTTCCTTTCTTCTCTCCCTCCTTCTTTCCTTTCTCCCTCCCTTCCTTTTTCCTTTATTCCTCCCCCTCTTTTCTTTTTTTCTGTTTGTTTTTGAGACAGGCATCTCTCAATGTTTCCCTGGCTATAACCAGGCTGGCCTTAACCTCACAGAGATCTGCCTGTCTCTGCTTTCCAAGTGCTGGGATTAAAGGTGTGCATCACCACCACCAGGGCCCCTTTCTGTTTTCTTCATGAAGCAAAAACAGCTTGGAGGAATCAAGCTCAGATATTCACTGACACTAACTGAACCTAGAAATATGTTATTTCAAATAACTTCTCTTTTTTGCATATTGTGTGATACTTGGGAAAACTTTTTCTCATAAACTAAAGCACAAAAGTATTTTTTTCTTAAAAATGGGTCTCAAGCTTCAAAAGTCATAAAAGATACAATTGATTAATTTGGCCACATAGTTGTTCTGAAATACTTTATGCAAAAGGAAAATTAGCATGTATCAAAGTCGAGAGGAAAAAAAAACGAAATGGGGGAAAAAAAAGTTGTGATTTATCACAGATAGAAAAGTGACCTTCCCAGCATCTATAGACCAAAAATGGCCAAGAGGGGGGAAAAAAAAAAAGGCCTCAATGCAAGAACTTGTGTTTTAAACAGGGTACCAGCTCATAAACACTCAGGAATGCTTGGGTGCACTCAAATGCAGATCAGAACACACAGATGTTTTTAATCAGCCAGATGGGAGAAACCATGTGCCCCAATCCGTGCTCTGCTGGAGAGCCGTGGGCAAGTACACACCCAGGCAAGCAATCGGCCCAGCATCTCCCACTGCCCAGATATTCTTGTTTCTCTCCATCAAGGCGATGTGCGGACAATACCTTTTCTTTGTAACAGGATTTTCCACAGCAAACACTGGAGGTACCTACATGTCTATCAGTTGAGGGCTGATTGGCAGGCTTACTGTAGGATATGTTTGATACAATCAGCTTTACCTCTTGCTTCTGGTCCTCAGTTTCCCCAGCAGCCTTGCCTTGTTTGCAACTTTTCCTGCAGGTGTTGGCCATGGGCTTTTGCCCACATGAAAAGCCTTATTTGTTTCCTTTTTAGAGCATTCTAATTATAGACTGCTATGCAATTTTATCAAATGCCTTTTCTGTAGTCCCAAAGAGAATCCTCATGACTATTCTCTTCATTAATGTGATAAATTAATAACTTTTCTCACATGTTGATACTGCTCAGAGACACAATACTTACCCCTATGTATTTTTAATTCATTTTAATTAGTTTGAAAAATCCATGGATCCACTTACAATTAGATGTTTGTCCATTAGTTGAGTTCATTTGCTCTTTTTTTTTCTCCTGTTCTGCGTAGATCCCATTGGAATGAGGTTTAGAGAAAATGAGACAGCTGCTTTTTTTTCTCTTTCTAAAACAAAGAAAGAGGAAATGATTTTTTCTCTTTATTTATATTTGTTTAAAATAATTATCTGTCCCCCAAAAGCGAAGTAATCAGAAATAAATAACTTCAAAAATATATTCTAAACAAAAATTAACAAGATAAAAACAAATGCAACGCACTATGCTTTATTGTTGTAAAATCCACATAACTTTACCACCTCCACTGTTCTGTGTCTAGATTGGTGGCATTGGCTACATTCACTTCATTTCACAGCCATCTGTATCTCCAGAACCCTCCACCTTCCCAAATCAAATTCCACACCCATTAAACACTGACCCCTCAGTCCACACCCAGCCCCACCAAAGCCCCCAGCTACTTTGGCAAGTGACTTGAGCTGTGAAGTCTCACAGGGTTTGGAGTTTTGTGACTGGCTTATTTTATTCAGCACAGAGTCCTTGCGATTTACCCACCTCTCAGCATGTCAGGATTTCCTTACTGTCTGTGACTCCCTTGTTGGGTAAATGACAAATTGTCACAGAGTCATCTATAGATGGACTCTTGAGCTGTCTCTGTTTAGTGGCTGCTGTGAAAATGGGCATCCACCTGCCTGTTCCTATTTTTTTTAATTCATTGGGGGTATACATTGGATACTACTTTCCTGTTTTTTGATCATTCCATTGGAGGGTGGCAGACCATGCTGCCCGCCATGTTGGTTTCTTGTCCGTGAATGCATCTCATGGGCCTGGCTTTGTGCAAGGAATAGCTAGAACTCGTGCACCACATCATCCAGAGAGAAGCATGGACCCATTTACAGCTCAGAAGATCAAAGTGTGGGGTCAGTTCACACAGGTCTCAGGCTGGCGGTCTCCATCCACTCCATCATGCTGTGAGGAAACTGGGGAAATAGCACTCATGGCTTTCCCACAGCAGGCCACTGACACTGGAAAGTAACTGCCATCTTGTGGATGGAGAGCATGAACTTGTCTAGCTGGCCGATTATCCTGAGTAACTTCTGACTGCCGGCAAAGGTGGGTATTTTTCTTCAAGTTGTATTTAGCTTCCTGTGTCACCACCATCCTTGATAGGGGCAGCAATTATTTAGAAGTGGAAGGGGTGAAGCAAATATGATATGTCTCTTCAACAAGGGCCTGACTTCCGTCTAGAGCGCTTGCTGAGCTCTGGGCACGTAGGGTGAATATGCTTCAAGTATTCCACAAAAGGGATGTTTGGATCAGCAACAGCTACTGAGTAAGGTGGCTGGCTGCCTGGCTTGGTTGGGGCCTGTGATAAATTAATAACTTTTCACTGTGTGGCTCAGTGAAGGCATGACCTGTGAGGTGGGCCCCTGGCTCAGTGAGGGCAAGCATAGCTGTGAGTCCATGAGGGTTGAATTCAGGATCAATGCAGAGCGATGAGGGTCACCAACAACCTAGGACGGCTCTGGATGGCCAGTGTAAGGTTGAAGGAAATCGAGAGTTGATCTGAGCTCCAGGTAGAGAAGAACCAAAGAAAGGAGACAAACAAGGAGGAAATGTGAACATCTCTGGTAGAGATGGAATGTGGGGATAAGGATGGAAGCAGGAGGACTCATCAGAGATGGGGAGGGGTGCAAGAGAGGAAGCCAAAGCCCTGGCAGGGTAGGACCCCTCCCTCAGCAAAGCCAGGTGATGTGTCATTTCTGGGCAGAGCTGGTAGGGGCTTGGCAGAGAGCATGAGTGGAGGGCGAGAGGCGGGGCAGCTGCAGAGAAGCAGCAAGAGCGGAAATCGGCACGCTCCTCCGGGGTCTTTGCTGGCATACCAGGGTTTTCATGGGAAGTGGGGCAGGCTTTAAGACTGTTTCTAAAATTCAAGAGTTTGAGTGATAGAAAGCAGAGATGGCAGCTGAGGGGATGGGCTCAAGTCCAGGCTCACCAGGCAGGGCCATGGGAAATGGGCCATGGTCAACGCCCTCTTGTTTCCTAGGTCCTCCCCGCCCTCTGAATACATCCAGATACAGACAGACAATGACCGGTCTATGCCCTCTTTTAAAGCCACTTGCTAATCTGGTAGATAATTGAGCCTCATCCCACAGGACGGAGGGCCTTTCAAAGCCAAAAAGAGATTGATAAAGCCCCAGGAAGAGGTCAGAGGTCACACCCTCGCCTGGTCTTGGTATGGTCACATCCAAGAACTGATTCGTATCGTAACATTGTTAAAAGTTCCGAAAATTTAGACACTTGTCTTTGGAAACAGAAATTCATGCTTAACGGTTTGACTTGGCTCTGTCTGAAGCACATGGTTGTGGGAGGCACCTGTGGCCTTTTTATGGCAACAATGTGAAAGGCCAGCTTCTCTGAGGGTTCAGTTTGGGGCCAGAAGTTCTCACCCTAGACAGAGGGAGAAAGAAGCACTAAGATAGGATCCTGCTTCAGGCACAGGGAGGTGGCGGGATGCTTGTAACTGGGATGGCCACCAGGTGGCACTACGACATGTCATTGCAAATGTGTGTTTCCTTGAAAAGTATGGAGAGGTAGAAGGGTCTGAAGCTGAGGTCATGGGGAAAAGTGGGCATTTCCATTGTGACTCCAGGCATTGCCTGATTTGCTCACCAAGCTCCTGTGTCAAGAAGGGACTTCCTCATTTGGCTGGCTTGTCAGCAGGTCATAGCCTCTCATGACAAAGGCTGACCTTCTCAGCCACGGCGCATGCTGGAAAGTCTTCCTTGATGGGCAATGTGGAGGGGCTGTAATGTTGGGAGACAGAGGGACAGACACTTTGCCACAGAAGTCTGGTGGAGTCCGGTTCAGGCTGCTTTTTAACTTTCGTCACCGTATCATTTTCTGTTTGTACTTAATGGACAAAGGATTTTTGTTTTTCATGCATCATTGTGAAAACAGAACAAGATAAAACATAGTAAAAGGCCAAGCAGATAAAAACCACAGAAAGACTTGCTTCTGGGACAAGAGCTCTGTAGATGTCTTGTGTGACCCTAGCGTCTGGGGAGTGTTCAGAGCAGCCCTGCCCTGAGGCACGCTGTACCCACTGCTCCTGAAAGGGACAGTAAGAGATTAAAAGGCAACTGCTGATGTTAATTATAAAGAACCATTTTATGTAACTGGATTAATATCAGAACCATTTTGATACATAGTCATTGTAAACTTCAGGATGGTGGACCATATCTACCTTTAATTCTGAAGTCTTAAATATACAAATCTAGCATGTGCCTCATTTATACTCTGCCTCAGTTTGGCAACCTCGGCTGGCAGTTGCACACATGGCTGCCTCGTTAAGCAGCTCAGCTTTGCTGTCAAGCGCTTGGGTTGGCTCGGTATGAGGAGTGTGGTCCTGATGGTGATATGTACCCATGGGCGATGTCAGTGCAAGAAGGTGAGAGGGCACCTGTCCCGCGCTGGGCAGGCTCAGTACAGCCTGTTTCGCCTGCTCAGGTTCAACAGAGCCCAGTACAGAGCCTATTTCCCCAGACTCTGCCTGGAGCTGAAAACTGGACTTTGCATCTTTTATTATTAAAGAAGCTAGTTATCGGTCATATTTATAGTCCTTAATCAACTCCCGAAGTGTAATAGTAGGGAGAAAGAGACAACTAGGAGTCAAAGAGTCAGGAAACCCACTGTCCATGGGTACATCAGGAAGCTACTGCAAGCTCAGCCCCTGACCCTCCTAAGCCAACCACTTTGGTCAAGTGATTGGAGGTGACTTCTTCTTCCCCATTTTGAGTCAGTTTCCTGGCCCTTTCTCATTGACTTTGGTCAGCTGAATAGGGCGGATGTGAGCGGAAGCCCTAAGACTCCATCTTTAGTATATTGTATTTCCTCTCAAACTAATCTACCAGTCAGATTTGATAGCTTTTGCCTGTAATCCAAGCACTCAGAAAGCTAAGGCCAGAGGATTTTGAGCTCGATGGCAGCCTGGTAACATTCTCTCAAAAAGTTAAAACAAACAAATGAATCTCCATTAAGAGGAAGAACCAGCCACAGTAACTGCTGATAGCACCACAGATCCATGGAGCGACCTCACACCCTTGCATCCTCAGGCTGCCCACCCCACCCCTGAGCCACCACACGTGCTCACGGTCTCATGCCTGTAAGTCTCTAGCGGCTCCTCTCAAAGCCTAGTTTGTCATATACTAAGAAAGCGTAACCCTGTGGAGATTGAAGTGGTCAGTTTTGCACTGAGAGGGAATTCTCCTAACACTTCTCGGAGGGTGGAGCACGTCACTGGGAGACCAACGCACATCTAGGCAAATAGGACCGTCCTAGCAAAAGAAGTTACCAAGCCCTCTAATGAGGGAGGGAAGCTTACAGACGATGGAGATTCAGCCCCACATGGAAGTCCCAGTTGCCCGCGCTAAATTTAGAAGCAGTGATTATAGAGGCCTTGACGGAAAGAATAGGAATGTGAGAATTTCACACTCAGTCAACTATTGTTGGACTTGAGTGGAGAAGAAAACTGTCTGACCACCCACGCACAGAATGATTATTCAGTGAAGCATATTACCCACCCCAAAATAAAATGCCAAAGATGGAGAGTCCGGCTCCAAATTCCAGTCTTTTCCTAACTCCCAGATTTAAAAAGAAAAGAAAAGAAAAAGAAAAGTCCAGAGTAACATTAGTTTCCCACGATGGTTATAAACCGGGTATGTTGATGATCTGAGTCTGGGAACATGCACACTTCCTTAGCAGTGACTAACGTGATGGCGCACCCATTTCCCCCAGTGACTGCCAAGTGTTAACCCCTTCGGTCCTCTCAAGGCCTCCCGTCTTGAGAGAAGGCCTCTTATTGGAGAGGAGAGTCCTGAAGGGTGACAGGCTGGTACTGGGTCACATGATAGGGGGCAGCTGAGAGTCAGAGGTCTGTGTCACCCTGCATCGAACACAGATGTCTGATATGATGCAGAGCAGCCTAGGTACCCTGTAGCCACGTGCACCCTGTGGCATTGCCTATATAAGAAGGAACCAAAAGTAGCTACCAACCAAGCCCAGCATTCACCTGCTGCCCCTGAGCTAGTCACCTGGGGATGAGGCAGTCTCCGCACTGACTGTTGTGTGTCAGCAGCTGTCTGGGAGTCCCCGGAAATAATTATGTAATATTGAGCTGCCAGTCTAAACTTAAAGATCCAAATAAGTTAAATCCAGAAGCATGGCAGTGTGTGTGTGTGTGTGTGTATGTACTGGAGAGGGAGGGTGTTGGAAAGCTGGGCATGGCCAGAAAGAAAAGAGATAAACCCACAGTTTCATCACACACTTCACATTCCCTTCATATCTGTGCCCGGGAGACAATCAGCCAGGACAGGGGAGTCTTGAAACACCACAAATCAACCTGGCCCAGTGGACACTTGCAGCCTGCTAAACCCATAGACGCTTGCAGAACATGGATCAAAACAGACCACACTCGGGGCCTCAGGGCAAGTCTCTACACATTGACCAAGATCACACAGGGTGGGGTTCAGCAATTCCCCAGGACGCACAAGGCCATGGGTTAGACATTTCGCACCAAATAAACACATGGGAATTAAATTTGAAATCTGAAACAGAACCCTGACTAATCCCCAATTTCTTGAAAACTAAAACACACATTTCTGTAGCCAGGCAATGAAAGAACAAGTCACAAGTGTGTTAGGTCCAAGGCTACACAGTGAACAGAACACCTCCAGGTGTAAGCAGATAGAATGGAAGAACCCTTTCTCTCAAGCCACAGGTCTACAACACTGTTACAGGGCAGGAATCTAGGTTCTGGCAAGACGGCACCCCTGGAGACAATAGGGGAAAATCTATGTGTCTCCTCCCAACTTCTGCTGAGTCTAAACACCCCTGACATTGACCATCCCATATTCTCCATCTCCTCCATCCCTATGTGGAATCCCTCTCGCTGCTTGTCATGACCATACTATGCCAACAAACGAACATGTGTATGTCTTTCCAAACTTATTGAATAATTATAAATTCACAAAGCTTAGCAGTTTCGATGACAGAATCTTGTCATGTAATTCCTCTTACCTTGTAATCTGACTGAAGCAAATGTGTTTTTTTTTTATTTCAATACCAATTACTAATATTAATCCCTGTGTCACTCAGCACACAGTAAGGAACTGGGGACTTTGAGTTGGCACACAAAGTTAGCATTCTCACTCCAAACATCCCTGCATACACTTTGACCTTGACCTGAGGAGCTGTGAGGAATTGTGCTGGTCTTGCTTTTGTTTCTGCGGTTTCTCACACAAGCCTGAGAAAAATCACACAGTGGTCAGTGGGGCTCGTTCTGGACCTGAAAATATAGTCGGATACATGAAAACCAGCTAAGAAAATCCACTGTAATGAC
This sequence comes from Pachyuromys duprasi, assembly GCA_028658305.1. NCBI lineage: Eukaryota > Metazoa > Chordata > Mammalia > Rodentia > Muridae > Pachyuromys > Pachyuromys duprasi. The sequence goes on along the minus strand of CM053767.1, from coordinate 40,029,633 downwards.
AGAGGAAAAAGATAGCTTGGTCATCCCAGCAGAGGGCAAAAAACACAATTATGACCATGACTAAGCAGATAACCAGAGGGAAGAGAACTTGCATGTGGCAGGGCACAGCCAGGACAGATCATCCAATATGATAGCAACACCAGACTCTGGACAGTCTGTAAGCTGAGCAAGGGAGGGTGCACCATAAACACCGCATGTCAGTGTATGGGCCACAGGACCCAACCCATAAAAAGATAAACAGCACAGCCCCTGGGCCGGGAACATAGCTCGGCGACAGCATGTGCCTAGCACCCCCTGGGCGTTGGGATCATCTCAAGAGCTCCGGAGAAGCAAATGGGGTAGGGTTCAGGCAGAAAAAAACACACCTATCTTTGCAAATGAGTTGATAATATTGACAGAAAATTCTAAGACATTGGCCCCTAGAAAATCTAGTACAGCTATTAAATCACTTCACAAAGCTGTGGGTCGTGTGGCTGCAACAACAAAAATCTATCACGATGACGCACCCAAGCAATGTAAAACTCGAAAAACTAAAGTCTACACACGCATGTGCCTGAGCAGAAAGCTAATGAGGAAAGAAAAGAGCACAGCTACAAGCATTGATCTGAAAAATTTCAGAACTAAACAAACATGAAATAGATGGATAAATGAGTGTGTGGAATGCATTGGTCAGCCTCACTGAAATGTACTTTTACTAAGTGGATGTCCAGATTGCAAGCCATACACACACACACATACACACACACACACATATGCACACACGAGTGCACCTGTGAGGTCACAGACATACATGTGTGTGCTGGTAAATGCCCTTTATAGACAGCTCCAGACTTCAAGATCTTGAAGTATTGGCACCAAGAGATTCTGAGGAATAGCGAGGATTTGAGGAGTGAGGCATCTTGAACACTGATGGTTGCTGGGTTGGAAATGGCACCATCTCCTGGTCAGGAGGGAGCTGGCCTCCCAATAAACTCTTAAAACCCAAACCAGAAACAAGCCTGCCTTTAAGACTTGACAGTGCCATTAGCAAGCTCAGAACTTCAAAATTTAAAACATTTTCTTTCTGTCCTGTTTCTGCCTTTCCTCACAGCAGCGTGCCTGGTTCTGTAACTGACACAGGTCAGAGATAAACAGACAAGCAGGCGATGAGGCTGCCTCCTCCTATCTGTGGACAGCGGGGGACTAGGGAGGAAAGACGTAGACAAAACAAGGGTTGGTTGAGGGCCAAGGTCTAGACTGCCCGGACTGTCAACCAGACAGCTTTAATTTGCAATATGCGGACCGAAAGGGAGCTCATGAAAGGGTCTCACCAGATAAAGAGACCCACATTGGCCCAGCAAGACCAGTGCTGAGGACTGAGGTGTGGCTTCCTAGTTTACACACACTTTTAAGAGAGTGGCATTTCTCTACTTTGCCTTGTATCGCCTGCCATCCCAAGAGATTAAATTCTTGCTTTCTCTCCTTGACAATGCCAGAATTTTTTTTTATTCTGCATTATGTAAGCGCTGAAGACCACTGGGCCTTGCTGACTGAATGCCCTGGAATCTCTGGAGCCCCTCCTCTCTGGGCCACCCTTCCCCTGACTACGCATTCAATAGCATCTCTATGTGCCGTTTGTGCATGGGCAGAGCCACAAAGGCATACCGCGGGATCCAGCATCTTACTTTTGTGTTCCCAGCCATCTTTTGTGGTGTGGCCTGGGAAAAGCCTTAATGAGCCTACCCCTCCACCACAGAAGGTCGCGTTGGAGAGAGGAGGCAGCTTCTTCCACCTGCGGCGG
>CM053767.1:40018549-40027753 GCA_028658305.1 Pachyuromys duprasi | reverse complement strand
TTAGCCACCAAGGCAGTGGGAATGTGAAGAAGAAGAAGAAGAAGAAGAAGAAGAAGAAGAAGAAGAAGAAGAAGAAGGCACAAAAGATTAATTTGATGCAAGAAGAGGAAATTTAAAAACATAGTAGAGAAGCTATCCCACTAAAAATTTCAAGGCCATGTCCGTCCGGGAGGCAAGGCCCTGCAGTCTGAACTGCAGCTAGCGTGGGCTGCCGCGGCCGTGAGTTCTCCCATCATTTTTCTAAACACATGTGGCATGATGGAGTTAATTTCAAAACCCTGAGTCACTGTGGTTTAACCGGCCATAGATGATGAAAGCAATAAAATCATTAAAGCTGACGGGGAGGCCGACATTCCCCCAAACATAAAATCCATCTGTGGGATAAATGGGGACATGAAGGGTGGGAGCAGAAGAATTTTAAGTTCCGCATTCAGCGGGTTCCTTTAGGATGCTGTGAAATTGCTACAATTCAAATAAAGATAATCGATCCATTCTGTCTGTTGCTCTCTAACTTGCTCCTGGGAAGGAAGGGAGATGGACTGGGGTTCCCTGGCCCTGTCTTTTCGGGTGCCATTGCTTCTTATTCCTGTGTGTTCATGCTCCCTCCTGAAGTAGTGTAGCACCTCAAAACTCTCAGCTGTTCTCAACATGAGATGTAGATTTTAGAAAGTAGGTTTTGCTTTGGGTAAGATTAGCTTAGAGGAACAACAGAAGAGAAAAATGGACATATATATATATATATATATATATGTGTGTGTGTGTGTGTGTGATATATATATCTTTTTCCTTGATTTGGGAAAATTCCTTCTATGATTTTTATTAAATATATTTTGTATTCCTTTAGCTTGAACTCCTTCTTTCTCTTCCATGCCAACAATTCAAAGACTTTTTTTTTTTTATTTATTACTTTTCATTGCATTGTATTAACTTGTCTCACTGGAACCTTTTGCTCCTGCAATGGAGGTGTGGAGGGAGGAGGACTTGGAGAAGCTGAGCTTGCTTTTGGGGAGTAGGGGTGGTGGGCTGGAGTCTCTGAATGTACTGGACATCGGGAAGGCAGTGAACGAAAGCAGTTGGCACAGGCTGGCTTAGGGGAAAGCCTTGGGATACATATTTTAAGGCACGTGGGTATTCAATCCGATATGATTATCATCTGAAAACAGTGTCCCACTGATGAGGGGAAAGAGCTTTGAGGTTCTTTCAACTGTGTGGACCACAGGTCAACAGAGGAGCAAAGATGTTAAGTTCTAAGCTTGAGCTCCTGAAGCTCCCAGGATTTCCACCTTGCCTATAACGTTTCCTAAGAGCTATGGTTTGATCTAGACTGTCACCCACAGAGACCCATAGTTGGTCTCCAGCTGGTAGTACTGTTGGGGGGAGGGGCACACTTAGGAGGAAGAAGTAGGTCATGGGCGGGGGGTGTGTGTGTGGTGTGGCTTTCCAAGGGTATAGCTTGTCCCTGCCCCTTATGTGTGCATCCTCCCCCTCTCTTCTTGTCCCTTTCCCTCTCTCTCTCACCTTCTCTCTCCTCTCCCTTTCTCTGTCCCTCTCCTGTCATTTGCTTTGGCTCTCTGTCTATATGTGTGTTTCTACCCACTTCCCAGCCTCCGTGAGGCAAGCAGTTTCCTCCTCCATGTGATCTGCACCATGACTATCCACCTTGCCACAGACCTATAAACAAAGCGCAGTGCTATAGACAAAACCCTCTGAAACTGTATACAACTGAGATTTTTTTTCTCCATTGTTTCCCTAAGGTGTTTTATCACATTGTCAGCTGACTAGCTCACCAACGTGCAAGTGTTTTGAGGATCTGTTTTCTTGCCATTATTCACTCAGCTGAGCACATAGTAAACCCTCCATTAGCTGATGCTTCGGGCCATTGATCTCCTAGACTCTGCTGTCTTCCCAGCCATGACCCACCTGCAGTTAGCAGAAAAAACCACAAGTCTAGAATGTGCTCTGCTCCATGCTCTGCTCACTGCAGTGTGTGCTTCAAGAATGAATAAATGCTTCAGTCTGGACCAACACACAGAGGCAGCACAAGGAAGCCCGGTGTGCCATCAAAGAGAAAGATATTTCCATAAGGTCTTTTACTGTCAAGAGACCTTCTGAAATTGTTGAGGTGAATCCAGAGCAACCTTGGGAAGGACGGTGGATACCAGGGAACTCATGGGCAGTACATTTATGATGCATGGTTTGTGGGAACTGAAATTATCTGGGGGATTCTAGCCTGCACACATGGATGTTATAGGACAGCATGTCATCCCCTGTTGAACCCTGAGAGCAGAACACGAGGTTGAAAAGCACTTTGCTTCATATGTATCTTAATGTTTTCTGTGTGCCTCACCATGGAACCCCTGTCTTAAGACAATACAGTTGACCTTGAAGGGAAAGCCCCATTCTCTTGATACCAGCTCACAGCTTCGTAGTCTCCGGGGCAGGGTCAGCTGACCTCTCAGCAGGCTGTGACATGTCACAGGGAGCCACACACAGGGAGTCCACACAGCATTCCGGCACTTCTGTCCTCACACCATGACCCTTGATACTTGTGACCTTGGACAGGGCCAAACAAGAGGATGGAGGGAGGGGAGATGCAGGAGGGAGGGAGGGGGAGATGAGGGAGGGCAGAGGTCTTTGAGAGCTACAGTGCCCAGGTGCTGTGTTCCTGAGAGGAGGTTGGCTCCCAAGGAGGCCTGAAGCCTGCCTCTAGCCACACCTAAGCAGGGTTCACTGTAGGGAAGCAGAGCTGAAACTTGCGCTGCAGAAAGGGCCTAGAACTGCCTGGTCCCTTCATCGGGTGCCTGGTTCCTATCCTCTCTAAAGCGATAGGATGTTCTAGGGATTCCACATCCCTAAGATCTCACAAATCAACCATACCTCAACGAAGGGCTTGGTGCCATTTGCACATTTAGGGTATTTTTTAAATGCTTTTAAAAAAAATTAATCTATTACTGAATGAGCATCATTGTTGTTGATAAATGACCAAGCTTTTCTTTACAAAAATGGAAGATAGTAAAGCTGATGAGGTGAACAGTATATCTATCTATATATATATAGATGCATCCATGTATGCATATATACACTCGCACAGACACCCATGCCTGTATTCATACACATGAACACATGCATCCATGTAGGCATATGCAAAAGTACACACAGATACATCATATATTCATTTATACATTTATATTCATGTTGATATATGTACATAATGCATGCATAAAAGTATACATCTTCGAACATTTGACCTAAAAGGTTTACATACATGTGCACAAATGTATTCCTATAACAGCTTACACATGCATAACACACATTTGCATAAGTATGTGTAACACATAAATGTACACAAAAATGCATGTGCATGTGTCAATATACATTCACAGAATAAAAGAGCATTAGTGTAGCATAAGGGCTCTGAGAAGAGCTTCCTTCGAAGCACAGATGGTGTACCCAAACTTGCATGTTCTCACATTTATATTAGAAACACAGCCGTGTTCCATGGTGGATACCATCACACACTCTACTCTGCAGCCAACATCCCTGTGTTAGGAAAAGGCTGCCTACGCCATACAGTTCCACTCTGACCTACAGTTTACCTGGCATGCTTATTGTAAGGGGAGCCCTGACTCCTCAGTGGACAGTAAGGAAGTTTGCCACATGTGGGCCTGCGGGTGTCTAAGAACTCTGAGGTTCTGCAGAGATCCATGGGCTGGGCTTCTGGAAGGAGGCAGAGAAGGCTCTGTCTGCCATGTGCTGAGAACTCCTATCTTCAACAATTCCCACTGTGTGGAAAGGGCCGAGCCCAGCACCTCTGAGCTGCCCAGAGCTCGCTGAAGCGGCCTAGGAGGGCAGACACTGCCTCCTAGACTTGGCTGCCATGGCTGAGCGCAGGGGTAAGGTGGAGAGCTCTGAGTACCCCATCATGGCCATTCCTCCCTGATTGCCTCTCAGCACTAAGCAACTGCACTCAGCTGAATCATGTCTCCCCAAAGACGACGCATTTAAGTTCTAATCCTGAGGAGTGTGACCTCTCTTGGGGTCTCTGGACCTTGAGATGAGGTCATCCAAGGACTCCAATGAATTCGGGGTGAGGTAGCAGTTGTGAAAGGCCAGAATGTGTCATCAGGAAAATTTTGACAACAGGAAGCACTTTTATATTGACCCTAACTGGCTGTGTAAGGAGGGCAAGACAACACAGAGTAAGAACAGCCAGGGCACACATGATCCAGGAGCCAACCAAAGGCAGAAACCTTTGAGCTCTTTGACTGGCTGAGGCTGTAAGTGCATCTGGTGCTGAGGTGACTTCTTCCAGGGCTGTTTGGGGCTGATGACAAGTCTTTAGGACGTGGAGCAGCTTTTGTTTGCTCTCAAAGCTCTTAGCTGAACAATTTCTCTTATCTCTCTTTACTGTGCTCTGACTTGTGACTAAATTTAGGACCTACAGAATCTTGCTCTTATCACCAGCAGCTGAAAGTGGCAGAGGCAGACTCCTGAAAGGCAGGAGTGTGATTTTGTGGGCACTGCAGACTTTGGAATGAAGAAGTGTTGCCCAGTGTACACGGCCGGCTTTAGGGGAAGAAAATAATATAGTCCTGTGGACACCGTGCCTCCTGGTGCAGCCTTCAGTGATAGCAGCCTTCTTGGGACAGAGATGTCCTGTTGGTTTTTGTCAGCTTGACATAAGCTATAGTTATCTGGAGAAAGGAACTTCATTTGAAAAAAATATGCCTTTATCAGATTGCCTGTAGATAAGTCTGTAGTACATTTTCTTGATTAATGGTTGATGTGGGCAGTGGGCTGGGGACAGACAATGTCAACCCTGGGCAGGTCTGGTCCTGGGACGCATAAGAAAGCAAATTACACAAGCCAGTGATCTCCATGGTCTCTGCTTCAGTTCCTGACCTGATTTCTCTCATGGGTAGAGTGTGACCTGAGTGAAAGACAATCCCCAGCTGGCACACTGTTTTTTCCTCGACCACATCTCTCTGATTTGAATGATGGCAATGGTGTGGCTTGCATGTTTGTGGGGGTATCTACATATGTATGCACCTACACACACACACACACACACACACACAGGCTTCAATCAACCAGGAGCCTATACCACAAAGCCTCCCAGGCCCTTCCTCCCATACACCTTGAGAAGACGGTTGGTCTGATAATAACCCCTTGTGTAACCACTCTGTGGGGCTGGTCGGTCTGCCCCACTTCCTGTAGCTCCTGGATGAGATCTGTGGTAGTCACTTTCTACGTTGTTGTGACCAAACATCCAAATGAACAAAACAACTTACGTGATTAGGGTTTATTTTTCTTGCAGCCTCAGAGAGGTTGCTATCCATCAAGGTGAGAGAGTCCCCATCTGTGGCAGCAGGGACCCCAGGCAGGGACCCTTCACATCACATCTAAACAAGAAGCATAGAAAAGAAGGCTGGGACCGTAGTGAGCGTGAGAATCAAAGGCCTTAATGACCTACTTCTTCCAGCCAAACCCAGTCTTCTAAACACTCCACAGCCTTCGAAACAGTGCCACAAGCTCGGGGCGGGGGGCGCAGAACTGGAGCCCTGTTGCCGACCACCATCTCCGGGGAACTCAAATTTCTCCCTCTGGCTTCTCTTTCAGCCCCACTATTTCCTCCCAACTGAAACATTCCCTTCTAGGGAGAAGAGGAAGACTTCAGAGACCCAGGAAGTAAATGAAAGCTAGAACCCCAAGAGCTACAAGATTCACACTGTTCTCAAGGTTATGCAAGGAGTGACAACTGATAGGCAGAGGAAACTCCTCCTGCAGCTGCTTTCAGATACGCTGCTCCAGGGATTCGGCTTTCTTTTCATGAGTCCTAACCTGTAGTGAGTTGGCATGTCTGTGATGTAGTCACCTTTGAGTCAACTCAGCTGAGATCACTGGTTCATTAAGCTAGACTTAGGTGGGGTCATTTCTTTGGTTTGTAACTGTCATCCTATCTGGGGTGAACACTTTGTTCACATCTCCCTAGGAAAAGTCATGACACTGGTCTCCCCTGAGTTAAGTGTGATCACACTGGCCTGACCCTGGCCTTTACTCTGCTGTTGCCTCTCACTAGTGACTGGAATTGCAAACCAATGTCCCTAATCCAGAACTGTATATCCCTCATCTGCCCACTCAGCTGTCAGGCCAAGGGAAACCTGAGGTTCCGTGGGGAGAGTGAGGAGTCGCAGCTGAGGAGGTATAGATGAATGAATGAGGCAACTTCAACTCGCTTGTCCCAGAGCATGCACAACATATTCCAGAGTTGCAAAAGTGATTGTTCATTAGGGACTTCGACTATCTTCATTGGGAGCTAGGACTCATGTCACAGCTCAAAAAGGAGGGGAAGGTGGCTTGGAGAAGGTTGGGAACGAAGAGTCTCGTTTCAGGGAATGATTCATGGAATATGTCTGGCCAAGTCCTAAAAATCCCAGGAGATGCTGGAGCCAATATAACTGTCTCTGAAAAGCAGGATTTCATCACTGAAAGACATGAATGGTATGTGTCTGCACTGGAATTAAACTGAGCTGCTGGACAGAGCTAGCATTGGCTGAAAATCCTTAATCAAGCACATTCCCAAAGCAGGAGTGTAAGTTGATGAGCAAATCGCTATTGGTCAGACAGGTGTCTTCCCAGTAAACAAGTGAAACTGGGAGTCAGCATGCTGAGTGAATAGAAAGCAGCAGGCTCATGGTGACCCCCAATATCTGAGCATCAGATGTGCCCAGTGACCTTGACGTGTCTGATGTGTTCACTAAAAAGGAGGCTGAGCTGTTTTTATAAATGAATGAAAATCCCAACCATTCTACTTTGCTAATAAAGACTCAGGAGCCAGATGCTGGGGTGAAAACCTGCTGGCTCAGAGAGACAGAGAAAACACCCAACTGACCTTTCTTCTCAGCTCACATCCCGATGGAAAAAGCTCAAACTTTCACTAGCTCAGCTGACAGCCCAAAAGGAAAAGGCAAAAAGAAAAACAAAAAACCAAAACCCCAAGGTCAAAGCCTTGCTAGGTCAAGCTCAAAAAAAACCTAAAAAGCCAGAGAGCTAAAGCTCAAGAGCTAGAGAGCTAAAAAGGTTCTTGTATTTCTACTCCCTGTTTTAAATACCCCTCAACTCAAAGTCCTCCTACTCTTTAATCCCTGCCAGCTGGTTTCTTGCTCTACCTCGTCACTTAGGGTTAACTTTATTAAATCCTGTGTACAGAAAACCCTTGAATTAAAGGTGTGTGCTAGGGCTGAACTACACCATAATCACCTATTTAAAATAAACAGAAAGTTCTTTGATTAAAATTGTGTGCTAGGGCTGGCTGAACCACACCATAATCACCTGTTTACAATAAACAGGGGATTCTTGAATTAAAGATGTGATAGAGCTCAACCACACCAAACAAGAAATGGGGTTTTACACTTCACAATTCTGGGGTTCACAATAGGATCAAATACCCTGTAACACTGAGCAAAGAAGGATCTGGGAAACAAGGTAGCACATCATATTGACACACTTGAGTGGCTGGGAGGGACAGTATTGGAGGCTGGGGAGGTTAAACCCCTGGCTTAAGGAAAAAGACTCCTTCCCCAGCATGGGCTGGCTCCCACCAGCACAGGCCAGGTCCTCCCAACACTCCACTAGGGAGCACTCTATGCTGAGGGTACTGAGATAGGCCCTTCAGAGGAAGGGCCAAAACCCACCAGCTTGGTTTTTAAGTGTGGCCTAGGGGTTTAGATTCTGATTTTTAGTGGGGAAGTCCTGAGGGATCCCAAGCAGAAAAGAACACAAGAACTGATATCCCTGCAAAGGCTGAGCCATCCTCGGCCTCCCCTTCTGTGCCTCTCCTTACCTCCAGTGCCAGTCCTCCTTGGGGTCTCAAGAAATCTGGAATCAGTGAGCAAATGCAGCTGACATGCAGCAGGGAGACTCAGATCCCAGCCCAGACACTCTCCATGCAGCCAGGTGGCAGAGTCTCTCGGGGACGAGGGGGAGGGCTGCAGTAAAAGGGGGCACATGGGGTGTAAACCCCAAATTCATGCAACAAACACTCAAAGCCACATGCATCTTATGTCCCTGCTAGTTCTACTGTGGTGTGCATGGAGTCTGCTAGGGTTGTTGCAACAGAATAGCACAAGTCGGTAACTTGAGAAGCAGAATAGTTTCTTGGGCTCAAGGATGATTCAGCACCAGGCATGTGCGAGAACCTGATTTTCACATCTTCATTCAGCACCTGTGTAAAAGGCCAGGCACGGCAGCATATGCGCTTGGTACCCCAGTGTATGCAGGGAAAACTAGCTTTCTGCTAGTTTCAGCTTCTTATGAGAGGCCTCATCTCAAGGAAGTAAAGGGGAGAGAGATAGGGCAAGGTATCCAATGATCTCCTCTGGCCGCTGTGCACAACTGTGTGCATCTCTCTCTCACAAACACACACACACACACACAAAGAAATGTAATTTTGCCGTTTTGGAGACTGAAAGTCAAGACTAAGTGTTGGCTAGGGCTGTCTTATCCTGAGGCTTTATAAATGGTGTCTCCTTCCTGTGTGTCTTTTTATTGTCTTCCCTCTGTATCTGTCCATGTCTGTCCTTCTCCTTTTTATAAGGATACCAGCATATTAGGTTAAAGACCGCACTATGGACCTTGTAGCTTGGCCACCTCTGTAAACGGATCTATCTTCAAGTAAGGTCTCCTGTGGTCTTAGGATTGAAGCTTCAAAGTAGATGCCCGAGGAGGAAGGGGCAGGGGACGGGGGGGTGGGATGCAACTAACCCCTAACAGGACTTCACAGTTGCTCCCCCGGCACCACTGTGCCCCTGAAGAGCTAGAACCCACTGTAAACTCTGCTTCAGGATGCAGCTGTGGAATCTACTAGAATCGCATGTGCACACATGCTTAGGAGCAGGGGCCATACCTCAGGGGCTCACTGAGCTCACACTGTCTTAGAGAAGAGGCCAAGGTGGAATGATGCTCGTGGTACTGTGGGGACTGCTGGGTGTGGTGAAGCTGCCACTGTAGGTCACGTGAAAGGGGCAAGCCCCTCACAGATGGCAGGATCCAGAGGCAAAGACTCAGGCTGCCTGGCCAAGCACGGCTGGCCTTCCGCACTGCCTGGCTCTCCTGGTCAGTCTCCGCTCACACAGAGCTCTGTATGCCGAGCCCGGCTCTGAGCCCACAGATCAGAAGTGATCATGACACATGAAAGCCTTGCTG
>CM053767.1:39983549-40013549 GCA_028658305.1 Pachyuromys duprasi | reverse complement strand
TGCCTTGTCACATGACCATCTTGAACCAGTGAGGAGTTGGAGAAGCTCTTCTTAGGAGACAGGTCACCACAGGTGAAAGCATCGCAGAAAATGAGTCACCTTACCTGCCATAGCTTTCAGCTCTCTGGTGACTACAAGCTGAGCGCTGCCGCTGTGCCGCTCCAAGCCACCTGCCTCTCAAGCTGATTCCCTTTCGTTCTTTTCTCAATCCGCATTTGTATATATTTATGTGATACCCAATGATTTTTTATTGGAGGGGGCGCTAGGAATGGAACATGCTCTTCCGCTGAGGTGACCCAGACCTTAGGTTGGTTGGTTTGTTTTGAGATCCAGTTTCCCTGCTTAGCTCAGGCTAGCCTTGAATTGCATGTTTTTTCACCTCATCCTTCTGAGTTACCCACTCAGCTGTGAGCGGTACTTTGATAGAGTGTTCTTGGTATAAAATTGTTCTTGGTAAACACATTGAGCTCCACAAAAATTTATCATTCCTTTTGTTTAGATGGTTTCTCTTTTGAGACAGAGCCTCACTCTGTTCCCAGCATGATGTAGAACTCACTATGTAGCTCAATGTGAACTCAAAAACCTGGCAATCCTCCCAGGCAGCTTCCCAGGAGCTGAGAATAAAGGTGCCACTGCACTTGGCTGGAAAAAGCTTAAAATCCTTTCTTGTAGGACTAAGAGACAGCCCAGCCGACAGGAGCAGTGTGAGGCTCTTGAGTAAGGCCTGGTTCAGTTCCCAACACCCACATAGCAGCGCACAACCATCTGTAACTCCCCTTCCAAGGGATCTAACACCCTCTTCTGGCCTCTGTAGGCACCAGGCCCAAAGGCAATACACAGAAAAACAGGTGTGGGGGGGGCACTCAGACACATAAAACAAACAAAAACTGTCCTTGTTGATTTTTTTTAATTTTTCTTTTTTCTTCACAATTTATTCATTATATATCCTAATTGAAGCCTCTTCCTTCAACTACCTCAGTCCCACCTTTCCTCCCTCATCCCCTCATCATCTTCCCCTAGTCCATTGCCATCTGCCCATAGCTTGTTAAGTCTCATCAGGACTGCCTGGATCCTCTTCCTCTGTGGCCTGGCAAGGCTGCATCATTAGGGACAAGTGATCAAAGAGCAGTCAACTGAGTTCATGATAGAGGCAGCCCCTGCTCCCTTCACTCAGGGATCCACATGGAGACTGAGCTGCCAGTAAGCCACATCTGAGCAGGGGGTCTAGGTCCTCTCCATGCATGGTTCTCCCTTGGTGCATCAGTCTCTGCAGGACCCCCTGGGCTCAGATCTTTTAGTTTTGTTGGTCTCCTTGTGGGGCTCCTGTTCCCTCCATGTCCCTCTAATCCCACCCCTCTCTTCCATCATAAGACTCCCTGAACTTTGTTTTTTGAGACACCCAGTACACACTAGCACTCTAGACACACTCCTTCCTACCTGGAATTTAGTATTAACACTGATTCCTCCACTCCGAGAATAAGGTATGTGGGTGAGGAGTGGTTTCTTTTTCTGTTTTAATGATTAAAATACCCTCACAGAAGAAACTCAAGGGTGAAAGGTTTTATTTAGCTCAAGGTATAGCCCACCACAGTGGGGCAGTCAGGGCAGTGGAACGGCTGGGCCCCCTGCATCTACGGTCAGGAGCAAACAAAGGACAGGCAGGAGCAGGTTACTTTTTAGGCGTTGCTTATTGGCTGACTTGGCTTCCTTCATTTGTTTAGAGTGTGGTATGGGGGGCTTTCGGGAGATAAGATGAAGTCATCTAGAAGCAACTTCCTCCTTTCTTTGGATACACTTTCTTTCTAAACATGTGTCACACGTGGTGGGGGGGCATCCTTGTCCAGGGTTGGGCTAATCCTCTTCCTGTCGCTCCAGGCTTGGAATAGGGTCTGCTGATACAGGGTCACTGAACTCATTTTATCATTGCATCTGATTTCACATGTGTTGGCAAAACCATGTCACATTTCAGGTTTGCTGCCATTGTCTAGGATTATTTGGCACACTTTCTCGTGAGGGACGCTAAGGTGTGAGGGAGGAGCAGAAAGGTCGCTCAGGGGGCTTGAGTCACTGCAGTGATCGATTATCTTGTTAGAGGCTTATCCGATGTCATTTTCTACGAAAACCAGCACAGGCAATGCCTTGTGAGGAAATGCTGATACCAAGTGTGATCCTTTTAGCGTTTGCCTTTTAGTGAGAGGGAGAAAAGTAGGAAGCGTATGTGATCGAAATAAGAGTGATTCATAGTATTTGAGTCAGCCATTAGTGATTTATAGGTCCGAAGAGGCAGGACAGATTTAGATCAAGATTTTTATCCCAGAATGATCTCTGTCACCTTGGCCAAGCTTGGTAACCTTTCCTGCTCTTACCCCAGAACCTGTGTTCCGCTTTTGATTTTTAGAGAAACCTCATGCTTACAGGTAGAGTCTTCATCAGAAGGTCCTAGTATGTTCGGGATGGTAAAAAATGAAGTGTATGCAAATAAGAAGAGAAAGTTGCTCTCAGATGACCCAATCTTAGTTATAGAAAAGTCCCTAAACTATACTCCAAACCCTCTGCGCAGCAGGCAGTAGGCAGGTCTTGGCAACCCCTCCACTCTTGGGCCTGTGTGTTTAGAGAGACACTGCCATTGCATGTCAGAAAGGCTTCCATTTCTGTCTCAACATCAGCTACAAACTAGAACTTTTACCTGATATCAGACCCTGCAAAACACCCATGCCTGTTGGCCAAGTGGCCAGTAGTTCAATTAGTAACTCAAAAGGCCAGAAGGGCCTTCCTCTTCCAGTTGTTAGAAACCACCCAAACAGAATGGGAAGCCCAGGAAAGGTCCAGTGTGGGAAGAGTATGCGGAGAATTCACAGAGGCTGATATGTGAGCATTTGCTCACAGAACAGTAAAGATCTCAGGGGACAAGCAATTAGCACTTGAATACATAGTAGCTCCATATCAACCACAAGACAGAAAATGGCACATATAACCATGAACTCCAAACTGTGTTTGCATATGCGTGTGTGCGTGTGTGCGCGCGTGCGTCCTCACACAGTTATAGAGGTCAGAGGCTGGCCTTAGGTGTTATCCCTCTGGCACCATCCACCTTTTGTAATTGAGATAGGCCTTCTCACTGACCTAGAACTTGCCAAGTATGTTAGGTCAGATGGGCACTTAGTCCCAAGATCTACCTGTCTCCATGTCACCAGCACTGGGACTTGGTTGGATCTTTGAGGCTTAGTTGTTTGCTTGCTTGTTTCCTGGGACTCACACTGTAGACCGGAACTCTGGCCTCGAACTCACAGAGATCTTACTGCCTCTGCCTACTGAGCGCTGCGATTAATGCTGTATACCACTAAAACTGCCGGGCTGTTTTGGTTTCTTACCATAGGCATTAGAAATTGACTTCAGGTTTTCATGCTGGCAAGACAAGCACTTTACTGAGTAAGCTATCTCCCCAGCTTGCCAAAATGGGAAATTTAAAAGATATTTACTATATTATAAAATAAAAATAGTGCCATCACGTGAAAACTATACCGTTAAAAATCAGTGAAAAGAGGGCGCTGTTCTACATTTTACAGCATTTTCAACCGCTGGCCTAACAGAGGACAGCCGGATTCCAGTTTTGTGCCTGCCTGCAAACTATGATGTGTTGCTTTCGTTGACATCTGTGGAGAGAAAATACGGCCTTGCTGAGGATTGGAACCGGGAAAGAAACCCCATCAGGTGGTCTAGGGATCTGCAGGGATCAGCTTTGAGAAGCTGAGTCTGAGCAGTCGGCCATTTGTGAAATCATGGTATCCCTTGCAAAAAAATGGGGCTTGAAAAGCAAAGGCTTGGCTTTGTTCCTTAAAGGGGTCTGGCCGAATAAATTACAGCTCATTTATAGAAGGGGACTCTCTGCAATCATTAAGGCGGTGAAGCAGCTGTGTGTGCACTGGTGCACACTTGTCCCCCAAGGATGTGGCACTGCTGTGTGGAGATGAAGGGAGCATCACTAAGTGTTGAGCAGAAAGCCAACAGAGCCCGCTGCTCTTTACATCAGCACCGCGCTGTCCTTGGGGCAGGGCTGGTGTTGGCAGTCTGCACACATGCTGTTCTTCATGTGTCCTTTGTTCCTGCAATAATGTGTGAGAGAGAGAGACTCAGCTGCTTACTAAGCTTATATTGTAGGTTATTCTAAAAATGAGGTGCGTATGTGCATGGAAAACAACCCAGCCCACTGAATACTCCCCCACAAACTAGAGATGTTACAATAACGATGATAATCATCATTATTAAAAGGCAGAACAGCCCTAGCTCTGTTGTTTAGTTTCCAGACCTTTCCCTCCACAGGGCCTGATATTGGGACAGGTCCCTCTTTGTCTCTCCTGGGGTGATCCCGGGCTGCTCTGAAGAGTGTTGTGGCTGGTAAAGCTGTTATTATCAAGCATTACACAGCCTGGCTGTACTGTTTGCCATTCAGATCACTGCCGAACTGTGTCTTTTCTTTGTCCCACCAGTTTATGCCATCAACCTCTGCTAGAGAAAACGTTCTGAAGCCCCAGGGTCCTCTGGCCACCGCTGCCACGAGGCGCTCTTTTACTTTGGGTGTGTGTTCTAAGGATTTGCTTCTGTCTTGAGTTTTTTACACCTCCCTAGTGGCATCGTGACTGTCCCATTGATAATATTATTCCCCCCAGCAGACAACAAAGTCACCATTCTGTTTCACCGGCTTTCAGTTATTCAAGATTTCAGACAACACAGTGACTTTACTCCCCTTGTTACTCAATACCCACGTCTACATTTAAGATTCAGTCTGTTTAGAAAAAAAAATGTCACACAGACAAAAATTATTAATTACCCTATTCCACATTTAAAACAGATGAAGAAAGATTTTGTTTTAGACAGCACACAGCTTAACCTAATGGGCTTCCATATCCACACTCATGTGGGTCCTGCTCAGCTGTGGGATCCCCATCCCCACCCCATTCCCACTCACGCAGCTTCTGTCTTCACATCTGTGTGACCAGTATGTCTTCTCCCTCCCTGTAGCCTGATGTGGGGTTAAATTCATAAGGCCTTGGAATCTGACTTGTTAGTTATTTAGTTTGTCTTGCCTAGCCCTGGGTGATGTTTGCTGAGCTTTCTGGGCCGTGTTCCAGGATGCATTTGTTCACACACACACTCACTCTTTCTCTCTCACTCACTGATTCCCTTACTCATTCTCTCACTCCCTCTCTCACTCACTCTGACTTTCTCACTAACTCTCACTCACTCTCAATCTCTCACTCACACTCTCACTCATGTCTTTTTCCATGATCCTTGGAACTTCCTTCCCTGAGCTGGTTAGCGGTAATTGTCAGTATGACAGAATATGGAATTGTCTGGGAGCCGGGCCTCTGAGAATGTCTGCAGGGGATTGTCTTGGTTATGTTAATTGAGGTGGGAAGACTCCTTCTCTGAGAGGCAACATTACCTGGTCAGGGATGGAGTCCTGAACTGTACAGAAGTATAATAAAAAAGCAGAATGAGCTAATGGAGAGTCAAAACTATGTTAAATAAATGCAGGTTTATTGGGAGCATCAAGGGAGGGGGAGAGGGAAGGGGAATGTGCACTTGGGAGGGGATGAGGGGAAGGGAGAGAGAGGGGAGGAAAGGGGAAGGGGGAGAGAAAGGACAGAACCAAGACGTCTGGTTTTATAGTGAATGGCCTCTAGGAGAGAAGCCCCGCCCTAGGTAGAGGGCAGGGTATGGTGGCCGCACCCTGAGGCGGGTAGGGACTTTAACAGCATGCATGCATTCCTTGCTCTCTGCCTCTTGACTGTTACGTTTCTGAATTTAAAGAAACAGAAGAAGGAAACAGCATAAAGAGACAGAAGGCTGAGAGAGGTCTGACCTTCAGCAGACGGGACTGTGTTCATTAATGCACTCAGGGACACAGGGAGGGGCAGCCTCTCTCCTGAGGAAAACTGAGGGGTCTGCCAGGGACACAACGCTGGCTGCAAATCCTTATAGGTGTGGGGTGTGGGGCTTGGGAATAAGGAAATGTTGCAGCCATAAGCCATGTTTCTCTCCTGCAATCTCTCCTTCCTGAAGCTGTTTGCCCAAGGGAAACAGAATGTCTCCACGGACATTCCTTTCTGTGCCAACCCGTATGGCCAAGAAAAGTGTTTGTAGTCTCCTGTTTCACCACGTGGGAGCTCAGTCATTGACTGTGGTTGCAATGTGACCAGCTGTGCCTGCCCCCACAAGGAGGGGTTGTTTCCTTGAACTGTGAGCTGGAATAGACTTTCTCCCTCAGTAGCTTTTGTCATAGAAAAGAAACAGAGACACCAAAGAAAGATGGAGGCAAAATCGAGAGGGGTGAGATGTAACCCAAAGGCAAACTTGGTAACTATCCCAACATCTGATTCAAATGCACTCTCTGTGTGTATTTTCTGATGATGATGACGATGATAAAAAATTACATTCTTTTCTTTGGTGTGAGCTTAAGTTTAAAATAAACACTGTTTCAAAAGCCACATAAAAGTAAGATATTTCCAGAAGAAAATTACCTTGATTTTGAAAGATGTGTATGATTTACTTCAAAGATGAAATCAGCGTGAGGCTTGATTCCATTGGCTCCACGGTTTTGTTACTCAGAGTCTATCTCCACAGCAGGTTGCTGTGGAAGACTTCAGCCTCTCCCGGAGGTGAGAGACAGCCAAGAGGCTTCCTGCAGTGCAGCAGAGGGTGGAGGGGGTGGGGTGCAGCGCATTGTATACAGTCGGGGGAGATGGACTGGAAAGAGGGGACCTGCTAGCAAAACCAACACAAATAGGGGGTTCTCTCTGCACTCTAAGGCAGACTTTGGGAACATTCTGGTCAGAATCACTCAGCCTGGGAGAAAGGTCTTTAAGTTCCGAAGAGGCCTTTGCCCAGGCTCCATCTTTAAAGGTAGGGTGATGGGTTTATAGGGCCTCTGCTGGTTAGACTTATAAGTTGTTGACCCTGAAAACTGAACAAGGTCACCGATTCACAAAGGGATTCTTGTTTAACTGATTAAACACAGACTTAGAGGACACAGTCTGCTTCATGGAATAAATCATTGCCTGGTTCTAGAATTGTAAAGAATGCTAGTTAAAATCTTTAATTAAATAAAACAACATTTAAGAAATTCCTAGATTCAGGAACTTGGGACTGAATCTATTATACAAACAAGTTGTCAAGTAGACAAAGTGTCATTTGGAGACCTGCAGAAAATGCCTGGCTAGACCTCCTTTGCAGAGGGTAATCTTTTTGCAAAGGGCTTGCAGACACCACTAGCCAGAGAACATTGAACAAGTCCCTGATCTCTTAGGAGGCAGATTCTCACAGGACACAGGGATTTGCCACGATCCTCTCTTTCAGTGGAGACTTAGGGAGGCATAAGTTCCAGGAGTCTCTTGATGCTATTAAATCTGGAATCTGCTTCCTCTAGGAGTTCACAGGGAAGGCGCCCTGCAGCAGAGTAACTGTAAGAATGTGATGTTAGCTTTTGGCTGCAGTTCAGGCCACAGTATCTGCAACAGTTCTCTCTCCCTTTTCATGGATACAGATGGAAACCCACTGAGACATTGTCTGTGAGTCCAGAGCTAACAGACAACCCCAGCATGGGATCTCTCACCTGGGAACTGAGTTAACATCAAAAGGGATAAAATAATAATAATAATACCAATGTACTGCTCCCACCCTCTTCCTTGGCCCCAGCCTGGGAATCGGAGAACCTGCTACAGACTCACCACAATCCTCAGAGGGCTAGGAAGAGATTTTTCTCTCTGGAGAGCCCATCATGTTGTTGTCTGTCTGTCTGTCCATGGCATTAATAACTCTTTTAATAAATTCCTTAGTCCCCATTAATCTCTCAGGGTGTGATGTTCGTTCACAAGCTGATCCCAATAGCCTGCTCTGGGTTGCCTAGCAACCTGATATCATCATCTGCCCCCAGCATGGAGGCGCATGCCAGATAAAGGTGGCTCACCAACTCTCTCTCTTTCTCCCCATCCCCCCCACTTGGTTTCTCTTCCTTCTTGTGTCTCTTTATGAGGCACCCCCCTTTTTTTTTCTCTTCTACACTCTCTTTCCTCTTGTGCTCTACCATGTCTCTCTGTTCTTAACTCTCTACCCCTTTCCACAATAAACTTCCTTCCTTATACCAAATATGTTGTGGTGGATTCTTATTATATATTATAACACAGGGTCCCTCTTGAACACCACCACCCCAAACCCAATAATAACTGGCTATTTTGTCAGTTGTTGGGGTTTACTGGGAGATAAATAGCTTCAGGTAACAGCTAACGGGACTTTGACGTTCATGAACAAGCCAGAAAAGAGCTAGAACCAGCCATGGGACTTGGTGTTAGCAGGGCTGCTTTCTCAAGGGAGTAGCCAGTTGTGCTAATGTGACAGGACTCATGGCGGAAAGACATACCAACTCCTGGAAGTGCACACTCTCCTAGAACATCAGTATGACTCTAACCATGAATGCACTTGGCCTTGGCTCTGCAGCAGCTTGGCACAGCTGGAATCCTCCCCGTGTAAAGCCAGCTGCCCCTTGCAGGACTGAGCAGGCACTCCAAATGTTTTAGAAAGCCTGTCTTCCTTGGCTGGGCCAGCTATGTCCCAGGCAAATGCTGATCACATCTGTGCAGTTTTGGTAGCATTTCCTTGGTAGGTGCTGCATATTGCAGAGGCTGAGTCCTACTCCAGACCTACGGGATATACTTTTCCACTCCTAGACCATAGACAGAAGAGTGACCTCAAAAGAGACTTACATGGCTCAGTGGAAGGACTTGGAACAACTCCTCTGTGGGACACAGCTTAGGGAAACATACCAGCCTGGACAAAGGTTCATATGGCACCAGAAGCTTCTCTGGTAATGTTGATTCTGAGGTCTCCTAACTCACAATCACAGGTCATGGTGGTATACCATTTTAATGCCAGCATTTGGAAGGCAGAGGCAGGCAGATCTCTGTGAGTTTGAGGCCAGCATGGGCTCCATAGTGAGACCCTGTAAAAATAAGGTATGTTTTTTTTTCAGTACCTGCTCTAGCTTTTAAATATTGACATGGAGACCTTTTAAATTTATTAATAAGCCTTAAACACTACAGCGGAGCAAATTCTCAGCTAGCCTAACCCACTATGCTGGCCTGGCCTACTTCCCAGTTACCTGCCGGCTTAGTCTTGCCCTGGCTGCTCCTGCTCCATCTTTATCCTCATGAAGACTCTCTCTTGGTGCCCTTCTCCTGGCAACCCTCCTCCCGGCCACCTTCTTCTCTCTCCCAACTGGAACCCCCTAGCTGGAATCCGAAGTCCAGCCCTAACTCTCCTGCCCAGCTATTGGCTGTTAAGCTCTTTACTAACCAATCAGAGATGATACAGGACAGTTTTTACACAACATTGAGACAGGAGATTCTTAAATAGTAATGACACCGCCCACCATCTGGACTGCATCCAGATCTCTGGGCTCAGAACTCAGCATCTCAATACACAGTGCACAAAACCATCCCTCAACAAGACCCAGTCTCAAAAATGAGTAAGTAAATAAACACTAACTCGTAGTTGCATGTTATATTATTTTTAGTAGTGTGACACTTATTTTTTTAATATAAAAAACTATCTTTTGGACAATCTGATTGTCCCCTACCTATTTTTATTGATGTTCAACTTAATGGAAGATTTCTAATAAAAACCAACTGGAATTCACATTACTTCTACTTTCTTTTTAACTGTTTCCCTTCTTTTGTTCCCTGTTTCATCTTTCTCTACTCGTTAGAGAAAGTACTCATTATCAAGTACTCCTGGTAACACTAATTGTCTGCCTTCCTATTGAAACAAGGCAGAGGACGGATGGATAGACAGTGGGAGGAAGGGAGGAACTGAGAGATGGATGTTTGGGTAGCGGATAGATGGATCAGGGGACCGATGGGTGGATGGGTACATGGGTAGGTGTTCAGGGAGTGTAATGGTTAATTCTGCTTGTTACCTGGATGAGATCCAGTTGCCAGTTTACAGGTGACTCCACTAGGATCCTCTCAGGGCCCTAGCAATGGCTTATGTCATCTCCTGCCACCATCACCTACCAGTGCAGCCAGGCACGACAGGGCAGGTGTGTGCTGCTCACAAAAGGACCGCCCTCCACCCCAGCCCTCTTTCCGTTCCCAGCAGCCCCTCTCTCTTCCCCTTCCTCTCCTTTGCTGTCCCCCTTCTTCTTTGCCCTCATGGCTCTCCTTCCATCTGTCCGCCTGTCTACATGTCCACTCCTCTGCCGCTACCTTCTCCAGGCCCTCACTCCTCTCCTCTACCCACAATAAACTACTTACACCAGGTCTGTGGCATGGTGTAATTTCTCAGGGGCATACCTTGGCAAGGGCCTGCCATGGTACCCCTTACAGCAGTATATTTTATTACACTAGGAACCAAGTTTCCGGGAATGTCTTTGAGGGAGTTTCTAGACTGAGTTAACAGAAATGGGAAGACCAGCCCTGGGAATGAACAACACCATCCACTGACTTGGTGTCCCTAGGATGAATTTAAAAGAAGAAAGCTAGCTAGCTAGCCGAGTGCCAGCATTGATTTCCTCTGATTCTTATGTATGGATGCAACACAAGCAGCTGCCTCGCTGTGCCCTGCTACTGTGATTTTCTCTCGGTGGTGGACTATAGTCCCAATCTGTGAGCAAAATGAATCTTTCCTTGTTTAAGTTGCTTTTGTCAGAATGTGGAGAAAAGTGAATAACAGACAGCCACTGAAATAAGTGCAGTTTCCTGTTGTATACTCTTTGATAAGTTATGTCCACCGATGAAATAAGCCAATTAAAGCCAAATTAAATGTATAAAGGCAGACAGCTCTCCGGCTGGTTCATCAACCTCATGGAGAAGATCAGTGAAGTTGCCGTGCAGAGGGAGGAAGAAAATTGTGTGTGTGTGTGTGTGTGTGTGTGTGTGTGTGTGTGTGTGTGTGTGTGTGTAAAGAGAAAGAGCTAAAGAGAGAGGGGACATGCACAGAGAGGAGAGAGGAAATGCAGAGAGAGAGAGAGACTAGAATGTCTGGATTATATAGGGAAGAACTTCTGGGGCTGGAAAGTTCAGGGCAGAGGATGATGTATGCCATCCATACCCTGTAACAGGTAGGGACTGAGGAATGCTGGGAGAACTTGGAGGCCAGGTCCATTTTGGTTAAATGGGCACCTCAGTTGCTTGTCCTGGGTCTGAATCCCAAAGCTTTTTAGTGTATGTCAGTGAACAGATAGTGCCAGCAGACCACGGTGAGTCTTTCTGGCGGGTCTTGGTTTTACTACCATTGACAGGGTACAGCAAAGAACCTAGCAGCCTCACTGTAGCCTAGAAACCTCAGCAAGTAAGGTCTCCCCTGAGGCCCTTGCTCCTGGGGCCTGCTCTCTGAATCATGGTGAACAATTTCTTTGACAAAAGAATTTCTTCTAAAGGAAGAAAACCCCTGATTTAGCCTGGGTCTTTATTTGATTCGTGGCAGCATGGGCTGTTCTCTGACAGTCAAGGTATGAATCCTGTGTGATTCCTCTGTGACGAAGGAACACAGCTTCATCATTGCTGAAACATGAACACCTGTGCACCGGACTCCTCTGCTGGTTAGCTTTGCTGCAGCATGCAGGGACTTGGGTAAACCGCAGGCTAGCTGGGGTTGCTCCGGACTCTCCTGCACTGTCTGTCTGCTTGTTTCAAGGCCTGTCCCAATGTTCTACCTGGCTGTGCCTGGCCCCAGGGCTGAGTGATGCACACTGCAGCAAACCCAAAGGAAAAGAGCCCAGATCAGAGGCCGCCTGCAGACCACAGATGCTGCCTCTGCTCTAAAAAAATGGGCGAGCTATTGCAGGGGAGGGGGTTTGGGGGATAGGGGCTCTCCGGAAAGCTGTTTTCAAGGCAGCCTCAAACATCTGATTTAGCTTTTTTCTGGTGTTTTTGTAACTAATAGATCAAAGGCTACATTTCTGCCGAAGCCCTCCCTGGGCTGGGCAAGATCATGTGAGGGAGATGTTCCCAATGGTGAGAGAGGAAGTGTTACCCTATGGGACAGCTACAGTGGCTGCCATGTTGCCCAACTGTGCTTTGCTCCAGCTAGAATCAACAATGAACAAAACCCAGATGTCTTTAAGCACCTAAAACAATAGAGCATCCCTTAAGACCTGTTTAAAAAAAATAGTATTTTTTAAGGAATATTTAGGAACCATGTGCTTGTCTTACAAGCCAGGGACCCCAGATGGAAATCAGCACAGAACTAAGTGAGAAGGAAAAATGGCTTTTCATTACGTTGTGGTATCTACAGCTGTAGTCCAGCTCTTTCAGCACTGCAGATGACAGTGTTAGACCATTATGGCACTTTAATATATACTACCAGAGAGATTCAAGTCTACCTTTTCTCCCCATCTGCTCCCATACAGGGAAGAGCCGGTTTGAACATGCTTCTCAAAACCATCACCTCTGGGGCAGGAGAGGTGGCTCAGAGGTTAAGAACACTGGCTGCTCTTCCAAAGGTCCTGAGTTCAATTCCCAGCAACCACATGGAGGTACACAACCACCTGTAGTGATATCCAGTGCCCTATTCTGGCATGCAGGCATACATGCAGAAAGAACACTGTATACATAATAAAAAGATAAATCTTTAAAACAAAGCAAAATGACCTCTGTATAGACATAAGTGAGTTATTCAACAGCAGCCTGCTAGGCCTTGCTATTCTTCAAACTGATGAGGAAGTGACTGTTCGACACCACAGACTCACCTGACATCCCAGCAGGTCAACACCTTCTTTCACACTTCCAGTTCAAGGATCCTTGAAGCTTGAAGGTCAATCTCCAGTGGAAACTACATCATTCTCTACAGTAGACTTTCAGTTATCAGTATTACTACTGGGTAGAAAGTATTACCTCCATCTTCCAAAGGAAGTAGCAGAGATGGTCACAGAGCAAAGACATGAGATCACGCCAAAGCCTGGGCAGACAGGGGCCTGCACACACACACACACACACACACACACACACACACACGCTACTCAGGGCAGCTACCAGCTCAGAAGGAAGGAAATACAATACTTTCTGTACATGATTCACTATTTCTACAGAGTCATTTTATCAATGAGTGGAGACATTTTATACACCCTACCTTCACCTGCATGCTTTCCCTTTGTTTTGTACTAGTTACAACTCCCAGTGCTATGCTGACCAACAGAGGGGTTGTCAGGGTCTTTCTGCCATTAAGGGAAACATTCCAGTGTTCACTTCAGTTGAGTCTCTGTAATATTTTGCATACTGTATTCGTTTCTTATTCCTGTTATATGAACGTAACGTCAGACTCTAGCTGCTGCTCAGGCCACAGTATCTGCAGCCGCCATCTCTCCCCTTTCACAGATACAAACAGGCGTCCTACTGAGTCACTGTCTGGGAGTCCCTGGCTAACAGACTTCCCAGTGCCAAGATCTCTCACCTGAGAAGTCAGTTTACATCAAAGGGGGTATTAGCAGCCACACAGCCCATTCCCCATCCCCTTCCCTGCCTACAAACCAGAAAGTCTGGCTACAGGCTTCAGGCTTCGACTGTGAGACGTCCCCTATCCTCAGAAAACGGAAGCTCTAATTTCCTCTCTTCAAAGCCCCCTCCACACTATCTGTCTCTGGTGCTGGGTCTGGAAAGATCCTTGGAGACACAGGCTTGCTGTTGCCTCTCTGTCTGTCCATAGCTTTAATAATTCTTCCCTCCCAGTGATCCATATCAGTGTCCCTCCCGAACGCCAACCCCAAACCTTTCATCTGTCATTTAAAAATTGCCACACATTTAGTGGTTTAAAACAACATACATTTATACTTTTAAAATCAAGCCAACAGGGCTGCATTTTTAGAACAGTGCTATCTATCACCCCTCCCTCTTTCTCTCTCTTTTTTTTTCTTTCTTTTTCTCTATTGGCCTTACTAAGTGTGGTGGTTAATTTTGACTATCATCTTGACTGGTGCAGAACCACCTAGGTGACACACTTCCAGCCACATCTGTGAGGTGTTTCCAGAAAGCTTAACTGATGAGAGAAGACCCCCCCCCACACACACACCCCTGCTGAATGAATGCACCAGCATTCTGTGGGCTAGAGTTCCTCACTGAAGGGAAAAATGAGTCCCAACACCCCACACCCTCGGCCTTGGGACTGTGATCACAATCTGCCCAACCAGTGTATGCTCCTACCATCATGCCTTCTCTTCAAGATGGACTGCATTCCCGCAAACCACGCGCCAAAACAAGCCCTTCAGCTGCTTTTGTCTGTTATCTTGTTACAGCGGTGAGAAAGTAACTATACACTGAGCAGTGATGTTCCATACCCCGGGAGCCGAACCCCAGGCCACACCCCTTACTTTCATCTGACCTTTCTTGTTCCTGTTATTAGGATGCTAGTGAGCCCCTTGGGCCTGCCCACCTTCCCCAGATGTTTAATTCACCACAGCTGCAGAGCCCTTTTCGCGTCACTGAGCTGGTATGCTAAGCAGACCAGAGCAGTTTGCAAGCACCCATCCTCCTCAAGGAGCACCTTCCACTGGCCTGTCTTTCCGCCCTTATTCCCACGCAAAGGCTAAGATAACAGCTGGGTGAAGTTGAGGGAAGAAGTTTCACATTTCCTTAGCTTTTGTGGGTTGGTCCTCATGTTTGGCTAAGTTTTGCGATTGAGATGCTTCTGGGAAAAGACAAGCAGATTACAGGTAGTGAGAGCTTTCAGTGACGTTTCACTGCCTCCAGAGCAGTGACTCAGGAGCTTCCCATATAAGAATTTTCATGTGATGAAAGGGTAGTGTGTTTTCTGGCTTTCTTTTGTTTTTGTTCCACTTCCTCTGGAAGGAGAATGTTCTTCATTAGGAGCTTGAAGGGTGTTTCTGGCCAGACCGTCTTCATTTGCAGGCCCATTCGTGTGTGGCTGGATGCTTAGACTCTCCCGGGGCTGCCCATTTCCTGTCTGCAGCAGGCCAGCTAGTGTGAGAACTGAAGGACACCACCAGATGTTCCAAAGTGAGCAGGCATAAATGCACACCCACACCCACCTCCACACACAAAATAAACAAACATATGCATATACCATACACCACATCGATTCAGCACTCATAACCCACACATCATACACATCGCATGCCAGACATACATGTACATCATGCATATCACATACACACATATGTATACATAAGTGCACATCACACACACTCCATTTGTACATGTATACACACATACATACACACCTGACTCTATACACATACACACTATGCACCCATACATGTACATACATATATTCTCAAAGGAGGCTGTGCAGCTAGGGCATGGTGGGTTGGCCTGACTACCCACTTTGTTATAGTCAACTGTGGTCAGGTCTCCTACGTACTTACTCACAATGGAGCCAGTGCTGTGTAGAAGGAAACTATTGGAAAACTCTGGGAAAGGCACTGAGGACTCAGAACAGGTACAGGCACTAAAGTACAGAATGGCAGAGGGGGTCCAGACATAGACGCTCACTGTGGGGGCATCCTGGCTTCTTTACCCTCTTAAGCTTGATGATAATAAGCACCAGGCCATTGGATGTCAGATCTTCAGAAAGAACCTTCTGGACGCCATGTTAGCAACCTACAGCCTTGGCATGCATTTCTGGTCCCAAGACTATGCCGGTGTTGTGGACATGAGTTTTTTACTTTTCTAGCCTCTTTTAAGCCTCCTGTGAGTGGCCTGTGCCAGCCCAGCAGAGTGAGGACATCCCCAGCCCCACAGGAAACTGTAGGCCCAGGACTGGATGCTTAGGCACTGCGCTGAGCACCACACCATGACTTTCCTGGCTATTAGCATATCCAGTCAATCAGTGCTGGATATACTAGCAGAATTCTTGAGACAATATAAATGTGTCCTTTTCTAACTGAAAAAAAAAATGACACACAAAACTTAGGACGAATGCAAGTGAAGAATGTGTCTCTGTTATTGAGCGGAGATGGGTAAAATCATGACTGGATGGATAGCATGAGAGGGGTCTGACCAGTTGCGTCCAACCTTCCTTCCATGTGCAGGTCCCCATGATCCAGTGCTCATGGCTGCTGCTCAGCTGGCCATGACAGAAAGTAGCCACTACCTGTGTGCAAAGTTCCAGCTTGGTGCAGAAGTTCTCATGAGGAAAGAACTGGTACAAACCCAAGGCCCCTGTGGGAGCCCTCCTGAGCCCTCCTGAGTCACAGCCAGCAAGATTGTCCCAATCCAGTGACACCCTATAACCCCAGCTGGTCCTGCTGGGCTCTCTCCTCCCTGACTCAACTGTGTGTACACAATTTCCTCTTCCTGTGCAGAGGGACCTACTCAGCTTTTCTCTGGGCTCCCTGTCTTGTCAAATGCCATCTGTATCTATCTGAGGTGGTAGCCCATGAGGCAACAGCCTCACTCCCCGCGTTGACTCCCTCTCACCCGTGTAGCTGCAAGAACACCATGCTCAGAAGATATCCCAATAGGTCCCTGAGACATGTTGGTGACTCCAGCAACACACAGATCATTGTGGTGGGGAAGCACTCATGTCTGACCGGATCCTGTAGCATCATGGTTAGGAGAAGGAGCATTGACTCAATGTGGCCCTTTCCACATCTGGCGTCTCTAGCAATCTATACATCAGACCCAAAGGACGCAACAGAACAGGATTCAGACTCCTGGTGTCTCATCTGCACATGTGCCCACAGGTGAGGGGGGGCTGCACAAGTGACTCCACTCCATTTCAAACAGGTGTCTCCAGCTCTCCAGCCAGCCTCCAGTCCAGCATGCAGGTCCTGGTAGCTTCTGTGTAAGCTTGTGTCCACTGCACAGTCCTCTTCCATATTCATGTTTGCACCATTACTGTTGGGGATTTCCCATAGAACCTCAGGACTTGATCCTGGCCCCGAACCTGCTCAGTAAGGCTGACATTTTATGTGCATAGAGTGTAGCTGGCCACGGTGAAGCCGTGGTGTCCTGTCTTCTTTATTCACAAGGGAAATAGACTAGTTCTTTCAGCTTCAGCTGCCTATAAACAAATATGCATTTGTTTCCTGCAGGTTTCCTCTAAGGCCTTGGTCTTGGAGAGTTCAAAGCATTTCTTGCCAGCCTCTTGACCACCCTGAAGATAGAACAGGGAGGCTCAGAGTTGCACAGCCTGCCACATTAAATTCCACCTCTGGCTGGTGGATCTTTGGAGCTGAGCCCAATCCACTCTTTGGGTCTCTGCCGCATCTCTGAGGCCAGTTACCAGGCTTTCTTTTAAACTCCCTTGGGAGCCAGAATAAAAACACTGTTTCCAACAGAGCAAGACAGAAAGTCTAAAGAAAGCAGCCTTCCCTACCTCTTCTGTGACAGTTACATGATGAGACCTGATAGGCTAGGGTCAGATGGAAGGGGAGGAGGTCTTCCACGACCGGGGAAGGGGCATAGGAGAAGATGAGGGAGGAAGGGAGGGCAGGATTGGGAAGAGATGAGGGTGGGGCTACAGCTGGGATACAAAGTGAATAAATTGTAATAAATAAAAAATTATATTAAAAAATTACACACAAAAGTAAAATGAAATTATTCCATGATCACCATGGTCAGCTTGTGTGCTGGAAGACAGTAGTAATAGGGGTGAGGACAGTGAGAGGCTGCAGAGAGCCAGTCAACAAGGGCAGAAGAGAAGCTGCTGGGAGAGTGAGCCCTTTCACAGCCTCTGTATCCCAGCCTGTGAAATGGAGCTAGTGGCATTTGCTCTGCCCAGTGCAAAGGGAATGGATGAGGTCAGGGGCCAGCCAGTGCTCAAGCCCTGGGCACGCCCCTGGTTCTGCTGCCCACAGTTCCATAGAAGGAGATCAGGATGCAGACCCACTCTGGCCCTGAAGAGGGTGCTGAGATGCTAGGCAGATGCCCATGTTAACGTTCTTGCTCAATTATTTAATCTTGCCATGGAGGTCAAGGCTGAGGTGAGCAAAGGCACCTGGGGATTTCCAGGGCACACCAGCTGCCCAGCTTTCCTGGCTGTTTATTGGCCTGCTGGGTGATGTTGTGGTGTGTCCTGTTCCTTTGGTGGTTTCACACAGCTGACTTGCTGACCAGAGCTTGTCGAGCTCCCTCTTTTCATCTGCAGATTCCCAGAGTAGTCCCCATGAACCTGCGTGCAGGGCACCAGCGACCAGCACAGCTCACTGGGCAGAGGCTGTCCCCAGCACTTCTCTTAGGCCTGAGAGGGAGAGATGTATTTGTAGGTTTGTGTGGAGTCAGGGGTTGGGCTTTGCTCCTACTGGAAGTCAGTCTGGTGTTCTGAAAAGGCATGAGCAAACTAGCAGAAGAGACAAAATTTTTTAAAAGCTGCGGGTAGGTAGGTAGTTGGAACATCAGCATTGAGACGGCAGAGGTACCAGTACTTTAAACAAAGTCCATTTCCTTAGCCCACGGGGCTTCTCACAGGGCAATGAGTGTCACCTTCAAATAAGATGAAGGTGCCTCTCTCTGCCTAGAAACTTTCCCCCTCGAGCCTCAGGAGCTGCCCTTGAGTTTCACTGCACTCTGTGGCCTGGGGGCATTGTCATCTGCCTCACAGAGGTTGGCAGGGTTCGCAGGCTCTTTTACATGAGTGCTAAGGCATAGCAGTAGAAACTAGGAATGGCCAGCACTTGCACAGGACCCACACATGTCCCCGTCCTGACCCTCATTCCCCCAAGGTTCCCTCTCTTAGTCAGAGAGTTCTTGGAACCGTCTGCCTGAGGATTTGTGGTGATTTGTGCTGCAAGCCTGACTTCTTTTCAGTGAGCTGCATTCCCCTGGTTGTTCGTAGGCACCAACAGCCTTGGCACTGTGCCCACGTTTGAGAAGCACGAAGGCTCAAAGGTCAGTGGTAATGTGCCCGTGTAAAGCAGGGCAGAGAGAGAGGATCGAGAGGGCACAGGAAGAGAAAGAAGCCCCTCAAGTGGGATCTGGCTAAATCTCTCACCAACAAGAATTGCATCTCAATTGACACCTGCTTAAGCCCCTTCTCCCTTCCCAGCTGTAAACACGTAACTTTAAATAACATCACTGTAAATTCCACTTACACGGAAAGGATATGCCTGTACTAAACCTTTTGCACAACTCTAGCGGCTCCTGGTATAACTCCATCAGATTATAATTCCATCCAAGCCACCTCCAGAGCTACCCCATAATTACACTTACCAAATGAGGGAAAGGGGGCGTGTCTTAGCAACCTTTCCAGATATAATTTGAGAGCCACCAAGACGGTATATATGGTCAACACTAAGACGCTTAAATTACAAATTTCCATGGACAAGCCTGCACCCATGTGTGCGTATATATGTCTGATATCTGGTGAGTCTCTTTCAGAGATCCTCATCCATGTTCTTGGATCTGTTCTTATTCTCTTCTTGTTCACCTTTCTAACATCTGCAGGAAAATCTCAGTTCTGCTTCAGTCTGGCTACACTTGAAATTCTTTTCTGCCTAGAAGTCGCAGATCCCAGCCTGGTGCATGTCAAGGACTAACAAGATTATGGAACTCTTCAGGCTGCTGCTGAAAGGGGACAACATGGAGCTGTGTCCCTGTGTCTTCAGAGCTGAAACTTGGGCATTCCTGTTATCAACTACAGCACAGGACACTCTTCCTATAATGCCCTGGGGCTGGGGTGTGAATCAACAGGAGAGCACTTGTCTAATATGCACTAGCCTCTGGCTTTGACCTGGACACTGTGAACTCTCTGTCCACTACTTTAAGTGACTCCGTAGATCTTATATTATACGTAAAAATCCACATTATCTATTATGGTTTGTCTCCATAGTCCTTGAGGAGGAGGGAAACTTACTTAGTAGAGTTCTGCACAAGATCCTCCATGCCATTTGTAACACCAACCTCAGACACCCAGAACATGGGCACCTAGAGGACATACTGGCCTTGAGTGATTCTCCACAATTCAAAGACACTGCCACCGAAGGATAGGAGGTTTGATCTAAGAGTGTAAGGATGGAGGGTGCACATAGTTGTAGTAGCAAAGACAGAGTCTCAGACCAAGGAACCACGCATAATACAAGCATGGTGGAGCAAGTACCACTAGAGAGAGAGATGCTCCCGAACAGCCAGAAGCCCGGCAAATTCTCTCCCTTCTGCATCCTAATTAGCAAGGTCAATAAGCTGAAGGGGCCTTGGACAGTTTTCCTTTGCCTCTGAAACCCACCCCACAGACCTGAGACACCCACTGCATCAGAGCACTTTCTCAGCACCTCTCAGACAGTGACTCTTGGCTCATAACTAACTAAAAGGGAACTAAACTGGAGACTGAGAACAGACTGAGTCCCAGGACTTCGGAGGAAGGTCTCTTTCTGTTCCAGTCTCTGCAATGTCATAAGGCCTCTCAAAGGACACCTTTCAAAGGAGCTGGCGAAATTTACCTTTGCTTTCAGTGGTACAGCTGTCTGAGGTGAGGCAGGGATGTTTTGCAGTACCTCCAGGGCTGGAGGGATTAGAGAATGGGGTGGTGGTAACAAAAGGCTGCATGTCCCCTGAGCAATTTGGTTGGGGTGAGGGGTGACTTGATAGCTCCAGCCCAGTGCCTGTCACTACTCTGCATGCCCTTGCAGCCATCGCTTCCTCTGAGGCTCGATATTCCCCCTCATATACAGGCAGCAAGGCCCAGATGGTGTCCACAGCTCCCCTGGCCTGTGATTGATTCTAAAATAAAGGAAGCAGAGACTTGAACTTAGGACTCAGGCTATTGAGGACTCTAGGGCACCTGAAGCTCAGGTGCAAAGTCAGAGGCTGAGCCACAGTGGCCAGGGGTGGCAGGTTTTGCTTTGGGTCTTTGCTTTTCTGCACTCAGGCCTGACAATGAACTCCAAGGACGAGGCTCTTTCCCCCAGGTTTGGTGTCTGCAGACATGCAGGTCCTCTACAGGGAGTTCAAAACCCCCGAAGAGAGTCTTCAAATGGAAAGCGGTAGACACTGCCCTGCACACAGCACTTCTGAAAAGCAGAGTCCCTTTCAGGGCTCGAGCCTTTCGGTGTCAAATAGTTAGCTATGGCTGCACTGGGTGTTCAGGAATAACACAGCACCCTGGGTCTTCCCTGTGGTTCCGAGTCCCCTTGCTACCACATCTGTGTGCACCCTCCATCCTCACACTCCTAGATCAAACCTCCTTTCCTGTGCTGGCAGTGTCTTCGAATCATGGAGAATCACACTCAGGTCCAGTGTGTTCTCTAGGTTTCATCTGTGTCAGCTCATCAGCTCTGTTCCTTCTGGTCGCAGTGTGCATAGAGCATCTGGTCCTCACACTGGTCTGTTTCACCTGAAGACCTTATAATCTGAAGTGAGCCCTGCACAGAGCATGGACTTGGGTAGTGTTTTCTGCACATCATGGCTGTCAACCTGTGTGTGGAGAGAGGCAGACAGACAGAGAGATAACATACAGTAGCCACTGAGGAAGCATTTGCTGTGTTCTCCATTAGCCTTACAGCTTTTGTTCATCATTTTCTGATTACTGTCTTTTGCACTTTACTGGTTTCTTGGGGAAGAAAGCTTGAGTTTCTCTCTGTGTTAGTTTTTCTCTGTGTCACCATGGAGACCACACTGAAAACGTGTGAACTCGCTAACATACAGACCACTTACATAAAAAGTACTGCTCTCACAGCCCTGAGCAACCGCTCCAGGCCCGGGTGTTACAGTGACAACTCTGTGCACCCGAGCCTAGAGGCTGCTGTTTGGGGGTCATGTCTTGTGACATGACATCTCTGGAGACTTGGAGGAAGCAAAGTTCATCGTGCCCGTCCTAACTGTCCATGGAGTCACCTGCTCTTTATTGCTGCAGTGAGTTCATGGGTGCACTGGTCCTGTCACGTCAAGAAGATAATATTTTGCCCCAGTCTTTCCCAACCTCTGCTTCTTACAATCTCTCTGCCGCCTTTTCCATGATGGTCCCTGAGCCTTGGAGGGAGGGTATGATGTAGATGTCCCGTTTGCGTCTGAGCCTTCCACTGACACTTAGTCTCTGTTCTTTGATGAGGTGTGAGTTTCTGTGTTCTTGCACAAAGAAATTTCTCTTATGAGATCTGAGAGTTGCACTAATAAGTCTAATGATTTGATGCCAGTATCCACATATGGATAAGGACATGAACAGGAAAGAATGCCATGTCTTTCTGAATCTGGGTTACCTCGCTTAGTATAATCTTTTTTAGTTCCATCCATTTACTTGCAAATTTCATAATTTCAGTTTTCTTTACAGCTGAATCAGATTCCATTGTGTATAGGTACCACATGTTCATTAGCTGTTCATTAGTTGAATGACATTCTAGGTTGTTTACATATCCTGGCTATTATGAATGGAACAGCACTGGATGAGCCTGTGTCTCTGCTGGAGGAAATAGAGTTCCTTGAGTGGTATAGCTTGATTCTTGGTTTTCTGAGGAATAGCCAGAGTTATTTCTACAGTGGCTGAATCAGCTTATACTCCCATGAACAGTGGATGAGGGTTTCCATCCCCTGCACGCACACCAGCATTTCTTAGTAGTAGCTATTCTGACTAGAATAAGATGCAATCTCAGGCTAGTTTTAACTTTCATTTCCCTGACGGCCAAGGATGGTGAACATTAAAAATTTATGTATTTCTTAGCCATTTCTGTGTTTTCTGAGGAATCTCCTCTCAATTCCCTATCCCAATTTTGTTTTGATTTCTAGGTTTTTAGTTTTTATGTAGTTTTGTTTGCTTGGAGTTTGGTTTGCTTTAGTTTAATTTTATATCGCTTGGATTTTTCTAATTTTTTAAATTTCTTTGACCTTTTATATATTTCTTTGCATATTTTTCTTCTACCACAATTACTGGTATTCATTCTTAGTGTTGTTGAGTTCCGGTCCTCCCTCCCTAGTGACTTGTAGCAGTTTTTTTGTTTTTTGCTTTTTTGGATTTTCTTGGCTTTGTGTGTGTGTGTGTGTGTGATTTTGGTTGTTCTGAGTTTTTGCTGCTGTTGCTAGTTTATTTGGCTTTTAGTTTTCTGCCTTGTTTATTTTTCACTATTTTAGTTTTTGTCTTAAATTTCTTTCCTTAATTTCTTCTTTTAATTTTTAGGTAGCATTTATATTTTGTTACCTTAAATGAGCTCTTGGAGTGAAGAGGAGTCAGCAGAACTCAGATGTGAGTCTGGCTTCTCTGATAGAGAGAATTTCCACTCTCAGTAGACAACCTCGAAGACCATCGGCCACGGAGGCTACGCCAAAGGAAAGCTGGCCCTCTACCACCTCACGAGTGCCCTTGTGGCTGTCAAAGTGCTTCCAAAGACGCAGCAGTGGTGCCAGCTAGTCACATCCAAGGCCGATATACCGACGATGACCAACCACCCCATCATCATCTCACTCCAGGTGACTATGTCTGAGAAGAGTATAATTCATCTTGGAGCTGGTGGAGGGCCCAATATATCCAAGAGGCTGGCCACCTCCAGGAGGATGAGGCCCTGGGAGTATTCAGGCAAATAATAGCAGCTGTGAGCTACTGCCATGACCAGGGCATAGTTCACAGGGACCTAAAATCAGACAATATCATGTTGGACAAGAATGGAAAAGTCAAAGTCATTAACTTCAGCCTTGGTACCGAAGTCTGGCCAGGGCAGATGCTGGGCCATCACTCTGGTGCTTACTCTTTCGGTGCCCCTGTGCTTTTCCTTGGCAGACTTTATGATGACCCCAAGAACAACAAATGGACCTTAGGAGTCATCTTATATTTCACGGTAGTTGGGAAGGTCCCATTTGATGCTGTCACCATATCAGATCTGTGAAGGCAGGTTGTGTCAGGGAAGTACGCTGTCCCCTCAGAAGAGCTTCAGGACCTGCATAGCCTCTTATTGATAGTCAACCCCAAGTTTAGGCCAACAGCCACTGAAACAATGACCCACCTCTGGCTCAGAAAAGACACTAAAGAATTCCCTAATCACTGTGAAGAAATGGTCTTCAGCTTGCCTGACTCTGTTTTTGTGGAATTCATGCAACATATTGGGTTCCAAGCCTAGGATATTAAAGATTCAATACAACAAAGGAAATATAATCAGACCATGGCATGCTATTGCTTACTACAAAGGCAGGCTCAGCAGGGGCATGACTGCCCAGCCTGGCTCAGCCCATGAATTCAGGGATGACCCCATTCCCTTCCCTTGAAGATCCTGCTGCTTTCTCTCTGGCACCAAGGAGGAGGGGAAGTGAGCCCACCCTTGGCACCCTCTGGTCACTCTTCAATGATCAGGTGTCTGCCTATGGCCAGAAGGCTGATCAAAGAGGAAGCAGAAGAGCCACTGGGCCTGGTGCACCTCTCTTCAGGCAGCTACAGGAGTCACCCACACTGGACCAAGCCCACCAACATACCAGGAGTGCCCCCTGCATTTTATTTCACAAGCAGCAGCAGTGAGAGCACAGAGAACAACATATGCTCTCCCAATGCCTCAGTAGAGGGCAAATCTGTCCCCAGCTGGGGCCAGCACAGAGGCTTGAAGGGATGGACAAGGAAGATAAGAATTTCCCTGATGAGACTCTGTTGCTGCTTTCCATTGAGAAAGAAATCTAGCCGAGGGCAGAACAAAGTCTCCCCTCAGAAATGAAGCACAGGGAGGAAGTCCAGAGAACAAGCAGCAGACATGGCCCAGGTACATTCCTGTATTTGAATGGATCTGTTTTACTCATATCTGTGTCGATTGACAGATCATAGTTATGTGTATGTATAGGGTACAATGCATTTGGAAGCTAGATCTAGACAGCATGGGATGGTTAAATCGAACCTGTCAACAGATCTAGAGTCCCAGGAGACAGCTCTCACCTTATCCTGCAGATGGGAAATCTAGAAATGTTGGACCATCCTTCTGCTGAAGGGTATTGAGAAGAGGAAAAAGTGGGAGAAGGTAGAGGAGGAGATGCTGAGGGAGGAGGAAGGTGGTATGGGGTGGAAACTAGGAGATGGGGGGAAGAGGTGACAGGGAGCAAAGGTCCAGACAGCAAGGAGCAGCTTGGAGAGCAGTGCAGAGCAGGGTGACCACAGTTGAGAAGATGCCCTATATAGCTGACGTCACAGGAGTCCCTTTCATGTGTGTTGTTGCATTTCAAAAGATTGCTAGGGGATGCAGAATGCCACAATTCTACAATTATGGTGTCAGAGAGGACCCATGTATGGACACAGACCTGCCAGAGGGAGCCATGTGGAAAGCCATTATGTTCTGTGTCCATCATGCCTTGCTCAGAGGCCCAAGTCCAGCCAGAAGGAAGGGATCAAATGATGAATCCCAGGAATTACGCAAAGACGCTGCCTTTCAAGGGCATCCCAAGGCAGGAGCTGAAAGCCTGCCCAAAGCTGATAGAGACAGAAGTCCCTCTGCGTACCTGGGTTCACATTAGACCCCTCATCTTGGGCACTTCCCTGCCTCACTCTTAGTAGAGAGCATAAGGTTTCTTGCTCTGTTTGTCATGAATCTTAGAATAAAATTGATGTTTGTGAAAGACAACCACGGAGATTTTCCTGCATCGTCTTTACATAGGAAAATTGTACCTGTGGTTCTCAAAAGCTCCAGGAAGAGTAACTTCATGCCCCAAACCACAAAATCATTAAAAGTACCTTTGAAGGGACCAAGCTCTAAGGTACCTGAAGGAGAAAATAACGTAGAGCCTGAGTGTGGACTTCAGGTCCTTCTGGACCCAGCAGCATTTTCAGAAGGACCAGGGAGGACATTAGGTGATGTCAGCTTGTCACAGAGGCAAGCATGATAACTTGGTGAACTCTTGTAGACATGTCATGGGTCGGGTCCTAGGATTGCTAAGAAGCCTGGTCCATCCCACTGTGTTCCTTCAGTATATCATACAAGGCATTCACTCTCTCTGTCAAGATATTTTCCTTTTTAGATACACAGGATAGTGTTATTCCTCTGTGTCCTATCCCAGGCATGTGTCCTTCAGCAAACAAGTCAGACCTGGGACAGAAGAAGGATGCGTGTTGGGAGAGAGAAGTATGGATGCTCCATGTGAGAGGGTGTGCTCTGCCACAGGGACCTAACAAATGCCAACCCAAAACCTTATTGTACACGACAGGTTACCAACGCTTAGGGAACCCATCTCACAGGCACTGAAGCTCCTGTTCATGGGTGCACCTGTCACTGTGATGGAAGGGTCTCAGATTTCGGAGATGCATCCTTCCAGTTCTTTATAATGTCACCAATCTCTTTAGCAAACACCCCTCTCTAAACTGCATTCTTTAAATTCAGCTTCACGAGCTCCCAGGGAACAGATACTGGTGTGTGTGTGTGTGTGTGTGTGTGTGTGCGTATGTTGTTTGCCAGGACATATTACACTAGGAGGATCCTCTAGTCCATGTCCTACCAGAATCCTCAGTCCCATCTCTCTGTTCAAGTCTCTATTGCAATGTCCGCTAAGTTCCACTTAGAACATTCTCCAGGTTATCCAGCAGCCCGCATCTCCAAACTTCTCCCAGTGCTTCCTGAAAACACACTATGAAGATGCCTGAACCACATACCATCAGGGACACTCCAGCATTAGCACCATTGCTCCACGTTAGATTCCCATTGTGGTGACAAAATACCTGAGTCAATCAAATGAGAAGGACAAGAAGTTCTATTTTGCTCACTGTTTCATTGCTCACAGCCCGTGGGTAGCTCTTTCCAAAGCATTAGACCTATGGTGAACCAGAGCAGGAAGTACCTGGTAAAATGCTGTTCACTTCACAGTAGCCAGACCAAGAAAATAAAGAATTGGTTTCACAAAAGTGTCCGCCTCTTGCCATTAAGCCCCAGGTCCAAAAATTAACTAAGCCATTCCTGAGGTCAGGGCTTTCAAAGTCCCCACCTTCCCAAGACCCCACCTCTGCTAACTGCTGTGTTGAGGATGGGAAGTTCTCAAGACAGGAACTTCTGTGAGATTTGTAAGAGCCACAACCTGTAGTGAGAATTTTAGTTTCCTTAAAAACCCAGTTATGAGAGCTGGCCATGGTGGCACACACCTTTAATCCCAGCACTCTAGAGGCAGAAGCAGACAGATCACTTTGAGTTCAAGGCCAGCCTGGTCTACAAATCGAGTCCAGGACAGC
This sequence comes from Pachyuromys duprasi, assembly GCA_028658305.1. Classification (NCBI taxonomy): domain Eukaryota; kingdom Metazoa; phylum Chordata; class Mammalia; order Rodentia; family Muridae; genus Pachyuromys; species Pachyuromys duprasi. The sequence continues at coordinate 39,986,498 of CM053767.1, read as the reverse complement.
CAAGGCAACAAAGAAAAACCCTGCCTCAAAAAACTAAAAACAATAAATAAACAAATAAATGCTTAGTTATCTGAATGGTTTTGTTTTGATTCCAGGCGTGGGATATGGGGCTGCTTTAGATTATCCACAGCAGTAGACTATATATGCCTAATGAGTGTTCTGGCAGGGAAATGATTCAGCCAGCTGAAGATAATTTAATTCTGGGGACTCTAAAGAGGGAAATAAATAAATAAATAAATAAATAAATAAATAAATAAATAAATAAATAAATAAATAAATAAATAAGAACCCTAAGAGAGGAGGCCCTGCTGGTTTTGCTGGTTCCTGCTGGGTTTCATTGGTTCCTGCTGCTGCTAGTGGTGGTGGTAGTGGTGGTTTGTCAAGTGGTCAAGAGAGAAAAGACAGGAAGAAGTTGGAGATGCTCTGACGTGTTCAAGACCAGACTTGCCCCAAGGAACTACACCCCTATTCAGCAGGAAGTAACCTATAGAGGTGTATACCCCCTTTCATCTCTAATCTTTTCCTCCTACCTAGTGTTGGGAAGTTGGAAGGGTTTAGGGCGGAATAAAGGTTGGAAGGGAGGTAGAGTTATAAGAACCAAACAAAATAGCCCATAAAGTAGGCCTACAAAAATCTTCATCCCAATACTTCTAAGGCTGTGGTAGAAGGTAGAGTTTGAGGTCAACATGGGCCACTCAATGTGATCCCATGTCAATAAAAAGAAGAACAAAATTCGCCGGCAATAGTGAACATGCCTTTAATCTCAGCCCTTGGAAGGCAGAGGCAGGTGGGTCTCTGTGATTTCAAGGCCAGTCTGGTATGCCCAGGACAGCCAGGGCTCTGTTAAACAGAGAAACCCTGTCTCAAAAAAAAAAAAAAAAAAAGAAAGAACAAAATTCAGATCATAATAACTGGCATGCGATGTGCTTACGCCAGCGGGGCTGACATCCTTAGCCGCCATGGACACTTTCCCATCAGTATCACTCTCATCACCCACAGGGAAAATGAGGGGCGTGTGCTCCCGGGGATGGGCAGTGCCTGCTGCACATATGGATGCTCTCATTAACTCCCACACAACGTTCTGAGCACCTTCTGCACTTCACACGCTAGAGCACCTGACGTGTGACTAAACTTAATGGCTCCTATTTATAGATGGATAAGTGGATTGGCCCTTGGATGGGCTGAGCAACCTCAGTGAAGCAGGGACCCAGATGAGAACCTGAATTGATGTATGAAGGTATGGGGCTTCCCTGCACCCCAGAGGCCACAGCCTGGCAGAGGGAGGCATCCTTCCACTGAGACAGGGCTAGAAGGTTCCTGGCATTTCAGTCCACCTCAGATGTGCCTGCCAGAGGCTGAGCCAGGGACTGGTGAGTCCAGGCTGGATGTGGTGATCTGATGCAGGGCTGTGCATTCTCACTGGGGTCAGGGAGGGGACTGGCACCAACTTATGTGGGCAATCACCAGCATAGCCCTGTGGCACTGTCCAGTCCCTCCGTGACAACACCTGGAACCACCACCTACTTAGTGAGAACAGTGGGCTTTGCTGATACAGATTCTAACAGTGGTGAAGAGAGTGTGTCATCATCACCAGAGAGGTGTCACAGATTTGGGGGGATTCAGTTTGGGAGGAGGCATAAGAAACAGAAAGTGGGGCCCGGAGAGATGGCTCAGAGGTTAAGAGCACTGGCTGCTCTTCCAGAGGTCCTGAGTTCAATTCCCAGCAACCACATGGTGACTCATAACCATCTGTAATGAGATCTGGTGCCCCCTTCTGGAGTGCAGGTATACATGCGGACAGAACATTGTATACATAATAAATAAATAAATCTTAAAAGAAAAGAAAGAGGAAGTGCCCTGTTCTTGGATATATTCGTAGTGATGGTGGTGACGAGGTTCAGAGGTCAGCTCTGCTCTGCTCTTTTCCCAGCTTGTGGCCATGGCACAGCAGTTCCCTCAGCCCCCATTTTTTTTTTCTTCTGGGTGGGAGGGCAAACACCAGCCTCCTCCTTCCAAGTGCAGAGTACAAGCACTAGGGCAACGCCAGGAAGTGGGTTGTCAAAGCTCTGTTCTCTCCGTTTCTGTGCGATTCGTACGGTGTCACCCAAAGCAGGTGCAGAGCTTGGAGGCAGGAGCCGTTACCTGCGGAGCCGCCCCTCTGGCATCGCTAATGAAATCTTCCATGTAGGTTTTGATTGGCTCTTATTTATACACCAATTTGAAGAGCATTGGCGTCCTAAAAATGCTTAATCTTCCACAAAATGTCATGTCTCTCTGTTCATGACAATCTCTAATTTTTTAATTTTGATGAATAAATGTTACATTTCTGTTAAACTTGTTCTCAAGTATTTTTATTATGATACAAGGGTTGTATTCTTGATTTAATCCTTAGTTGTTTTTTTCTTCGTGCATATAGGCATATACTTGACTTGTGAGTTTTAATATTTTCATGGGGATTTAGGTCTTCTGTGCATAGATCATGCCACTGCTGAGTAATGACAGTTTTATTTCTCCTTTTATGCTGCAAGTGCCTTTTGCTTTCTTTTCTCTGACTCGTTGAATTGGACTCATTGGACCTCTGGAGCACGTTAAAAAGAACGGGAGGGAGCTTCAGCCTTTCCCTTATTCCCAGGTGTTTTAGTTAGGGCTTCTATCGCTTTGATGAAACACTGACTGAAAGCAAGATGGGGAGGAAAGGGTTTGTTTATTTGGCTTACATTTCCACATTGTAGCCCATCACTGAAGAAAGTCAGGACAGGAACTCATACAGGCCCAGAACCTAGAGGCAGGAGCTGATACCAAGACCATGGAGGGGTGCTGCATATTGGCTTGCTTACAGGGCTTGCTCAGCCTGCTTTCTTTCTTTTTTTTTTAAATTTATTTATTTTTATATCAATCACAGGTTAGGTACTTTGCATCCCAGGCATAGCCCCCTCCCTCATTCCCTCC
>CM053767.1:39908840-39983049 GCA_028658305.1 Pachyuromys duprasi | reverse complement strand
TCCCATTTGTTCATCCAAACAAGCATTGATCATACCAACCTGGGTCCTCCTTCCTGTATATCCTCTCTAGGTGTGTAGATTTCAGCTTGACCTTCCTATCCTATAGGTCTATATAAGTGAGTATATACCATATGTTTCTTTCTTCAGCCTGCTTTCTTATAGAACCCAGGACCACCTGCCCAAGGGTGGCCCTACTCACAATAGGCTGGGACTTCCCCCATGGATCACTAATTAAGAAAATGCTCCAGAGGCTTGGCTATAGCCTGACCTTATGGAGGCGTTTTCTTAATTGAGGTTCCCTCCTCCCAAATTAGTAAAGAGAGATTGTATCAAGTTGACATAAAACTATCTGGCACACCAGGCTTAGGAAATAAATATCACTAGGTATGAAGCTTGCTGTAGGTTTGGGTAGGCACCTCTGTCAAGTTGAGGGAGTTCTCCCTAGATGTTGCCAACACTCCAGTCACTGTGGAGGGCTTTCATGTACATTCCATGAAATGTACATGGAATGTACCTCTGAGGGAGATATTAACCTGTAATTTACAGTTGAAAGATGGGAGGTGCAAACCAGCCTACAGCAGCCAAAGAACAGGGATCTGGACCCAAGTCTTCTGAACTCTAAAACCTTCCACGGGGCCACACCTTACGCCTACTCCCATATGCCATCATGTGGTAGAGTTGTGTGTGCTTGGCAGGGTTAGGGGAGGCTATTTCCTAGTATGAGCCACTTCATACTAGAAGATCACAGTGGTGACAAGGACACCATGGTGGAAGCATGACCATCTCAGGGTCCTCCTTATTTCCAGGGGGCCTCTCTTTATGTCCCTTGTTGGCTCACAACTAAGTCACCATGAGGCACTTGATATCTCTGAAAAGAATTAAAAGTTCAGATTTGTTAACTCTTGAAAGGAAAAAAAAATGCCTATATGAGAATATCGTGCTCTGATGAATTATGAAACATGGCTTTGGAAATGGATAAAAATAAATTAAAACACTGAGGTCCAGTCACTTTCACCCACTGGGTTAGAATTTGCAACAAGGACAATTAGCTTCTGGGGCTTGTGGCTAATGACAAGGGGCTTTCTGGTTCCTGCAGTTCCCAGGTTTTGGAGGACTAAGAAACCAACAGAAAGACTCAGACACAACATTTTGAGAAGTGTAGGGAAGGGAAGCCTCTCTACATAGGACTGTAGTCCTAAGTGGGAGTGCGAATTGGCAGGGCTTGATCCTAAGGAAGTAGACACACAGAAGAGGCAAAACTCAACACAATGGACAGAGCCAAGGGAAGACCCAATCCTAGCAGCTGGAGAACATGTTTGGGGCAGAAACACAGCAGGAACACCCAGCAGAGTCCAGTACTTTGGACCAGGCCCAGCCCAGCCCATTCAGTTGTAGCCAGGAGTGGTCAGGCAGAGAATTCTCCTTCCAAACCTCAGCCTTTGTTGTGGGACCAATGGCTACCCATTTACCAAAGACTCTGTGATGCCTCGCAGGCTTCTGGAACACTTGAATTTTCTGTAATGGCAGATAACTGCCATGCAGAGCCTGGGGAGCTTCCCGTACCCACCACCCTCATCTTCTGGCAATACTGGCTTCTAAGCAGTCCATTGACCAGTTTCCTGCAAGGCATAGCAAAGACCTCTGTGCCTGCTGCAGCCTTCACCCAGAAAGAGTGATAGGAAAGAGCAGTGGGGAAGAATCCAGGCCTGTATAGACAGGGAGAGAGACAGACATGGGCACAGATAATAGAAAGCAGGGTATTCTGAGGTGGACGATGAGAGGGGTAGACATGGGCACAGGTGATAGGAGGTAGAGCAGCCTTGATGAGAAGCAGCAGACACAGGGATGTGGGTAGTAGGAATAAGGGCATCCTGGTGTAGGATGGTAATGCCCTGCTTAGTTTGTCAGCTTGACACAGAGAGAGTCATTTGAGAAGAGAGAATCTCAACTGATAAAATGTCCCCCACTGGATGGCCTGTGTGAAAGCCAGAGGGGCATTTTCTTGATTAATGATTGATATGGGAGGACCTGACCCATTGTAGGTGGTCCGTTCTCTGGGTGGTTAGTCTTAAGCTGTATAAGAAATCAGGCTGAGCAATCTGTAGAAAGCAAGCCAGTAAGCAGCATTCCTTCATGGCTTCTACCTCAGTTCCTGCCTCCAGGTTCCTGCCTTGAGTTTCTGTCCTGACTTCCCTTTCTGATGGACTGTGAACACCATGAGCTGTTTCCTCCAGAAGCCCACCTTGGGTGCTGTGAGGAGTGAGATGAACCCCACCCTCCTGGTCACACAGAGACTGATGGGCTCAGAGCAGAGCATGGCAGCTACCTGCCTCCTGCCGCTACTTTTCTATCCTGGGGTGAGTCTAAAGCTCCTCCCTGTTGGGATTGGCTGGGATTCTCACTCTTGCAGGTTTTTCAGTAACAAAGCCCACGGTGACCATGACAACAACCGTGGTTCTCAAGTCCAAGCCAATAGCCAGCACTTGCTGTGGGGCCCTGTGTTTTCTGTTTAGTTCCTTCTCTGCCTCATAGTTTTCATAACTGGGGCCAAATTTCAAGGTAGACAAATGAGGCGAAGTGCAGAATCTAGCAATTTGCCACCCTTGAAAAGTCAGTCTCTCTCTGTGTTTATCTTGAGCATAAATCAATCTGTTCGGTGTGTTTTTCTGATGTCATCTTTGCCCTAGACTCACCCTTCCCTGTATGTCTGGAAAAAAGAGAAATGTTTTTCTAAACTCTTGCAGGATGAGAGTATCAAAGGTTTCTTTCAGCTTCCTTGTCTTTGGAAATAACTGTGGCAGGGACGGCCCACTGGAGAATTTGTACAGTGTTTTTTTTGTTGTTGTTGTTGTTGGTCTAGTTAATGCTAAGCAAAGACCGAAGGGTACTAGTTCAAAGTTGCACTGGTTACCTTCTACTGTGTAACAAGTTACCCCAAATCTGATGGCCTAAAATCTTAATAGTCTTTAACGCTGTAGGTCAGAAATTGGGAGTGGCCTAGCAGAGTGGCCCTGGATGTTGGTTAGGGCTAGGACTGTCTGGAGGACTGACAGGTTGAAAGGCCGGCTGGTTAGGCGATTTATGCTCATGGCTGGCAAACTGGTCTGGTCATTGGCAGGACCTCACTCTCCCATGTGGTCCCTCCTTGGGCTGCCAAGTGTCCGTATGCACAGTGGCCACTTTCCTGAAGTGCCAGTGTAAGAGATGAGGAGGGAGTGTCTTTGCTGCCTAAATCCAGTTTCATCCATCCACCCCCACTCCACTGCTTACCTGGACAAGCTTTGGCCCAGAAGAGAAGAGGATGTCAGGAGTGAAGAACAAGAATGCTGCATGTTAAACACTATACTCCAGTAACTATAGACATGCCCAATTTTGCAGAAATGTGGAAAATATATGTCCTTCTTAGCGAACCAAGGTGTTTTGTTATAGTGGTAAATCACTGCATTTGTCCAGTTTTTGTTGCTATAACAAAATGAATTCAAGTCTGGGTAATATGTGAACAAAAGAGGTTTATTTATCTTACTGTTTCAGAAATTTAACCATCATGGGTTGGCTCCAATGTCATGATGTCATGGTGAATGACTTAATGACAAAGAGTATACCTGACCAGTCACTTACTTGACACAGGAAGCCAGACAGGTGGCGGAGAGTGGCACTGTTCTTTTGTAACATCTCCTGGAAAGAGATAACTCAGGTCTGTGAGAACTAGTCCCTTCCGTGTGCAGTGCTCCCATGATCCCTCCATGTGGACCTAGTTCCAAAGGTTCCACCTCATCAACCCCGTCACCATGGAGCCCAGGTCCCCAGCATGTGACCCCTTGGGAGGCACCTGAATCACAGTGGTGACTGACAGAAGCCAAGGGGTAGCCGTCACCAGCCCACGTGACCACATATGACTGAGCAATAAGCAGACAATTTTCAGAGCATCTTTGAACAGCACAGGTCACAGAAGGACAAAACATAGACAACTGGCCTTGGGTTTTAACTGTATATCGGTTTACCTGTCAACATCTGTGTACCTTTCCAGAAAGGCCAAAAACACAAGCTCATGCCCAGCTGTTCGGATACTGACTGAAGTTCTACATAAGCTAATTCAAAATCACGGCTTCTGTCTGACACACAGGTATTTTGTCTGTGCGTACAGCTTTCTGAAGAATAATCACGGCTTCTCCCTGAAGGTATTTTCTGTCTAGCAACAAGGAAATCACTCGGTGTCTGGGAGGATGGAGGAGGGGATGCCGCAGCAGCTGAAGTTGGGGAACCCAGGATTTACCTAGGGAGTTCCCTCAAGGCAGTCTTAGACTAAGTTACTAGAGGTAGAGAGAGCTGCTGAGTGATGCCGGGTCAATGTCATTGAGCATCTCCTCATTACCTGCCATCCATGGTCCTGTTCATCGTCTGCCTTTAAACTAAGGAACAGTTCTAGATAGTCTCTGCCCCAAGGTCAGCTGTTGGTCAGGAAGCTCTAACAGTATGATCAAGACACCCCACTCATTTTACACGTGATAACAGATGCTAATTGTTAAAAAAAAAAAAACCTCTGGTGTTTAAAACCATGTGTTAAAATGAATTAAAAATGCAAGGACCGGTGCTGGGGAGGTTGCTCAGTAGTTACAGGCACTGGCTGCTTTTGCAGAGCGCCTGCCTGGGTTCAATTCCCAACACCCACAGGGTGGCTTAAAGCTTCTCTAACTCCAGTTCCAGAAAACCCCGTGCCCTCTTCTGGCCTCTGAGGGCACCAGGTACACGTGTGATATACATACGTGTATATACAAGCAAACACTCAGAAAGTTGAAATAACTCTTTAAACACATACACAGAGTGGTGGCGAGCATTTGGGAGGCTGAGGCTGCAGAATCACTCTGAGTCTGAAACAAACCTGAGTTACAGAGATGCCGTCTCAAAGATGAGAGAATGAACGAAAAAGCAAAGGCATCAACATACAAATATCTGCCAATCTGTGTTAAAGCCCTAAAAAGCTTCATATGGGGCAGGTGTTTTCTTCCTACTTTCTATTCTCCCTCCGTCTTTCCTTCCTTTACTTCCCTCCTTCTCGCATTCCTCCCTTTCCTCCTTCCTTTCTCCTCTCCCTTCTCCCTCCCTCTCTCCTTCCTTCCCCTTCCTCCTTCCCTTTCTTCTTCCCTTTCCTCTTTCCTTTCTCCCACCCTCCTTCATGGCTGCGCACGCAGAGCTTCTTAGAAGCAATGCCCCTGGCTCAGGAGCTGGTTTTCAGGCAACACCATTTCCCTTGCTGTCATCTGTGTTCTTATTCGTCCTTCAAATACATACTTTCTGCCTTGTCATACTCTCCCTGTTTCCGCAAGCCCCTTGTGCTATTTCCTGGGATGATGGGGAATAGTAACACAAAGAACATAGAACATTCGAACTTTTTGTGAAGTTGGACAGTCTCCCCATTCTTTGCCTAATCTACCTGTAGGGGAGGTGGGTGGGAGAGAACAGGAAGTTGCAGCTGCCTTGGGATAGCCTGGGGGATATGGGATCTGCTACTCTGTCTTTGACTGTGGAAACTATAGAGAAGCTGGAGTCAGGGAGACAGGTGGATTATTTTTCAGGCGTTTTGTTTTGTTTTTTTCCAGAAGATAAGCAGCAGCTAGGAGCTACCTTCTGCACTGCCTGCATTGCAGCTCCAGGACTCCGCTGAGGGCAGCAGACAGCTGACAGGGGTCCCCTCACAGTCATCTCCCGCCGCCTCCTCCCTGAGAGGATTCTTTACAGCACAGAGGCCTCAGGGCTCCACATCTGCCAGAACGAGGCTATAAAGCTCTCAGGACTCAGCTCTAAGACGCACATGACTTTGTCTTGTCACAAAGTCAGAGAAGACCAGGAGGGCCATGGCCATAGCTCACATTTGCTGCTCACCAGGTGAGACAGTGGAGGACGGAGGGTCTGGAACAAGTAGAGACAGATTGTAAATAAGCTGTCTTGTTATAGTTGTTTTTATAGAACTGTGTTTGTGTCTCAGTTTTTCTCTTAACCCCCTCTATCACACAAATGACTGCGACTCGGTTATATGATTTCAACAAGCTTCACAACTTCAGAACTAAGCAGTTTTAATTCTATTCTTTACCCTCTAAGCTAATTTGGCTTCCTCCCAGCATGCATCCCAGAGATACTTGCATTTTGTAGCTTTCTTTGCTGAGTTCTCTCTCCTGATCCTTCTTGGGCCTCTCATACGGCTGAATCCCCTAACTTCCTCTCTACCTCCTCCTCCCCTGGATGGCAAGAAGTCCAGCTCTATTCTCTCCCCTGCTCAGCAACTGGCTGTGAGCTTCTTTACTGGCATATCAGGGGACAATTAGGGAGCAGTGTCTATTCAACACTGAGACAGAGGATTCTTAGAACACGGATTGCAACCAGATATGTGCGGTACAGAAATCAGCACTTGAATTACACAATAACCTTATGCCCACACTGTCCAGTGATGGTTCTTCTTCTTCACATTCCCTTTAATAACAGTTCATTTTTCATAAAGATGGAATCAGTGCTTTCCCCAGGGTGCAGTGAGTACAAGCTGGGTCACCATTACACAGCAGAGGTGCTGTTGGGGTCCTAGCAGCAAGTGGCCCAGTGGTGGGAAGGTTATGGGGCACCACGTGGGGTGAAACAAGAGAAGAAATGAGATGCTGGGGCTCTGGCTTGGGACACACTCCCGTGAGAGAAGAGCCAGCACAATACCCTAGGGCCAATGGTTTCCAACGACAGTGAAAGACCCAAGGAGGCAGCTGCTACGGGATCTCCAGGAGGCCTGGACACAGAGGAAGCAAAACTCAACCATTTCACAAGAGGAATCAGCTCCAACCACCAATGGATCGATGATGGGTCGTTCATTCCTCAGGATGAACCCTCATTTCCTACACACATGCCCGGGATGTAAATGCCCACTAAATAGGCAAAGCTCAAGGTGATCTCAGACATTCTAGCAATTTAGGATTGATTTTAACAGAAACAGAGCATCAGTGAAAGACTATAGCAGGAGCCCCAAAGCCTCAAACAAATGGCAAGTGCTCATGGAAAATGCAACTGGAAACAGGCATAAATACCTTAAAGGGAGTCCCTTAAATGAGCTAGTTGGACAGATATGACGATAAAAATGTTCACATCAAAATAATATGTTACTCTCATTCAAGGTATTTACAATGGTTAGTCACACCATCACCGTCCTCACATCACTGCCATCACCACCACCTTCACATAGCCACCGCTGGCATCACTATCACCACATAACCACCACCGTCCCCACTGTCATTAGCACCGTAACTACCACCCCTTCTAACAGTCATCATCACCACCGTCCTCACCGCCACCATCAATCACTATCACCACCATCATTATCACCTCCACCACCATCCCCAGAAGCAGCAACCCCACCATGGCGTGAGTCTCCTGTGAACCATGTAATTGTTTCCATACGAACCCTACAAAGCTCCTATTAGCTTTAATCTGTAGAGAAGATAGCAGAGATTGGAAGTTTTGAAAATGGGGCCAGGATCACAGCCAGCTGACCTTTGATCTGGGACCGACACCTGAGCCTCAGCCTGACCGCGGTGCCCTCCGACCTTACAGCAGACCACACCAGAAGTGCCCACTGCTTGGAGTTGGTGGATAATGGCATATCCTACAAACACAGACTCTGTGCCCATCTACACCGCTTGCCACCCTACCAATGGTCTAATTTTGGAGAACAGTCCACTCACATCCAAGCAGTTTGTTTATGAGAATAAACTCCCACTTATTCTGGTGTCAACACAGCCCACCCAGAGTGGAAACTGAAATCCATGCAAAACGGTTCACAAATGTTTGAGGATGAGAGCAATTGGTACTGACAAGGCTGGATTCAGGATGTACCCAGCTGGTTGTCCTCAGTGCCACCCTGAACCCTGCATACCTGTCATCCACATGCTGGTTTATCAAGAAGGTTCTCACCCTGGAATTCATCCAGGACACAGAGGCAATTAAGCTCAGCCCAGACTGGAAGGATATAGACCTAGCATGCACTACCACTTTAGAACCTACATACAGAAATCTCAATTAACCTTCTAATCTGCAGGCCAGAAGGAGGGGTTGTGGGTAAAACACATTGCCAATTTCCTGTGAACCCTACCCAAATGTGGCTAGACTCCAGGTCACTATGATTAGCTGCAGTACAGGAGAAAACAGAGGTTGTATAATTTACTTCTTAAAAACCAGTGATGGATGAAAGGAAGTCAGCATGAACCACGCAGGGTCTGAGGTGGCCTTTCTAACCAGCTGCAAAGTCACCTTTGCACCTCCCAATAATTACTCTCTAATGGACAGGAGGTTAGAGCAACGCAGCCTTCTCAACCCAGAGGATAACAGAACAGCGTGTGTTCAGGTTCATGTCAAAGTGTGCAGCAGACAACAGTGGGTTAGACCGCCTGATCACAGTAGGGAACAAGGGCCACAGAAGGACAATGGTCACCCAACCTCTGATTTCAGCTCTCTGGGTAGTGTGCACCCTTGGTACAATTTTCAGCCAGCCCCATGACACTCTAACAAAGAGCTGAAAGCAAAGCCTGCACCTTCTTCTGGCAGGGAGTCAGCCTCAGCACAGTGACCGCCCCGTGGATCTCCAGCAGTGAGGTGGCCAGCAGTACTCAGAGCCAGTGCATGTCCAGCTGCTGTCCACTTCTGTGAGGATCAGTCTTGACTATCGGCCTGGCAGGATTTAGAATCACCTAGCAGGCACTCCTCGGGACATGCTGGTGAGGGGATTTCCAGAGAGGGATAACTGAGAAGGGGAAGCTACCCTGACATCAGTGGCCCCTTCCCATGAGCTAGGACGAAGAGAGAACAGCCTAACGCCAGCCTTCCTCTTCACACAACTCCTGAGTGTGGACACGATGTGAGCAGCACCTCGGCCATCACAGATACTCTTGCCACAATTTTCTTTTCTTGTCATGATGGACTAAATCAGGGGTTCTCAACCTGTGGATTGCAACACCTCTGGAATTGGAATGGCCCTTTTGCAGGGGTCACATATCAGATATCTTGCATATCAAATATTTATATTATGATTCATAACAGTAGCAAAATTACAGTTATGAAGTGGCAACAGAAGTAATTTTATGGTTGGGGGTCACCACAGCAGGAGGAACTGTATTAAAGGGTCAGAGAATTAGAAGAATTAAGAACCGCCAGGCTAGACCCTCAACCTGTGAGCCAAAATGATCCTTCCTTTAAACTGCTCTTATCAAACATTTTGCCACAACAAAGAGAAACATAACTAATAAGCTCCTAAACAGAGTTCTATATGACAACAGAAAAAAAATGTCTCCCTTCTCTCCCCTCCCCAGCAACCCCTCCCTTCCCTTCCCTTCCCTCCTCTCCCTCCTTTTTCCTGCAATACTCAATTGCAGAGCTGTTAGGTACTAGAAAGGATGTGAAAGTGCAAAGAGCCTAGCACCTACTTTAGGTCCAGAGCAAGCATCTGCCTGCCTCTAGTCACGCAGGACGCGACGAAGGGGAAGAGCTAGAGCTGCAGAAATCTGAAAGCACCTTCTGGCCTCACTGGACTGCAGCCAACAGCTGCACGTCAGCCTGATTATGCAAATCATTTCCCAGAGTGCCACACCTCAAGCCATCACACCAACACTTCCGATAGCCTCCATATTGTCATTTATACTTCAATAAAGCTAGAGACAACTACTTTTTAAAAATGAATAAATAAAGTTAGGCATAGTGGCCGATGCCTTTAATCTAAACACTTGGGAAGCCTGGTCTACATAGTAAGCTCCAACACAGCCAGAGATACATAGAAAGACCATGCCTTTAAATAAACAAACATACAAGTGACCTGTCTTCTGTTTTTACTAGTAGTTCTCAAAGAATATTAAAGAACTCCATTTTTTTTACAAAACTCTTCCAAAAATATTAATAATTAAAAAAATGTTCTTTTTCTCTTCTTCTAGTTTCCCTGACCCTCTCTGACTCTGAGCCTCCCAGATGGGATCTCTGTTCTAGGTATTTCCTGGGTGTGAGTTGCCTCCTGCCCTGTCCTGCCCTGGGACAGCTGAAAGATCTGGCATCTCCATGTATCCCACACTCTGCTGGGCTGAAGATGGAGAGGCCCCAGAAGCTGTCTTCCAGACACTGCAGAAGACTGAATCCTTTAGTGACTGCAATGTCCCTGCTCTCTTAGGGCGGTGTGCCTGGCTGTTTCTAGTCTTTCCAAGCAGAGTGTGAGTGCCTAGAAGACATGGAGGGAGACCAGTTTCTGTGGAGGATCTTTCCCATAGCACCCACCTGAAGGACTCGGGCATTCCAGACTGAATGGGATAGAAGAGAGCCATCTGCACCAGAGGTAGCAAGAGGTACTTGTCGACAGTTTGAGTTCATTGCAACGTGGCAGGACATAAACAATTTCCCACCACAGAAGAATGTTGGCAGTTTGACAGAACACACTGCCTAATTTCTTTCATTACCAAATTCTCAGATGGTCATTAAACATAGGAGATGCAATAGGTTCCTCAGGGATTCAGACATCTGCTGGAAATGCTACCGGGAGTGTGAGCTGGGCTGAGATACCCTGTGTGCAGTGTGTGGCATGCACACACATGCAGCTGGAGACAGGGTTTTATATAGCAACACGCACATCTGGTGCAGGAATGTGGCTTCATCCTGGATGAGAGGGTTTTAAATACCAAGCTGTGTTACATGCCTTACAGGACCTGGATCTGGTTTTATTTTAAGGTTACCATGGTATTACACCATAAACACATGTAATATATATTTATCAACTAATTCCTATTGCAAGAATATTAATAACTATTTGACTTATTGAGTTACCCATTTCTCCATTATTATTTTAAAACATCATCTTTTCAATGTTCTGACAGAATGTGATTGAATATGACACCATGTGACTCTATTATTTTGGGGGGAAGTGCTTACGGTGCTACACAGGGAACAGCTCCCCTTTAGCTTAAGATTGTAGTAGGTCTTGATCACATGTTCCCAGGGACAGTCACCATATCTCCTTCCATGGCTGGGTCTCTTGGCAAGTCTGAATAATGTGAAAAGCCTATCTTCCCATAAGCCACCAAAGCTCCTCCCAGCGTCTACAAGAAATGCTGGGACAACTGGGCAGTGCCAAGGGCAGAGACTGTAGAGATGCAGAAATGCACCCTGTTTTCAGTATTGGGCCCTGAAGAAGTCTCTTTGAGGGTGTCAAGCCTTCTGGAGCTTTCTGTCAATTCCCAGGAGCAAGAAGGACTGGTGAGGAAGATAGGGAATCAGAATGGATTTTATGAAGCTATTTTAATAAAAAGCACTACTTCTAAAAGAACACTGTAGAGCTGAGCCTGCCCCTCTGCTGGCATTGAACCATACCCTGTACTAAAACATCTCTAAGGTACTTCAGTGACTGATGAATTCCATCAGAACTCCTCACACAAAAGAGTCCTTTTCCAGGAGCCTACCACAGAGGGCCTCTGAAAGACTCTACCTAGCAGTGTATGAAAGCAGATGCTGAGACTCATAACCAAACCTTGGGCAGAGTGCAGGGAATCATATGAAAGAAGGGGGAGTTAGTAAGACCTGGAGAGGACAGGAGCTTTACAAGGACCAAATATATCAGGGCATGGGGGTCTTTTCTGAGACTATTTCTCCAACCAAGGACGGTGCATAGATATAACCTAGAACCCCTGCTCAGATGTAGCCCATGGCAGCTCAGCATCCAAGTGAGTTTCCCTAGTAAGGGGAACAGGGACTGTCTCTGACATGAACTCGGTGGCGGGCTCTTTGACACCCCCCTCAGGGAGGAACAGCCTTCCTAGGCCACAGAGGAGGACATTGTAGCCAGTCCTGATGAGACCTGATAAACTAGGGTCAGATAGAAGGGTAGGAGGATCTCCCCTATCAGTGGACTTAGAGAAGGGCAGGGAGGAGATGAGGAAGGGTGGGATTGGGAGGGAATGAGAGAGGGGGCTACAGCTGGGATACAAAGTGAATAAACTGTAATTAATATAAAAAAATAAAAATAAAAAAAAGAGTCCTTTTCCCATCTGGATTTCTGCATCAGTGGCCTGGCCTATGTAAGGATGTCTAGAACTTTCTGTCCTCAGCTTGGCATTCCTGGTTCAAAGGCCAAGTGGTTCCCCCCTGGCTTGTGATACATGCTTGCTGTCTTAGTTTTGTTTCTGTTGCTATGATAAAACACCCTGACAAAAGTAACTTAAGGGAGAAAGGGTTTGTGGCTCACAGTTCCAGGTCACAATCCATCCCTGCAGATGCCAGGAATGTGAAGCAGCTTTTCACATCAGAGCCACAGTGAGGAGCAGAGAGTAGTGGGTTACTATACGTATGCCAGTATAAACATGTGTATCATTTTCATTTAGCCCATGGTCCAATCCTAAAACTGATGCTCTTGCCACCTAAGAAAATCCTTGCAAGGCTTTCCCCACAGGCCAATCTAATCTAGACAAATTCCTCAGGGAGACCCTCTGCTCTGGAGATTCTAGATTGTGTGAACTAAGAATTAAAACCAACCAGCCCACACTTCTGTTCAGCTGCAGGTCACAGAAATGCAGCAGAGGTTCCTGCTTGGTAGCAGCAAGACAATAAGAGCCAAAAGAAAGACACAGACATTTGCAAAATGTTTAAGAAAATGTTACAATCATTAAATGCTTGTCACCTCTGTGGCTGGTGGCTTGAAGGTATTATGATATTTCAAAATACTTCTAACAGTCCACCTACTTGTATGATATCTTTAGTTCCAAACATCCAGCTCTGTGTTAAAAGGTCCGTGGAGAAGATGAAATCTCCACCTACCTTGTGTTTAAGAGTTCTCTGGGCTGGTGTATGTCTCACCCAGCTGGCTGTGGGCACCGTCTGTTCTGGGTGGCCAGGGAAGGCCAGGAGAGCAAAGCCTTCTGCAGAGGACACATCTCCATGGCCTTCTTCTGGCATCAACCTTCCACTAGAGTTCCAGGAGTCTCTTGAGAGCTTGGAGTCTTTCCTGATATTGGCTGAAGCAATTCCGGAAAGACACTTAACTGGGCCTAGAGGTGACTTTTCTTGCTGTAGACTTGGCCCAAACAAGCGGGACTTCGCTCCGTTCATAACCAGTTCACAGTCCAGAGAAGGTTTTGTGTTGCTACAGAGTTCATATTTTATTTGTTTATCTAATTAATCTGTTTGAGACAGTGTCTTGTGTTGTCCATGCTAGCCTCAAAATGAATATATAGTAAAGGATGGCCTTGAACTACCCGCCCTCCTGCCCCTACCACCTCTGGGATTGTGGCCATCCACTCCCACTCCCGGCTCTATTTTAAATTTAAATCTCCCACTGCCTTCCTCTTCCTGGAACCACCCTTCTCATTCCACAGATGTGAGTCTGCCCCAGGGGGGAAGTCAGGAAAGTGGGAAAGTGGGAAGGCCTCTGTTAATGTAGAAGAAAAGAGGGAAAGAAGGGGGGGAAATGGAAGAAAGGAAAGGCTCCACATCACAGAGATTGGGGAATCTCGTGGCTGGAAAAAGTAGGTCAGGGGTAGAGCACCGGCTAGCCCTTGAAGGATGGTTGGTTGAAACCTTAGCACTGGGAGATAGATAGACACACACACACACACACACACACACACACACACACACACAGAGAGAGAGAGAGAGAGAGAGAGAGAGAGAGAGAGAGAGAAAGAGAGAGAGAGAGAGAGAGAGAGAGAGAGAGAGAGAGATTAGAGCTGGCATTTCCCTGGCAGCCTGTCAGAATGCTTGTTTAGCCATTTGCCGTCACCTGAAGGCACTGTTTTAACAGGTGTCTCCCCATCCTTGTATTTAGGGAGATAGTATACCCACTAAGGTAATGGTCAGCAGGAACTGAGTCCAATCTGGGGTGGCCTATTCTTTCTTATGTAAGTAAGCTACTGCTCTCAGCTTTCTTTCCTAGACATTCTGAACTAACATTGCACAGAGATCAGCAGCTTACTTACCTATCTTCTATGATGAGTCCCATTCCCATAGAAAAGCCAAAGGTCTGTCTATCTCTCAGCTCTCTCCATCTCCTGCTCTCCCCTACTCACTTGCCCTCTCCCTCTCCTTCCTCCTTCGCTCAGTCCTTTCTTTAGGGTGGCACACAGGTCACCTCCAGACATAGCAGTCTCATCTCTCAGGTCCCCCTTTATTTTCTGTTTGAGGTTTTGAGTCCCTGAGCAATTACTCTAGCCTTTGCTTGAACATCGTTCTTAGATAAAGGGGATGAAAATGAAGTATAAATTAAATCCATCTGGTTCCTTCTCCATCTGTTAACATTATAAGCATCTGCCCCTCGATTCTCGAATGAAGCAAAACAGCCTCTGACAATCGTAGATGAAAGCACCATGGCCCTGGAAGTAGATTGAAAGAATGCAGCAGAGAGCTTTTATGAATTCCTACGGGGAGAATATTGGCTAAGGAGCCAGTTTGGATGCCTGGGGCCAGACGCGGCTCTGCCTGGGCTTTCTAGCTCTGTCCATAGCTGCATTTGCATCAGGTACTGAATGCTGGAGAAAACAGGAGGACTGCAAAGCCCCAAGGAACACAGGCCAGGCCCAACCCCAATGACACTGATGTCTCATGGGAAACAGAAACTGCCGGGGGGGGGGGCGAGGGGGGAGGCTACCTGAACCAGCTATGAGCAAAGATCCCCTGTCACACACATTATGACTATAGAAGTATAGTGCATCCAAAATGGAAAGATGACAGGAATGAAGGACAGGCAGAACAAGTAAAAGCAGGAGCCAAGAGGCAGGTGGGGCACACAGTTTTACTCCTAACGCTAGGGAGGCTGGGAGCAACATAATAAGTTCCAGGCCAGGGCCACAGACAGAGACCCTGTCTCCAAACCAAACAGAGCAAGCATTAGCAAAAAAAACCCCACATTTTGGCCATCATGAGAAACATAGGTAGTCTAAGTGTCCCAATTACAAGGCAGAAGTCATCGGATTAGATTAAAAGCAAAGACTCATGTGTACAGACGGCTCTCATAAAGCCACACCTAAAAAAAAACCCTTGGAAATATTGCACAGACAGCCATCCTCAATATCTACCCAAGAAGAGTAGACATCATCTCTGGGGGGATGGGGGGTGGGGCTCCGAAGCAGCCATGTCCTCAAGGCAGCAGGTCCTGACAAGTCATAATGCAGGCCCCTTCCTCCCTTTCCTCATTGGCAGAGTAATCAGGAGGATACTTGCCGTCTAGGCCTTAACTTTCTCTCTGCCTCTTACATTTGTCTTTTTATCAACAAGACCATGTGAGGATTCATCCCTGCATTTTACATGCTGTTCATTTAAAAACTCAGCAGGAACATGACCTTGTCAAGCGTCAGTAAGCCATTAGGCAATGCTGTTAATAATTTCTTAATTTAAAATTAGTTTGCGTGAGGGTAGCTAAACTAGCAGGTGTTAGCAGAGGCCCGGTGTTTTCCTATTTACCCGTAGCCAGACCTAAGCTGACTCAAGGCCCTTTTGAAAATGGCCCCATTGCTTTTTATTTCTTACAGCAAGGGGCTTGGGGTGGGGGAGGGGCGGCTGTGACCCATGTCCTGCAAATGCTGAGCAATCACTAAAGCAGGAAAAAATAGTCACAGTCAACATTCCATCAGAGCAGATGAAATAGAAGACCCAGTTCGTTCAAATGTAGCAGAATGTGGGAAAGGCCACCAAAAACAAATCGGAAGTCTTTAAACAAATAGGCACCCTTGACCTGGACCTAACCACTAAGAACCACACAGGCCGACAGTGATCTGACTAAAGACAAGCACTATTACACTGGGTGAAAAAGCAAGACTAAACAATGTCCTGCCTGAAAGAAATGCACATTAGAGGTAAAGCAGCAGATGGATCCAGGTGTGGAAATGTACAAGGAAGGAAGGTGTGTTGACTACTTTTATGTCAACTTGACACAAGCTGTTGTCATTTGAAAGGAGAGAGCCTCAATTGAGAAAATGCCTCCATAAGATCAGGCTGTAGGCAAGCCTGTAGGGCATTTTTTAAATTAGTGATTGATGGTGGTGCTGGGAGGTATAAGAAATCAGGCCGAACAAGCAAGTAAGCGGCACCCCCCTATGGCCTCTGCATTAGCACCTGCCTCCAAGTTCCTTCCCTGCTTGAGTTCCTGTCATGATTTCCTTCAATAGTGAGCAGCGGTGTGCAAGTATAAGACAAATAAACATTTCTACCCAAGTCGTTTTGGTAGTGGTATTTCATCACAGCAATAGTAACCTTAAGACAGAAGGTTATGAGTTCAAATTCAGCCTAAACTACATAGTGAGAGTGTAGGTTTAGATTTTTCAAATACCTACTTTATTTAAGGTTCTTAAATGCCTTTACTTCCCTTCCAACCCCCACCCCATTACCCTGACCTTAAGAGATTAGTAGGGAAAAAGGCTATTGACCTCTTTTATCTATTTCCTGCTGATGGGGGGATGGGTCCTTTGGAGATTACCAAGCTCAGTCACAGGATACCAGTAGTCTAGTCAAGCAGCAAAGCAGCAGCAGCAACACGCAGCAGCAGCAGACAGGGGTAAACTCTGCTCAAATGGCACAAGTCTGCTGAAACGCGAAACTCTGCTAAAGCAGCTGAGTTCTCTGGAGCGTTTCTCTCTGAGAAGACCAGCGAAGGATGTGACTCATAGCAATGCAAAAGCATAGAGATGCAGAGAGCATTGTCTCACTGTCTGTGGCCTTCTATTTAACCCTTCTCAGAGTCCACACAAGGATGTTCTGCAGCTTACAAAAACCAAGCCCCTCACATGAGGTTGCTTTCAGCTGACCAACATCTTGTGCCCTCTCCTGTGGGCTGTTTTCTGCAGACGGAAAAACATTCCCACATCCCACACTTGGGACCAAAACAACAACAAAAACATATTCACGTTACACAACTGAGTTTCCAAAGAAACCAGAAACTTCCACTTCATGATACCTTCTCTTACAAATAAAAAACAAGATGAACCTGGTGGCTCGGGCTTTCGATCTCGGCTAGTAGGAAGTGAAGCACAAGTTCAAGACTTGCCTGGGATACAGAGCAAGTCCAAGCAATTTAGTGAAACACCACTGCTCAAAATAAAAGATCTAAAGAGATTTGGAGAGGTACCTCAGTGGTGGAGGCTTACACTGACTTCATTCTCTGGCGTGGATAAGGCAGCTGGGAGGAAGGGACAGGGACAGAGGCAGAGATGGGGGGGTTAGGGGGCCAATTAGGGCAAAATGTACCAAGCTATCACTGATCTCAAGAAAGCTATGTATCCTTATCATAATCAGAAAGAGAGGTTCTGTACTGATATTTGATAAGAAAGAAATCTATGACATAAAGAGATGCAACAATGCTAAATGTTTAGGTGCTGAATAGCCTGGGAAGTTGATATAAAAACTGATGGGATTTCAAGGTGAGACAGGTGAAACAGGTACTTAGCAGGAGACCGTGAAACACTAACAGTTAATAGACCAATAGGAATATAGCGCATGAGAAAACTCTTGCAGCCCACTAAAATGGGACTTTCTTTGGACCACCAGCTCCCAAATGATATGAAGACTTTTTATTAATTATTAAAGCTCGGTCTTAATTTAGGCTTGCTTCCCAACTAGCTCTTAAAATAAATCGTCCCATTTAAATTAATTAATGTGATTCATTATCTCACAGTCCTGACCTGTGTTTCTTTCTTCACCTCTAGCTGGCAACTCTTTCCACCTCTGATTCTTTCCCAGAGTTCCTCTCTCTGCCCAGAAGTCCCACCTATTCTCTCCTGCCTCAGCTATTGGCCATTCAGCTCTTTATTAAACCAGTCAGAAGTTGTTGGAAGGAGTGTTTACAAAGCAGCCAAAGAATAACAATACCAAAGTACCGCCTGTAGACAGATCTCTGCTGGTACAGAAACCAGCATTTGAATATACAAAGACAATCTTTACACAGTATACAAAAGATCACCCCAACAGCCCACTTGAACTTGTTGGCATTTTGGGTCCCTCCTCCCCTATGCCACATGTTACCTATCTTTTTTTAACTTTACACGGAGCATTTAGAAACATAGACTACATTTTAGCCACAAATAAGTCTTCATGCATCTAAAATCATTAAAATCAATCCAAATGAATATTATAGAGTGTTATGACGGATGACTCAAAGTCACAATATTGACTTATTCAGTATGATAGCATTCAGTTGAAAAGCTGGCACCGAGAAGTCTCTGAAATAAAGCATTCTTGGAGCTTTGTTCACAGGTGCCAAAGAGCAAAGGACCAGCTGTGGCCAGATCCCTAAAGCACAAGCAGGCAGCAAGACAGATTTAGGAAAATGTGCAGCAGACCCAAAGAGCCAAGGCACTTTATGAGGAAATGGGGACTGAAGAAACCAAACCACTTCCACTGCGCTGCTCTGGCTGAGCACAGAAGGAGAGGCTGTGAAAACCTGAGCAGGACAGGAGGAGCTATCAGGAAGGGAAGGTCTGCCCTTCTTGGCTGGTTAGCTCTACAATTCAGTGTGTCTGGTCTTCAGCACACACAAAGAATGTGGAGTGGCTCCTTCCTTTTCTGTTTTGGCTCAGACTGGAGCTATTGCTTAAGATAAACTCATCATTTCCTTTCCACCAACCCTCCAGTCTGTCACTTAACTTAGAACATTTTTGAAATTCTTCTCTTATCATACGTAAAACACACAGAATAATTATGTGTTACTTGTGCAATCACAAGTGTCCTAGGCAGTTTGGGGTCAACTTGACACACTCAGAGTTATATAGAAAGAAGATTCTCAGCTGAGAAAAATGCCCTACCAGACTGGCCTGTAGGCAAGTCTGTGGGACATTTTCTTGATACTGATGATTGAAAGGAGATAGTCCAGCCCACTGTGGCTGGTGTCAACCTTGGGCAGGCTGAGCACGTCATGGGGAGCAGGCCAGTAAGCAGCACTCCCCCAGGGCCTCTGTTTTAGTTCCCTAAATAGGTTGTGATCCAGGATATGTAAGCCAAATAAACCCTTTCCTGCCCAAGTTGCTTTTGGTCGTATTGTTTCACCCCACAGCAACAGAGAGCAAACTAGGGCATTCATGCATGTAACAAAACCATAAAACACACTGGTGAGGGGGCTAGAGAGACGGCTCAGTGGTTAAGAGCACTGGCTGCTCTTCCAAAGGACCTGGGTTCAAATCCCAGCACCCACAAGGCAGTTCATAACTGTAATTACCATTCCACATGATTTGATACCCTCACCCAGACACACGTGTATTGTTAAAAAAACAAAACAAAATAAAAAATAGTGGGCTGGGAGCCTATCAGAGACAAGCCCCTGACACACTTGCCTTAGTTTAATTGAAAACCTGCTTGGTTTTCCTTTCAGCAACCTTCATGCCAGGCTGATTTCCTTAGCTTTCACAGTCAGAGGTCTTCATCAAGTCAGGGAAGAGCAGAGAACCTTAAACAAACCTCCTAGGAAGAAATACAGGATATTAAAGTGACTCTCTCTCTTCCCAAAGAGATTTTAAAGAAATAAATAAGGCAAAAATCACATGTTTTATCCCCCAGACAGAAACACATATTTCAAGTTGGCCTAGCTTTTATTTCTTAGCATTCCTTGAAATTGCTACACCCTTTGCTTCCTACCGCCAGGATTTAAAAATAGCTTTCAAATTGTTTTGTTTTATTATATATTTAAAGTGAACATATGATCAAACCAGCCTTCTAACCACTCAGAGTTTTTATCTCGAGTGTTCTGTGCATTCCTCTAGGTAAACTTATTGTTCAAATGTTCATTGTATTCATTTGCTATTTTGATTATAAAAATACTTATAAAAATTTAAAATACAACATATGCATGTTGGCATATGACTTTAATCCCAGCACTTGGGAAGCAGAGGCCAGTGGACCTATGTGACTTTGAGGCCAGCGTAGTTGGTCTACACAGTGAGTTCCAAGTCAGCCAGAGCTACATAGTGAGACCCTGTCTTGAAAAAAGAAAAGGAAAAGCAATGAGAATGATAATAATAATAAATTTTAATTTAAAAATAATATAGAGAAAATTGTAAAGATATATATAAATCCTTTTAAATCACACGAGCATCAAAAGACAGCCAGTGAGGACATATTTATATATGCTATATTTATTTCCTAGCACAGCTTTGCTACCTCAGGTAATGCTCCTGCTGACATGCACAAGGCCGTGTGCTCATTCAGCAGCAGAACAAAAGAACATGAGGCTCAAGCACCTTTCTCCTCACAGAGCTCCTGGGACAGTCCACAGTTTACAAGTAATAAGCATCCCCACCAGCCTTCACTTCTTCCCCACTGTAAAGGAACCCAACCATGGTTTCTGTTCACTCAGGGTTCTATGGAAAGGGTAGACACAGGCTCTTGGGCCATTCCACAGAGTGGCCTTCCCAACTGTCTTAGGGTTTCTGTTGCTGTAGGGAGACATCATGACCAAGGCAACTCTTATAAGGGCTTGCTTACAGTTCAGAGGTTTAGTGCATTATCGTCATGGCGGGAAACGTGGTGGCACACAGACAGACATGGTGCTGCAGAAGGAGCTCAGAGTTTTACTTACAGATCAGCAGGTAGAGAGTGACACAGGGCCCAGCTTGAGCATCTGAAACCCTAAAGCTCACCTCCAGTGACACACTTCCCCCAGCAAGGCCACATTTCCTAGTAGTACCATTTCCTTTGACTATGCAGGCTGTTTTAATTTCCAAACCACCAGGGGAGACATCTACTTTCTAAACAAATCCTGTCAATAAACAGATTCCCAGCAGAAAGAGAGCTCAAGACAGATAAAAGTGCTTTAAATTTGCAGCAATTTGTTTATTTTGTAGAAAATAATTGTATATATATACACTCTTTTTTGTGAGCGACTTTGAAAGCCATCTTCATATGAGCATGTAAGGTGAAGTTAGCATGTCAGGAATATTGCCCTGAGCACGTGTGATTCCTACCAACCAGCTCCAGCCACCTACCCCTGGGTCTGAGGAAAGCAGTCCCTAAACCAAGAATGACTGCACTGCTCCCAAACAGTCTAAGTGGGTCTACACCAGAGTATCAAGGCCACACTGGGGTGGGGGTGGGGGGCTCTTCCTCGTAGCCAGATGTGTGTGTGTGTGTGTGTGCATGTCAGGGTGCCAAGAACCTGTTAATCCCTCGGATGCCCTGGAAAACATAGAGGGTCAGGCCAAGGACGCTGTGCCCCAATTGGCTGATTATGAGAACACAAATAGGGTGAAAACGGGACCAATCATGGAAGATCTGTCAAACCTGGCATGGGGGGAGATCCCCCAGATTGCTAAAAGTTTTTAATCTGGTCTCTGGTCTGTTTCTGCAAGTACTTAGCTTGTTAAAATGCTTAGCCAGGGCTTCTGTAGTAGTTGGTTTTGGCTTCCCTACACCCCACCCCACCCCATCCCCACTTCCCCCGGCCCAGCAGCTGCAGCTGTACTAATGGCTATCAACAATTCATCCCTCTGCTTATGAGGCTTAAACCTGCCTAGCTATCAAAAGACTACCCAAGATCTCTGTATTAGGGATCTCGTATGCCCCAGCACCAATGAGAAACCTCCCCCCCCCCGCTCCCCCCCCCCCCCGGGCGCCTTGCTCATAGGCCCTGTTCTCACCTTCTTTGCAATGTCTGTTAGTAAGGGTCGGTCACCGCTTCAGAGCTGCTTAGATTGCTGACTCATAGCAGGACTTGGAAGAATTCACTCAACTCTGCCCCTGTTGGTGAACGCCGGTTTTAGATCAGCTTTAGAAAACAAGGCTTTTTGCAACCTAGCGCTCGATCTAGTGTTTGTATTCTGCAGGGCAGTTGTAATGGTAGGACCGGGAAGCCAAGAGGACAGGGGTCAAAGCTGCTGAGCAAATGGATTGCAGCAGTTTACAATGGCCAAGGAGGCAGCAGGGTGGCCGATCTCTTGCTTGAATACTTAAAAAAAATTCTCTAATTAAATATTTCTTCCTCTTCTTCTGAGGTTGATTCACATCTTTCAGATTAATCTTTTAAGGAGACTAGAGTAGGTTAGGGAAAATGCCTTTTCTCTTGACAGCTACTTTGTTGGACACTTCATTGGCTGCTAGTTTATGGTGTCCCCACGTCAGGGCCACTTCTGTGCTGTAATCTGTGAGCCCACACTGGGCTGGTGAGGTGAGTGGAGATGTGAACTCCACAGACGCTTTAGCCATGAGAGGTTGAGACAGTCTGCCTGCTGCGGGCTTCCCTGGGCATGGCAAGGCTACTAAGTTGCCACATGAGACTTTGGATGTAGAGAGAATGCACAGTATTTATTTCTAAAGTTCATCTGCTGCATCTAAAAAAAAGAAAGAAATTCTTCATGTGGAACAGGACCCCTGGGCTCACATGGACCTCAAATGTTGAACTAGGCTGGCTTCATGCTCTGTGAATGAACAGCAGCAACTGTATTTCTTTTCTGTTAAAAAAATATATAGTTACAGAAATCTTAGCTGATCTTGTTTCCTTTTGAAGAGAAAAACAATATTACAGGCAAACCATGGGGCCAACTTTAAAGTCATAAAAAACACTTATTTCCTGACACACCCCGAACCTTGACCCAGGCACTCTCTCTCCCTCTTCTCATTAAATCCTGGCCTGGCTCCACACCTTCCTCAGAGTGCATTGCTTGGGTGGCCCCTGGCCCACCCCTTTAATCTCTGCTAAGTGCACACCAAGGCATGCTGTCCCCTGTGACTCCTGCCAGATTCCATACCTTGTATTTGATAAGTACGAACAGAAACTCTGTATCATAAGACAGTTCCGAAAAACAAAAGTGAAAAATGTACTTATGCGTGTACCCGTCTGGGCTGGGAGTGAGCCCTTAGAAACAACAAGGGTTCCTACAATAACAAACATTCATATTGAATTTCCTGCTTCAAACGTCTGTAGGTTGGGTGGGACTCCTGAGCCTTCTCGTGGCCTGCTGAGATGGGTGAGACCTGAACCATCCTTACTGGAGGCGAGGGTCACGCCATCTGGGTTGCACCATGGAAGGGACTGCATCACAGAGGCACTGAGGCACTGTGGGAAGACTGCCTCACGGGAGTTCCAGTCACGTGGGGCTGAGCAGGGGGTCTCAGCCATGAGATACCAAGCTATGAGGGGTTGAGCCACGGGGTTCTGGGTCATGAGGCTGAGCCAGGCATGGAATGTGCATGAGAGAGCTGAGCCTTGAAGGAAGGGCTGAACACGGGATGCTGAGCCACGGGGTGCTGAGTCATGGAGGTCCTGTCAACTTCGGGGACCCTGTTTTGCTTGGACACTTCCTCTCTGGTGGTTGTGTGGTTCATCACAAAGCTGCTGCATGGTGGGTAGCAGACCTGTCTCGCAAAGGCTGAGGACATACCTCACAGGTCCTCTCAAGCCTCTCATTGGTTATTGTGAGGGAGGATCAGTGCCAATCTCTACAAGGCCAACTCTCACAGCAAAGTTATTTGTTATTTGTCGTTGTTGTTTGTTTGTTTGTTTTGTCAGAAAAGGCTCAGTGGTAATACGGCTGTAGGTATGTGAGGAATCATCTGCTTCTGTGCTTCCTTAGCTGCTTTGTTTTCCAAGCCTGGATATTATAGTAAAGGAAAAAAAAAAAAAGAACCAAAACCAAAACAAATCCCTTGTCTTCTCATACTCTGACATCCCAAATCTCATGTTGGGTTGTCTCTGCAACAGGGCATGCCTGGCCATCTTTCTCCCACGCTGTTTCATGGAACCTGCATATACCCTGGGCTCCCATGTTTTAAAGGGACAACAAAAGATGCCCACCCCAAAAATGATGGCCTTAGAGACATGAATAAAGACACACATATTTCATTTTTAAAACACACAGTGGCAACCATGAAGGTGTTTAAAATTTTTTTTCCTTTGCAGGGGTCTCAAACTAACAACATTCCCTTACAATGTCTCCTTTGAGTTGCATACCAGCCAGCCCCATAGCTTCTGGAACCGGTCTCCATCTCAGGCCTCTTGTTCACTGAGCTACATCAACCTGTCAATCTGAAGAAGGCTGCAGCCCTAGCAGTCCACGCCCACAGCTCCCTCCACCGAAGAAGGAGTTCACGAGACACCCATATTTGCAGTTTTCTCTTGTCCTGACGATTTATTTTACAGAGAATGCTGGACGTCTCTAAAGGGCCCTCTATTTCAGACTGATGAGAATAGCCCTGAGAGGCACAGCTCAGTGTCAGAAAGAATGTCTCCCTGGAGAGGTTGAGTGGTACAGGGGACTCAGGAGTTACAAACAGACCTGACTAGAGACTATATAACGGCCCCAGGCATGTTAAGTGAGCCTCTGACTTCTCATCTATAAGTTTCAAGTCACAATGTCAAGAACTGTAGGGCACAGTATTAATAAATACTGAAATTCGATTTAAATACGAAATAAGCTTAAGTAGAACAGGCAGTTGGCACCCAGGCCCTGTACGTGATTTGCTCAGTATATGCAACACATAGGTGTCCAGACAGGCCTGAGCCAGTAGCTGCTGTCACCCCCCCCCACCCCCTGTCCCTGCTCTGGGGATGCAGGAGTTCCCACTGACTCTTCTGGGAAGGCCAGCCCTCCCGTGGCTAAGCCGCAGCCTGTCTCAGTCCAGAAGCGCCAATGCCCAGTGCAGTACACTGATGTCAGCCTTCAGTTGATTCACAGCAGGTGTCTTCTCCTCTCCCATATCTGGGCAGGACCCGAGCGTCACTGCACAATATGCTACCTAGGATGTATATATAAATATGCTTTTTATAGCCACAATATTAGTTTGTGAAGAATTTTACAAAGATTGTAAATATTTAAATGACAAGTTACATCCCTGGCTGTTTCTCAGTTTTCTTATGGCTTTTCACACTCAGGCTTAAGCCTGAAAGTTCCCCAAAAACTCCCATAAAAAAGGAAGAGTTGCTTGGTAGTCGCTAGAGAAGGATATAGGCTTGGAATCTACCCTAAGTGCCTCTGCCTTGGGAAACAATGATACATTCATGTGCAGGGCGCACAGGGGTACAGCTGTGGCAAGTCCTCCTGTGATCCTTTGTCTGCTAAAGAAAGGGGCAGTCTAAACCAGGCATGGTGATGCATGCCTTCAATCCTAGCACCCTGGAGGCAGAGGCAGGTGGATCTAGTGGATCTCTGTGAGTTCAAGGCCAGCTTGATCTATATGGTGAGTTCTAGGACAGCTAGGACCCTGTCTTAGAATAAAAGAAAGAAAGATGTGGGGGGGGGGAAAGGAAGGGAAGAAAAGGGAATGGAAGTGGAAGGGAAAGGAAAGGAGAGGAGAGGAGAGAGGGCAGGAGAGAGGAGGGGAAAAGAGGGGGAGGGAAGAGAAGAGAAGAGAAGGAAAAGGAAAGGAAAAGGAAACGAAAAGAAAAGAGAGAGAAAAGTGGTGGTCCAGCATCCCTGGGAATTGGGAATTAGGAGAGGAGGGTCTTATGAGACCCTTCGTCCCACAGCTGATATGACATCTCTTGCTATCCCATGAGAACTGTGGGGTGGGGTGGAAATCAGCACAGGTCACACCCAGCTCTTGGTTGAAGTATCTCGTCATACCTGTATCCTCTCTAAGACAATGAGAACCAAAGTGAGGTGCGGTCTCTCTGGCACTGCGTTTTAATCACTCCAGGAGTGGTTTTTAATACCTTAGGAGGCATTCTTTCAGAACCACAAAGAGAACTGGGTAGCACTTCTGCTTTTAAAGAACTAGTAATTTTAACAGCCTGAGCAATGGCATAGAATTTAAGAGCAAATTATTAACCCACCTCCTTAATTCTACAAAACAGGGGAAACAAAAAATTTAATTAAGCACTTTTGATGCTTAGGGCTGCCTGGGTCCTTGCTGGTAGACGCTGCCCACTGCTGTGAACACAGCCCCCAGGATGGCGTGAGATCCACAGAGCAAAGAGGCAGCTGCTTTTCTCCCCAGCCTGTTCCCTTTTGTTCTCGGCCTGCTCTTTAACCACCCCACGGAAGAAAAGATAACGAAGGGCCTGAGGTCCAGAACTAGAGCCAAATGGAAATACGCACATTTCGATACAATGCTCCCCGCACCCAGGTTCTAGTGGCTCATAGTTTCTGATGATGCCCTCAGGTATTAACAAATTTCAAGAAATGTAAAGGCTTCAAAATGGCCCCACTCATACAAAGTGGAATTGAGGTTCCCAGCCCTCACTGTCTGAGGCAGGGCTGATATGTGGAGGGCCAGACAGAAGCAGACCAAACGCCTCTAAGCTCTTGGCCACCACGCCTGAGCCTCCATGGCACTAACCCAGTGGCTCTCAATCTTCCTAAGTTTACAACCCACTAATACGGTTCCTCATGTTGTGGTACCCCCCCCCCGACCGTAAATGTATTTAGTTGCTACTTTATAAATATAATTTTACTACTGTTGTGAGTTGTAATATAAATACCTGATATGCAGGGCAACTGATATGAAAATGTCCTTTGGCAACCCCCTTGCCAAGGGTCGTGACCCAAAAGTTGAGAACCGCTGCACTAGATCACTTCTTCCAACTTGTGAGAGGGACGTCTGAAGACTCAGGCACTGAGCACTGAAGACCACCTAGTGCCAGGAGGGAACAGCAGCGTGGCATCCAGCCCATGCTCCCGTATCCTGCCAGTGCTCCCCTGCTTCCTATAGATGTCTCAGGCCCTGCAGCCTGCGACCCTCAGCTGCTTGGCACAAGTACCTCCCAATTTGGGTATCTTCACAGCCACTCAATTAACGAGTTCTCCGGAGGTCTCGGCGCTGTGTTCCCCTTCCCTCTCTCTGCTCCCCACCATAGGGTCCTGGTACTTGAAGTCAGCTCTTCCCAGTGAACTGCACCCCATTTTCCAAGTTCCTGCTAATCAAGCTGCAGCCAGTCAGTGTCAAGCAGCAGCCATCCAGTGTCAAGCTACAGCCATGCAGTGTCTTCTCATTGCCTGCTATCCACTAAGGTCTCAAAATAAGGAAGCCCAGAGTTGGGCAGGATGCTGACTCAGGACATAGTGTGGTACTGGGCACCCGCCATGTCATGTCCCTACTGGGACCAGTTCAAATAGAAAACGATGCCTGGAACCAGCCCTGCAAACTCATCCAACCGCTTCTCCACCTTGCCAAGGGCAGCTGCAGAAGTCTGAGCTCTGAGAAAACATTTCTCGCATGACTTACTTTGAAATTAAAATTTTAATGCAAAAATGTCCACCCCATGGCCAGCATTTAAGTGGATCTGAAGAGAGACTCCAGCTCCCTCTAACATAGAGCTTCATCGTCACTGCTAGGTCACCTTCAGTGTGTCACTGCTGAGCAGTTACTGCTGTCCCTCAGGTGACAGAGCCCTCGGTGGGAGGAGCAGAGTAGCTCACAGGGGACCAGACGAGAAACGTGAGTTCTGAACACAAGGCTTACTGCTTCCCTGTCACCCTCCAACACCCGCCCTTTAGGGCCACACCCCCACTTCTTCCCAAGTGGGCCCACCAAGGCACCTACCCGAGAGCTGTCCAAACGGCTGAGAAACACAGATCCCACACAGCCGGGAGCCACGTCCCACGCAAGGGTCAAGCATCAGACTGTTGAGTGGGACCTGACTGGTGGAGTCACACAGGGCCACTCCACACGTGATTTTTATAACCTACCAAAACGGCGTCAATACCGCCCCGCCCCCACACTCCCACGCCGAGAGGATAAAGGTGATGTGAATTGCACTTAGAGCAATACCCAGCCTGTGGGCATGGGCCCATGGTGTCACGACAGAATAAGGAGATTGTTTCAGTATCAATGGGGAGCAGTAGAGACAAGAGTCACCAGGAGTAAAGCAACATGAGCAAGGACCAGGCAGGGTAAACTCAACACACACGCACGCATGCACATACACACGCATGCACACACACGGCCTGTCCCTGTTGGATGGCTTTGGGTGTTTTTTTCTTCTTGTCTCAGAGAAGTTCCTAACTGGGGTAAGCGGTTAAAATGTGTTCACTGAATATGTTATCCGTACACAGTAGGAATGTTATGTTGCAGCTCATAGAAGTTGATATACAAGCCCAAAGCAGCAAAATGCAATTCATGCAGAAAACCACACAGGATGATACCCAGAGGAAAAAGCCCACAAGAGCTCCAGCAGGGGAGCATGTAGGTCACGGCAGTCTCTATCAGGGTAGAAAGGTAGTGCAGAGGTTAGGCAGGCATTGGATGTCTGAGCAGATCAGTGTGCCAGAGCCATGTGGAACCAACCTTGGGAAGTGACAGCTGCTGTCTTCGAACCACAGAACCCATCTGTTCATTACCACCTGCTGCTTTTGCTCCAGATGCTTGTGTACTCTGGAGCCCTTTCGCTCACTCACTCCTGTACTTTTCCACTCACTCACTCCATCACTCACTCACTCACTCCATCACTCACTCACTCCTTCATGTATCCATTCACCCAGCACTTACTGGCTCATCCATCCACTCGCTTATTCATGCATCCTTTCATTCTCTCATTCATCCATCTAGTCTACTCTCTCTGTGCTGATTTACCCATCCACTCACTCATTTGCTCACTCATCCATTCACTTACTCTTGTGTTTATTCATACATTCACTCTCTCTCACTCATTCATCTACCCAGTCATTGACTCTTTCACTAACCGACTCATCATCTACTCATCTTCCACTCACTCACTTGCTCCTGTATCTCCTTGCCAGGACCCCATCAGACATCAGCATCCTTCCAGGAGTGCTTCTTCCTATTTGGATACTCAGATCTACGCATTCCAGGTTACAACGACAGCTCCTTCCATGCTCACAGAAAGCTCAGAAATGGGGTTTATAAAGACATAGGTGCAGTTATTTCTGTGGTGATAGGGAAGGCTGGGACATCCTTGTCTACCTACAAATGCAAGCCCTTCCATTTCTGCCATCTGCTATGCTTGAAAAGTGCGATGGAGTCCCATATCAAGCTCCCATGGATTGGTAGAGGGGTGGCCAGGACTTGGAGAATCTGATCCAGAGAACAGAGATTGTGCTGCTGCTCAGCTAGCATCCTGAGGGTCAGGAGGAAGAGCAGATTGGAAGAAGGAAGCCAAGATTCAGAGCTGAGCTGAATTGGCAGTGAACACAGCCTTGCTATGGCCTCAAGGAAGGCAGTTTTCTTCAGCTAGAGCAGTGAAGAGGGACCAACTGCAAATCTCTGTGCAAGAACATACACTTCCATCCCTCGATGGAGCTGCCCAGACATCTCATCCTATAGCCACCTCCTTCAGCAGGCACAAAGCTGAAGCAGCATCCAGACCTCCTGGCCTAAGGGATGGTGCACTTGGGGACTAAGCTCTGCACTTCCCCCATAAGCTTGGCTTCAGCCATTGGAAGTTCCACTGTATTATAAAGATCAGCGTTCAGTGAAGCAGACTTGTGAATTCTCCATGGAAGGCCAGGTCCCTGAAGACAAGACCCATCACTGTTGCTTATTGCAGCTGGGTTTAGCTTGAGCGTGGGGATCAAATAGGAGCTGGTCACTGAGGAGGGAGAACTTTCCAGAAAGAATGAGCTAAGCCAACAAAGGCAGACTAGGGAGCTCTAGGACTGTCCAGAAGCACTTGGTTGTGGGCCTGAGGGTGGACTGGGAGAGACAATACAGAGATGGAGAGCAGCAGGAAGGAGGGGAAGAGTAGGGGAAGTTGGGGATGAGGTGAACAGCCTGAGCCCTACTGGGCTCCCCTGAAGCACCCCCTGAGGCACCCACAGGTAGTGAACCCAACATCTCATGCTTAGTTCCTGTGGAGGTCAACAAATAGAAAACTGGGTGCTGTTGGTGGCTCAAGACCCTGGGTCCCACATGGTCCAGCCTCCGTTCATCATAACAGCACCTAGCTGCCAAGGGGAGGAAAAGTCTTAAAAATTATTGAATTCTTAATTACCGTCTTCACTGCCTCCCACTCCCTCTTGTTCCCGCCAAGACACACAAACTTGGGAGGAAATACAAGTAGAGGCCCCAGCAGTGACCCCTAAAATTCCTGTTGGCGTCTCTGCCACTCCCCAAATTCCAAATGTTCTTAACTCTTTCTGTGTCCAAGCAGTGACCAGGAAGCCCAATTCATCCCTCAGTGGCCCCTGCCTCCCCGTCACTATGATGATAGCTGGGACCCCAAGTCCCAACTCTGTACTTGATGTACACGGTGACCCCTCCACCCATGTGAGAAGAGGCTGAGCTGGTCAGGGACCAGCTTTATTCCACACACTGCTTCTCTGGGAGGCTCTCCCAGGCTTTGGGGGCCCATGGATACACAATTAGAAAGGATAGGTTTTAGAAAAAGGAACACAAAATTGTGGATATAAAATGAGTTAGAATTGGGGAAGTTATTTGAAATAGAAAAGAAATCATAAGAATGTGATGATTCAAATATTGATAAAAATGCAACCACAAGAGGAAAACAAAAACTCTGCTTGCTAGCAGAACACCTGGTGATAACTACACTTTCTAGCTATTTTCTGTTGAAAATAGCTTCAACATTGTTGAAGATATTGACTGGAAAAAAAAAAATGCTACTGTCACCACTGTGTTCGTTTTGTTTCCTCTGTGAACTGGGTTGGAGTCAGGTACCAGTAGTACCACTCAAGGGCTGGGCTCAAACAAGCTTCCATGTGGGGGTCCCTCGGCCAGCCATGCTGAGGACAGGCATGACTTCAGAATAATGGGGACTTCTAGAAAGTCAGCTGTTTCAGCCTATGGGGTACAGTGTACTCAGAGTCTACCTCATCCTGGTGGCAGAAAGCAGGGAGAAGAAATAAGACTGGGGCTTCAGAGGAAGCAGGCCCTGTGGCACTCTGGCGGGCAGGTGGAGATGACTGGGGAAGAGTGTGGTCCTTGGGATGGGTCCACATCATTGAGGCCAGCCCTGATCTCTCACCACGCCTGTCCCAGGCACTGAAGCATTTCCTCCTTTGTAATGCAGCTGTGCGCAGATGTACAGAGAGGTGGAAAACAGGGAACATCCAGCAGGAAGCTGCTTAGGGTGCGTTTGCACAGGTAGGGTATGGTAACACAAACCAGGGATGGTGGGAAGTTCTTGTGACCCCGGCCCAGAATGGGGTGAAGTAGGAAGATCTCAAGTTCAAGGGCAGCCTGGACTACCTTTAGCAAAGCTGTCTCAAAACAAACTTGGAAATTAGCAGGAAAACCAGCTTCCGCATCAGCATTTTACTCTGCAGACTAAGTTGGCATTAAACTCAGAGATCTGCCCGCCTCTGCCTCTTGAGTGCTGGCATTAAAGGTGCATGTTACCACTGCCAAGCCTCTGGGATCAGCATTCTCAATATTCTTTGCTCCCATGACATGACTACTGGATTCACTTTCTGGAGCTGGTACAAAGTTCTATTGAGTGTTTGAGAACAACCCATCTTGCTGGTGCTATTTCAGTCTGTGTTTGTGTTCCCAAGGTGATCTGTGGAAACTCCTTCAAGAAGCCAGTGTTAGAAGGGAGGCCTGAAGAGATGATGAGGTCATGAGGGTGGTCATGGGGAAATCAGCACTCTCACTGATAACACAGGAAACCCTAATCACCCCTCTACTGGTGGGACATTGAGAAGGCACCACAATAAACCGGAAAGTCACCTTCACCATATCTTAGCCTTCAACCTCCAGAATCATATTCAGTAAATTTCTGTTTACAAGGCTGTGGACTATTGGGAAAGCAGACAGAATGTGCTACTCAAGGCCCTGGGTGTCAACACGTGTATATATGCTTGTGGAGAGAATGGGCCTGTGGTATCTCTCTTACTGAAGTTGGCTGCCTAGGGTCTGGGAAGATGGCTCAGTGGTTGCTGAGAAAGCATGAAGACCAGAGTTCAGATCCCCACAGCCCACATAAAAACACCAGGTGGGCATGACACCCCACTTGTAATTCTAGACTTAGAAGGCAGATACAGAATCTCCAAAGCAAGCTGGCTCACAAAACTAGTAATGTTGGCAAGCTCTGAGTTTGAATGAGGACCCTGTCTCATTGAATAAGGCAAAAGAGAAAGTGAAGATGATTCCTAATGTCAACCTCAGGCCCGTACAAAAAATATGCGCCCACATACACATATACCCCACCTACATAGAAATACACACAGACACACACAAAGAAAATAAAAATAAGGTGTTGACTGGCTGTAGTCACTCTATAATGGGTACATACTGCATATTCTTTCCACTGGATACATGGGAACAAAGGACTCTAATGTGATACAGGGCTTAGAAGAAAAAAGAGAGAGAGACAGATGGGAGAAAACAAAACAAAACAAAACAACAACAACAAAACCAAGATCAAGGACCTCTGGTATCGCCGGATGTGGAAACCCATTGCTGGGGCTGAGCTAAGACCTCTCTTGTTTAGAGAATGGTTGGAAGAGTCACAGGAGAGGTACACACACACACACACAAGCACACGCGCACACACACACACACACAGAGATCTGGGGCTTGCATTATGCTGCATGCAGGAAGACAGTGAGATTCCCGGTCTTCACTGTGACCAGACAAGGGCAGTGGTTACAGGTGTGACATCAGAGTGGGCACCAGCTCTGTCTATAGGCCTCACCTACTCAGAACCTGCTTAAAATTCCAGCCAGGTACAGGGAGCGAGTCCTGTCTGGGAAGGATCTGGAGAAAAAGTCGTCAATTCTCATCTTCAACAGCATCCTGTCATTCTTACCCTCAGGTCCCAGGATCACAGGCTAGTATTCTGAGGGGTTTAACAGCCCGTGAGCTGCCGCCCACGCACCTCTGAAAGGCTCTGGGAATCTGCACTGGGGCAAGCAGGTCGCGGCTGAAGACACCAGGCTCCTAAATCCCTGAAGACCGAGATCTCTATCTGAGAAGAAAGGCAGCAAGTCAGGTCGAACATGTTCCTGGACAGGTTTGGAACTTGCACAACAGGAATTAAGATAATGGAGAGCCTGACCTCCACAGCAGCAACACAGGCAGGTACCATGTTTACAGTCAGCTCTCTGGGATTAAAGCTTCCTGCAGGCCTGGAAGAGCTCCCTGGTCCCACCACACCCACAGAGGTCGACGGCATGAACAGAAGGAACAGTGAGAACGGCGGGGTGAGACTACCTTCCCCAGCTCACTGGTACCCCCCCCCCCCGCCCTCAACGGCAGAGTCAGAGTCTACCCAGTCTAGAGTCCCACCCCTACCGCATCACCTGTCTTGGCTTGAGCCCATCCAAATCAGAGCAACAGAAGATAACAGTGTGGTTTTTGTTTTTGTTTTGTTTTGTTTTGTTTTGTATGGAAGGTGGTCCAATGTGTGCAAAGGAGCTAGCTGTCTGTCAGCTTGGTATGTGTGGGAGTGTCTGTGCTAGTGATTCCATACTTGTAGGTTTGTGTTGTGGGTTATTCGTATGTGGGTGGATGCATACGCTGTAGTCTCTTTCTCTCCCTCTGGGTGGGTGCGAGCGCGCGAGGGCGCGCGCGCGTGTACGTGTATGTGTGTGTTTGTGCAAGTGCTCTGGAATTCCTGGTGTTCAGATGTGCATGTGCTGTGCATGCCCTGTGCACGCTGGAACTGCTGTCCCTGGAGCTAGAAGAAGGAGATCATATTCCCCTGTTCTCTGAGCCTCCATGCAGGCACACAGAACCCTCCTCCACCCCCAGGCACCTGCAGGGAGTGCAGTCAGGGTGAGTGGAGGTGTGAGAGAGCTTCCACCACAGTCCATCTTCTGCAGGAAATGTGGGTACCACTCATCCAAGAGTGTCTTGCAGAGGGGGAACAGGACAGTCAGGATGAAAACCCGAGTGTCTGTGTTCCCAGGGGAAACTCGAGGCTAAGAGCCAAGAAGGGAGCAAAATGCATTTGGGCTCTGCCAGGGCAATCTAGTAACAGCCATGCCCCTGGGCAAGAAGAGAAGAATCTTAAACAGAAAGGAAGCTGAAGGCTGGGGGGCAGGGGGAGTAAAATCCCTCCTAGTGCTGTCAAAGTCACATGATCATAAAACATCACTCTGTGGTGACACTCTGGGACCTGAAGTGCACATGGATGGAGACACTGCCCCGTGAGGCGGGCAGCTCACAGAGTGCTGAAGAAAGCCCTGTCCAACAGTGTTCGTATGAACCAAGCAGCACCCCTATGTCAGGGGTCCGGCACCCCAGCACAGAAGGACTTGAATGTCACTCAGCCTGTGATGGGAAGCACTCTGTTTTGTCTTCTTACTCTCTAGTGATGAACGTAATACAAAGCCGATGAAGGAGCGATTGCCTATGAGGATATTTTTCAGTGTTCTGTTGTTGGCTTGCTATCCTAGGAACATGACATCTTAAACTACGGTTCATGACCCCATAGGGAGTCACATGATGTAGGCTGTCTTAGTTATTGTTGTGAAGAGACACACAGCCAAGGCAACTCTTATGAAAGAAAACATCTAACTAGGGGCATGCTTACAGTGTCACTTGGTTACTTCATTATCATGGTGGGAAGCATGGTGGGGGTGGCAGGCACGGGGCTGAGACCTCACAGCCTACTCCAGAGGCAGAGGGAGAGGGAGGGAGAGAGAGAAGAGCACACAGGCCTGGTGTGGGCCTTTGAAACTTCAAAGCCCACCTCAGTGGCATGCCTCCTCCGAGAAGGCCACACCTCTTCATCCTTCCCAACAACCCATCAACTAGAAACCAAGTATTCAAATATATGAGTCCCTGGGGGACATTCTCATTCAAACCACCACATGGGGATTACAGAATTT
This sequence comes from Pachyuromys duprasi, assembly GCA_028658305.1. Classification (NCBI taxonomy): domain Eukaryota; kingdom Metazoa; phylum Chordata; class Mammalia; order Rodentia; family Muridae; genus Pachyuromys; species Pachyuromys duprasi. Next base: position 39,948,400 of record CM053767.1, on the reverse strand, counting down.
CAGCAAAGGGTGTGCTTTCTGAATATGCAGCAAACAAAAATGAATTCGAAATTGAAAGCATGACGGATCAGAGGTGTTTGTGGCAACGCATAGCCTCTGTGCATCAATAGACTGATCGGCACCTTGGGTTTGGAACCCGTAACATGTGATCTTCGTTTGCATCTGTGTGCTACCAGGACACAAGTCACAAGTGAAACTCCTTGGTTCAGGCATGACATCAACGTGTATCATGAATTACATTTACTGTGCATCCAAATCAGTACATCTTTGGATTGGATTGTGTCAGAATGCTTGTATGTTTGCTTTCAATTTTGTTAGACAGGCTCTTACTAAGTAACCCTTGCTGACCTTGAACTCCCAGAGAGCCACACACCTCTGCCTCCCCAGTGCTAAGCTTAAAGGAAAATGCTTCACCACACACAGCAGAATACAGCCTTTTCTTTCTTTTAAGTTGAGTTTTGAGTTGTTGACTAGCAGTATTTTTGTTTTTATTGTTTGTTTTTTAAGAAAATTACCCAATTCATTTTCTTTTAAACTTAGGACAGAATTTCCAACAGTTTCTGAAATGATCCTAAATGTACTTCTGCCATTCTGTACTGCTTATTTATGCAAAGTAGCAGCTCAGCATTGACTGTTATAAAGTCAAAATATGAATAAACTCTGAAAAATGAAAATGCTCTGTGCCCTGAAACATCAAACATTCAGCCAAGATTTAATTCCCTGTGTTAATAAACAAGCATCTCATTAGGATGCAAATTCTCCTTTTTGTTTAATAAATGGCAAAATTATATATATCACAAAGAGTTGTCCAGTTTCATTATTGTTATAAATCAGGCGCTTTCCCAGCCTGCCCTTCAGCAGCTTATGTCATCAGCTGCTGTTACCAGGTGTGGCACATTTCCACTTTCCCTATGAGTTGTTTATTTTCCTTTGTGACACCCTTTAAAAATTCTCTCTTAAAATAAAAGTCTCTTTTGACATCACATCTCTCTCTCTCTTTTCTGTCTCCCTGTCTTTCTGCTATCTCTCTCTTTCATGTCCCCACTCTGTCTGTCTATCTGTCTCTATCTCTCTATCATGTCCCCATTCTGAGGTGGTCCTTCACTTCCCCTCCCCCAATAAATCCTTTGCATTATATCTGTTGTGTGTCATGATCTATACAGCATACCCACCAGGGTACCTTTCGCTGCCTAATCCTAACAACTATGATTTATAATCAGTAAATGTTTGATTTCTATCCCTATTTTATATTCTTGTATACCTGAAGTCAGATAAAAAGTTCTTGCGCAAAAGGGCATTGAGAGTGGGAAAGTTTAAGAAGTTATGCTGGAGAGGCACCGAAACAGGCCTCCAACTGGGACTAGAACAACGTGTTTGCTCACTGGACGTCAGAAATGGCAGTGTCCCAGAGCCTTGCCCCAGGGGATGGAGAAAGGATCTTTCCCAAGACCTTCTGCCAGTCTCTGGCTCCCCTTGGCTTGCAGGTGCCAGCTCACGCCCTCCTGCTGAGTCTCTACTTCCCCACCTTGCTTTTCCTTAAAAAGATCATGCATACTCTCAAGTGGAGTACATCTACAAAGACCCTATTCCAAATGAGGTTCTGTTCAGAGGACCTGGAGATTGGAAGGTCACAGTTTAGCCCACAGCTGCTCCAGACATCAAGTTTGTGGGCTTTTTAAAAGAAAGAGGCCAGATTAATGTTAACATAGGTTATTACCTGTCAGGTCTCGTCTGGAGCATCATCTACTCTAACCTACTGCTTCATTTTAACGTCAGTTCCCAAAGCAGGGACTAGGACAGCTTGTTTCGTCAGAGTGAGGAGCTAGCACATGGTCTTGGGTGACAATTTGTGCCTATCATACTTGACCTTCCCTGAGTGAGGACTGGCTACCCTCTGCCTTAAAGGTCGTTTGCTAATATAACTAGCTAGGGCAGCCCTGGAGGATGGGGTGCTTTGGGACACAGAGGGGCAGAAGCTTGTTCAGGCACTAGGAGACTGCCTTCAGCCGGCTGCCCTTGTGTTTCATAGACCACAACCCACAGATCACAGAATTGCTGGGACAAAGAAAACTCTGAGTGGTTGGGCTCCCAGGCCAGAAGCGGGTGCCCACTTCTATTGTTAACAGGGTTGTCCTTTGCAAGTCACTCTTTGGTGGTGCTAGTGAAAAACCGCCTACAGCATGGAAAAGAAAAAGAAGAAGAAAAAAGGATGTTCTAGTTGAAATTAAAGGAGTCTGCCTCTGGTGGGAGATGATACATTCTCATCAGCCTCCAGGGTTTTCTTGGAATCACGTTGAGATCTTAGCCTGCAGAGTAACACACACATTATCATTTCAAAGTCAATGTCAAAAATGACACTCTGGATTTTTTTTTTCTCAGAGAGAGAAGGAGAAAGGGAGGCAGAGAGGGCAGGAGAGAGAGAGAGGTGGGAGAAATTAGCTCATGAGACATCAGATTCTTAAAACAGAAGCTGCCAGTGAATGAAAACTGCAAAATTAAAACATACTTTCCCGGCTTAATATTAAAACAAGCACCAAGAAAAGTGAATCCACGGCCCTTAGTCTGTCTTAGAGCAATGAGAACAAGAAAGCAGCAGCAAAGGCAGAAGTCAAAAGAAAGCCTGCAACCTCCTGGAACAGTCAGTCACACAAAGCGGCCCAAAGGAACAGCTGAGCTCGCTGTCTTTCCTCACACCAGTGATGAAAACAACTGAGGCACAGAGTCACACAGAGGCCAGCAAATGTCTGATGGTCTAAAGTGGATCCATTTTCACGGCAGTGCTTTCCAGACTCCCCCTTGTCTCTCCCTGGGGTCAACTCCCAGCTGAGTGAGCACCTGGGGCTGCACAAAGCAACACCCTGGGAACAAGGAAAAACAGTCCTATGTGGCTTGACGATGGGGATGCATAGACACGCACCCTGTGAGAACATCACAAGAGACGGTTCTTACAGACCCAGAGGGACAGGCTAGTTGCTTGACACTGCACCCTGGGGTGATTAAGAGTAGTGATGGGTACAAACAGGATAGATGAAGCTGCACTGCCTCACCCAAAAAACTGTTCACAGTCGCCTGATTCGACAGGAACACTGCTAAAGTAGCAAGAATGTCACAAGAACAACATTATAATAAGCACTGGAATTAGTAATAGTTATGGATATTGTTACTGTTTTGTTATTTTGGTCAACTTGGTACAAGCTGGGGTCACCTGTGAAGAGGGAACCTCAATTAAGAAATAATTTCCATAAGACTGGCCTGAACACTAAAGAAGATAAACAAGAATGAGGACCCGGGGTAAGATGATCAAGCCTCACTTAGAAAGACAAACGGGATGGACATTGGATATAGGAGAAAAACAAGTAACAGGACAAGAGCCTACCACAGAGGGCCTCTGAAAGACTCTACCTAGCAGCGTATCAAAGCAGATATTAAGACTCATAACCAAACCTTTGGCAGAGTGCAGGGAATCATATGAAATAAGGGGGAATTAGTAAGGCCTGGAGAGGACAGGAGCTCCACAAAGACCAAATATATCTGGGCACAGGGGTCTTTTATGAGACTGTTTCTCCAACCAACGACCATGTATGGCTATAACCTAGAACCTCTGCTCGGACATAGCCCATGGTAGCTCAGTATCCAAGTGGGGAGCCTATTAAGGGGAACAGGGACTCTCTCTGACATGAACTCAATGGCTGGCTCTTTAACCTCTCCTCTCCCCGAGGGAGGAACAGCCTTGCTAGGCCACAGAGGACTTTGCAGCCATCCCTGAAGAGACCTGATAAACCAGGGTCAGATGAAAGGGGAGAAGGTCCTCCCCTATCAGTGGACTTGGAAAGGGGCAGGGAGGAAATGAGGGAGGGTGGGATTGGGAGGGAATGAGGGAGCGGGATACAACTGGGATATAAAGTTAATAAACTGTAACTAATATTTTAAAAAGGTAAAATAGCAATAAAATGTATTCAAAAGGAAAAAAAAAAGCCTGGCCTGAGGTCAAGGCAAGTCTGTAGGGGTATTTTCTTCATTAATAATTGACATCGTGACATCGGAGAGCTCAACCCACTATGGGAGGTGCCACTCCTGGGCAGGAGGTCCTGGGTTACCTATGAAAGCAGGCTGGACAAGCCACAAGGAGCAAGCCAGGGAGCAGCACTCCTCCAAAATCTCTGTCTCCGTTTCTGGCTCCAGGTTCCTGCCCCACTTGAGTTCCTGGCTTGACATCCCCTGGTGATGGACTGTGACCTGTAAGATGAAATAACCCTTTCCTCCCCAAATTTCTCTGGTGGTGGTGTTTATCACAGTCATGAAGCAAACCAGGCCAGCCACTCGTCATTACCTTTGAGCATCACACACCATTCACAGCTCTACGTGCTACGGTTTTACTCAACTGGCACTGCTGAAGGTGCACATTCCTCACCGTCACAAGGAACTACGTTGACAGGGATGACATCATGAAGGGATGCTAAGGGAACAAAATCTGTACACACGGTGTCATACGAGTCACTCCCCCTTGTGATATGTAAGCAGCAGTGGCGGCCACCTCCGGGGTCTTGTATACTTGTGTCTGGACTCTCTGGGACAACCGAGAGGAAGGAAGCGGTCAGTAGGCTATCCCCAAACCCAGGACCAGAGATGCTCTGCTCTAGGCTGGGAAGCCACACAAGGAAGGCAAGACGCTTCATAGCAAATGGTCACTGAAAGCCACTGTTTGCCATGGAAAGCAGGAAGCAAATGGAGAAACCTCTGCCCCTGGTGACCAGACAGCAGAGGCTTAGAAACAAACACCACAACCAAGGACAGATACTCCCTGAGGGAACAGTGGACACAGAGGCTCTTCAGCAGAGACATGAGGGGCAGGTGGAAAAGGAGGGCTGGGAGGAGGAGGAAAGAGGAGGGGGCGAGCTGAGAGAGGAGGAGGAAGAGTGAGAGAAGAATTAGAAAAGGAAGAGGTATGGCAGCTCCCTGTGGGCAGCTCCCTGTGAGGCAGTAAGTAGTTCAGGCTCTCTCTAGACCCGAAGTCCGCTGCCCTGCTCTGGCACTGGTCTCTAAGAGCACCCTCACAGGGACTGTTTCTCACTAAACCTGCAAGGTGAGTGACTTTCAGGGCCTTTGACTCTGTACCCCAAACCTGGGCGGGCTCTGTCTTGTACACAACTCTTTCATCTCTCGGCTCTCTGGACAAATGAGGTTTGCTGTGGTAATTAAAGTTCCTGGGGTCTCCTGAGCATCTCCTCACACCTCCTTTCACAAAGAAATGAAGGCGGTGGGCTACACTCTGCTGCTCTAGGTGGATTGATGTTGGCACAGACGTGAGACCAGGCCTGGAGATGCAGTTTAGCTGCAGAGTGCAGAGACAGGATCTGCAAGTTTCTGACAGGCTGTGGAGCCATGGCCAGAAGAAGTGCAAATTAAATTGCTTCCTCCTCTGATAATATGAAACGAGTGTTTAATTGAAATCCCAACGATTATGCACTGTTCCTTCAACATTTAATCAGCCAGGCACTGCCAGAGAGGATCATTACGGGCAATCATCCCCATTAGTTATTCGTCCCCAATGTCCCCGCAATACGGCAGCACCCCAAACTGCACACTCAGCACTGGAAATGCTCAACCATTTATGAAGTCAAACAGCACGGAGCTGGAATCTTAAAATGTAGTTTGTAATCATCATTCCTGTCAGCTGGTGGAAAACATCCTTCCCCTGTCACCAATGATGGCTTCTAGGTCGCCGCACATGTACATACGCTCACAAAGGCATGTGAAATCACACCCACCTGCCTATAGCTAGACACCTACCCGGAGACAGCTCTCCTTAGAAGCCGCTCCAAGGCCCTCAGTTACCTAGGTTGATGATGACAATGCACTGCAGGAGTGCCCACTGGGCCTCGCTTAGCATCCATTGGTTAAGCGTTTTCTCCACACACCGTCTCTGCCTGCTCATTTGGCATCAGCTAAGCAACCACTGTATACTCCTGCCTCACTGTTAGCAGTTTGGAGTTGGCTGGTTCTTGCCTTGTTTGTCTATCTTGCTTAGCCCTGGAAAAAATGGAAAATTCCAGACAGTGCGCACGTGGGGGCTGGTGTCCACAGTGGCACTCAACTTCCCCCTGGGCCCCCACTGGGCTTATCCACCACAGGCTCCTGAGGATACCATGACTTTGAGGACTAGAGAGATGGCTCTGGAGTTGAGTACTTGTTTCTCTTGCAAAAGACCCAAGTTTGATTCCCAGCACCCACACTGGGTGGCTCCCAACTACCTGTAATTCTTACCCTACTGCTTCTGGCTTCTGGCTTCTGCAGGCACCTGCAGTCCCGTGCACATATTCCCACTCCACCCCACGCCCCACACATACACATAATTTAAAATAAAAACAAACCTTTCTTTTTAAAGGCTGTTTGTAGTATAGGCTAAGTGCTGGATCCTGAGAGGCTAATGGAGTGCTTCCACAATGTAGAATTCAGATTCTGAGAGGGTCCTAGAGGGGTCTACCTCTAATCTAACATTTTGAGTCACCCAAGGCCACCACTTTCTGCACACTCGGTCACAGCCACCTGCGTGCCAGGTGCTTCAGCTGGTTTGTTTCCACGTGAATAGAGACAAGCTAGAGTCCCTGGTCCACCGCTAGCTTGGATGCTAAGTGAGGAGCAAGCATAGAGACAGTCCAGAAAGGGCTGCGACTCCTCCTGACTGATGAATGTTGTCCCCAAGCTGGAACAAAGACACCCCAGGGACATGTCCTTCCCACCACCGGACATGGTCATATCAATGAAAGTAAACCCCTTCAAGATGCTGGAAGTCAGAGTTTCTCTCTCCAGGTGAGCAACTCAACACCCCAGCTCCTCCCACACCAGGTAGCAAAATGGGAGTGATTAGAGCTCCATGTTGTGCTCTAGTAAGAGACACCGTTGTACAATGGCTCTCATGTGAATCTTGTGCAAGTCGTGTGTGTGTGTGTGTGTGTGTGTGTGTGTGTGTGCACATGAATATAAGAAGGAACAGAAAGGGACTTGAGTGTGCTGTGACTGCCCTGGACAGTGTGCTGGGCATGGTAAAGCTGTAGAATTGGGCGGATCCAGTCCACACCTTGGTTCAGAGGGTGTCGATATGAGTCTTTGACAGGCCCACGCTCAGCTATGGGGTAGTACCATCTGCATAGATTAAATTCTGCTTTGGAATAAAATGGAATCCAGCACACAGGGAATGCTCAGTTATTGTTAGGAGAGGCCATTCTTCTCTGTTTTATAGGAACACATAACTGGAACAGTTCTTTATCTTTCTGGCTGGGACCTCTTGTCCCTTTCTCTCAAAGAGAGTAAGATCCAGTGTAGCTTATGTACTTTCTTGTTTGCTTTCTTTCTTTTCTCTCTCTCTCTCTCTCTCTCCTCTCTTTCTCTCTTCTCTCCCCCTTTCTCCCTCCCTCTCTCTCTCTGTGTATGAAGGGAGCATGTTCTTGAGGGGAGGGAGTGTGTTTATGAGAGCCAGCAACAGGTCAACCTTGGCTGTTGCTTTTCAGGTACAGTTCACTTACTCTTTGGAACAAGGCCTCTCACCGGGACCTGGAGGGCTCACTAATTAGGCTAGGCCAGGCAGCAGTAAGACTCAAGGATCCTGTCTCTGTGTTCCTGCTCTTGGAGTGCAGACACACACCTGTACCCCAGACTACTTGCATGCTGCAGGACTCTAACCTGAACCCTCACAGTTGCATGATGGACACTTTACCTCCCTCTGTCACTTGTCAGGGCAGCTTTCTGACAGGATGTCACAACAGGAGAGGGCTCCTGGAGACAGAACCTGAGCACTGCTACCTCTCTTAGGAAAGGTGTGCACATGCACACACCTATAGAGCCAATGTGCAGTGAGCCTCCCACAGAGTCAGGGCCACTCACCACCCCTATTTCTCTTCATATCTCTTGCCTCTTTTTCCACCATAATGCTGCTCAGAGTAGCCTTCTTTATAGAACCTGGTGGCAGATGGCTTTAGGAGATGCCTCAGCTCTGAGGCAGAGACTTACTGAATGAGAGCATGTGCTGTGTCCCAGACAGTCAGACTATCATAACAAGGAGCCCCAGCCACTGGGTGCTACGGTTACAGCTGAGTTTACCAGCCTTCAGCATGGCCCTCTGTCTCAGCTCTCTTGTCATATGGATGGTGAACATCTTGGCCCCTGAGGTACATCTGCCAGCCACTTCCCCACGTAAGGCTCTGGCTCAGGAGCAATGCCAGGGTGGACCACACAGCACCTTTCCCTCAGGGAGCTTTGAGCCAGGCTCCAGAAAAGCAGCAGGGACACCAGTGCCGATCTTTGTCCAACCAAGGCTGCGTCTCGCCCATATCTCTGAAAACCATAGATTTCAGAGCTGTGACCTCTTGCAGAAAATTTCCTGAATCATAAAAACACAAAGAAGAAGCGGGGGAAAGACCAACACGTCAACCATTAAACTTCATTTGATCAGCTAGTGACCCTCTGAGGCTTTTCCCTAGCAACTCTAACCCAATTATCAGAACCAGACACTGCAAATTACAGCTCACACATGTATGTGTTTGTGTGTGCGTGAGTGTGTCTATATGTGTACATGTGTATGTGAATGTATATTGTGTACATCTGTGTATGCATGTGCATGTCTGTATGTCTCTATGTGTATATGTGTATGTGAATGCATGTGTGTACATGTGTGTATATGTATATTGTGTAGGTGTATGTATGAGTGTTGAATGTATATGAATGTATACGTGTGGATGTGACTATATGTGTGTACATGTGTGTATATGTATATGTGTGTACATGTGTATATGTGTATGTGTTAACATGTGGAGATGGAGATATGCACCAAGCCTGTGTTTGTGTTTGTATTGATACCGTATGGTATGGTGGTCTGAGTGAGAAAGGCCTCCATAAGCTCCATATATTTGGATGCTTAGTCACCCAGGAGCAGCACTACCTGAGAAGAATTAGGAAGTGTGGCCCTGTTGGTGGAGGCATCTCCTTGCTGGGGGTGTGTTTCACTGAGGGATGGACCTTAGGGTATCAAATGCTCAAGCCAGGCCCAGTGTCTCTCTTCTTGCTATCTGCCCACCTGGATGTAGAACTTTCAGCTACCTCTCCAGAACCATGCCTGCCTGTGCACCACAACTGCCTGCGGCCCCACGCTCCCTGCCGTGATGATAACGGACTAAACCTCTGAAGCTCTAAGCCAGTCCCAATTCAATGTTTACTTTATAAAAGTTGATGTGGTCATGCTATCTCTTCACAGCAATAAAACACTAAATGGCATAGTCTATGTTACATGCATAGATATTTAGGCTTTGTATAAGTATAGACTTTTTTTTAAATTCAGGTTGGGATCTAACAAGCCTTTGACCTATTCTGGACTGTCCCTGGAGGGTGGTTGGTTCTATCTAATCCCACAGCTGCCATGTTCTGTCATTGGGAACAGGCAGCTCTCAGAGACCAGCTAGGCCAGGGAATGCACCTGTGAGGGTCCTCTCCTCACCGCTTAGGTGACACAACAGGAATGGCCGGGACCCGGGTTCTAGTGTGAAAGGTAGGGCAAGCCTAGGGCCCTAAAACCCCAGGCTAGGCCTGGGCTCTTTCTTCAGGAACTCTCCTCCACAAACACCCGTAAAGAGAATTCATGGTCCTGCTCTGAATGGGACAGGGTGCCCTGGCCCCAACCTCTGACCACACAGGAGGTAGTATCCCCACTCCAGGCCTCTGTCTCTTCTGCTATGGGTCCTTAGGGCCCCGCCTGGGCTCTTAGCCTTGCCTCTGCGTGGCTGAGCACAAGCTTGATGGATCTTTGCTTCGTGTATCAGGTTGTTTATGGGTTTTAGTCATGGCCTTGAATAGTAGAAAATGCATCATAGTTGCCTGGAGCCACAAAACTCTGCAGTTTTCATCTGCGTCTGTGGCCCAGGGCCCTCCCACGTCTGTATCCATCTACTCCCTGCACGCCAGCCCCTTCCTCTATCCAGAAACAACCTTGTTCACCAGCGCTGCCTTAGAACCTCGCAGACGTGCCCACACTCCTGTGAGTAACCCTCCATGGGGATGCTCCCCATCCTGCGGAGCTGTCTTACCAAAACTGCCCCCGGGGAGGAAGCCAGGACACCCGGGCTTCTCTCTGTGTCCACTTGGGGGCTAGCAGCCAGACAGCCTCCCTTGTGGGACTCCGCTTCTGAGTAACTCCCATCTGAACCTGGCCCTTCCTCATGTGCTTCAGGTCTCCCTATTCTCCTAGGGAGGAAGAGGTTAAGCTCCAGGCAGCCCCTTCTCTGGGATGCTTCCTCAAATCTGAATGATTTAGTCTAAAAAGGATCTGTACCTCTTTTTTTTTTTAAAAAAAAATCACACAACCAGTGTCATTGCTGTTCCTGCTGAGACAACAAATCCCAAGGGACCTTGGAGGAGCTGTATGTGTATCTACATATGTGTCTCTGTGTCTATGTCTGTGTGTCTGTGTCTATATATGTGTGTCTCTGTTCATATGTGTTTGTGTTTCTATATGTCTGTGTATGTGTGTCTCTATGTGCACGCTTGTGTCTGTATATGTATCTCTGTGTGTACAAGTGTTTACATGTGTGTACCTGTGTGCACATATCTGTGTGTGACTGTATATGTGTGTCTCCCTGACTATATGTGTACATGTGTATGTGTGTGTTCCTTGCTCTGGAAACTGATCAGATACAAAGTTCACCCCAATATGTAGGATACCAGGAGCCTGCAGTGTTCATAATTCAGAAACTGGGACAACTCAAAATCCAACTTCCAAGTAACCCTGGGGCCCTGGTCCCAGGTCTACTTCGGCAAAGTCCTGAGAGTCGAGGTATGTGCTGCCAGAATCCCTACAAATCAGAAGACGTGACTGTGACTGGAGCACAGAGGTCCTCAGGGGAAGAAACCCCCAAGTAACAACAGTTCAGACACCACCTCATTAAAACTGGCATCTGTTCCTGCCTTCCATGGCCACAGCTTTGCTGGTCAAAACTCCTCCCAGCTGCCACTGTGGCAGATGTGGTTCGTGACGGTCATGTGTGTTTAACACTCAACTCCAATTAATCTGCTCAAGCCGGGCTTGGCTGGTGGCTGTGAGCTGAGATGGACCGAGTGTTAGGATGTTGGGCCATCTGCTACCTCTCTTCCTCCTAGGACCTGAGCTTTGCTCAGAGACCATGAAAGGAGTGTGAACGGGTAAAGAGCTACACAATGCTCTATTGGCCATAGCAAGTCACACGATCAAACTCAAAGCCTGTAAGGCAGGAAAAGGAGTGAGTCTGCTGGTTCTCTGCCTTTCCCACATCACCTTTGTTATAGTGTGGGCTGGTGGAGGCTCAGCATTTGAACAGACATCAGTAAACATACATACATACATAATACATACACACATACATAACTTGGAGGCTGCCGCATCCCACTTAATGAAACTACAAAGGAAAGCCACCACACTCTGACTGACACCTACAACAGGGTTCACTTTAGAGAAGCAGACTCAAATGGCACGCAGGGAGAGAAGAGTAAACCACCAAACTCACACACCAGCCAGAGAGTCATGTAGACGTGAGAGAGGCCTCTGGGAAGTTAATGCTGCACCAGCAAAACCTTTGTGAGTCTGAGGCAAGCCTGAGCACCTTAGTTCAGTCCTAAGAACCACGTAAAAAGCCAGACCTGTCAGCATACGCTCATAATCCCAGCAATGGGGAGATAGAGACAGACACATCCCTGAGCTCAGTGACCAGCCAGCTCAGCCTCCTTGATAATCCCCAGGTCCCAGTAAGGGACTCTCTCAAAAACCAAGATGGGTGTCGAGTATAAGAGAAAACCCCATGCAGAAAAACCACACACACACATGCATACACACACACATGTGGACACATATACCTACACATAAACACACACAAACATGCATACACATGCAAGCCTACACACACAAACACACAAATAGACAAGCACACAGACATACCTACATACAAAGACATACACAAACATGCACACGCATGCATGCATATGTACACACACATACACACACACCTATACACAAACACACCCACGTGCACACGCGCACTCATGAGCACACACACACACTCAAAGTCCATTCTCATTTCTTCTTGGACCTGCGAAAAGTATGTATTTATGTTACTCATGTGTGAAGGTAAATTTGTTGTAAACCTTCTGATTTCATAAACCACTGTGTCAACAGACTGCCATCACTATTTGTTAAATGTTGACCGTAACATCAGGCAAAGTCACTTTAAGCAGCCTATGAAGGCCTGAACAGAGACGGTCAGAGGTCAAGCTGAGAGACAAGGAGACTATTCCAATTACCAGCCAGGTGACATTCGGTGTGCTGTGTGGCCTCTCTGTGGCCTTCCTCCTCCTCCTCCCTTGGAAGAAATTGAATGAAATCATCTATTTTAAGCAAATGTAACACAACTTTAAAGCTAACAGCTATTATCAAGACCATTACACCATTATACGTCTACAAAGAAATTTTCATCAGTTCTCTTTATTGTCTTCTGTATTATTTTAGCTAATTGTTGTAAACCTAGTGTAACCCAATTAAGCAAATGTACTGAACCAAAGCTGCCTGTATATTTTAAACCATGCTTTCCCATGGTGTCCTGCAGCAAGTTATATATTCCATAGGAAATGAGGGTACTGTACAGCATATGTTAGTTACGCTAGAATTAATTGGCACTGAAGCAATAGAATTAATTTTGCTCAAGCAGGTCCTATGCAGCTGGAGGAAGACGTGAGCTCAGAGGTTCACAGAGCCTCTGAAACACACACACTCCCACAGCCATCTGCACACCCACCACAGGGTCCAGGAGCTGCTGGGGTGAATTAAGACTGTTCTAGAAAAGCAAGAGCGAAAAAAGAAAGGGGGATGAACAAATGGAGGAAGAAAGAAAGGAGGAGAGGGTAAGGGAGATGAAGGAAGGGAAGGAAGTGGGAGATAGGAGGGAAAACTAGGAAGGAGAAAAGATAAGGGAAGGGAGAAAGGAGGAAGGAAAGCAGAAAACAGAGGAGGGAAGAGAGGCAAGAAAGGAGGGAGGGAATTACAGAATGGAAGTGGGAAGAGGAGGAAAACGGTGGGGAGAAGAGAGAAGAAAGGGGAAGGACCCACTGCTGCCTTAAATGTCATTTGGAGAGACCACCGAGGCTTTCTGCGGGTTTTCAGAAACTGAAATTGTAAAACGCTCAAGGTGTGAAAGTTCCTCGTAGAAACAGGTGACCTTGGGCGCTTCAAAGGGAGGGGTGGGTCTGTTGAGCGGTGCTGCTCCTGCCGACAGCGGGGCTGGGAAGCCTGCAGTACACAGCTCCCACAAAACGTGGTCTGTGTGGAGAGGAGACCCCCAGAAGAACAAGGCCATGGAGACAAGGGAGAGAAAACACTGAGTGTGTGGGTGTGTGGGTCCTAACTGACCCATAGCCACAGAACTGAGTATATGGGGCACATCTCGCTCCTCAGAAACCTTTCACTTAGCTGTGTAACTCAGCCAATTTCCCTGGACGGGGTGAAGTCTCTTGTTCCCAAGTAATTCTCCGTGTGCTGTGGAACTCCTCCTGGCCCCAAAGAGGCTGAAGCAAAGACAGAGGTCTCCACTCTTAGATGAGCAGCTAGGAAACAAGCTAGATGACATAATTGCACTTCGAGCCCGCAGGTTTCCCAAATGAGCTCATCCTGTCTGTGAACTGCAGGGACGCTCCATAGTCAATAATTAGAAGTTAGAGGCTGCAGCAATGTCCCAGGTCGTTGCAGAGAACCTGGTTCAGTGCCCAGCACTCACATGGTGGCTCACAACTCTCTGTAACTTCAGTGCCGGGGGATCTAATGCTGTTTTTTGACCTCCACGCACATACAGAAATGCAGGCAAAACACTCATAAAAGTATAATAAAATAAATAAATCTAATCGTTTTTAATTCCGGTGCACACTGCCCCGGTGTCGTATATTCTGCAAGTTTACATGACCCCAGAAAATCCCAAGGCTTTCTTCCCAGGGGGAGCAGGGTAGGAGGGACCCAAATAAATAAATCCCCACATCACAGACCCCACAGCCTGCACTACCTCCTCACTCCAGTTCCACGTGTGCTCGGCTGACCTCCACCAGCTCCCCAAAGCTGTTAATGTGGAGGGGATTTTTCTTTTTCTTTTAATTGAAAATAGATTTTTTTTCTATACAATATAAGACAATTATGGTTCATGGCCGCTAACATGATCTCAGTTGTAAGACTCCATAGAACTAGCAAATGTTGGGGTGGGTTTCCTTTCAAGTGTTGCAATAGCACCTTAGGGTTACTATTGCTGTGATGAAACACCTTGACCCAAAGCAACTTGGGGAGGAAAGGGTTTATTTGGCTTATGTATCTGAAGTCACAGTCTATTGAGGGAAGCCAAAGCAGGAACTCAAACAGGGCAGGAGCCTGGAGGCAGGAGCTGATGCAGAGGCCATGGAGGGTGCTGTTTACCGGCTCGCTCTTCATGTTTTGCTCAGCCTGCTTTCTGATAGCACCCAGGACCAACCAGCAGAAGGGTGACCCCACTCACAATGGTCTGGTCCCTCCCCATCAATAACTAAGAAAATGTCCTACAGACTCACCTACTGCCAGATATTATGGAGACATTGTCCCAATGAGGCTCTCTCCTGCCGCATCACGCTAGCTTGTGTCAATTTGACACAGAACTTAGGTGGCGCAGATGGTGAGAGGTAACGGAGAAACATCCAAAATAGACCACATCAGGTTGATGAGGAAGTCTCTGAGGGGAGAGGAGCAGAAGCAGGTTGGGAAAAGGCTCCAGGTGAACAGGGAGCTACCGTGCACCCCAGGGCTGCCTACAAAGAAGAAAAGCTTGGCTGACATCCCTGCTGGTTACAGCCCGAATCCACCTGCACAGGGAACACTTGAAGAGTACAGTATATTTGTCAATTGTTTGCTTGGCCCCTTTCTGACAGAAAGATTTACTCTGAGTAAACACAAACGGGCATGCATGTCTTTCTGCTCTGAGAGCCAGTTGTTAGATGTTTGTACTCGCAAGATCCTCACCCCTCCCCTTTTCTCCTCCCCCACACTGTCTTCCTGATCTAAAAATACATTTCCTGGTACCAGGGCTGGGAGTAACCGAAGCCCAGTTTCGAGGATGGGGTGAAGGAGCCATTGTCTGGCCTTGGACATCTTCCAGAGAGAAACAAACCTGTCTCACTGTCATTGATGGTCCTTGGCCGGACAGATCACAGGCTGTGTAGTAATAAGGGAATGTTAGATGACCTGTGGCTGTGTAGAAAAAGGCTCTAGCAAGGACCGTGCATTTCTTTAATCAGCGGCCACTGTGTGAGCAGCCAGGCTGTCTTTTGAAGTGGACACCACAGGAAGCCACTCCTCACAGCAGGGCCTGCCCTGTGGCTCGGCATCAGTGGAATCCCTCAGGGCCCGGTTGTGAGTTGCCTGAGAGCTAGTTTTATTTCTGGGTTTCCAGCAAAAAAAAAAAAAATGTATTACCTAGTATTATTTTTCATCATGCTTACCCTCCAGATTCCAAACTGTGCCTGTGTACAGAAGGAAGTCATTTCAGGGCGTGGAGCTGACGCTTCCAACGGCGATGTGAAGTCAGAAGAGAGTGTTTCTATGACAATGTGTATTGTCCAGATCACAAAGCCCAAATAAAAAGCTCTGGGGGCGATTCCAGGAGAGCTGCAGGACACCTCCCAGGATATCCTTTGAGGCAGCCCTGTATGGGGTCCAGTCTTTTTTTTTTTAATTCGTAAATTTATTCAAACATAATTATATAACAATATATTAAATAACAGTATAATATAATGATTTTATACAGTTCAACAGAAGGAAAAGAGAAAACTTTCAGGTTACAAAGCCCCCCCTCCCCCGCAGGGCAAATCCTTCTTGCAGTCTTCGTAACTAGGTCAATGCGACCAGTGGATTCCAGCTAGTTGTGTCTAAGTCCCAGAGCACTAAGGGCCAATGGCAGGAAGAAGAAAGTCCAGCTGTCACGACGCTACCTCACACACACCACACCACAGTGTTACCTCAGACAGAGCACATGCCACACACCCCAGCGCTGCCTCACACACCAAGATG
This sequence comes from Pachyuromys duprasi, assembly GCA_028658305.1. Classification (NCBI taxonomy): domain Eukaryota; kingdom Metazoa; phylum Chordata; class Mammalia; order Rodentia; family Muridae; genus Pachyuromys; species Pachyuromys duprasi. The sequence goes on along the minus strand of CM053767.1, from coordinate 39,932,316 downwards.
CTCCACCTATTCGCCAGGCTGGCCTCCAGCAGCCATATTGCCTGGTTCATGCATCCCCTTGGGCATCTCAGTCTCTAATTTTGGATGAGCTGCAGCTCTGAGATGTGTCAGTGTGACCTCACCTCATCAGCTCAGCAATCAGGCAGCGACCTCCTCACACTCAAATCAGTGTGTGCTACAAGCATTATCTTAGCAGGGAGTGGGGAACCACAGTCTGATAGGAGAGCAGCCATTTCCCCCTTCACAGCTCGCTGCTTCTCACTGGCTTCTGGCTTCTCTCTGAAGCCTGGAGGGAGGCAGTCACAGTTCTAGCTGTCACCCACACCCGTACTGCCTTTGGGGACATTGGTGGCATAAGTGATTGAGCTGGAAAGCCTCTCTGCAGGTGTGCAGGGAACCAGGGAAATCCCTTCATTCAAAATTCCTCACAGTAAACCCACAAAGGCATGCTGGGTGGAAAAGGGACAGTCTCACTTCAAGCACTAGGACAGTTGCCCTCTGCCTGGCATCCTTCAAAATGACAGAGTCCTCTTTCTGTGGGCTCAGGAAACCCTCAGGGAAGTAGAACATGAGTCTGGAGAACTCAGTGGGCTCAGAGAACATCCAGTTCTGTGATAAGGTCTGCTTCGCTGAGCAAACGACCCTCTCGTAGCGCTAGATGGATCTGAAGGAAAGGACTGGGTCTGGCAGGCGCAATTTCTTCTGTAGTTTAGTTACGGACCAAAATGTTTGTTAGAGAAGGCACGGAAGTGATGCCTATATGATCCAGCTCTGGCAGGAAAAGGAGGTGAGCCAGAAATCTCACTCTGTGCTTCCACCCATGTTGTTTGCTTCAACTTGATGGAGTTACTCAGCATGAGAAAACATCCTGTATTGGGGGGTATTGTTTTATTTTAGTCCCACCAGTTGAACAACAATGGTATAGTGTCTGCTCTCTGCTGGACAGTTATCAGCTTTTTGTTTGGTTTGGTTTGGTTTGGTTGGTTGGTTTTTAGGGTGGCACCAATCAGAAACAATGCAGCACCTTGCATCTCCCAATGTCGTGACTCCACGATATGAAAAAACGCACGTTTGCCCTTGCTTCTGACCTACAGCTCCTAAGAGCCTTAGAATCTCCCGAGTGAAGGTTGTATCTTTTGCATACAGGTGGGATATGGCTGTGGCTGCAGTTACTCAACAGCTTTCGGATGGGGCAGAGTTAGAGGGGTGGGACAAGGAAGGTGGGGAGACGGATTATAGCATGTCTCCTATAGGGAAGCCTCTGCAGCACCCCATAAGAATGAGGTCAGGGAGCTTCAGGCTGCTGAATCAATTGGAGGGCAGTGGGAGGGGAGAGGGTGTCCTGTCGAAGCTCCGCCCCAGTGTCGAAGCTCCACCCCTTCTTCCTGGAGAGCATAGTGTGCCTCTTCATACCCTCATTAATCATCTGGCAATGCATGTGTCTTGCTGGGTCCTCTAGGCTGCTCCAGGAAATTAACCGAACCCAGCAAAGAGGTGTTGCAGCCCTGGATTACAGCTAGCTGGCCAGAACGGGTCACAGCTGGGAGCTGGCAGCAAGCAGTCTTGGGGCCTGCACCTTTGACCTATGGTATCTGATGCTGCCTCCAGGTAGACAGTGTTAAAAATGAATTAAAAGACACCAGCTGAGCAGGTGTCTGCGGGAGAGTCAGACCACAGGTAAGAGAGAGTGTTTTCTCCTGCCTGCCCACTCCAGGCCTTATTCAGGAAGGCATTCCCCTTCAATGTGAAAACACTGTTGTGTGCTTGCCTTGGTATTTGGGAACACCCCTCTGAGGATAATGGTCCCAACTTTCCTGCTGGGTCTCTCCAGCACATTCAAGTACAGACAGCCATTTTCATGATGCTTTGCTGTGTCCAGAGTGGGATCACTGAGATGGCTGAAAAAATAAACAGAGATAGCCAGGACGTGTTTTACACATTTTGAGGTGGTGTTGGGACATCGAAATCTCATTCCACCTATGTCTCCATACAAGTGGAGTTTTGTTTGGCCTGAAGAACAGAGTAAATGCCAAGGCATGACTCTGGGGAGGGTACTGCAGGTGTGATGGATGGGGAGGTCAGTAATGAAGTCTGCTGACTCCTCCAATATGAGGTCCCAGAAAAAGAAAGTAGATGGTGGGTGCCAGGGGTGGGAAGTGGGTTAAGTCAAGGTATGAGAAGTCAGTTTTGTGGGTACAGTCTCACTCCAGGGAACTGGAAAATCCCCTGAGATGGGCAGTTAGTGGTGATGGCTGCCTGGTGACCATGCTTCCTACCTCAGGGCTACATATTTCAAATGCTATATTATAGCATTTTATCATAATATACCCACCCCCATTCTCTGTCTGGCTAACATGGGTTCTGCCGCACCACCATTCAGGTCTCCTGACAACCTAAGGCCATCAGAGGTGACTGTCCACAGAACCTATCCATGTTTCAGGCAGCGCCATCCATAAGCCTCAGGAGTCATGCATCCTGTGTGAAGTGGCCTTTCCTTCCACTCTTTGTCCTGATGACCTCTGGGATTCCTCAAAATGACCTCTTTTCCTGCATCTCCACGGCAGTATTCTTGTGGCACTTGGTGAAATGTTTGATGGTAACAGAAGTGTGTTACAAAGCATTTTGGATCTTGTCACCATAATGGATTTGAGGAGACAGATCTGCCTTGATGTAAACACCTACCCAGCAGGCATATGAACCAAAATCTCTCGTGGAACTCAGTGATGTGGAGGGCAGAAGGGACACGGGAAGAAGTAATGGCATCATTCTCCTTTTATAGCATCTTTTCCCACGAGCCTCTTTGAGTCTCCACCCAAGGGTTTGATTAACGTTAGAACATCTGCTTGGTCCAGCCATAGAGGCTAACATATGTCCTGTCGTCCTCAGAGTGTTTTGTCCACACCCAGCCACCTCTGTCCTCATGCCCCAAGATGTGCTAAGCAGCGGGTATCATTCTCCTTTCACGGAGCTTCCGGGTCAAGCCAACTTTGTCACTTCAAAGCTGATAAGGGAAGGTGGCAGGACTCGGCCAACCTGCAGCAGGCAGCTCTGAGGATGCTCGTTTGTCTTCACATGTTCCTGGACTTCTCGCTACTTCAGAGGCTCAGCTGACCCCAGAACATTGCGCTTCTGTCAGTGCTGCCTCCTCTTCTTTGGTTTCTTACCTCCCACTGAGAGGTCTGACTCAGCCCGGTTGATTTCCTCTCTGGTCAGCAGTGATTTCTCATGCTGGCATGACGGCAGCACTGTGGATGGGGAGTATGTGACAGAGGTGAACATTGGCTTTCAGGAGTTCCATAGACAGGAGCACAGATACACTAGTAATGGCGACTGGAGAGCACAGCTCGGGGACTCCAGGGTATTATGACAGGTACAATGCCAGGGGGACATACTGATGACAGTCCTCCCCCCGAAGCTGATCCAAACACAGCAGAGTCCAGATGAGTCCAGTCATAGCAGAGTCCCACCCACATGATCCCAAGCTCCCACCCAGGTGGCCAACAGGTCAAATGGCCACAGGCCTGTTGAGGCAAAGCACACTGCTGTCCTGGGCTGGGTCCTCCAAAAGTGGCTTGTTTTTGAGAAAGTATGTTTAAAGCAATGTGTTGGGGATACTAGATGACAGAGGTCAGCCTGGAAGAGTAGGGCTGGACATGTGTCAAGAATAGGCTCATACCTGAGCAGGAAAGTTAAGTGGTCCCACCTACCAGGCACCCAGAAGCAGCTGACAATTTCCCCGGGCAGATGACTCTGATCCAGAGGCCTCTGTAGCTGAGGTGGGGCAGGAAGGAGACACAGCATGAGATCTGTGGAGAAGTACCTTCTCCGTGCAGCTGGCGCCCTGATATATGGCGAGGACTGGGTGAAGGGCACAGGGATGAGGCAGAGGCATTGGGGATGCTCATTCTCCAAGCCTACCTCCTCCACCCTCCCACATAACTCCATAAGCAGAAGGACCAGCCATGCAACAGCCAAGGAGGAAGCAGAGATATCTGTACACCCTCAGGCCAGTCTGGTGGCCTGAGGGTTAAGGGCTTTGTCCATGTACAAAGTACATCCTGCTGTTCTCAACTTTGTTCTACATAATCGGATTTTGGTTCTGATTGTGAATGTGACGGGAGCCTTTCATTCAGACTTTAGGGAACATGGAGTAAACCCTGGGCCAAAGGCTGAGGAGGCTAGCCTTGAACCTATTCTTCGGGAGGATATGTGGTCACTTGCCTCAGTGACCTGTGTGCTTGCTAGACCTGGAGTTTTCACCCTCAGTTTCTTTCCCCTCAGGACACTGTAAGTCTAGAAACCTCCCTAGCTTGAGCCCGACAGATACTCAGGCCATTAGGACATGCCTCCACTTCCTACCTATCCTACTCTAAAGGGCCAAACAGGACTGCTCAGAGCCCCTGGCCTCTTGGCTCGAGTTCCTGTAGTGTCTTGTGAAGCATTTGTGTGCAAGGGTTGTTGCTGGGTAGCCCGGAGGCTGACAGAGTTCTGTTAGCATGGTGAACATCAGGGGATATCCCCATGGCTGAGGTCCCAGCCCCACAACGCGCTTCGGTAGCCTCCTTCCACCCTCTGGGAAGATCACCTGAGCACTCAGGCCCCGGGGGTCTGCCCCCTGGGAACTCACGCTGCTCATTCTCAGCGAAGGGCTGGCTCCGGCAGGAAGTAACCGAAGGGTAGAGAGGCCGAGAATGATTCCAGGCAGGCATCAGGGTGACCCAGTCATCCTGGACACAGTAACCCCACAACGTAACCCAAACCTCTAGGTCTCTCACACTTCCTCTTCCTTGCAGTCGGCCGAGATGTGCTATCTACTGGCCTCCAGGGTCCCCCTCAGGGACCAGACACCCACCACTTCCCAGGGAGGTTCATCAGGTCTCTTCCCCAAGACAGAGCACTGCCGCCTTGTCAGGCTGAGGAGAAGTGGCTGCATTGTCCAGTCTAGACTGTGAGGACAGACAGGCGGCATCCAGGCTACTGTTCTGAATTAAACACTAATAAGATCCGCTCAGGCGGGTCAGAGACTCTGTGTGGACGTCAGGCTCTTTGAACATCTTTTCGGGGCGGGGTAGGGGTGGGGGCGGAGCAAAGGCCAGGCAGCTCAGGGCTGTCCTTCACTTTCACCTTTATGTCTGCTTCTGCTTGGTGTAGAGACTTGAATGGTTCTGCTCCCAGGCACCACACCTGCTGAGTTGGTCAGCAGGGCAGCCCTCCACATGCTGTCCCCACGGCTGTGTCCGTCTCCACCACAGTTCTGAATGCGGTTCTATACATCGTCTCATTCAGAAACAGAACAAAAACAATTCTCTTGACTCAGTAGAGCATGCCCCCACCCCTCCGCCTGAACTTAAAGTGGTACCATTGTACGGTTGTACAGGAGAATCAGTACTGATGTGGTCCAGAGCCAGGAGGCCAGTGTCGAGCCCGGCCCAGGGGGAAAGCTAGTTAAGACTCACTAACCACGCACAAGCCGCCGGGAGAATTGACCTGTGCATTCAGTGTCTGCTCAGTGGTTTCCTGAGGCTCCCGTGCACATATTTGATGTTCAGTACAGTGGGAGCAGATGCTCATGAAAGGAGTTTCATTACAGCGAGCTAAATAAACTACAGGCTAGGAGAAGGAAGCGAACAGTAAAACCAGATAAAGCTTAAGATATGAGGAAGAAAAAAAAAACCAACATCAGACTCTCCAAGACTAGTATTCTAGAAAATAACTAAGAAAACAAGTAGATAGCCTCCTGCCTCTTCTGCCTCTAGCCAGTCTTCCTTCCATTAGGCATGCATCGGCGAGCCCTATGGGAACACCTTGTACCCACGAGGAAAAAAGTGGAAGCGCTCGGAACAAAGGGCTTGCTCCAGAAGACTGGTCTGAGGGCTCGGAGGGCTGACATGCACAGAACATTGTGCTTTGCTTGCAGCCCTGCCCTGCATTCTTCGCTTAGAGCACTTCTGTTAATCCTAGATCAGCAAGTGCTGTACAGCTCTGCTGGTGAAGCAGGGGGCGAGGGCTGTTTGGGGCACAACGCTGACCCAGGCCCCCAGGCCTGTCGATCTATGGGCTGAAGATGTGTGCCTCCAACCACGGTGATCTCACCTCAGCCCGGCCATCTACAACGAACCCTACATCCATTTTCACATACAGGGTGTTTTGCTGATCATAGCCAAAAAAGTTCCCAGAGCTGAAGCATCCTGGGGAAGGTCCCTACGGAAGACCCTGGAGAAGGTGCCAGTGGATTAATTCCCCCACTGCTGTTTCCCATCTTGTGGCCAAGTGGTTATTTAATGCTGCCTAGTTCTGGCCCCTCCACACTCAGGTCTGGAGGCGGGGGACTTCCCAACACTCCAGCAGGATTATGTATTTAGAAGCTCTTCAGTTGGGGAAGTTGCTCCTTACTGTGAACACGGTCACCTTTCCACAGACCTCCCTTGAACTCATCCTCAGTCACTGCAAGGTCTTTCCTCGGGCTCTCCCGGAAGACACCAGCTCCTCTTTCCCACAATGCCGGAGCTCTGTGGAAGCTTGTCTGCAGTTACCCATGCTCCTCTCTGAACAGCATATCCAAATGCTTTCTCTTGTCCTGAAGAGATGTCAGATTTCTCTACAGCCTGGCCAGCCCTGTGGAAAGTTGAGCTCTGTTGCAGAAGGTCTGAACTTGGCTCACACTGAGCTGGGAAGGTGGTAACCAGCCAGAGGTCAGATGTGAGCATTGGACTAAGGATGTCGTGCTAGGCAGTCCTACACAATGGTGGCCACGACCTCTAAGATAAGCTGCTCACGAAGAATGCTAACAATCCTGAATAATGCTGGGAACACATTTGGTGGCTGCAGAAGGTCTAAGCTTCACACTCACATTAGTAGGAGCAGAAACTTGCACCAGATTAGTGTATTATGGCTCACTGCTTGTGCATGTGTGCATAGATGTACATGTGTATGTGTGGAGGCCAGAAGTCAACCTAACGCGTCATTCTTCAGGGACCATCTACTTTGTTTCCTGATCTCTCATTGGCCTGGGGTTCCCTGATTAGCCTGGCTGCCCAGGAAGCCCCAGGGAGCCCCAGGGAGCCCCAGGGATCTGCCTGTCTTTACCTGAGAGCGCTGGGACTACAGGCACATAGCACCACACCCAGCTTTTTATGTGGGTACGTGGAGTGGGACTCAGGTCTTCATATGTGCTCAGTGAGCACTTCTCGGACTGAACTGTGTCTCAAATTCCATGCATTGTTACTCCTTATTGATTCTAAGTACTTTCCATCATATTTTAATGTTTCTGGGGAAAGGGTACCTCTCACATACAGTGTGGGTAGGCATTTTGGTTTTGTTTCTCTGAAAAGGGATTCTTAAATCAGGGCACACTTCACACATATGATAGGAAGGTGTAGACAGTAATAGTGTAGACAAGACAAAGGCTCCACCTGAGATTTCTCTAGAGTGAAGGTCCTCAGACTTGGTCACACCCAAGAGCTGTACATCTTTCATCAGTAAAAGATCCCTCCCTTGAGTTTCTGTTCACACAGGTTGCAGAGCCCCAGAGATCCCAGGAGCATCTGCAGCTCCTCACTCTCCTCAGAGCTAACTAAAGGAGAGGGCAGATGTGGGATTCCTAGCTCCCCAGTCTCTTCCCTAGAAGGAAAAGGAGAGCGAGGCGTAGACAGGTCCCTATGTCTCCCATCCCATGATCCTCTGCTACTCCAGCCCATGTGCACACTGTCACTGCTGTTTTAGCACCAGCTGTGTGCGCGTGGTGTGAACTGTGCCCTCACTCTGTCCAAGGAAACACTGGGGCACTAGAGGAACAGGAGGCCCGGAAGCCAATCCAGCACTACTCCAAGTGAAGACCTTCAGAATGGGAAAGAGCTGGAGACCTCATGTGCAAACAGTGGGTTCTGAAGAGGGGGCCATTCAGGACCCTCCTAGCTCTGAATTTTCATTTCACAGTTTTATGAGCAGAGGCACCACCTTGTCACAACTTCCCACCGATCCTTTCTGAGTTCTTTGGAGAACATTCATGGAGTATTTTAAACAGTGATGTGGCCTTCACCAGGACTGTTATTCCTCATGTCCCAAAGCTCAAAGGAGCCCTTGTCATCCTCTTTGCTGACGGTCCAGGCAGGTGTGGAACACAAGGCCTTTCCCTGTGGTTTCACCCTATCCTGATCCCGCTCCATGTCCTGGCTGCCAAGACTACACTTCCACCCTATAGTTATTCTGTGCTGTCCTGCACAGGCCGGTGGGATTAAAGCCTGAGCCTGTGTCACTGCTGAAACAGCCACAGGACAAAGAGCCAGCATGTTCACTAAGGTGGAAACACAAAGGCTGGCCCGTCTCCGGGGACTGTCACAGAAGCATCCACTCTGCCAGAATGGCCGCAGACGAACCCACAGGCAGGGACTGCAGTGCTGTCCTGCTGGAGCCCCGGGCTTTAGCACATGCATGCCCAAAGCTCTGCACACACGCTGAGAGCCTGGAGGGTCCTCCCCACCGCGCACACACACAAGTATCCAGGGGCAGCATCCCTTTATGAGCCATTCTACTGCAGTTCCCCATCCCCATCCCCATGGACCTGGGGTCTGGTTCACACCAGCCTTGATTTTCATGCATAAGCAACACTGCTGCTGTCCTGGAAAACAAAGGGAAGTCTGGGGCTGATGATGGCAGGAACGGGAAATGAGAGCAGAGACCTCATTTAACTGGGAGCTAGTGTTTTAAAATTGCATTTAGACATCATTTGTCGCAGTACTCAGCTCAAGGAACTGAGAGATACTTTCAAAGTCTACAAACCATGGAGCTAGTTATTAGGAGCACAGCTGTAGCCAGACATCATGGCCACCCTTCCCCAGAGCTGGAAGTGCGAATGTCCCACCTGCCATCAGCTACCTGAGAAGGACATGCTGGCTACAGTAGGTTTCCTTCTCTCTCACCTGACACCTCGCACACAGAATTCACTGTGTTACACAGTAAAGATCTTCCCTCCTTCCCTCCTTCCCTCCCTCCCCTCCTCACTCTCTTTCTCTCCCCACCTCTTTCCACACACATATAAACACACATCATACACACAAACACAATCACACAGCACATTCATACACACGTGCACTCACGTATACTCACAACACACACACTCAGGTCAGAAAGCCTCTTCATTGCTGGTTTATAAATGAAATTATATGACCTGTACGTGAGCAATGGTTTCTACAACCTAGACTCACACACTCACACGGAGCAGCCACCCCTCCCGGATCCTGGTCTCGGGACCTCTCGGCCAGGAGCACGTGGCCATCCTGCACTCCAGCTAAGGAGAGGCTGAATTAATTTGGCTCCGCTTGGCCAGCACCCAAGCAGGGCTGGCCTGGGGGCCAGGCCTGGTAAAGCGCCATCCTTTCCCGCTTCAGTAGCTGCAGTAGGGAAAGTGTTAGCGTTGTCTTTCTAACCTCCCTGACGGTCCCTTCCTCAGGCCCAGGTGGGGCTCAGCAGAGCTGGAGAGAGGGAAACAGCGCTGGAAGAAGCTTTCATGCAGAGCAATCAAACCTGGTTCCCACCAGAGAACCCCTGTGGCCCCTCTCCATAAGAATCCACAGTGGATCAGCAACAAGCACCAAAGGCTGAGCATTCTCACAAAAGCGTGAAGCCGGTATTTCTTTCCAGGGCACAGAAGAAATCTCCAAGGCTCCTAGGACCCTAGGTTGAAACCTAAGAGCTAAGCACTGGGGTCTGAGGTCCGTTCAGATTTAATCCGGTAATCTTGCGGACCCAGCATTTGCACCGAATTTCCCTGAGGGGCTTATTTTTAAACACTATTCAACAGAGCGTCCCACAGTGCACAGTGTGGGCCCGAGGCAGCTGCGAGCTTCCCTCTCACACCAATTAAAGCTGAATTTGATGCTCCTTAGCATATGAATCAAGGCACCAGGCAGTGTATTTATTGCTTGCTAAAGCCCTTCTCAGCTCTGCTCCTATCAGTCTCCGCCCTACTCCCAGCTCTGAGCCCAGGGTTGGCCCGTTGCACCTTCAGCTTCCTTGTGCCCTGCCTCTCTGTCCAGAATGCCTAGGTTGCAGAGACTATAACCTTCCCCTGGGCTAAATAAGGTTTTGTCACGTGGGATCTAGACCAGTTGTAAGAAAGATAGTTTTTTTTTATGAAATATCAAAAAGAATGGGAAATGCAGGGATTCGGCTGGCTGGCTGCTGGCACCCTCGAATTTGAATTCTAAACTAAAAAAAAAAAAAATCCATTGAAGGGATTTTGAGATTTATGTGAGTTGGGAGACATGAGGTATTCCTCTAATGAATGCACAGGCTTCTCCTGTTTCCCATTTCTCCTTCAGGCTGACACTGAGTATGGTGATTCCGGAGATTAAGGAAGATCTTTTCTGTCCGTGTTGTCTGTGAACGTGCATGCCGCTGGTCCATGTGAAGTGGCTGGGTGTGTTTTAAATGCAGTGACAGTGTCCCGAGAATACATCGAACCGGAGGCTGGCAGCAGGCTCGGGCCTTCGAAATTGATCAATGCACAGGAATCAGCCAGAGGAGACACGTAGAGGATGCTACGCCATAGCTCTGAGATCCATGAACTCTCTGTCACAGGCTCTGTCTTCCTGTAAGAAAATGGAAAAGGGCCAGAGGCTGTGTTGTCTGAGGTCTGCAGGGCCACAGTCTCTATTGGGCATTCCTTGTGAATTTGCATGGTGTGTGCATGTGTGTGTGTGTGTTGTGGCACACACACGTGAATGTGCGGGTCCATGCTCCCACAAAGACCAGAGAAAAACATGGGGTACCTCCCTTTGTCTTTCTCCTTCTTATTTCCTTGAGATAAGTCTCTCATTGGACTGGAAGCTTACCGCTATGGCAAGGCCGGCTGCCCAGCAAGCTCTAGGGACCTACCCAACCTCCATCTCCCTAAGCTGCAGTGACAGGCACAGATAGCCATGGCCATCTTTTTGTGTGTCTCACGGCGAGCGCTCTAACCTATGAAGCCATCTCCTTAGGCTTGTTTGACATTCTTGTACTTCCCGTGAGCCAGGAGGACCTTTTAGAAACCCTGACCAGAATCTAAATTGAGCCTTTGGTAGGTCCACAGGCTTTGATTTTCTGCTCATGGCTTACCTGGCATCTCATCCAGCCCTGAGGCTTTTGTTCCCAGGGTTTCTAGAGGTACTTAGAGCTAACGGGGAAGCAATACAGGACGCTAGTGGCAGGAAACCCTCTCCCTGTGGTAGCAGCCAAAAATGATATTTTGTGGAGCTCCAGCCCTTCTTCCACAGGAAGGTTAAACAAGAGATGAAATAGGGGACCCTCTCTGCTCTCTAGGCCCTTCAGCAGAGGGAAGAAGCCAAGGAGGAGCCAGCTGGCCACCCCTCCCCCACACTGCTCTGACTGATAAGCTAACAGCAGAGCCATCATTAAAGAATGCCCACAGCCAGCACCAGCAGATGAGACTGGACGCCACCTGTGCTAGGGCGGGGCTGCAGGCAGAGCTCTTCAGAAGTGTGTCTGCATTCTTTTGCTCTGGGGAGGGACGCAGGATGTCCAACTGGTCATTTGTTCCATAACAGGTTGTCCCCAGTCAGAATCAGGGGTCAAGTTAATGGGTAGGAACCCAAACTGAATGTTTTGGATGAAACTAATGAGGACACCGACACAGCATTGTCTGTGTGGGCCAGTGTTCTAAGGCAGAAGGGGGCAAAGCTGTAGTTAATCTTCCCTCCTTGTTCCTTGCCCGTCAGCACTGATAAATACCTGTATGGTATATGCGCATATGCATTGGTGGCTTTTTTAGACCTCAGGGAACAAAATCCCACACTGAGTACTCAGGTGGAATAAGAGAGTGTTGGGGCCTGGATGCCATAGAAATAAGGAGCATTGGGAGGTAGGTGGACAATTGCCTGGGGCTCGAAGAGCAGCCTCTGCTGCCTTATGAAAGAGGAGTACCAAGACCCATTAGCCTTAAAAAATGCCTAGTTTTGGATTTCACAACAGCGTGAGTTTGTGCTGTGGCTTTGTGTTTGAATTGCACCCAAAATCCACCTGCCAAAGCCTTGATCTTCAAGCTGGTGATGCAGAAGGCAGGGCCTTAGGTAGTGATCAGACCAAGATCACCACAGAGTCCTTATGACGGGACTGGTGCCTGGTCACCAGCCAAATGAGGATACAGGGAGGAAGTACCCTTGGCAAACCAGGAAGAGACCCCCAGCCTCCACACTACACATCCACACACCAGGCAGGGCCAACAGCGTCTGGCCCTGAAACAAACAAATCTATTCGTCTATAAGCTGCCCAGCCTGTGGCTTTTGTTACAGCAGCCAGAGTGGCACTGAACCCATTTGATGGCAGTGTGGCAGTTAAGAGACCTGCACCAGTTGAGACTACACCAAAAGGAGGGAGCCTAAAAGCAGAAGAGGAAGAGGGAAGGGGGAAGTCATGGAAAGAGGGGTGCAGCCGGGGAGGAAGGCCAAGGTAACCACCAGCTGCAGGGGTCAGAAATGGGGGACATTGAGGTGAGAGCGGCCACTTCCATTGTTTCCGGTCCTGGGCTGCACTGTTTGAACCTAGTGCTGTCTTCATATCTTCTCTCAGAGGTAGCAGTCCTCTTACAGCAGCTCTTCATGGGGTCTCTTCAGGAAGGAAGAAGCAGACTCTAGAGCGTGATGCGCCTCTCCCACCTACCCAATAACCTGGAAACATTCAGGAATTTGGGAAGTACTATGAGTTTGCAAGAAAGACTGGGCTGTGAAGGCACTGATCCAAGGAAAGCGCAAGCTCTGTTAGGAGATGACCAGTTCAACAACTGAATCACATATGTGAGTGGTGCCCGTGTTTAGCTGAGGCAGGCCCCAGCCAAGCCACCGTGGGACAATGCTGTCTTATTCCCTCCCAGACTGGCTTGTCCCTGAGCTTCTTTCTAAACTTCGATAGCCTAGGGCTGCCCTGTTGAGTACAGACACTGAAAGCTGTACCATTTCCCATTCAGCCCACCAAGCACCCCCCCCAACAGTGCCCACCAGAGCCCCCAACCCGCTGGGTTGGATGTGTGGCCATACTGTCCTCTACCAGACTCTAATATCCACTGTTCAGTGGAACCACGGATAACAGGCAAATATTCTTGATGACTCTGTACCCTCCGTGTTGTCTCCAGATCAGGGGTGATGTATTCAGTTCAGTAACAAACTTAGTCAGAATCTTGGTTTAGCCCTTCAGAAGTTGTGTAAGGGAGTGAGAGAGGTAGTCAGTAAGAGTGCTTGCTGTACAAGCATGAAGACACCAGATTTCAAATCCCCAGTACCCACATACAAAGTCGAGTGCAGCCACAAACTGCCTGCAGCCCCTGTACTCGGAGGAGAGAGGCAGAGGCAGGAGAGGCTCGGGGCTTGCTGACCACCAGCCTAATTCCAGGTTCAGGGAGAGACCCTGTCCCTAAAAGTTAAGTGGACTTCCTCCTATAGCCTCTGCAGGTACCTGAGTGTGCACATACATATGCACACACAGGCGTATACACAAACACATGCATGTATCATAAATAAATATTTTAAAAGAAAGAAAGTACTTAATAACTTCATTATATTAAATTAACTTTAAAAGCATAACCGTAGTGACCAGGCAGCTTTAGGTCCCGTATAAAAGAACCTGTGGCCAGGAAGGGTTCAACACTCTGGGGACTTTTGTCTAGGTAGCAGCCAGAGTCTGTACAACCTCATGCTGTCTTCAAGCCTGCTGGTCCCACTCCAAGCTCCACAACTGGGAAGGATCCCGCCTTCTCTCCCTGGAATCCAGAACTGGAGGTAGCTTCCCCCACACCTCTCCCTCTGGCTGTCTGTACAGTTGCTGCCTCACCAGAAGACAAGAGAGTTCTGTTTCCTGTTTGCTTGAGGGGTCAAGGTCCATCGCAGCTTGCATGTAGCTTCTCCATGTGAGTCAACTTTGCTGTGAATGTTTTCCCTCTGGGTGGATGCCTGTCCCCTGTCACTGTTGTGAGTGTCCCCTGTCCTGTGTGTTACAGGAGCCCAGAGAGGCCCGGTGGTTCCCATGAACCACACAGCCCACCAGCGAGAGTCTGCTGACCCTCAGCACAGACGCCAGGCCCTGAGGAACAAGGTTCCACAGCAGAGCCACTTGCCGGCTCTGACTCATCTGACTCAGGCGCTGATGAAGTAGTTTGCTAGAGCACCTGTTAAACTGTGTGGCAGAACCTAGGAGGAACGTGTAAATGAGATTGTGCCCCACAGGTTGTGAATGCTTGGCCTCCAGGTGGTGGTACTGTTCTGATAGGATGTGGGGCTTGGCTGACAGAGGTGGGGCTTGAGGGACAAGTCTTTGGGAACTTTAGCCCATCCCCACTTCAGATCTGTCGTGAGGAGCCACAAGATACACGGAGGCAGGCAGGAGATAGCAGAGTGGGTCATCACACAAGAATGTGGGGATTTGGTTTCCTATGTAGGATGGAAGCTGGAATAGGAATATCCTGTCTCAAGTCAAACTGATCAAAAACCTCTCAGGGCTGGTGAGATGGCCCAGCAGATAAAGGTGTGTGCTGTTCAAGCACAGAGACCTGTGTTTGATACCCAGAGTACAGGGAGAGAACCAAAGCCACAAAGTTACCCTCTGACCCGCAGATGTGTAGCATGGCATGCCTTACACACACCACGAATACATGAGGGTGTGAGGGCATGAGTGTGTGTATGTGTGTGTCGGTATGTACATGAGTAAGAGGAGCCGCCATCTTGCCCTTTGCCCCCAGTGCTGGTAGAGAATGGCCATGATCTCTTTTTTAGCTCTTCTCCTACTGGCCACCAAAGTAAAAGAAACTAGACAAAGCATCTGTCCTCCTGCTTCCGGCCCTGTGCTTTGGAATGCTGGTGTCTTTAGTGGTATGAGGGGTGGACTTCATGATTAGGTGTGAAGTAGATTTCTCTCCTAGGGGTGAGAGAAATGCCAATAAGCTGAAGAATTCGCCTGGATAGCTACTGGGGGTTGGGGGGTCACACGGCTTCCAGCTGGCAGTGACCGAAAAGCTGTGTCAGAAAAGCTGTGTTTGATGTCTTGGGATCACACGCTGGAGGACTCACCCGGAAGCAGGAGGATCCTGACCCTCTCTGGAGTGGGGTCACATGCTCCCATGAGAGCAGCGCTTCGAGGTGAAGAGAGAGGAATTAGGGTAGAGTGACAGATGGTGCCCGAGGTAATCACTATTTGCTGCAGGAAGAATCTGGAAGATGGCAGAAAATCAGGTCAGAAAAACAAGCTCTGAATAAAAATGTTTGTCGTGTGTAGCAAAAGTCCCCAAGGGTAGCTCTCTCCTGTACCCCTGCACTTGGCATTTTAAAACACTTGTGTATATATGTGCAGCTATGTGATGTGCATGAGGAGGCCAGAGGTCACCCTCCACTGTGGATCTTTGAATTCTGCCCTCCTTGCTTTCTGAGGCAAGGCGTCTCGTTGGCCTGAATTTTGCGGAGTTACGTCTAAACCGGCCAGCAGCAAGCCCAGCGATCTTCCTGTCTCTTGCCTCCCCAGCACTGCCTGAGATTATATGTGAGCACCACTATGCCAGGATCTCTTTTTTGTGGGTTCTTGGGGGAGGGGTGGACTCAGGTTCCCATGTTTGCATGGCGAGCGCTTTACCCGAATACCTGTCACTTCAGCTCATCTTTGGCTTTTAAGTACAGTCTGCTCCAAACAAGGCCCATTGCTGTGTTGTTGTGCATGCTGCTTCCTACAGCGAATGATGCTCGCCCAAACTGCTGTCGTGTTCTAGGGATTCTTTGGTCAGAACGTAGCCTCTCATGTACCACATTATATCTGATACCGCAAACCATCGCTCTGCTCTCCCTCCCAAGAAAGCACCATGCATCTGTCTCTCCCCTCCCTCCATGGTAACTATGTGAGGTAGAAATCTTCCCCTCTGAGGGAGGGCTTCTCTGTGGGCCCATAGTACTTTGCGTTGTTGGCCACAGACACACACATTCATTTACAGTGGATAGAGGGGCTGTGTTGGCTGCCTCTCCTTGACAACAGCAGGAGTGGTACTCACTGCAAACTCAATGCTGTCAGGGTTATCAGAAGCCTCTCTACATAGCTGGCATTCGGCTCACTGAAGCCTTCTTTCCTGCACAGAGTAGTAGGGATGATGATACTTGGCCAGGGCATCCCACTGCCCCTCCTGAGTAAACCTGTACAGTTGACCTATAGAGAGAGGTAAGTCAGGTTCTTTGGGTACCTTGAGGTATTACTCGCATTGGTGGCTTGGCTCGGTGATACGTATGGAGGAGTCAGGAGAAGAGCAACATCTGCATCCCAATGTGATGTAACCTAGAAGAATAAGGTGAGGAAGGACAATGGTTCTTACAGAGGAGAGGAAGTGAGGAATGAGGCAGGTCTGGCCACTTCTCCTTGACACCAATTATCCAGTGCTGGGATACACCTGTCACATAGGCTCTAGGAGAGATGGCACACGGTGAATGGGATTTTTGAAAGTTCCTGTGGCTTCCACCTTCCTGCTCTTCCCAGTCTCCTGCTCTTCGCGGCTTCCAGGCTGATTGTCTCCCAGCGGCCACTGTGGTTCCTCTCCTCAAAATAATCCAGACATTTGGCGAAGGGCTGGGGTTTGAGTCTGGAGTTTTCCCCATGGGATCGTGTTTGGAGGCTTGGTCCCCAGCCGACGGTGCCATGTGGTAAGGCTGTGGAACTTCTGGGAAATGGAGCTTTGCTAGAGAAGGTGGTCCACTGGGCATGGACCTTGAAGTGTACTAGCCCTGCCCGCTTCCTGTTCATTCTTTGCTGCCTCACTACCCTGTGACCAGCCGCCTCCACCTCCTGTCTTTTCCACCATGATGGTCTATGTTACCTCCAACCGTGAGCCAAAAGTAAACCTTTCTTTCCTAAGTTGCTTCTGTCAGTGTGTTTTGTTACAGCACGGAGAAAAGAAACTAATACATGGTGCACGATGCGTCCCTGAAAACCCCCGTTCCCCTCCATGCAAGCCCTGTTGCTGAGCCTTCTCTTAATCAGAGTCCGGGGGTGCTCACTTTGGTAGCACAGACACTAAAATCGGAATGACACGGAGAAGATTAGCACAGCCCCTGTGCAGAGATGACTCGCAAATTCCTGAAGGGTTCCATGAAAACAAACAAACAAACAAAACCAGGATCTAGGGTTAGAAATCAAGTTCAAAGAGAGACTTGCCCAGATCTTTGCTCGTGCCCCATGAAAACTTCATTTTTTCTCAAGTTACCCCCAGCCATGGAAAGGTCCTGGAAGCCTCAGAAACAGAAAAGGGGGCCATTTTTCTTAGAGTGTGTGACATCTTCAGCTGGGGACCAGCTCAACCTGTGTCCACTCGCCTAGTGACAGGTGTGGTCTCTGTGCAGTGTAAGGTCTCTGCTCTTCTCCTTCAAATTCTCAGTGCTGTGCTCAGCCCAAGCACGTAGGGTTGCCACTTGCCAGCAAGGCCAGATATGAAGATGCAAAATCCCACAGTGCAGGTCAGTTCTCCAGGGAGCAATAAACTCTCACAAGAGAGACACCACAAGCAGGGGCTGAAGGCAGGACCGCCTTGGGTGGCTCAGTCCTCTTTGGTGTCCTGGATGTCCTGGCCAGGGACCCTAGCACAGCACACAAACCCACAGTCCCCTAGGCTTTGCTGTCTGTTACTTAAGCCTGGCTCCTGTGGGTCTCCTGTGGATCAGTCTGAGCAGGAGAGTTTTTTCCCTGGCCTGGAGATGTAGGCTACTTACTGTTCTGGTGTGGCTGCCACCTGCTGCCATCATCACATGGGGCCAATTCTTCAAACTTCCCTTTCATTGACCACTTACCACTCATCAGATTTCTGGGTCAGTCGTGAATAAGCAACTTTAAACAGGAAACAGCTTTCTGTGTATTTTTGGAGAAGTATTGTCCCAAGTTTAAGCGAGCTATTTTGACAGCTCACTCAGCAGAGAATAGAGTTGTGTGGTGTGCGCGACAGGGGGGGGGGTGCTCTCACCGCCTCCTGCGCCTCCCCACCTGTGTGTGTAGGTGACAGTGGTTTAGGTCAGCCTTTGTCTTCATTCCACACTGACAACCACAGGAGGATAGTGTGGGTGCTGCCGGTGGAAGGAGCAAAGTGTAATTTTGCAGGATCCCACCTGCAGGAGCCAGAGGATAGATTTAAAGGTTCAAAATAGACTGCACTTGCAGTGTCGCGATGCGCTGTCGGGAGCCGCTGTGTGCGCTCACCCCAGCTCTAGGCTTAAAGAAATCGCCAGATCCCATGGGAAAGTCTCTCACTGAACTTTCCCACCAGCACCCACGGACTCAAAACAGACTTAAACACACCTTGCTGGGTCTGCAGCCATCCTGTAGGGTTCATTTATATGCTTTTTATAAGAAGAATAATGTTGCATCATTCCAGATTCAAAGCTTGGCTATAGGGAGAGAAGCCCCTATCCACACTACTGTTTGCTTCACCTATAGCTCTGCTTATGTTTTTTAAGCTTCATTTGATCTTTGGGATGGCCTTTCAACCTCCAGTCACCAAACTGACTACAACCTTATTTCTATTTCTTTATTTGTGATGCTGAGGATTGAACTAGAGTTTCACCTATGCCAAGCAAGTGCTCTCCCACTGAAGTACACACACACACACACACACACACACACACACACCTTTAACTTTTAATTCTGAGACAGGGTTTTACTAAATTAATCAAGTTGGCTGTGAACTTGACTATACTCTTGTTTCAGCTTCCCAAATTGGATGACAGACCTGTTCCACCAGTCACAGATAAATCCATCTTGAAATATGGAGTACACTGAATCTAAGCAGTTGTGGGAAGAATGACTCCAGAGTCTATTTGCAGAGACAAGTGTGAAGGCAGAGAGAATGTGTAATGATACATCAGCAAAAAAACCTGGGATTGGGCCTCAGGTGACCTGAACTCCAGGATAAGGGATATCACACCCAAGAGCACCTGCTGCTGTCCTGTGACAGAGAACCACCACAGCCGCCCTGCAGACACCCCACAGCTGCTCTTCCCATCCTGATGCAGCCTGTCCTACCAGTGACTCCAAACACAGCTTACAAGTTACAAACTGAGACTTCAGACCATGGTTTAAAGTGTCTGTATGTCATCCAGCAAAATAGAAGTCATTACATTGAAGCTGCCAATAACCTTCTTAGCCAGGGTGCCGTCAGAGTGCAGAAGAGAGTGAGAACACAGCAAGAAACAAGAAAAACACCACCTGGTCCTAACTGGAAAGAGAGGCTGGGTGTGGCTGCATGGAAGAGTGCTTAACGTGAGTTCCTGGGTTCCAGACTCAATTCCACATGAAAAAGAGAGAGAAGAGAAAGTGGGAGGGGAAATGGGAGAGAAGCTGAGAGAGAAGAGAAAGATGAGTCCGGAGAAGTGAAGGAGGCTTATGGTTGGGAAGGGAGAGGAACAAAGGGTGTGAACTATGAGAAACAAAGATCCTCACTTCACAGTAAGAGTCCTGGCAACATAGCGGTTTGATATTTGGACCCTGCAGAGAGAGGCATCACCATAGGAAAAAAAAAGGCAAAAATGGTGGCACAACAGTTTGGCACTAAAGAGTGTTTTCTGTGTTCCTAATTGCATTTCCCTGTCCCCGGAATTCTTCATTGCCCGGGTTCTTCAAGGAGGGACTAGATACCAAGTAGTTCATAGATGTCCAGGTTCAGAATGGGAAGCTTTGTTTGTTATCTGTTCAGAGACTGGAGACTCCATCCTTTTCCACTAGCCCCCTTTGCAGGAGTGGAAAGCTGTGAGCAAAGGGCAGATGCAGGCTCAGGGCTCTTTTCCCCAAACATCGGCTGCCAGGAGTGACCACAGACCACATTCTTACAGCGACATACAGGAACACTGTGTACAGTCTGTCCTCCTGGGCTAGGCAGAGCATGTGGAGATGGCGTGTTCTTCCTCCCTAGCCACTGGAGAAAAGACCTTTGTGGCTCTTGTGGATCAGAAAGCCCAGACAGCCCAGACCTGGGCTGAAGACTAGGGTGCAGGCATTTAGTTGGCTGCTCTTTCAATCTTGACAATGTTGGGTCCTGTGATTATAGCCACAGCCTTTAACAATACAAAAAGATAAACCAAGATCACATGCCTCTCAGAACCATTCCCTTAACCCAAGAGAAAGGCCACGAGGAGAGTGTCAGTGGAGGGAGAAGAACCCACAAAGCTGTCTCCACTTTTAGCTTCCTTTCCATGTACACAGGCTCACAGTCTTCCCTGAGGACCTGAGTTCTGATCCCAGAACTCATGTAAAAAGCCAGGCATGTCCACACATGTACCTGTAATGACAGTCCTGGGGGAGGAAGAGGCAGAAGAATCCCTGGGGCTTGCTGGTTGCCCCTTACGTGTGTTCAGCGAGATAGCCTGACTTAGAAGAATCAGACAGAACGTGATGGAGCAAGATATCTGGCGTCTTCATGTGGCCTTCCTGTATGTACTCACATATGCACCGTTTACACACACACACACCCCCACCACCACCACGCACATACCCATGAACACACACGTGCAAAAAGAGAAGTGTGAAACAGACTCACGTGTCCTAAGTGGTGAGACAGCTAAAACAACATCATTAAGAAAATATTAGTAGAGGCACATGTGGGTGTGGCTCAGCTCATGCTGCTGTGATCCCTCTAGTCAGAGGACCACACACAAATGGCACTCCTAGCCAGATGGGGTCTCTGGACCAAACACAGGCAGGCTGTAGAAATTATGGAAGCTACTAGTTTTTCTGACTTTTTTTTTTCTACTTCCCTGCTGGTTAGGTTTTTGTTTGTTGGTTTGTTTTATCCGCATTGGTGTTTTGCCTGCATTCGTGTCTGTGTGAGGGTGTCAGATCTCTTGGAACTGGAGGTACAGAAGTTGTGAGCTGCCACATGGGTACTGGAAATTGAACCCAGGCCCTCTGGAAAAGCAGCCAGTGCTCTTAACCACTGAGCCATCTCCCAACCCCCAAATGAGTTTTTTAAATTGCTATTGTTCTTTGCAACAAGATACCTCTCCAATACTGGCCTATTTACCCACTCAGCCTCTTCTTCAGAACATACTGCTTCCCTTCTTTCCTCCTCTCCCTTCCCCTCCCCCATAGCCTCCAAGAGAATAAACTATGAAAGACACTTTGGCAAAGGATTGCTTTTATTTTGACAGAGTTAACCTTCTGAAGTATTCTACTCACACAACAGTATCTGACAATCCAACACAGATGACATTCTCCAAAGCACTTGTCTATGAATCATTTTTACTATGGTTGAATAAACTAATGAAATAATTTAAGTAAGTTCTCTGCAACCTTTGTGACCTGCGCACAATGCCCATGACCTTGAAAGACATGTGTTTTCCTGAAATCATGAGAAAGCTCTTTGGACATATCACTAGGACAGAGTGAGGGTCTGTGAACAGTAGCAGCCCTTGCCTCAGCAGGCAGTGTTACTGGCAACTGTCCCCAAATGGCTGGCTTGGTCCCCCTCTCCACAAATCCATCTGCTTTGAGAGGATCATCTGCTCCAGGCAAAAGCCCCAAAGCCTCATCCATCAGAGGAAGGCTCCATCTTTTCTACTTGTAGCAGAAAAAAAATCCTTTGCTTTTCTCCTTTCCTGAAAAATGAGCTAGCCAGTGAGGACAGAAAATTCTCTTTTAGCAATTTTATTTTTAATTTCATATATATGGGGTTGGATGTATTTGCAAGCAAGTGCAGGTACCCTTGGAGTCCAGAAGAGGGCACTGGATTCCCTAGAGCTGGAGTTACAAGGAGTGGTGAACTGCCTGACGGGGTGGCTAGGAACTGCGCTGGGGCTACATCTCCAGCTGCCTAAATGGCTCAGTCAGTAATATCCTTTCCTCACAAGCTTGAAAGCCTGACTTCAGATTCCCAGCACCCATGTGAAAAGCTGGGCACTTCAGTGCGTGTCTGTGAACCCGCTTCTGGGAAGGTAGAGACAGGATGATTCCCAGAGCTTGCTGTCCTGATAGTCTGGCAGCTTAATTGGTGAGCTCAAGGCTCCGTGAAAGTACTGACTTTAAAAATAAGGAGGAGAGCGATAGGCAGAGACAAGCATGGTCCACTAGCTGACATACAGGAATACTGTGTGCACATACACTGCAAACAGAACGATTTATTTTCAGCCAGGTTTGAACTAAAATGCCTGAATGTTTCTCCTATCCCTGCCAGGTGGTCAAGCCCCCTGCTCTCCACATGCTGTCAGAGCCCAGAGCCTCCTCAGGCTTCTTGGTCTACTTTAGCCTATGACTGTGCCCATCTCAGGTGATCGTGGGAGAATGCAACTCTCTTACAAGTCTCAGCTGCCAGGCAGTCATGATTTAATCTGAGGCTGACCACAAAACCACAAGGGATTTGAGATGTGGGCTCTGTGACAAGCCTGCCTGGGTCATGTGACCAGATATGCTAGCTGAGATCTGTACCCACTGTCCACTCTGGTGAACAGCTAAGCTAGCTGTTCAGCCCGGCGGTCCCTGAGCCACTCCAGAGAATGGCTCACGGGCTTGGGGGAGGAGGAGTTAAAAACACACCTTCCGACTCTGGAGATTCCAGGGCACATGAGCCATCAGCCAGATACTCCCTGAAGTCCGGCAGGAAGGTCTCCAGTGCCTCCAGGCAGGGACCTGAAAGGAGGACCCCAGGCAAAGCCACAGGGTAGAGGAATGAAGTTGTGAACGCAGGGGCAGAGCAGAAGTGAGAGGAGTTGAGAGGGAAGTATGGGAGTGAGTGCAGAAGTCTGACTAAGAAAGGGTGGTGTGGGACCACGAGAGCTTCACCACGCCTCTGGGGAAGCCCAGTCTGTGCGGCTGAGACACAGCACCCACAGCAACCGTGAGCCTCTGCCACTGTGAGGGTAGAAGAAAAGCCTGCTGGGAACCAGGCCTAGGATGGCCACACTCACATTTAGGAGGCTTCGAGCCCTGCCTGCAGGAGCAGGTGTGTTGCCTGAACAGAAGCCCTTCTGCTCCTGCCCCTGCTACAAGGACTCCCACCACAGTCTATGAACCTCTCCCCAGCCTCCACACTATCCTCCCTCCTCCCGGTCTCTCTACCTTACCTTAGATCACAGCCCAGCCCATACTCTGTCCTTGGAGATACATTGGGTTCCAAACACAGCTACTGGGCTCTTTCCCCCAACATCCCTGAGTCCTAGCCTTGAAAGAATGTAGTGTGCTACCTCCATTCCCACAGACAACCCAGCCCCCAGGTCCTTCCTGTACCTCAGAGACTGGAGAGCGCTTTGCCCATTGGCAGAGCCTCCATTTGGTCTCCTTATGGCTCTTTTTTTTCCTCTTCTCCAATTAGAAGACAGGGGAAGTAGTGAGAATCTGCCCCAATGTTAACCAGGGACCACCTCGCTCCACTGACAAAACCAGTTTTGTTCAGAATTTTATCTGTCCCCCCCTACCCCCCCCCCCCCCACTGGGATTTCCTTCCTAAGGTTGCAGGGGTGGATCTGATTGGCCTCACCACAACCTTGAT
>CM053767.1:39802044-39908740 GCA_028658305.1 Pachyuromys duprasi | reverse complement strand
CCCTGGGAGGGGAAGATCTCAAACCAACTGGCTGCAGAGGGTCAAATCCCATGGCTGGGGGTTGGGTCCATCTCAGTGAGCAAGCAAGGACCCCACCCTGTTTCTGCTCTCAGTACATGACAGACTCGAAGGCAGATTTGAGCTAAAGCTCCCACTGGGGCAGTCTGGGGAGGAACAGAAAGCCTATACACCCGGTGCCTTTGTTAAAAGTCTGATTCATCCACTGGCAGGCCACACCTGCCCCGTACTTCCTTTTTCCTGGAGTATGAGGTGATCCATTTCCTCTTTAGGTTAAAGCCTGCTTGAGTCAGAGTTTCTGTCTCTCTGGCTGGGAGCACCACCTATTTCCTCCCATTCAGAGCCACAAAGTCAAGTCTGGTGCAGTCAGATGAAGCCTGGGGCCAGTAACTTCACTAGGCCAGAAGGCCACATCTTCAAGGGACAGAGTGCCAGGGGTCATCTTAAAGCTCTGATTGGAATATTCTGCTTGAGGATCATTGGCTGTAGTTTAGGCCTGTTACATTTTAAGTCTGTGATTTTCTGCCTCCCTAGGATACTGAGACTTGGAAGTTGAAAACTTAGAAACACATCCTGTCTACTCTTCAAATTAGCCTATCCAGATAGGCCAAACAGTAAAGTCAAAGCTCAATATTTCGAAGAAACACACACACACAGAATGGTCTCTGATTCCTGCCCACTCCGTATGGCAGTGAGGTCACAGCACGAGGTTTAAGGAGATGAAAGTTGCAATCCTCAAATGTCAAATCTTGTTGTGAGTAAAGACAGGCTTCTGCATTTAAAGTCATATTCTCACCCTTTGGTCAACAAAGAAAATTTTGTCCAAAGTAACCCTGTTAAATGAAGAATTTGGGACTGGAGAAATGGCTCAGCGGTTAAGAGCATTGACTGCTCTTCCAGAGGTCCTGAGTTCAATTCCCAGCAACCACATGGTGGATCATAACCACCTGTAATGGGATCTGATGCCTTCTTCTGGTGTGTGTGTGAAGGCTAAGTACTCACATAAAAAAAATAAATAAATATTTTAAAAAATATGGGAGAATTTGTGAAGGATTTACTTTTTATAAAAAATTTATAAACTGAAATTAAAAGCAAAAAGTGTGCTGTAGTGTGTAAAAGTCCAAGGACAGAGATGCTGGCCAAGACCACTGGACCCCTTAAAACACAGAAAAGAAGGGGCTTCCAAGTCTAATTGTGATGCTAAGTTTTATTTTAACAAAATTAAAAAGTGAGCAAGGCACCCAGGAATAGGAATCATACAACAGAGCAGCAAAACTGAGCAGTAACAGAGTAGCACAAAGCAGCAGGAGTGAGTGTACAGCCAAAGCCTTCCTTCCAAAAATCCAGACTGGAAGAGAGATGGCTCTGCTGGTAGGAACACTGGCTGCTCCTGCAGAGGACGGAGGTTCAATCCCCAGCACTCACATGGCAGCTCACAACCATCTCCAACTTCATTTCCAGGGGGCCAGAAACCCTCTTCCAGCCTCTTAGGGTACTATAGGTACCCTACCCTAAGACACACAGACACATACATGTAGGCAAAACACCCATACACATAGAAGAAGCAAACATGTTCATGCTGCATATTTCAAAAAGAAGAGTTAATAATCATTTTGAAAATCTTAAGTGTATCCTGTAGTATCATTAAAATAAGATGTGATCTTGTCATATACCAGAGATCACGACGGCAAAGGTTTGTCTCTGCACATTTATAGAATCGGATGATGTCACACGACGCCATAAAGAACAGTCAGGGAAAAGATGTGTGGTGTGGACAAGCCCTTCAGTTAGGAGATTGTTTTATTATTCATGCTTTATAACTCCCAAACTTCAGTAATTCTTTTCCATCACCATGATTTTCTCTCTCTTATTTATTTAATACATATGGACTACTTATCTTATATTTTTCTTCAAGTTGACTCATTTTTAACAGAAAAACAAAGCACATACACATATCACAGAGAGAGAGGAGAGAAAGTACCCTTTATTTTAAGTACAAAGAGTTCTGAAGGGTCTGCAATATGTTCTTCCTCATACATATATGAAAATACCCCTCTTGAAGTTATTTCCAAGCACATCATGGATTTTGTAATGATCTGGTTGGTGTAACTTCTTTTCTTTCTATTCATGGTAGATCAAAAAGAACATGAATGGTTTTCCAGTCTTAATTACACACTAAGAAGGTACAGAGACCTTTGTATAAACCAGGAACAAGGGCCTGGTAGGTGGCTCAGTGAGTAAAGGGCTGACCGAATAGTAGCCCAGACATGATGACACGCATTTGATCTCCAGCACCCGTGTAGGCATGCAGCACACACCTAGAACCCCAGTCCTGGGGAGGCAGAGACAAGAGGATTCTTGGAGCTCTTTAGCCAGCCATTCTAGCTAAACCTTTGAGCTTCAGTTTCAATGAGAGACCTTGTCTGGAAAATAAGGCAGAGAGGCCAGGTGTGATGGCACACACCTTTGATGCCAGCACTTACGAAGCAGAGGCAGGCTTTGAAGTCAGTGTGTTCTATATAATGAGAGCTAAATAGTGAGACACTGTCTCAAAACAAACAAACAAACAAACAAACAAGTAAATCAGGGAGTAATTGATACTGACCTCTGACCTCAACTCACTCTTGTGCACACATGTACAAAGTCTCAGCAAACTGAAAATAATAATCTCAGTGTCGGAATTAGCTTCAACTGTCAACGAGACACACCAGGGAACATCAGTCAAGGAGTTGCCTCCATCAGATTGGCCTGTGAGCATATCTGTGTGATATTTTCTTGACTGCTACTTGATACAGGAGAGAGGCTAGCCCACCATGCATGGTATCATCCATAGGCAGGTGGGCCTGGGCTGTCTGTGTAAGAAATACAGTTTAGAAGTAAACCAGTAAGCAGCGTTCCTCCATAGTCTCTGTTTCAGTTCATGGTTCCAGGTTCCTGTCTTGAGCTCCTGTCCTAGCTCCTCTGGATGATAGAATATGACCTATAAGCTGAAATAAAGTCTTTTGTCCCCGAAATTGTTTTGGTCTTGTTCATCACAGTAATAGGAAGAAAACTAGGACCTTCATTAGTTGACCTCTGTCCCTGCTAGCACCTTGTCCACAGAGAATGGCAGTCAAAGCCCTGCCTACAGCACTGGCCTCTCCCCCTCCCCCTATTATAGGTCCCACATCCTCTCCTAGGGCCCTCTTTAAATCACCCTTCGGCAGAAATTCTCTTCCTCTTTTGTCAAACCACAGAGGCCTAGAATAGTGCCAGCAGTGCCCTCAAAGTCACGAGGCAGGGTGGATCAGGAAGCATCAAACCAGCTGTTGGCATGCTCCCCTAACAATCCATTGCAGGCCTGTGGGACGTGAGCACTGTTCACTCTCTCAGGCTGAGGCAGAGTGCACCATCTGAGCTATGGATTCAGTTTTCCCAGGGGCCAGCCCATGATGAGGGGAGAAAAACCTTGGACAGATGAAAGGCAGAAGGAGGGCTTCAAAGCCAACAGGCACATGCTGAAAATCAGCAGCCTGCTCTAGCTGCCGCAAATGCTTGCCCTAAACTGATTCAAACAGTAGGACGCCATGACCCAGTAAGCAACCAGGAGCCAGTCAGGTGAATCCACAAGGAAGGGGCTTCAAGGGCTTCAAGGCATCCTTGGGATTCCAGGCCTCTCACTGATGAGACTGTAGTATCCAAAGATGACAGTGTTCAGGGGAAAAGCACACCTCTCCTTGAATGGCCGTATAAGGGACTAGCCACCTTTCCCAGGTCTGTCATATGCCAGAATATGCCCAGCATGTGCCAGAGCCTAAGAAGAAGTAAGTGGCACCTGTGACTGGTAAGATCTGCATCAGTAGATCTTCACTGCTCCATCACCAAGTCCCCTAAGTGCTCTCCCCACTCAATGAGAAGGACAGCCCCTGCTGTAAGTGCTAGGGATATTCCGAGTGCTCAAGTTCAGAGACATGAATGAGGTCAAACTCCCCTGTGCCCAGCAGGGACCATGTTACTTGCATAAAACTTCTGGGGCTGAGCCTTACTGAGCCCTTTCTAAGTCAGGGACAAGCCACAGGCCCAAGAGGGCTCAGCAAGGCTCAGCAGAGCTGGCTAGCATAGATGTAGGAGTCTCTCCAGGGTTGCATCGCAGACCTGCCAGAGAACACCCAACCCATGTTCTATGGTGCCACTGAGGTTTGATTGTTGTTCCATGTGAGTAACCTGGACATGCTCTGTGGACACGCTCCATGACTATATGCCCCATGGTGCCTACGTGGTGTGCGCAAATTCCATGGATATGGTATCTGGACATGCTCCATGGTTTTGCTCCCACAGGACACTCTGTGGGCATGTTTCACCACTATGCCCCACCGCTGTACTCTGGAGGAATGCTCTGTCGGCATCCTCTGGTTAGTGCTCCCTTGGCTGTGCTCCATGGCTGCACCCAACCTGTGGAAAAGTATAAGAGTGTAAGGACTCTCAGGCCTCAATTGGGAAAGACACACCACATCCTACTGCAAGCAAATCAGGACCTTGAGGGCCCAGAAGTCAGGAGAGAGCACTCTGACACACAAAGCTACCGTCACAGTACAAAGATGGTAGGACAACCTGGAGCCACATGCCTCAGTTTCCACGGCAACGAGAGCAGCCAGGTGGCCAGCCAAGGAGAAGACAGAAGAGGTGACCCTGGAAACTCATCATTCCTCTCCGAGTCACTAAGACAGATGCTACCCCAAGGCAATCCCCTCTCTGCCCTGCCTCAGTCCCATGGCCCTGTGTCCCCCAATGGAGGTATAGTTGGAGAAGTCAGAGCGCTGCCTGGTAGCTCCTTTTGTGACCTTTTTTATTTTTGAATTTTCTTTTGGCTTGTCAAAACAGGGTTTCTCTGTGTAGCCCTGGCTGTCCGGGTAACTCACTTTGTAGACCAGGCTGGCCTCTAACTAGCAGAGATCCACCTGCCTCTGCCTCATGAGTTCTGGGATCAAAGTCGTGTGTCACCATGCCCAGCTCACAATCCCATGGAGAAAGATTAT
The DNA here is from genome assembly GCA_028658305.1 of Pachyuromys duprasi. Lineage (NCBI taxonomy): Eukaryota > Metazoa > Chordata > Mammalia > Rodentia > Muridae > Pachyuromys > Pachyuromys duprasi. The sequence goes on along the minus strand of CM053767.1, from coordinate 39,903,707 downwards.
GGGGTAAGTGATTTACACCATGGTGAGCGTGTTCTGCCAACAGCCGCTCAGGACCTGCTACATTCCTTCCCACGGAAGGGAGAGCAAAAGCTTCCAGCATGAGAGAGCAGGATGTGGTTGCATAGGTCATCATTCAAGAGGATGAGGCTCCTACATGTCTACAGCGTGACCCAGAAGATGCAGGCAGAGTGAGCTCGTGTACCCAGTGCTGCCCACTGTCCTCAGTGATGAAGGATAGCAGAAGTCAGGCTACCCTGTCTGAACCTGCAGGAAGCCATTGCTAAGGGCCAGGTAGTTGATATGGGCCCTTCTGAAGCCGCAGCATACACGAGTAAGCCCCTGGAACCCCAGTACCTGGTCCCAGCAGGGCCTTCTGGAGCTGCTGTCTTCAGGCAGTATGTGGTGTGTGGGCTTGATATTTCTTTCCTTCTGGGACAACAATGTCTGAACTTTTCCTTGGCCCAGGTCCAAGAATGGATTAAGTAAAAGAGCATTTGGCACTTGCCCATGGTATCTGAATGGCCTTCGTGTCTTCTCCCTTCCCGTGGGGACTTCCACGTCCCTGCAGGATGTCTGCCACGAGCAGAGCACTTGTACCCTGGCTTCCCTGGCTTGAGTTCAGGGAGAGTGCGAGGGGGACAGGCAGTGGCTCTTGCATGTACGTCCTGAAATCTTCCAAGTGTCCATCAGTCACAATCTGTGTGCCACAACTGGGAAGGGAGGGTCAACAGGAGTAAATCTGCCATTCACTGACTCCCATAAACTGTCCTTTGCATGTGCCCCACACACATAAATAAATATTACTGAAAGTATCTTTAAAATAATTTTTTAAAGGGAAATTTCAGAATGAGAACTGAGACTCATTTGGGGCAAGGGTTGCACTTACTGTGTTGGAAGACTTGAGAAGACTTGAGTTGGCCCTGTTCCTTCCCAAATTACAAGTGGTAGGCATGGCTATGGGCACCACAGAACCACCCAACAAGCAAAGTGAGTCAAGTGTGAAGAGATGATGAAAGTACCGTGTTCTCAGGAGATGACAAAATGCAACCACAGGTACCACATTCGTTAGACATTAGTTCTGATTAAAGGCATTTTCCTAGGGCAGATTGCTGATCTATTGATCTAATAGGCTGGAATGGAATTAGTCGATGACTAGCATTTTACAAAAAGACAACTTTCTTTTCAAAGCGCATATGTCCTTTACACTAAAGGGGACAATGAATGTGTGAAAACAAACAAACAAACAAACCATGGTTACCTGTCCAAACTGCATACCAGACGTGGGTCTCTGAGGCCTGCACCCACCCAAGGAGGGGCCTACAAGGAGAGGCAGTATCTCCAGACACACGTATCTCCTTGAGCTCCAAGCAAGTTCATCTGTTTTCTAAGCAGCCCTCATTGGCAGCACCAGCCCCTGCGTGAGGGACCAGCTGAAACGCCCAGGAGAACTATTCAAGTAGCTCATGCTTCAGACTCTTTACAATAAACAGCCTAGAAAGAGTCTGGCCCACATGTTTATTTAATGAAAGCTTCTTGTGGCGTGGGAACCCTCCTTATGAGGGTCCAAATGCAGATCCAAAAACACAGCTAAGCCTGACTGCCTGACAGTTGTGGGGATAGGAGTGGACCAGTGTGAGCAACTGGTGTGAGGAACCAGTGTGATATGACAAAAAAGGTATAGCTAGCTATAGTGAGCACAGGGTCTCAAAGTCCTGTTATCAGGGTTCTGTCTGACTATCCTGGGATCAGGGCTCCTTCAAGGCTGTTTGGCTCCATTGTCTCGGGTTTGGGTTTGGGCTCCTCCATGCTTTCAGGTTTGGGTCTAGGCCCCTCTATAGCCCCAGGTGTGGGTCTGGGTTCCTCCATAGTTCCAGCTTTGAGTTTGGGCTCCTCCAGGTCTCAGGTTTGGGTCTGGGATCCGTGCCTTTTGGTTCAGATCTGAGATCTTCATTGCTCCTAGATTAGGGTCTAGGCTTCTCAGTGCTCCCGGGTTTGGTTCTGGGCTCTATTTCTAGGTTTACATCTGCTTCATATTCTTTTGTTAGCCTGAAAATGAGTTAGTCAAGGATGTATTTCATCTGGGTGACATCATCTAGAAGTCTAGGAAGTAAACTTTAAACTTGAACAACCAGGAGACCACAGGTAGCAGGCTGGAGATACATTGTTGTTCTGTCTTACTGTTTTCCAGTCCCCTCCCTCTTCCTCTAGTCTCATCAGAACATTGGTGACTTTATAGAGAGAGGAAAGAACAGGATCCCAGCCAGACACAACAGCTCACCCGGCTCTTCTCCCTCCATGTTTGAGTTCACACATGAGGGCACATATGCCCTCCATCTCCCTCTCCATACTTTGACAAGGACCTTACTTATTGAAGCAATATGAGAGGAGATTTCCTCAAAAAAAATTTTTTTTCCCTTTGGGGCTGGGCATGGGGGTACACACCCAGGTGGCAGATGCAGGAGGATTGCTATGTAACCAAGGCCAGCCTCATCTACAGAGTGAATCCTAGGCTAACAAGAGCTACATAGCGAAACTCTCTCAAAAATAAATGGGGGGCGGGGGGTCCCTCTGGTTTCAGCAAAAGCTGGTCATTACAGCAATGGACTTTAATCAGGAAAGTGCTTGTCTGGCTAAATTGCAGGGTGCAAAGCAAAACAAAAGGACGTGGATGATGTAGCCATGATTCCTCCCACCCCCGGACTCTCTTTTCCCTCTCTGCCCTCATCTCTCCTGATACTTGCTTGGGAAGATTCCTACATAGGTGAGGAAACACATGGTTTGCTAATCCCTCATTCTTTCTGCATGCTATGCTAGTCCTTCATCTCTCCACTTGGTTATATAACACATATACACACTTGTACTCTCTCTCACACACACACACCACACACAGTTATAATAACTCTCATGTCCTCATTCCTGAAACTTGCGGAATCCTCTCTAGGTCCAGGTGCTGCAGTTAGCAGTGTAGACAAACAGCAAATGAGGTCATCAACCAGCCAATCAGATGCCTAAGCTCCTCCTTGGGAACCATCACATAGGGGCTGTGGCCCAAGATGACATGGGAAAGGGGACAGGGCATAAAGGTGAGACACTATATACCTCACTCACAGTCACACACTCAGGTCTGTGCAACTAACAGCCATTCCTGTGTTGCTGGTTGGTCATGAATGTCCTGTGTAGCAGAGCAGCAGCGTGCCCTTGTGTGAATTGGCTTCCCATGTCCCTTTTGAGATAGCTGAGCTGTAAAGCATTACTGGGCGAGACTTCCGGGACAACTGTTTAAAGGAAGAAGAGGATCTGCAGATATGATGGTACAGCGGCCATGAGGAAGTGTGGGGGACAGAAGCTATATGCTGGGGACTCTGGGGCTGAAACACAGAAAGGACCCAAGTCCTGAGGCAGAGAGTGACTTTATTATGTAGGATCCATACCTTGGAAATGTCTGGTACACGGGCTCTGCAAACCTTGAGGGACAGCTGGAGCCCCGTAGGAGCTGGCTTTTAAATGTGATGCTAATTTGCCTTTTTCTAGATTCTTCCAGAATGTATGCGTGTACTTAATAATTTAGCAGCAAGCTCCATGAGTATTTACTGTTTTCTGACTAGCTGCATGATGGATTACTCTCCTTTCCCCAGGATCCTAACCGCAGGCACAGAAAAGAGCATAATTCATGGATGAATCCTGGACAGGACGCAAAGGGAGGGGGTGAGTCTTGGATCCGACAACCCTCCCTTGTCTTTTCTGTATGTATGGTCATGATGTCGTGCTCAGAGGGACACTGAGTCCCCAGATCTGCTCTAGAATAAGGGAGGTCACAGGCCAAAGCCTCACCCCTGGGAGCCATCAGGGTGAGGTCTGAACCCACTGACGACTAGCTTCCAGGAGTGCTACCTCCTACCTCCTACCTCGTCATTGGACTCCATGGAACCCACAGCCCTTTGGTCAACAGTTTCTCTGAAGAACAGGACTGGCTGTGACTTTTCTTGAAAAGGCATAAAAGTTAAAATAAAAGTCTGCTTTGTTCTCTTCTATCAGATCTGAAGTGGGTACAGGCTGGTTCACTCCCAACTCTGGCATTGCAGAGGCTAACAGCCTCAGCTGCCTCCAGGGCAACCAGAAAACAGAGTGAGTGTTCCGTGATTCTCTGCAGCAGTGAAGGTCAACGGGCCCCAGGCTGACTCGGCTCTTCACCCTCCCTGTGCCCTCTCTGAGGAGGATAGGAGCTACATTGGGCCCTCATCCTCAGATGGAACAGCAGGAGATCAGTTCCTCTGGACATGTAACTGCACCCCTGCAGTTTCACGCGCAGGCACATGGCAGTGGCATGGATGGGACATCTCTCATTCTGACAGGAGGCAAAGGGGAGAAAATGCCCCATGGCTCCTGGGTACCCTGCCCCATCTCTACTTGAAAAGACCCTATCCTGACTAGCATTGTCCCAACCTTGCTCTAAGCCCCTGCTTGCCCCCTGTGCTGAACATGCCAAAATACAAGCCACTTTGTCCTTGTGTGACCACATCTGGCCATCCCGGTGTTCTCCTTAAGTGCGGGCTCAGAAAACCTCTGTCTCCTGTGCCTAGTGTTGCCACCTCCCACGGGACACATGGTTTTGTTTTTTCCCATATGTATTTCTTCCCTAAATTCCAAACCTAGTGATGACTTTCTCCATGTCCTCCCTGATGACTGACATCAACTTTCCATCCCTAGGGTCTGCCCCTTGGGCTCTCCTCTCCCCAGGCAGAAGGCAGGCTGACAAATCAGAAAAGAAGTCATCAGTGGTGCTGCAGAATTCCCTCTGAGCCCAAGGAAGCAGGCAAAGACGAACTGACCACCCCTGCAGCAGGGAGTCTGAGTGTAGCTGGACCAGTGCACCCCATGGGTTTCCCCAGAAGACCTGGCAGCTCCAACCAGCCAACTCCACCTGAACAGAGGCTCATCCCGCAGAATGCAAAGCTCCACAATGCCTGTGGGGCAGGCCCACGCCCTCACTGTGGTCCAGAAGCACAGGCAGCCAGAGGTTCCAATCAGAGGGGCATACCCAGGCCCCTAACACTTGTCCTGCAGCCAACCTTCAAGGCAAGAGGCCTCACTTGGGAGGGCAGTAACAGGACAATCCAACGAGGATGTTTACAGAATGCAATCAATAAACACAGATAAGGAGAGTGCAATGCCATGAACGCTGTCAGAGCCTTCCAAGAAACACAAGGTGGTCCAACTCCAGGTCAGAATGAGTAGAAGACTCACTTAAAGTGATGGCCTATTTTGTTTTGTTTTGGTTTGGTTGTATGTCTGCCTGGCTTATCCTGCATCTATCTATGCCTAAACCAGTCCCACCCTAAGTTGCCTAGGGGTAGGTTCTCTGGGGTCCGCTGGTCGTCTCAAGAGAGTCCACTCCACCAACAAAGAAGAAAAGTGAAGATGTTGCACTCAATCACTATGCTTGGTCAGGAGAAAGGTGGTTCTATGCACACAGCCTTGGAGAAGGAGCTGATGTTGTGTCTTGCTGCATTACAGAACATCCAGGTCCTGGGTTCTTTCCTTCGGCTTCTCTGAGCAGCGGATTCCAGGCTAAGGCTCAGCCCTGCTGGAAAATGCAAGATGGTACACCTGCCTTCAGCTGGGAGCTCAAGGCCTTCATCCTGCATGGCTCAGGGTTCCCCACAGCTTGCTTCTGTGAGAGAGAATTCTGAACACCTGCTGACAGGTGTTGGGCCCACCTGCAAGTTAAAGGAAACCAACCTGCTAGTCAAAGAAAGTCACTGATTTGGCTTTTTGTGTGCATTTGTACATACAGTACATCTTCGAAGAAGAAGAAGAAGAAGAAGAAGAAGAAGAAGAAGAAGAAGAAGAAGAAGAAGAAGAAGAAAAGAAGTTTTTTTAAGACAGGTTCTCACTATGTATCCCTGGCTGGCCTAGAACTTGCTATGTAGAGTAGGATGGCCTTGAACTTACAGCGATCCATGGGAGATGGGATTAAAGGCCTCTGCCATCATACCCAGCCAAAATTTTACTAAGAAAAATTTAAATATAAAAATTATCATCAGACACACCTGTCTTTCATGTCTTTATTTTTGTGGGGAGTGGGTTTTGCTTTAAAAACCATTTCTTGTCCTGAATGTCTTCATCTGTTATTTTTCAATGCCTCCAATAGGACTCATTCTTTTCAGGCTTCTTCAAAATGTATTTGTTACGTAGGGAATAAAAAGAAAGATGAAACAAAATTATTGATTAAAGAGACAGAAAGACATGAACAATTACAAGTTTGGGACATGTTAAAGAACATGGGTTATATGGAAAGCAAGTAAAATCAAAACATTATGGCATTTATGAGATATGATAGCCCTGGGATCTGGGCCAGCTCATGACAGCTTTGGCTTTCCCAGCCTCCATCACAGCTTGACTGAGCTGTTTCAGTAAATGAAGTACTCACAGCAAACCTCTGCTTTGCTAAGTTGATCTGTGCTGTGATGTCAGCTACCCTCTAGGTATAAGAACTGTAGCGTGGAGTTCGTAATCCAAGAGCCTGGTACCAGTCCGTGCTACTCCCACAGAGTCGGGGGTGGGGGCTGTCTGACACTGCCAGCTAATATGAGAACCTGCTCCTGGATAGGGCTCCAGTAGTGTGTGCTATGTGCTCCCCTCTCCATCCATACAGAAGGAGTGGGACCATGTGGCTCCTGTTGACACTGCAGGCTCCTGAGCCCGCATGGAGAGTTGCTCAAGTGTAGTAAATCTGCCTGCCTCTGTGGGCAATGCAGGGAGAAAATCCAGGGTGACTGACAGAGCGAATTGAATTCCCACTCTCCAATTCTCTTCTCATTTGCAAATATATTAATAAGAACGTGCTGTGAGCCACTGCCGGGGAGCCAGCAGCCTTGCCTAACAAAGCCCGCGCCAACCCTAAAGACGACAAAGAGGATGCTGGTTCCTGGCTGTTAGCTTGGCAGCAATTTACCCAGTTGTGGAGAAAATAAATCCAGGATAAAGAGCCATGATCTACACAGGACAGTTCCTGCCCACTGGGACAGGATGGGGCATTACTGACCTAGTTTGGGGTGACATCAAGCTCCCAGCTTTCCCAGTTAAGAGGGACATAGAGTTGTGTAGGAGGGATAAAGAGCGAGCCCCTCTCTACTCTACTCCTAGATTTCAGAGTCAGATAAGATATAATGTGACTGCCTTGGTGTCATTTGAAAACAGTAATGAACCCTCAGTCATCACTAGACTGTGACAGAGCAGGACAAGCAAGATTTCTGTGTCCTCACTGTTCTGGCACCAGGCAGTCACGGGAGACCATACCAGGTCGCCTGAGCATACAGGAGGGGACAGTAAGGATCAAGAAGGCGAAGTCTTCTATCCACCCCATCTCTCACTCTTGGACTTGTCTCAAAGAAAAGAAATGAAACATTTGAAAAGTACTTCTCGTAAGCTGCATCACTACCTGCTTTCCCTGAGGGTCTGTGAGCTCCAGAACTAAGCTGAGCTCAGTCATAGGTGGCAGTCAACCACCAGCTTCAGGTGCATGTGTCCTAGAGGCCACAGCAGCCCTGATCTGGGGACTCCTACACTCTTTCCCCCCAGCCCCAATGGAGGAATTTCTCCTGAAGAAATCTGGAAACAAAGGCCTCTTTCTGTACTGGGTTCTAATCCTAAGTCAGTTCTTCATAGCCTTTGGCTAGGTTTCCTCCCACAAGGACACATGAAGTGTTGCTCACAGTGCTGGCAACACTTTTGTTTGTGAGATGGGCACCTTTTACCAGCTCTGAATGTGAACGCACCTTAACCCTTTTTTGCTCAGCTTTGAAAATATCAGCTCCCAGAGAGTCAGGCATGGAAGGGATCTCCCCTGACTTAAGGGTTTGTTCCTCCAGGAACCCAAAGCTGCCAGCCGACTTAAGGCTGACAAAACCATTAACTCTAACTCCAAAGGTGTTGGAACTTAGAAAGCTTCACATGGGTGCTTGCACACAGCTATATTCATAATGAGAAGTAACCCAAATGCCCTTCAGGCGAATAAGCAAAACTGTGGTATAGCTAAATGATGGAATATTACTTAATGCTAAAAAGTAATGTGTTCTCAAGCCATGAAAAGAAGTAAAAACCTTATAGGCACATTGGTAAGTGAAAGAAGCCATCTTAGCTTTAGCTATACAGTATTTGGGCCTTAGTAAGGCCAGTGGCTATCTGGGGATTAGCTGGGAGAGAAGGCTGCAGTTTGGATCTTGGATGTTCTGCAGAAGGAATGGGGCTCAGGTTGGTACTGTGAATAAGTGAGGTTAGTGGGGAAAAGTTTGAAGTTTCTCAGGGTGGAATGAAAGGGACCATGGGCTCTATGTCTGTCTCTTTGCTCCTGATGGATGTGATATGAACAAGCCTCCTTCGCTCTGTGGTCCCACCACAGGATGCCCTGAGTGCAAGAGCCTTAGCTATTGTCTTAGAGAAACTAAGAGGTACTTTGTTCTGGAGGTATTTTGAGGGATGATGGTTCAGGAACACAGATTTGGGTTACCCCAAATTCTAAGTTTCAACATGGAAGCAGTTTCACGAAGTTTTATAGTTTTTAAAAAATCATAAAAAAAAAAACCAGTCATAAATGAAGGCAAGTCTAAAATACATTGGTGGGGACATCAGAGAGGTGGTTTCAGCAAGATGGGGGTAGGGCTAAGGGGGGGGGGGCTTCTCTATTGACCCAAGATGCTATCTGATGACAGTCTTAGGATTTGGGTTAGTGGAAACTATTAGTCTCTGAATAGATTCTAAAAGGTTTTTATCTGTTAGTCACAGGATGTTATTTCTTACACAGAGGTAGGCAAGGAATGGCTGTTAGAGAGGGCTAAAACTAGCCCAAGATAAGATAATTGGGCTCTGGACCTGCAACATTTCCAGTTCTCCCACAGTACTGAAGTTTTCATCCATCCATCCATCTCTGCAGACACAGCTCCTTTTCATGAGTTCCTGTTCACAGTGCTGCACCAGGACAGGCATGAAACCCACAGGCCAATCAGCTGGGGACTACAATCTCTAAACCTGTGAGCCCAAGTAAACCTTTTTTTCTTCCTAGGTTGATAATTTGTTAAGCTGATGGAAAGTTAACAGTGCAGAGAAGGACAGGCAGAAGTCAGAAACTTTTAGGGCGGTGAAAATTCTCATGCATGCGTGCCTTTGTACTCCTGAGGGACACCAAGGATAGACCCTAACCAAGTGTGGACTGGGGGTGGCAATGGGTGGGTCGGGGCTCATTTGTGCAGCAAATGTACCCTGGGACATTTGGGAGAGAGAAGGACATGACTGGGAGGTAGGAGATATCAGTTTCTCTGGGAGACTAAAACTTCTCTGAAAGAATAAAGTCATTTTGAAAATGATAGCAGGGTTGGCAGGATGGCTCATTGGCTATACTCATTGGCTGCCAAGCCTGACAGCCTGAATTCACTCCCTGGCAGAAAGAGAGGCTAGACCCCCACAGATTGTCCTCTGGCCTCCGTACACATCGCATGGCACATATACATGAGTAAATGCAATTTATTATATGAGTATGCATAATTTTAAAACGTACTTAATGATATCTGCTATTTATTGGGGCCTATTTTATGCTGGCCACAGGACCAAAAGTATAGCGTCTCAACTACTATTCAATTAAATATTAAATCCATGCGTATTTTAGAGACTGGGAAATTGAGGGGCATTTGATCCTGTGTCTGAGTGTAGCTGTGTTTCCACCTTCCTCCACGTGGAGAAGTCCTCTAACCTCGTGCGGCCTGCGGTTCTTCCTCCCCGCTATCACTCTGACAGGCAGACCCACCGTGGAGAGAGCTTTCTGTCCCTCTCCTGTCCCTGAGGCTGTATCCGAGACTATTGACTCTCTGCCACACAGAACAGGGGGACAAACCAAAAGCGGAGGAGAGGTGGGGCAAGAGACACAGCGCTCCTTGTCAGCTGAAAGAAAAAGCTCGCCGGTTGCTGCATTCCGACACGCACACTCAAGAGCCTGTCTTTATTCCTCATTCACTTGCCTGTCAACCCCTCCACCCTGCGGTGGTCCTCCCCTGAATTCCACAGTCCCTCCGCCTAGTCCCGTCGTCCTGCCTCACTGTTGTGATTGAGCCATCTCTTCTAGCAGCTTCTCCCACGTTGTCCACCTGTGTGGGGAACTCCAGCTTGGAAGTCATCCCCGGGCTGTTGAGAGAACACTGTCCGTGGGGGTGGGGATTCCAGTTGCCTTCCCTGAGAGAGGAAGGAAGTCCTGTGTGGACACACAAGCCTTCCTTAAACCTTTGACCCATATCCTGCCCCACTGTTTGATCATCTTCCTCTGAGGTAGGGCATTTTCAAAGAATGTAACTAGGAATTGATAGGAGAACCCTCCTAAAGTGGCCAACCCTCTGACTCCCACACTCCACAGTGGCTTCGACCTCTCTCAGTATTTGCACAAGTGTGGGTTTTCTGGTCAAACAGCTCATTTTAAACAAAGGCCTAAATTCATCCCAAAGAGACTGGCATTCAACCTACTCCATTCTATCTTTTTAAACTCTACTGTGTCCTGGACTTAGATTTGACATTGTGCAACTTCCTGACAGTGTCTGGCCATTATCCTGGAGGGAGAAGGCTATTTAAGTCCCTGCTCACAACCATACCCATTAGCCACAACAAGAACAGGCCTTTCAGTGCCCAGGATGGTGCCCTGAACTTGCAATGCCCCTTGTGATCTGGGTTAAATTACAGTGCTTTCAAAGCTGCTCCCCAGTGAGCCTGCAGAATTCAGAGCGTCTCTGCCTCCTGCTTTCTCCTCTGGAACACAGCTGCAGCTCAGATCCACATGAATGAAAGCTGAGCTGATGCCAAGGGTGTGACCCAGTGCCTGGGGACCTAGAGGCAGCCACGATAGAGTCCAACACTGCAAGATCCGTGGAAGAACCAAGGGTGTCTGAGGCCTGAGCTACACAGAGCTCTTTAGGTGTCTGGAGCTATTCGACTCCCCTCAGGACACAGTCAGCATGCAGAAATGCAGCCCCTAAAGACCCCTCCGGGGTCCTCTGAAGCCAGTGAATATGCCGTCCTCATTCCCAGGGAGTTTCTGTGAATTCCCCAGGACTCCAAAGAAAGAGACAAGAGCTCACACCTTCTGCTGGCATCCAGCCCAGCCATGCTGTCAGGGTCTGAAGGGACAATAAAGTATGTGGAAAACTCCTCAGGGCCCTCCTGCTGACCCCCTGACTGCTCTGACCTCACTCTCTGTGCATGCGAGGCCCTCCTCCTGAGACCCTGCTCACAGGCCTACAGAGTCCCTAAACTGCCTGCAAAGCAACTGCAAAGGCCAGCCTACAGCACGCCAGGCAGGCTTTCTCCTGTTCAAGGTACCTTTCGGCTACTCATCTCTGATGTTATGTGTGTATGAGCCTTCTACCATGTCTGCCCACTGAGGTAGCTAGAAGGAAACCCATGCTTCTTGGCTGAAAGAGCACATCCCGGAGAAAGTCCAAAGCACCAAATGCACAGGGGACAAAGGGAAGTGAGCTCCTTGAACCCTGCCCTGGGGCCTCAATGGGGAAAAAAGCAGCATGGCATTGCTTCTGTGCTGGGCACCAGACACAGACCGGTGGTCAGAGCTGAGCTGGCAACTGTGCTAAGGAGCAAATACTCTTCTCTTACTTATCCTTTGAAAAGATCCATGACTTGAAGATGCCCTCACACTTCACTGGGGATCTAGCATCGTGGGTGACCCAAAGCCACCATTCCAACCAAAGAGCAGATGGTGCCAGCGAAGTCTGTGGACGCAAAGACCCAAAAGCCCCCGACTGACGCCAAGAAAGGAACTTTGTGACTTGTGCAGTATACTAAAAAGAGAACTAGTATCATGCCTGCACTGATACTAAAGGCGTTAAATGGACCCTACAGTTCTCCTGGAAGTCTATGTCAGTAAAATGGACCAAGGTGGGATGCACTACCACTGAGTCCCATGATATCCACACTGCCTTGGACAGGTACTCACCCGGCGTGAGACAGATACACTGCAAAGATGAACGAGCATCCCACCTCCTGTTAGGACACACTGTGCTAGCAAGCCTGTCTGCCTTGGTGGCTGTGAACAATGACAGAAAGAGGTTCCTGGAGCACGCTTCTCAATGTGTCTCCAGCCCCTCTGGCTGGCAGAACACCACATCCCATCATGCTCATGAGGACAGCAGACTTCATTAAATCAGAGCAAGGACACTACAGTTTGCGTTATTGAACAGCAGCTGCTTGTCATCCCACATAGGTATAATTATGTTTGTGTGTGTGGAGGTGGTGGAGGTATGTGTTCCTGTGTGTCTGCATGTGTCTTTGTTTGGGCTCATGTGTGCGTACATGTGTGTATGTGCCTGTGTGTGTGTCTAGGCCAGAGGTCAATGTGGACTGTTTTCCTCACTTAATCTATAGCTTTTTTTTTCTTTAGATAGGGTCTCACTGAATTTGGATCTTACCAATTTGACTAGGATGTCTAACCAGTGTGCTCTAGCTTCCTCTATTCCCCGTGTACACAGACACACAGACACACACACAGAGCCATCCGTGGCTTTTATCTGGAAGCTGGGAATCTAAACCCAGGGCTTCATGCTTGCACGGTACTTTACTCACTGAGCCATAGCCCCGGCCCCTAAAATTGTTGAATAGACTTTTCAAAATAAAATGTCCTGCCAGGAAAGTCTGTGGGCTTAGCCACTGTCTTCCCATGTTCAAGAGGTCCACAGTGACGCAGGCCTGGCTGCACTTAGGTGTTTGTTTCCCAGGTCTCAACACTAACTCTCCTTGGGCTCTCACAGCTAGCCACCTGTGGCAGGATGGTCCTTGGAGCTGACTCTCTTGGGACACCCTGAAAAGAATCTCCACCGGAGCCCACAGTTGGGAAGTGTTGGGAAAATACCTACAAGCACAAATGCTTGAGATCTTACAAAGTCTGGAGAGATATTTCAACAACACCAACCCAATTTGGTAAATTACAGTACCTTTGTATGATGGACTGTCATGCAGTAATTAAGCCTTTCGTTGCAAAATAATACTTAGCTGCATGGCTCCTTTTTGGTGTGTATTAATTATAAATATATTGACATGGAACATACACTATAACAACAATTTTGAAGAAATTATATAGTAAAGGGGAGGAACCTGAGGATGACAGCGAAGTCATGTTGGATAATTTTCTCATACACTTTCCTGCACATTAGACATTTTTTTCTGAAATAAATTTGCACCCTGGTAGAATGAGGACAATGAGTGCCTGATGGGAAAGGCTGAGCCTATTGACCCATTTGCTGGCCCATCCTCACCAGGCTCCTTCAGGTGTGAGCTGTAGCCTTGTATCTGCTACGTGCAGGGCCTGACCTAGTCGCAGTTCGTGGACCTTGCTGAACTCCTTCTACTAAAGCCTGTTTGTGAATCATGCAAAGCAGGCTTTTTCCCAGACCACATGTGGGGAAACTTGAGAGCACTTGCCCTTTGTCAGAGAGGGCAAACGCTCCAGCTCACGAGAGGCTGGCAGCCCACGGTGGGCAGCCTGTCCACAGCTGAAGGTGCTCCTGCTTTCACAGGAGAAAAGTGGCTCAGGCTGAACTCAAGGAAGAAATAAAGGGAGCCAGGCACTCCTGCGTTTTCTCTCTTTGACTTACATATGATCAGCACAAAATAAACATGGAGTTCCTGTGTGTTCCATGGGTTGTCACTCTTCCATACATCAACTCAACTCCAAATTTTCTTCTATCATGTCTTTCCAGTGAAAGCCTCCTCTGCTCTCTCCCCACAGAGTGTGGGCCTCCAGGCAGATGCCCCACACAGTCCAGTCCTCCTTTCTGGGCTTCTCTGGTGCCCAATGATGATGTTGCTTATATCTGCCATCTGTCATTTTCACTAAATGGTGTCCTACTGTTTGAACACCATGCCACTGGTAACTCACTTCCTGAGTACTGGACACTGTGTTTCCCATTTGGGATTGCTTCCAGTTTGGTCCGCTTTGTAAATTCCAGAACAAGCCTTTGAGTGGATAGAGTTCTTTTGAGTGAGAGTAGAATTGTTAGATCATAGGGAAGATGTATGTTAGGTTTGGGGGACTTCTGGTCCCCCCGGGGTTGAATCTGATGGCTTGTTGTTCACACTAAGAATGTGCATTACAGAGATGTGTGTTTGCCTCAAGAAAAAGCTGCAAAGAGTTTTCCTAAGCAGCTGCTCCACACAGCACTCTCATGAATGTGACTATTAATCTAATGATGTCTACCAAGGCTTTAATTGGTGCCTCTGTGTTGACCCAGGTTGTTAACTGAGCACCTTTCACCCCCTTGGTGTCTATGTGATGTCCATGGCTTGTTTGTCTTGAAGCATGATCGTTGGTTTGGAGTTCTTCAGCATGGATCCAAGTCTTGCAGTTACAGAAACTGGGAACCTCTGCAAGAGCAGTGTGCACCCTTAGCTGCATCTTTCCAGCCCCTCAAAAACATCTACTCGAAAAGATTTTGCTGGGGCTGAGGAGATAGCTCAGGAGTAAAGAGCACTTGTTCTTGTGGCAGCTCACAACCATTTATAACTCCTCCTTCTTCTAAAACAGAGTTTCTCTGTGTAGCCCTGGCTGTTTTGGAGCTATCTCTCTGTAGATCAAGCTGGCTTCCCACTCAGAGATCTACCTGCCTCTGCTAGGATTAAAGGTGTGTGCTACCACCACCCAGCATAACCTTAGGTTCTTGTTAGAAACAAATTTTCTAAGGGGAGAGGAGGCTAGGCATCCTGGAAAGGATACTGTCACTCTTATCCATTGGCAACTGCACACACATTCAAATACAAAAGAGTATTTCAAGCAGTGGTAAGGAAGGGTGAGGGGAAAAGGCTATGATCCCACCACTTCCTGGTCAGGAACATGATCTTGAGTGCCCTCGGGTGCACTCAGTATCAAGGTGAATAACATCAGAGATAGTCATATGCCTGGTTCACTTGTTAAATGAGTAAGTAAATGAACAAAAGGGAGGGTGAATGAGTGAATGATGGGATATGTAGATGATTTAGCAACTAAGTGAATGAAATGCAAATTATCCAGCTGGGACACAGGTATGTAAAAGAATAGGTTGCATGAGTGCACTGCTGGATGCAGCAGAAAAGCCACTGAAGCAGATAATGCAGGAGAAGAGCAGACGGCCAGAGGCTCTGGTCACCTCCTGGGTTTTGCAATACCCACATTTCTATTATTGTTGTTAGTCCATTTGTTTCTTTATGGAAAGAAAAGGTCAAATGCGTTTATCTTCATTCATAGCAAGAAAACGGGCCCACTTCCTCGACTCACTGCAAGAGTGAAAGAACAGTTGGCTTGCTCCCCACTGCCCCTAGGGAGCCACTAACAAAATATTTGCTTCCCAGCTTCATGACCTTGGCTCCATTGGGCCAGAGGCCTTGGGTCCACAGGGAGGAACGCTTCCACCAGGGAACAATGACAACAATGATTTCATTGAGCTGGAAGCTAAGATGTCAGCTGGCCACTCAGGGGTCCTTATGCATCTGAGTCAACAGGCAGAGAATGGGGTGCCTGTGCTGGCTGCAGGATGATGCACACGATGCCAGGGAAAGTTGGGGTGCTTCTTCAGCATGGCCAGGAAGAGTGAGCCTGAAATGCAGCAGCTCCCTTGCCGCTACCAAGTCCTGAGTTAAAGATTACTAGAAAACTAGACTTTAATTCATGGTGTGGGCCATGGCCCAGCCCTTTAGAAATTTAACAGAAAGCCAAGAAATGCCTGGTGAGGGCACAGGGACCAACACAGTGGACAAGGGAAGAACTTACACCAAGAAGACAGTGTCATCTCAGCAAATTTATCATAAATTGAAAATATCAGAAGTCAAAAATGCATTATATATTAGTTGCCTCTAGTATACATGAGGGCCTGTATTCAATATCAGCATCAAAATAATAAACTAATAATAACTAATAAGGAATAATTCGCAAAGCTGAATAGAAAGATACATGTCTGTAATCACAGATCTAGGGAAGCTCAGGCAGGAGAACCATGAGTTTAAAGCCAGCCTTAGCTCCTTTAGTGAGAGTATGTGTGTGATCAGGCTGTGTTCCGCTCTAAATTAGTTCACATGTGCAGTGTGAAACAGTGGCTTTCAGGCTGTGTTTGTGCTAGGTGACTGACTCCATTTTAGGCAGCAGATTTTGCCTCCATTTTGAGTGCAAATGCAGACACAACTCTGTATCTCAGTGTGCACTTAGCTGGTACCACCTGTCCCGGCACCAACCACGAGACACAGACTGATAAGCAATATTCCTATAATTAAAAAGGGTACCATCCTATGAACTTATCGCAGCCAGCCTGGGAACATATGAACACAAGACACATTAAAATCAGAAGAACCAGGCCTAAGAAATTACCAAACACATCAAACCAACAAACAGTGCCGTGTGGCACCCTCACCTGGATCCAGCTAAGAAGGACATAACCCTGGTGGTGACATCCCCACTGACCTGGTGTGTGTCTGCTCAGCACGGTCCCCATACTTCATGTGGCCCACTTGAACTGTCAGGACTGGGTATCAGGGGAAATTGGGGCTACCTAAAAATTACAACACCAGAAACCAACAGAGCATGCGAATTAATTTGTTGTGATTTGTTAAATTCTGACGTGGGAGTGGGGCACAAATACTTCCAGGTTCCACTGGTAACAATAGAAATAATAACACACCTAGCACACTGAGACTCAGGCTTAGCAACTCCTCCTTCTTAGCCCTATGCAGCAGGCCCCTGCACTGCCCAGCATGGTAGGACGGCAATGACCCCCAGCCTTAGAAAAGAGCCTAAGACTGGAATTACAGTTTCCAGTGACTTTTGAATGAAAACGAGGACACGAAAGCTCCAGTGTATAGCTGAGGTTCTTATCATAGACATGAGGGAGTGGTGCCAGAGTCATCCGGACAGTGCAGACTGAACAAGGCCGGCAGAAGAAACCGGGCCATGGAAGGAGGGGGGAGGTGAAAGAGGAAGAGAAGAGAGAGGGACAAGAGAGGGGACCAGGAGAGGGAGAAGAACCAATAGAATGAGCAGCATGAATCCAAGAGAGAACCAAGAGAACATGCGACCAAAATGGCTGGGTTACATAGGAATCAGAAGTTGGGGCGTCCAGGGGAGTGAAGCTCAGGGGATCCAGAGGTTTAGGGTAGGAGGCAGAGAAAGAAGGATGGAGAGGAGCCAGGACTGTGTTACAGGAACTTGAGCGGTTGAAAGAGCCTGCCCCACCTCTCCATACCATCTTTGATATGTTAATAGGCACCTCAGGCAGCCATTTGTCCCAGGTTTCTTTGGCACCTAACAACTTTCACTTTCATTTGACTGTTCACAAGTAAAGCCAGCCTAAGTCAGGCACATCAGTACCTATAAACACTGTTTTGAATCCCAAGACCAATTGTAGGTGTGAGTGGACTGTATTTTTTGGGGGGGCGGGGGGGAGACTTCTTTCTGATTTTGTTCTGAATGTTTGTATCCACATTACTCGTATCTTCTTTCTTCATCTATCCTGAGGTGAATTAATAGCAAACAACTACGTGTGACAGTTTATGAAATACAGGCTGTCAAAGGGAAGAGTGACTTTCAGCCAAAGTCTGGTGTACTTCTAGAAGGAATGTTTAGCTGTGTGGTTGTACCATGACAGTACCGTTTCGGGAAGGAGAAGGGCTTTGCTGTTGGTGTTGACCTGTCAAGGGCAGGCTGTGAGGCTTAAGTGGTCCAGCCTGTTGTTTCTGGTGGCCGGCCCTGTAGAATTGCCCACCCGCCAAAAGCCAAGTAAGCTAATTGCTTGTGCTGAATCATATCATCTCTGTTCACTTACAAGATTTTGTTTCCAGAAATGTAGGGGAACTATGACTAAAAGCTGAGGATGAAAGAGAAAGAGGGGCATCTGGTTCCTTTTCATGGCTGCAAAATCAGCTGTGAGCGGAAAGGGTTCACAGTGAGGCAACCGGCAGCAGAAGGTTTCAGTCATGGCCCTACTGCTCTATTACTGAGTGCGTGGGGGCTAACAACATGGAGTCACACGGACCTGAACTTGAGCTTCAGCTCCCAGGACTGAAAAAGGAAGACTCCCCCCCCAAGGGGGGGACATCATTGTGGATGTTACAGTACCATGGTCACAATTGCTTCTGGGGGCAGGAGCTCCTCAGACTGAGATATCTGAACTCCAAAGGCCTGTGAACATGCCTGCTAGTTCCCGCTATCACCAACAACTAGATCTCTGTCTTCAGGGGAGTTTGCTACAGCTATCACAGCTTCTGCATGACCTTACTTCCCGCAGCCTCAGCTATGACCCATCCTGAGGCTGCATCCAGAAAGAGATGTCCAAAGCTAAGACTGCCCAGGCATGAATTCCCAACATCAGTAAAAGTTCTGTGTTTGAATGCAGAAATTGGCAGGCATTAGGCAGGTTGGTTGGCTGTGTGTGTGTGTGTGTGTGTGTGTGTGTGTGTGTGTATGTGCGTGTGTGAAAGAAAGAGAGAGAAGATCTCTCTAGATAGCTCTGGCTGTCTAGGAACAAACTATGTAGACCAAGATGGCCTCAAACTCAACATGATCCACCTACTTCTGCATCCCAAGTGCTGAGATTAGTGACGTGTGCCACCATGCCTCGCTGTGAGTTGTAATTTTCAACTTAGTTCCTAATGAAGTTCCTCTGGTGCCTCCCTGCTCCAGGGGTGATAGTTTAAGAACAATCTTTGTTTATTTAAAGAAGCCTAAGCCATTCAACTCCTGCCCACAAACTCTCCAGCCTCCAGCCTAGCCCATAGCTCCTACTCCAGAATCAGTTGTTTAGAATTTCAGTCACTGAGTAATTTCAAAATTGTTTGTAACCCAGCTACCAGGTTACATCATAGGTAACTTTTTGGTGATCCATTTTTGTCTAAGGCCATCGCCAGGCTAATGGAGACACTTTTGGTGGGTGGAAAGTATCTATCTTAGGAATGTTGGCTTATCTCCTAACAGGCTCGCCTCCAAGATAAGAAAGCCAAAAACCCAGAAGTGTTAAACACCCTGCCATGGACAGAGGGCAGAGGGCAGAGGGCAGGCCCTGGACCTGAGATGTGAGGCCAGCTCTTGGATTCCAGAGATTATAGACTTTGGACCCAAGAGATAAAGGTACAAACGTCTCCTTGTAGAAATTCAACTCTAATGAAATAGGAGGAGTGGCACCCCTTCGTCTGGTACTTCCCAACACACACACACACACACACACACACACACACTGAGGAGCCTGAGTATTCTTGCTCCCAAGCTTTGGGACAGGAAGTTCTTGCAGATCACACTTGGATGTGTTAAATTCCAAGCATTTTGTGAGGCTTCCACTAAGCCTGTTCTGGAAGGCTAGCTGGCTTACCCTGTCTAAGCACAGTGATGGAGGTCTCCTTTCTGTATCCTGCTGGGGGAGTCCCATGATGTTTCTCATTCACCACAGATAAGAGAAGCCTGTGTCTGGATGGGGATGGGAGGACTTCAGAATTCATGAGGCATGCTTTCCTGGGTAAGTGTAGTTGGTTCTGGTGCTGACATGGTTCTGTGCACAGCACCCTCCTCTACCAGGGAGCAATGGATTCTGAGCACCATTGTCACCTTAGAGTCAAGTGTAGCACTTGATACACCATCCTCTTCTCAAACCTTGGAACAACAGATTCTCATGCAATTGTCACAAAGCACTGTGAGTTTGAATTCTAGATCCAGTTTCTCTCTAAATGTTGGGGTGACTGCTACTGGCATAGGCTCCTCTCTGTCAAACAGGGGGCTGTGTTCAGGACAGAAATTATATCCCAAGGGGCTGCTGGTGAGTTTTTTTGTTTGTTTGCTTTGTTTTGTTTTAAGATTTATGTATACAATGTTCTGTCAGCATTTACACCTGCAGGCCAGAAAAGGGCATCAGATCTCATTATAGATGGTTGTGAGCCACCATGTGGTTGCTGGGAATTGAACTCAAGACCTCTGGAAGATCAGTCAGTGCTCTTACCCTCCAAGAACCATCTCTCCAGCCCTCATCCCCATGAGTTCTTACTGTACCAAATTTCATTTAAATTCCAGATTACTCATCCAGGTGTGGTAGTACAGGCCTTTAATCCCAGCACTCAGGAGGCAGAGGCAAGCAAATCTCTGAATTCAAAGTCAGCCTGCTCTACAGGGTTCTGGGACATCCCTGGCTACACAGAGAAACACTGTGTCACAAAGAAAGATGGCAGTTGGGTGGTGGTAGTACATGTCTTTGATCCCAGCACTTGGGAGGCAGAAGCAGACAAATCTCTATGAGTTTGAGGCCAGTCTGGTTTAAGGAGTGAGTTCCAGGACAGCCAAGGCTACACAGAGAAACCCTGTCTTGAAAAGAAAAAGTACATTTAAAATGAAAGAAGGAAAGGAGGGACAGAAGGAAAGAAAAAAGGAAGAAAGGAAGGAAGGAAAGTTCTGGTTTACTACCGGTTTTAGTTGTTGCCACTGCTGAGCCCTCCAGAGCCCCAAACCCTTGGTCATTGGTTATATGACAGAACCAATAAACACGAAAGTAAGAGATTTGTGGTGAGGGGTGTGGACAGGGGTTGGTAGGGAGGTGGGGGCTGCGAGTGATCAATACACATGGTGTACAAATATAAAAGAGTAAAATAATGAAATAAATCCAGATTGCCAACTTAAGTTTTTTGTTGTTTTTGGTTTTTTTTAATAACTTATTTAATTTTATTTTATGTGCATTGGTGTGAGGGTGTCAAATCACCTGGAACTGGAGTTACAGACAGTTGTGAGCTGCCATGTGGGTGCTGGGATTTGAACCCGGGTCCTTTCGAAGAGCAAACAGTGCTCTTAACCACTGTGCCATCTCTCCAGCCCCTGTTTTTGTTTTTTAAAGCAGCCCAGACCCTGCTTTCTGCTCTGCCTCCTGAGCTGCTACCCTGTTAGCTCCTCCCGGGTTCACATTTTAGCCCAAGCCTGGAGGTATTTCTGACCCAGCAGAGCTGGCTTTCATGCCCTGGCTGTAGACTGGCCTGGCACTGATCCCTGCCATATTGGTCTGGCTGAAGAAGATGCCCCTGTGACATGGGAAGTGGAAAGGAGCTGCTGGGGAGGCCCGCGCCTTCTCCACAGAGGCTGACAGCCGCTGGCTGCCGAACCAGGAAAGGAATGCAGGGGATTCTGGAGCCCACACCATCCAGGAGGGCCAGCGCTGAAGAGTCTCCTCTGCTTGCTCACCTTCTCCTTAGATTTGGGGAGGCACACGCAGGGGTAGACTGCGGAATGAGCCCTGTGTCTCTTGGGTGTTGGTGGGTCTACAGGCAGCACGGCCAGTCAGGCCTCAACTCTGTCTGAATAAAGACCAACCCCACTGGCTGCCAAAGCACTGGCTCAGTCTAGAGCATTGGTTCTCAACCTGAGGGTCGTGATCCCCTTGGGGTTGTTGACCCCCTTTCACAGGGTTCACCTAAGACCATTGGAAAACACAGATATTTACATTATGATTCATAACAGTAGCAAAACTACAGTTATGGTGTAGCAATGAAAAGAATCTTATGGTTAGGGGTCACCACAACATGAAGAACTGTGTTAAAGGGTCACAGCGGTTAGGAAGGTTGAGAACCACTGAGCTAGAGGGTGACAAAGAGCTGTTTGTGCCCCACAGGATCTTATTGACGCCTGGGTTGATTCATGCAGGAGGTGTTAATGATTAGACTTACAAAACTTGTGCTCTGAGGATTTCGCAAAGAATGACTTCAAACCAAATTTGAGGTGCTCCTTACTGGAAAGTGAAGAAACACTCTGCACTCATTTCCCAGACCTCCCAAATGCCCTTCTTCCATAGTCAGTGACTGGCACATTCCTGAGAGCAGGTGACCCTGCCACAGGCCCTCAGGCCCTAATCCCTCAGGAGCTGGTTTTGCAAACTTCAGACTTGAACAGAATAGCCTTTAGATTTGGGGTTTGCTGCAAGCCAACAGCAGTGACGTGAACATGAACAAGGTCCCAGGCTGCCACCCAACCTCGGCGGGTGGATGAGTGTGGAATATCCCGCCTCCTCTGACCACCTGGCTGCCAGTCTCTCTCACTGTCCAGGAGTGGTTACAGAAGCTAAGAAGGGGAGAGCCCTCAGGTGAGGGGGTGCCCTGAAGTGAGTTTGCATTCTCCTGCGAGTTACATTATTGATGAGCATACTATAAATTTTTAAACAAAATAAATAATGTATTTATAGCAGTGCCAGCCTGTACCTATTTACTAGTTTGAGTGGTTTAAGTGGCAAATGATATGAAAATGCTTAGTTTAAATGAATGATGTGTTTAGGTACAGAGAGCAAATTCTTACTTTCAAACATGTCTTCTTGGGTTGTTATTATTTTATGTTTAGTGTCCTTGCAGGGGTGGGGTATGAAATCATGTTTATTTAACACCTGTATCAGACCTGTTGTTAGTGTTGCTGTGTCTGTGCACATACATAGCGGGAGAGAAGGGGTGTAAGCTATGAAAAAAGCCACCACAAGGCTGCATGTCTTTAGTGAGGGGGTTTCTGTCTCAGGTGGAAAAATGACACACACCTATGCCCTAATGGGCCCTGATACTCAGAAAGCCAGAAGGGATCCTGTGCTCTTGGCTGGAGAATCCATCAGTGCCTGACCTAGGGACACCCCAACACCCTTACACTGAAAGAGGACCACTGGCTCTGGCCTCTCTGAAGTTGAGATCCCAGTGCAGATGGAAGTCCAGAACTTCCCTGTACAAGGTCCCCTAATGAATAGCCTTGTCTCCGAGGCACGGAGCTTTCTATAGCAAGAATGTATTCAAAGCCAAGCTACAGAGTCCGGAGTGCCCCTAGCAGCCTGTCCCCTCTGCTATCCCGCCCCCCCCTCCCCCAGCTAAGGAGAGGGCATCAACTTGTAACCCACGGATTGACAGTCACCTAAATGACACAGGTACAGACAGGGTCATGGAACCGGCAGCCTAGGCGCTAACAGCACTCACTGCCTCTATATACCATGTCAGGGGCTGCCATGGTCATTGTCTCCCAATGCCTTAGTCACCCTAGGAGAAGGCCCCACCCCTTGGAGAATCAAATCGATTTCAGTGCTGTGGAAAAGAACACACTTTAGTTGGATTTGGCTGCTTGAAAACACTGGCAGCAAGGCCTGGCTGATTACAAAATGCTGGGCACCTGGTTAATGGTTGCAAGCCACTGCCTTTAGCAAGGGAGGCATGGCCAAGCAGAAGTCAGAGGGATATCAGCTAGGCCACGGATGGAGGGAGGGCTGCAAACAGGGGGACTCCTGCACAGGGTTCAAGGTCAAGGCACCAGTGGAGCTGAAATTCCTGGGTCTGTCACTCAGCTGGTAGTGCGCTTGCTTGCCTGGCATGCACAAAGCTCTGGGCCCAGTGCTCAGCACAATGCCGCAGGCAGAGCGGTGCCCTGCCTGTACTCTCAGCACTCAGCAGGAGGACGTAGGAGGAATCCCCTCAGCTACATACTAAGTGTGAGACCAGCCTGGACTAAAGGAGACCTCGCCTCCAAACAAACAAATAAACAAGCTGTTCGTGGGCACGATATTCTGGGGAAGAAGTTTGAAACTTTTCTTGTTTTTAGAACTCTTTATCCTGGAAAGGGAAGGACTACAGTGGAAGAAGACCTTACATTTAACGCAACAGGGGACATTCTGGAGAGAGAGGAGACTTAGGTTTTGAAGACGGAGAAAGCTTGATGTAGGGGAGGGTCTTCATCACTTTTCCCTAAGGATAGAAGACGTGAGCAGCATTTATTTTAAAATCTGCTTCAGATTATAACCAAGAGAAAAAGCTCACACTGCAATGTATTTTAAATGGAAATGCTTGGCGTTTAACCCTGTCTTCATGGGGCACACCAAGCTCCAGGAACACTCTGTGTCTTCCCTTCTACATATCTCTGCAAAAACAGTTTTACTGCATTCAAGGCAATGTCCTCTGTTGATACTGGTCCAGTCAGTCTTAGTCCCTTTGGTATTTGGAGCACATAATATTCCAGAATATGCGGCCTGGAGGCCCTCGGACAGTTACCTCTCGTTGGTGGACATGCTTCCTTAGGTGCAAGGCAAACTGCTGCTATCCACTCAGGGAGAAATGTCTGGGTGACTGGGGAGGGAGCCTCACAGAGGTCACAAAGGATCAGCAGGCAGTTATCATTTTCCTTCATGAATATGAATGATCTACCTTTTTTTCCAGGAATCAAAAGACTCCAAAATCTCAGGAACTCCTCCTAATCTTTCCGTCTGGTGTAAGACTCAAATTCTAGGCTCCCTGTGCTCCCTGAAGTAGCCTAGCCTGGTGCTCAAAACCAACCACAGACTCTCCTCTGGGTTCTTCACTGACACTGGCCCAGAGGTACCTCCACCCTGGGGGGAACAGCCAACCTAATGCTGAGAGGGCCTGTCTACCATGGGAGGATCCTGCCTCCACAGAAAGGCTTAGGGGTCCTGGACCTTCTTGGGAGACAGCTCAGGGCTTCACCACTCTCCTTTCTGAAAGTAAATTCGGTCACCCATACCAGATTCCAGGGCCAGGCCCCTGGCAGAACCTGTTGGTCTGCTTGCAGCCTGGCCCTGGGAAACCAGGCTTGTTTGCGATTTCAATAGTAAGTTACATAATAGACCCGACTTGCTGTTTGGCATGTCGTATGCACCCATCCGGATTCATGTGGGGATCCTAGGCCTGATAGCATGGCTTCAAGAAGGATTTGTGGATCCCTTTTTTCAAAATTAGGGTGCAGAGGGTTGATGCAAAGCATGACGTAGTTGGGCACATGCCCAGAGACTCTAGTCTGCCCGGGGTTCTCTCTGCCTGTGTGTCAGCAGAGGTAGCCTTCCTTGGGTCTCCACCTGTTGCAGTGACCACCCTTGACCTTCTTTCCTGGAACATCTGTTGTCTGCCGTACTGCTAGCTAGTTTCCTTTTCTGCTGACCCAGAAGTACCAACACAGACTGTGCCTTCAAGCCCAGCAGCTTTGTAAAATGCAGATGCCCAGGTACAGTCTACACCCTATGGTTCAGCGACCCCAGAACCCATGCTCTGCCAAGTCTTCATCATGCTCTCCCACTGCTTGCCCCAGGTACTTGGGGAAAACACCCAGTTTTAGTTCTCCTGCCCCATGAGTAAATAACCAATCTTTCCCCTCTAAGCAGTGATTAAGAAAAGCAAGCAAGATCTAAACCCGACTCAAGAATCAACAAAGGAGAAGGCCAAGTGGCTGTTGGCTGGTGCTCTGGGCTGGGCATTGGCACCAGTGCCAAGGAGACCATCCTGCCATCAATGATTGTGCTCAGCTAACCACACCACCTGTTACATCATAACCACAAGCTCAAAGACTATGAATCAGCAGACTGGGGCTTACAGCAGCTCAGAGGCAGTGTCCTGAAGTGGGCATGTGGCTCAGGGCAGGTCCTACGTCAGCAGAGCAGGGTGGGCTTGGGGTCTGCATTCCTGCCCACTCCCAAAAGCTGCCACAGCAGGATCATGCTGGGAGGGCTCAGGGTGCCTCACCGGCCTGGCTCACGCCTTACACAGGAGGAAATAAGAATGCCTCCAGAGCCACGCCAGGAACCAGACCTCCTTCACCACAGTCCTGAGTGACAGCTTCTCACACCTGTTAAATATTTTAATGACTAATGGGTTTTGTTTGGTTATCGTTTGTTTGTTTTTCAAATTTAAGGCAAAACTCAGGTGTGTGTTCAGAAGTCATTTTCTCTTTCAAAAAGATAAGGATACTACCGATTGATGCAACTTTTTTTGTCTGGGAAGTCAGTGGTGAGGTGTAATACTTTATGCTCATTGGCTGTGTGGTTCTGAGCTGAGTGACCTAATTGTTCTGTGTTTCTTTAATGCTCCTATGAAATGTGGAGCACAGTGGAGCCTGCCTAGAGAGCTGCTGGGAAAATTAAACTCACTAGTACACCCAATAAAGCCTACTCCACACTAAGCACACACTATAGAAGCCCTCTCTGAACGTCCCTTGGTCAGGTTATTGCTGTTACCTCCTCCTTCCTCTTCCTCTCTAGGGTATGGGAAGGGACATGTGTACAAACACATCAGGCATCATCAGTGTGGATCAGTCACAGGCTTGGGTGAACAGGAACTGGACTATATCTTGGTAACTGTGGCAAGTTTAAAGATGGGCACTGGGGTGAAGGTCCCTGCTGTCACTCGCAATCTCTCTGGCTCTCAAATGGCCAGTGTCCCACGAGTCACTGAGAGTAAAGAAGCTACTTCCACGATTCCTTCTGCTTTATGTAGAAGAGATTGTGGGTTCATGGGGCTGTACCCCAATTCCTTAAGGGTTTGAGTGGATGGAAGCTGAAATGGGACTCGATGCCCCCCACCTGCCTGCCTCCTGCTTTGAGGTCCAGGATGAGCAGTGCTGTTGGAAAGCTGAGTGATGTTACTGAAGATTGTAGACCTCAGCCCCAGCCACCCCAGTTAACCGCAGAGCCTCCCAGTCCTCATCTGCCTGGGGTGAAGATCCTTACCTGTGTCTCAGCTCCGCTCACATGGTCATGTCACCCAGTATCTCTGAGACTCAGAATGAAAAGGCATTAATTAAAGCTCCATAATTATTGTCACCATTACGGATGCCATTTAAGTCGATGAAATCCTCCATCTACCTGGCCTTCTGTGGACAAGATGGGGAAGCACAATGCAGAAGGTCAGGACACCAGGATTGCTCTTCCCTGGGACCAATACAGGATAGATGTCACAGTGGAGGATGCCTGGCTGAACACGACACATTTTAGTCAATGCAGAGATGGCCTTTGTTCCCATAGGTCTTGAGCACCCTAGTTCCTCCTAGACAATCTCAGTCACTAACCTGGCTGCCAAGCATCCTAATGTAGGTGTGGCCTTCTCTGGCCTTCCCCTAAATTATTCATTCATTCAACAGATGTTACCTGAGTTACTCAGTGACAAGATGAGTCATCTGGAAGCCTGGAGCATGGTGTCACTGAGGGGAGAGAAGCAGGTTAATGACTGTTATGTAAGCTACACGAGACAGACACTGTAGGTGCTGTGCAGACTCTGCATTGGAGGTTGGGGCCACAGCACCCTCAGACTGGAAACTTCTGGAGGAGCCCGCACTAGAGCAGGCCCTCAAGGATCCTCAGCGGAGGACACACAGCAATGACCTTAGTGGCTGCTTAACCTCTAGCCTTCTGCTGAGCTAGGTGATGCTTCACAGTGTTCAAATTGTATTAGGAAGTTGAAAGATACATGCAGTGAGAGGCCTCACTCCCAAGGACCCCTGCCCCCACCTCCTTCATCACTCTTGGTCCTCAATGCCCGTCTTCCTATTTCTTCACATAAAAGCATATGTTACTATCCCTCCCTTTCTATGTAGCTCTGCGCTTGTTTCTTCCCTTTGAGCCCCAGAGATTTCCCCCTCGATGTCTGCAGGCAATCTCCCTTAATTCTTTTCTGACAGCTTCATATTCTTCAAACGGACCTGGAAGGGTTACATCTGAGTCGTCCTCCATCTTCTGTGCTCATGAGCGATGCCACCGCGAGTGGTCCTGTGCACATGTCGTTCTGCAGATGCACTGATGTCACATTAAAGGATTGGGGCTGCTGAGATGTGTGTATCCGTGACTACGGTACACCACACCGCCTGTCCTCCTGAGGTGCTGCATCACCCCCTACATCTGCCAGCAGCTGTGAAAGCAGTTGCTGCCGGAGCATCTCAGCACATGCCTTCTACCTCCCCTGTGTGTGCCTGTCTACCAGGAGAGTGTTTCGACTGTGAGTTTCTTACTGGAGTGAAGAAAAGCCGTTTAAACACATGCCTTGAGAGGGTGGCTGTCAGGTTATCCATTCTTTGTCCATATAAACAACCAACGTCAACTATAGAGAATGTGATGACACCAGCCACGAGACATGGCTCTTTAGCTGAGTTTTTCCTTTCTGGCGACAGTTGAACTTTGGATGGAGCGGCCCTACTGAGGGTCATAGGGAGTTGGTCTCTTCTGTATCTGTGCAATTAGGATTTTGTGGCTGGCGAAATCAATAAACACAGAAAGCCTACTCATGATACTGTTCTAGGCATCTTCTGGGGTTAGAGCCAAAACTGCTAGTGAACCAGATGTGGAGGTGAAAGACATAGGTTTTAAGGTAGTGGCTGGCACACCTGGGACATAGAGTAGGCTTCATCTGAAAAGGGAAGAGTAAGGAGGAGCTGGTTCTGGAGAGAAGGGATTCTATTACAGGGACATGGTGATTTAGAAGGGTCCACAGGCATCTCAGCATAGTGCCCGGCAGACATTCCTGTGGGTCTGGGAAGAGAGAGGTGGGGCTGGAGCTTAGGTTGAGGGGCAGCATAGAGATAAGCTCAAAACCGCTAACCTGGAGGAGAAAGGTGGAGAGGAGATCTGATCTGGAACAAAGCCCACAGTTGGCCTGCTGAGAGCTAGGGGGAGAAACCCAGAAGAGGAGATGGAGATGCAGCTGCCCAACAAGGAATGTGACAGCCAGGATCCAGAGCCAATGAGAGATGGCCTAAGGAGGGAGAGGTCACCATCGCCCTCAGACTATTGATGGGAGATGAAATGAGGCTGCAATGAGCACATAATCTACGTGTAAGAAATCACAGCACTTCTATACACGAGTTAGAAAGAACTAGCAAGGAGGGACAGACCCAGGATAGAGGGACGGAGAAGGCAGGGTTCTGTGGTCCTGTCTGAGATGGTGAATGAGCACACTGATGACGGGCCCAAGAGACAGTGGAGCAGAAACCCAGCAGGGTCACCCAATGACAGGTTCAAGATAGAGATATCCACAGGACAGGCGGGTACATATAAAAGGCCCCCTCTCCCAACCTGCCTGGGCGCAGACCAGTAATCTGCAGGTGTTTCAGGACTCCCAGGAGACCATGCTTTCTAGGATTCCAGATGACAAGGATGTGAGCATGTGCGGGCTGTGAAGAGTAGGGCAAGCACAGCTGGCTGTGGGTTGGTGGAGGAGACTGCCGCTACTTACTGCGGATTTCCTGGCACAGATCTGATGGCTTGTGGCAATTTCATGGTTCCTTTTCATTTCCAAGTACAGTAGGGTTTCCCCACCTCCAGGCCCTTGGAGCCATGTCCAGGTTGTCCCTACCCCTGTGCCGTGTGTAAACAAGCTCTTCCGCTGGCTTGGGTACCTCTGATTCTTCAATTATGCTCTAGAGACAGAAAGCACTTTATTTCAGGGCACAGCCTAAGAAATAAAGACCATGAAGAAGGGAGACCTCCCATGTTGAGGGTTACTTATGCCCCTGGTTCAGATCAGTTCATATCAAAACCAAGTGGTCTGTCCCAGCCCTCGGCGATGCCTGGTAGAAAAGCTGCGTGCTGCGGCAGCTTGTCATGGCCCTACTGCCTCCACCCCTTACTCTACGCAGGAGAGCAGCCACCTCTTTTGACCACGGCCAGGCTGCCTACTTGATCTCAATGGAATGGTCAAGTTTGGCTTCTGGAACCTTCCATGGGAAAGCTCACCAGGTTTGGAATTAAGGAAATACATGGGCGTTAGGTCTGAGAAAGAGGAAAAGAGAAGGAAATACATGGGCGTTAGGTCTGAGAAAGAGGAAAAGAGAAGGAAGAGGAAGAGCTATGATAAACACCCACTGCTGCCTCAGGCACTGCTCTGGAAGCTTCCCATCTTATATTTGCCAAATCCAAATCTGACTACAGAAGAGAAAGCCAAACGTTTTAGAAAAGGCTTTCTCAGGGGCGGAAAGCAAGAAGATGAACCAGAACCATACCTTTGCAAACAGTAGGTGCTTAAGCAATTATTTTCTGAGTGGATAAATCAATGAACACAGAGGCAGCTGTGTGGGGCGGTGCTGGCTTCGCAGTCCGAGGACTTTGGACATGTGTACCCATGAGCCAAAGTCATCCCAGAGGGGAAAGTGGCTAGACCATTTCTTTAAAAATTCATTCACCCTCAGCCAAGACCACAGTGCTCTACCAGGTTTCCTGTCAGCCTTCACATTGCTGGGGTCAAAAGTGAGGAGGTATTTTGAAACTATGAAAAGTGTTGGCTACATCTCTGGCTTCCTAGCCCTCTGCCCATGTCCTCTGTGATCCGTGCCCCCTGCCTTAGAAGCCAAGGGGCTGAGAGGGCTTGCCACGTAGTCAATAACGGTGATGATGGTCACAGATGCCAGGCAGACACTCTTCTAAGCATTATTCTGGTGTTAGTGTCTTGAATCTTCCCCCATAGCCTGCCTTTATTCACTGTTCAGTTCAGAACACCAAGGAAGATCCAGACCCCCCAACCCCAAGTCCGCATACCAAGTGTGCTGGGAACTAGGACTTAAAGAGTCAGAGTAGCTTCACAGAGCTGCTTGTCATTCCTCTGCTGTCCTCACTGCCTTGATCCAGCACACTACCTTAGAGCCATTCACTGTACGGCCTCCCTTCTCTCCCTCTCTTTTCCCTCCCTCCATACACCCACCAAGCCACTCTCCATTGATGCATGTTGTCCGGGCACTAATGAATCTCATATGTTGCTACTGATTGGGCAACAGTCCAAAGAAGGCACTAGCAAAGGGAAGGAAGGGTATTGGCTAGGCTGTCTTGTAGATTAGACAGACATGTGGAGGAAGCAGGAACCAGCTGAGGGAGACTGGCTGGGTCCTCTGCGGTGACAGGACCCCTAGATGGTTTCGCTGCTGCCTTCTCTGCTGCTATTTTTCTGACCTTATCCCAACAGCCTTGCCTCTCTGCTCCACGTTGCATGCCACTCTGGCACTATCTCGGAAAGCTCTCTCATCCTAGTTACCCTTTCCCCATACATCACCTTAGTTCTAGAGAAGACTGCACCCTTTCCAAAGCACAAACTTGATTTATGGAAGAAAAGCAATTGGGCTTTCTGTGACAAATTACCTGAACAAGAATGACATAAGGCCTTGATCACACTGATTAGTAGAATTATAACCAAATACATCCCATCTTCCAGAAGCTTAGCTATCCACACACTATATGACAGGTGATGCCTGCTTCTGAGACAGCCTGTTGTGAATTTGCAACTCGGAGCTCTTTCTTGATCTTGTTTTCACCAGCATAAAATCAACTGTCAGCACACAAGCCACTGCCAGGAGACCATGCGACTGACTACATAATGAAGTCTTTGTGTTCCCATCTGGGGCAGAAGAAAGGAGAGCAGCTTTGATCAATAAATAATATGCACAGTAGTTGGGGCTTTCCAAAACAGCCACTGTACACAGCCCTGAGATCGGCTGTGCAAAGCCACACTTGCTTGGCATTTCTTCCCACTGCATTTGATCTACCTAAGCCTCTATAGAATTGCTGCCTGCAAAAGCAGAGTGGAAGGCTCAGAAATCAGGGTGAAAGAAAGAAGAAGCAAGGTTGATTTTTTCCTTCATAGTTTGAAGCCTAGATACTGTTTGTAGCACCTATGTTGAATGCACGCCTTGGAGTCCCTTCTTCCCTTTAGGACAGGCTTGGTCAACCAGATGTTCTCTGGGACAAAAACAGTAAGTAGTTTTGGTGAACCATGGCAGTAGTTAGCACTGCCCACTGATATCCATTGTAGTTTCTTTGCAGCTCATGAAGCATTGGCTTTCTGGCCCTTTGTTATGGGAGTCCCCGCATGGCAAGGTCTGTGTTTGCAATGTCGGCAACAGCTATGCAGAACATCACATGCAGAGGTGAGACTCTTCTGTATTTATACCCTCCTATAGTGACCCGCTTTACCTGTCCTGGTCCCAGAATGAGAGCAAAGGAAACCATAGAACTCATGATCACCTCAGAAGGCATGCCGAACAAGCAGGAGACAAGTGAGTAGGCCTCTGTTGGGCTCTGCAATATCAGGCATCCAAGCCTACACTGGACACTTGAAATGTACTGGGTGGTCCTACAATCTTCAGCAATTGGAAAGGAACTCATTTTTGGCTCAGAACATCCACTGAGGTTACTCCCACTTGACAGATTGGATACCAAGGCAAAAAATAATGTGAGGAAATAGAGCAGGGGTCCATGAACATGTGTCCATCAACTCTATATCACTATGGAAAAATACCTGTGGTAAGAGACTCAATGAGGAAAAAGCAACTTTGGCTCTGTGCCAGAGGTTTCAGTCCACGGTTAGTTGGTTCCGATGTTTTGGCATGCAGAGAGATGCCATAGCCTAGGAAGAGCATGTGGCAGAGGAAACTACTTATGTCGGGGCAGCCAGAAGACAGAAAGAGAAAGGAAGAGATGAGTCCTAGAATCTTGAAGGTCACCTCCCTCATGAACTCATGAGTGGTGTGATATTGTCAATTTGGCAAGATTGAAAATGTAGGAGACAAAATTCCTACCATGCCTGTGAGGAAACTTCTAGACTATGTTAAATAATGGTGGACGACACCATTTCATGCCCTGGGGTCCCAGGCTGAATTAAAAGGGAACACCAGAATTCATCTCTCTCTGATCCCTGACTGGAAATTCAATGTGACGCCGCCTCATGCTCCTGCATTTATACCCTTGCACCCCCATAGCGGACTGTACAGCAATTTCTCCCACTGGGTCCCACCTCGCCAAGGATCTGTTATGTTCAGTAGTGCCACTGGCTGGAGACTGTGAGAAACATGGACTCTTACCGCATAATAAAAGCCCTGGAGACTCAGAGTGCGCAGAGGGAGGCAGTTCGTTTCATGGTTTTGCAAAGCAACATTTCAGCTTAGAGTGAAGGGCACATTGACTGAACACAGAATGCAGTTTTTATAGCCCTAATGGGGATTCTTTCTTCCCTTTCTTCTTTGACTGAGTCATCAGGAGGATACTATCTTACATGTTGTCCGGGTCTTATCTTTCCCTCTTGCCCTAGTGTTTGTCTGTTCCTTAACAGTGACCCTGTGTGTAGGTTCATCCCTACAGTTTGCATCCTGTTTACGTTAAAGCTTATCAGGTTCATGCAGGCATTAGAGGGAAGCTTGGCTGTTTTTTGTTTTTTGTTTTACTCTGATTTATTAGTTTAGGTTGGGAGTGGTGACTGGGCTGCTATAGTTTGGGATGTTGCTTAAGTCTAGTGTTTCTGTTCATCTATAATGGGCCCTAAGATGACTCCTAACAGCTTTGACAATGGAGCATTATTTTTGTTGTTGTTATTGTTGTTATAGGGAGCAAGACTCTAACACATGGATCTTTGAGGGACATTCAATACTCAGGCTATAGTGTTGTTTTATATTCCTAATTGTGCACCGAGGTGGCAAAGACATTTCCTTGCTCCTAGAAACTAGTGTGCATTGGAAAATGTGGCTATACATCCAACGATAAACAGGATACGTAAAGTACACTCATCTCTGGAAAGTTTAAAACAGTGCAAGAGCCCCATGGAGTCCCTGACTATGTCCTGGGCTTCCCAGAGCCGGGATTCCATGGGATCAGCCTAAGCTACTAGTTGCTGTGAGCAGGAAATAGCATATCCCTGCCATAAAAAAAAAAAAAAAAAAGGACATCAGCCATCCAAGGTACAAATTGCATTCTCTAGAGCACCACAGAGGACATGCCCAGGAGCTCCACTTGACAGTGTCCTTCTGCTTCCTGGGCCCGGAGAAAGCACTTCTACTTACAGTCATATCTGAAGACACAGTCCTCTAGCTTTGAAAATGTCGAAACTCTAGACATGCTGTGGGCTCAGCCTACACTGAGTTTTGGTCCATACGCTCTCGTCCTAGCTTTATCAATTTGTTCAAGAGATCTAATGTCTCTGTTATTCTTCTTGTTCTTTTTGTTTGTTTGGTTTGGTTTTTTGGGCCAGCGTCTCTATACATAGCCCTAGCTGTTCCAGAACTCACTCTGTAGACCAGGCTGGCCTCAAACTGAGAGAGATCCACCTGCCTCTGTTGAGATTAAAGGTGTACGCCACTACTGCCCACCATTATTTGTTCTTGAAAGGCTGAAGGTATAAAGGATCTCAGAAGAGCACAAGTCTATTTTCCTTATGTTTAAGATGAGTGAAGGGTGGATGCTGGTACGTTCCTGGCCAGGATCTATTCACAGGGTCTAGCCCTCCGTGAATGAGAAAGAGAGCTATGGGTGCTAAGGGACAGACCTGAGACAGATGACAACTGTCCTAGAAGAGGTCACATCTGGACACAGTTAGCAAATACAAGATGGCTTGTCCGTGTAGATGCTGGTATGCCTCTTCCAGGGGTCCCACAGAGTGTAGACGGCAGCGTGTCTCCAGGAAAGCAGATGTCCAATCTGATACGCTTTGATGGCAGCACTCCTGGTAGGTCTTTTCTCAGCCCCAGTGAATTCTCGCTCCGGTATTACTTACCTCAAGGACAGTCATCTTCAAAGGCATTTGCTAGCCAAGGATATCTGAATTAATCATAAGGTTACACACCCTGGATTCTTCCTTCCAGCCCAGGCTTTAAAGCACAGCTCAACACTCAGGAATGAAACCTAGATGTAAAAGTACACATGG
Source organism: Pachyuromys duprasi (assembly GCA_028658305.1). Classification (NCBI taxonomy): domain Eukaryota; kingdom Metazoa; phylum Chordata; class Mammalia; order Rodentia; family Muridae; genus Pachyuromys; species Pachyuromys duprasi. Next base: position 39,869,279 of record CM053767.1, on the reverse strand, counting down.
CCTCCACAAAAAAAAGAATATTTGCACACAAAAAACTGAGCTGAAATGAATCAGGCTTTTCTGTATTCATCTCTCTAACAAGGGCTCTTTGGGCATGAATATAAACTCCAAGAGTAAAAGCCGGGGCTGGGCACAGATCTTCATTATGTGTGCTTTGCTTCCTTTCTGACCTGGGAGGCTAGAGCAGAATTCTTCAACACTGGGTGTCCCAGGTTTTGCATCTTTCTATGCTTTTTTCTCAAAGCTGAAAGCAGACGTAGCATTGGCATCATGCAATAGATGAGCTCAGAGCAATAGCTTCTGAGGTCAGCCGGAGCCAGGCGCAACCACAAGGATGCTGCTGGACATCTGGGGACACATCTGTAGTATCTGGAACCTTTGATCCTTGATGTACTTTATTCAACTCATTGAGTAAGGCAAAGCCCTCACAGTTCCGCTCCAGTGATGATGAGATTTAACTTTCTCATCTGGTGGTTTGGGTCCAGTTTTCTGGTAAAGAATGGATCTACCAATTCTACAAACTGTGGTCTACAATTCTCTTTGGAGAAAGCTTTTCTCTTTTGGTTTGGGGTTTTTGTTGTTGTTTGACCGCCCTACTATGAGCTGCTTCGGCTGTGCTTCAAGATGCCTTAGACACAACTCAACACATAAGTTTCCTCCTAAAGAGGCTGGAGGGTTTTCCATCATGTGCCTGTCAAGAAGAAGCAAGAAGACCATAGCTAGCTTGTCAGCCTGGCCTTCCGCTCCCTGAGGCCAGGCATACCTTCTGTATATGTTGCTTAGCAGCTTGTGACATCAGTTCTCCTCCAAAACCCCACACCTGGTGGTGTGGTTGTATGGGTGAAGTATAAGGTGGCATGTGGCACCTGGTATGTACATTAATTGCTATTATGAATTCCTGGCTAGTTGGTCTATGTGGTTCTCCATTTGGTACTTGGTGATCTTGTACCTGTTAGTGTTTATGGCTGTTATAAGGCAAATTACCTAGGCTGCTTCTGATCCTGGGAGCTGTGATGAGGTTGGGGTGGGAACCTGCAGGGGACAGGAGTTCTCTTCTAGACAGAGACTTCCAAGAGAGGCTGGATTGCAAGCCTCACGGAGTGAAATGCACAGCTCCTATCAACCTGTGGGCCACTGTTTCCAGGGGACTGGGCACCTTCTGGAGAAAAACTAGATTTTGTGATGATTAGTCTTTATTGTCAACCTGATAGGTTTACAAGCCCAGTGAAAACACAACCCTATGCCATCATTAAGGGTACTAACTGCCAACGGAAGACCCATCCTGACCTGAAAGCAGGTGGTATTATTCCATGGACTATGGCTCTAGAGAAACAAAAAAGTTGTTTCTATGGCGAGCATGATGGCACCACACCTTTAATCCTAGCACTCAGGAGGCAGAGGTACAAGGGTTTCTGTGAGTTCGAGGCCAGCCTGTTCTACAGCCTGTTCCATTATGACCATGTTCAAAGAAATGACAGGGTGGGGCAGAGGTCCAGCTCTCCTCTCTGTGCTCCCGGATTGGCTTGTGAGCAATTGCAGCATGTTCCTGCCCTCACGCCTTCCTAAAGTCACTTCCTGTTACACCGGTGAGAAAAAACACAAACGAGTCTGTTCATCGCCAATTGATGGCTTTCCTCCCTCATCGCTTCTGACCTGTGCACTCACAGTTGAGTCAGCAGGGACAGCATCATTAATGCGAAAAGGAGAAAGGAATTGTCCTCAGTGATCCTGCCAGAGCAGTTACAGAGGCCGCATATGAAGGCCCCTAAAGCATTCGCAGACCACACATGTCTGATGGGATGGGTCCGTGAGGAAGGTCACAGCCTCACATGTGATCTGCCACAGGGAAGAACAGCCCGCCCCCTCCCCAACACACACACACACGATAGATGTTGGCTTCGTTACTGTAATTCCATACCCAGGGTCTTGAACACCTTCTCTTTCATGGCTGGGTGTTTCCTCTCTCTTTTATTAACATGATCTTAAAATGCACACATTATTTTCCTAGTTTCATTTCTTTTCTTCTCCAGGTTAAATTCTGGCTCTCTAATTAGAACATGGGCATATGTGAGACAATCCTCAGGGAAGTTTTATTGCTCTCATTTTCTGCAAAATGGCCCTATTTTTCAAGAGACAGAGTCTCTCGCTGCTCAGTCTCCCTCAGTGATAATCAGTGTAATTGTGCCAAGGTTTTATTTAGTTCTGTGTGGGGACCAAACTTTAGCTGAATAAACACAATGAATGACCAAACTCAGACTAGAAAAATACAGGATTTGGCTCATTTTTTTAACAATGTTTGTCAGGCATTCATTTCTAGTGTTGCTCCTAACCTTGACGAAGACTTATTTTCTCCATCCTATTGTAACATCTTATACGTAAAACACCCTGATCATATTCACTTGATAATTATACGAGAGACCTACATATATCTCATGGGCTTCAAATAATGCTTCACCAAGACTCACATGGAATGATGGACAACACTGAAGAGAGGTAATGAAGAGAGAACCAAGGGGGGTGGGGGATCAGGCTCAGCTGTGGACACAGAGAAGCCACATGGGACACAGCCAAGGCAGACACAGCTAACAACACATTGGCAGCCAGGAAAACAACAGCAATCTGTTGTAAAAGAAGGAACCAAAGAGATGGCAAGGCCCACAAGATAAGCAGTACTGGCTCTTGAGCTGGGTTCCCCCTTCCCACATCTATTCCACCCCATGAAGAGGACAGTTCACAGTAGGGTTCTCTCATGTAAAATGTGATCCCAATTGTCAGAGGAGGCCCTGGTGCAGATGAGGCAGACACCACATCTACCTTGTCAACAGACACACGCAGTGCCTTTCCCTGCAGATGGGAACTCACCACAGATGATGGCCATGATGCTACAGTGTGAGGCACCAGCTTTCCTCTGATGGCATCCCCAGACCATGACTCATTTTTCCCTGTTGGGGGAACCAGAAAGGTCCCGAGTACACACATTCACATCCACGGCTGAGGGATCTCCCTGGCCTCCCAGAGCAGGACCTGATGCCCAGCTTTCCTTGGCTTGTTGAGACCTCCCAACACTGGCTTTAGCTCTGATGGCGCTTGAGCCAAAGCACAGAGCCTTAAAGACTCCATTTTATATCCTATTTTCTCGACTTAGCTCTTCCTCCAGGCAGGAATCATAGCCCTGCCCTAGGCTCTAGCATTCCCCAGGACCTACAGAGTTCCGGCTCAAGCACATCGCCACATACATCTCTTCTACTCTTATCGTGACATCAGTCTGGATGCTGTGTGGGCCCTGGTTGTCTACCCCTTCCTTTCAGCCTCAGTTTTCATTCTGAAAGGCATTCTGAAGACTATTCCTTCTTCACATATCCCTTTTCCTGAGTGGCTAGGAGATCTTTGCGCAAGAAGCCCTTCTTTTTTCTGTCATCAGCACCTCCAACGCATGCTCAGCTTTGCCTCCGGCCCAGCTGTCTTAGCCATTTGGTGTTGCTATAACAGAGTACCTGGAGCTGGGTACTTTATTTTAAGAAGAGGTTTATTTATCCTATGGTTGGTTCTAGAGATTTCAGGTCATGGTGCAGGCATCTGCTAGCTGTGGTAAGGGCCTCCTGGCAGATGATACCACAGAGGAAGGATTGTAAGTCAAACAGATCACATGGCAAGATAGGAAGCCAGAGGCTGAGGAGGCTATACTCACTCATTTCATAACACTGGAATCATTCACCTGCACGCAAACCAGTTTGTCCTAGGAGAACAGAATCAGTCAACTCCTAAGAACGGTGCCAAGCCCACAGGATCCAATGTTAGTGTGCAGGTGAGTCTGCTGGCTTGCCCTCAGGGACCCAGCAATTGTTTATAAAATCACCTATGGCCACCAAGTGGGTCAGGTATGCTCAGCCCAATAAAAGGACTCCTACCTCAGCTCTCTCTCTCTCTGTCCCTCCCCCTCTGTTCCTACTTTTCTCTCTCTTCCTTTCTGTCCCTCATGGCTCTGCCCGTTTGCCTGCTTACATGTCCACTCCTCAGCCTCTACCCCTTCTTCAGGCCCTCTCTCCCCTCTTTCCCCCAATAAACTTCTGTATTCCAGATCTCTTACATGGCATAATTCCTCGGGGCATACCCTGGCATGGGCCTGCCATGCTTCCCCCCACCTCTGCCTTGCTGCAATTTACACTTCATAACACCCAGTGTCTCCTACTAGGCTCACTCCCTTCTTAAGCTACCCCCTCACCACCACGCTGCAGGCTGAACTTCAGCACAGGAACCTCTGGGGATCATCTCAGCTTTCTAGTTCCTAAAACGTACCCGACTTCCGCTTGGCTTACTGGGATGTCGTTGAATGAGCTATGGTTTAACGTGGGCTATCCCAACAATGTCTTCTGGCACATGCTCACTTTATTACATGATTTTCATGTGACATCAGGCTCAAGAGAGAATGTCAGATGTCACTGATATTCTTGACAGTGCAGAAACCATTTTCAACTTGAGCACAAGTTAAGGGAGAGTTTCCCGGTTTCAGACATACTCTTTGCCATTAAGCCAAATCATAGAACTGTTTATTGAGAAGTCACATTTAATTATTTGGCTGAACTTTATCTACAGAGGTCTATGCCCCTTGATCTAATTTCAGGATTCAACGATTTTTGTATTTTCCTCTATTTCTTTACTTTTTCTACCATTGATATAATTCAATGGACAAATTGATGATTTCCCCTCTAAAAGTGGCTACTTTATGTTTTTGTTTCAAATTTTACATCTTACATCTCGTGTAAATATTGTATTCTCATTTGCCTTCATGGCTCCATATACTTATTCTATACGACTCTGGTGACTCAGAAATATTAAGTATCTACCCCTGAGCAAGGCACCTGCCTGTTCGATCAGATAGCAAAACCAGCAACAACAAACATCTCTGCTCTTTATGGGCTTGCAATGTAGAGGAAAGAAAGCAACAACAACAGAGAAGACGCTGTGTACACTTAAAGGCAGTAAATGCTGCCAACTAAGGCCTGGGACTATCAGGCAGAGTCCTTCTCCTAGCAAGATTACATCTTTCCTTCTGCCCTAGAGAAATTCTCCACCTCTGGTGCAGAGAACAGTGTTTATTACAGTGAGTTCCTTCCCGTGGCATATAGAGGGTAAGTGCAGATCTCTATGCACCTGATAAAACATTCCCTCGGCTGAGCGAGGAACAGTCCTCTAGTCTGAACATGCTACCAATTTTCACTTTTCATAGCACTTCGCTCTCTCTCCTGTTCCTCTGATGCATATCACTACAAAGTGACTGACAGATTTTATTATACACACCTATTCATATAGTTATTGTATTTTATTATATCCAGATATAATTGATTATGATCATTTAAACCCATCCCAATCAAAACACCTGCAAACTTAACAGCACAAAGGACATGCTTTCTCTATAGACTTGTACAAACACTGTGGATATTAAATGTGTGTCAATATAGGAAAAATTCCAATTAGAACCAATTTTCCCAGCCTTGGGGAATGGCTCAAGGCTACAGTGCTTGTTTGTCATGCATGAAGTACTAGGTTCCATCCGCTGCACTGTGAAAGAACAGAAAGTATCTTTCTCAGTCACTCAAATTATGCCTGCCACAGCCACACAGCCCACAAGACCACTAAACTGTCTTCAGAGTCCTCAATTTTGCTTTTTGAATCAATTATTTCGAATGAAATGAAACTGGATTGATAATGTCTGATATCTAATTACCTTGATTTTCAGGGTTTTTTTTTTAACAAAGTTTTAACAGATGTGTACATTGAATTAACCAAGTTAAAAAAAAAAGTAGATAATAATGACCCACCCAAGAGGGTCAGACTCATTTTATCTTGTACTAGAAATTCTAGAAGACATCTGTGTGCTTATCCATTCACTGGATTAGAAAGCACTGAGAAATTGGATGGTTCTTTCTACATATCTCTTACTGAAAATTATCAGCTAGGAGGTGGTAGTACCTTTAATACCAGCACTTAGGAGGCTGAGGCAGATGGATCCCTGAGTTCAAGAACAGAGTGAGAACCAGACAGTCAGGACTACACAGAGACACCCCTGTCTTGGAAAACCAAAACCTTTCATCCTCTGCTTGGTCATGTCAGGTTCTGTGGCTATCACTATTTATATCTCCTTGTAATTGAGTTCAGGCCTTGCAAAGCTGTGTCTGGACGGAACTCTTCTTGTCTGCTTATCTCACACAGAGGACTGGAAGCCTTTTCCAAATGCTCTCTCGTCTCTGGCCAGAAGTCCTGTGCAATTATTAATTAATGCTTCTTGCACTGCTGTCCTGGGTCATTACCCCTAGATGAGGAAACAGGAGTCTCTTAAATGTCATTACCACTTAGGTTCGAACTCCAGGCCTCTGGTGTCATGCTCTCCTGCTATGCCCAGCCACCCTGGCACAGAAACCAGCCATTCTTTGGTATGGCTTTGGTACATCCCCTCCATTGTGACCCCTCCCACACAAGGACTACAATGACCCCAAAGTCCCGGGCCCCCCCACATGCTGCCTGCTCTCTGTGGGTACCACCCCACAGTCCCCACTCCCTGTGTCTTCTCTGAATTGTTAGCTCCCAGTCTTGGTCTTTTCCCCGTGTCCTCACCAGCTGTCCTCCTGCCCCAGTGTCTTTTGCCTTCTACCCTCCTGTCCAGACTCTGTCCCAGAAACCCTCCGTGGTTTCTGCTTTGCTGAGGAACATAGAAGGCTAGTAATTACTGACCACAGTAGACTGCCTACTTCTTGTCTAGCCCTGAGGATGCCTGTGTGCCTGATCCACCCTCTCTTCTCTGGCTTCTTCTGAGCCTCCTCTGCCTTTTTTTTTTTTCTACCTCTCTGTTGTAGCTCCAGCTTGCTTCCTCGGCTCAAAGCAAGCCTTGCTTCTGGAGGAAGGTCTCTGGGAACAGGAAGCTGTTGATGTTCCACCACTCAAGGGTACCTTAGTTCCATTTTGTAAACTGTCAGGCCTTTTACTCAGGATCACTAGGCTACAGTGAGTCCAGAACAGGACTCCAGCCCCGTCTTCACTCAGAAACCCAGGACTCTTCAGAATCTTAAACGACCCAATTCAAAGGCTTTCTACCTTCCCTTTCTTCCAGTTCCTGGACCAGCTGTAACTTTTCAGGACATGCAGAAAGTATTTAAAACAATGAGGCAGCACTTGCCGAACGTGCGCAAGACCCTGAATTCAACCTCCAGCACCCTAAAAATTAAAGTGCTCCCTGCCTTCTGTCTGCCTGTCCCTCTGTCCTCTGAGTCCTCCAGACTTCACCTTGACCTTACAGAACAAGCTAACCAGGCCTCCACATCAGAGTGCTCAAAAGGCAGCGTAGGAAGGTGAACAATGGCTTTTTCAGGTCTCATCTGTTTCCTATAAAAAAGGAAATGGTGAAGTGTTTGGAGAGCTCAAATAAAAGCCCTCTAATGCTTTAGAATAAACAAGAGGTTGGAAACTTGACCTGCCTTCTCACCACCTGCCAAATGCACTTTTACTCGCTTATGTACAATGTGTTTTTCCAGGGGAGCGTGTGAGTCACCTGGCCTATCCTTCTGATGTCTCTGGAGTGATAGAAAACTACCTGTGCTGGTAGCCTCCACAGCCCCGCCCCTGGGGCGAGTATGCAGAAGTGGAAAGCCGTGTTCTGATAACCAAAGTTTGCATCATTGATGAGGTGAGGCCCACCACGCCATGCCCCAAATGGTGATCAATACCCAGCCTGGCAGATGAAGTCATCATCTCTGTCCTGGAAGCGAGTTTCATACACAGCCAGTATACCTGAAGGCCGCCTTACTCATCACCGTTCAACTTTATCACAGTCCCCTTTTTTTCTCTACCTTTTGTCTTGTTTGTACAGTTATTCTGCCACATGGACGTAGGACAGACCCACTGTCATCCATGTCCTCAGGAACACACAGCCTCCACACTAAAGTTCTCAGAACCTTCCTGTCTCGGGAACATTCCTACTCTCTAAACATATCAGAGGTTTTGCTTATGTAGGTAATTTCTATCAAAGTTTCCTTTATTAGGAATAAAAATTGAGAATTTCCCAAGATATCCATTCACTCAAAAACAGCAATAATGAACCTATCACATATTAACATAGATTATTTTTTACGAAAAATAGTCATAGTTTCTAAGAAAGCAATTGGTTCACACAGCACAAGAAGCAGCGCAGTTTTGCTAATGTTTTTAACGTGGCAGTTTTAATGTGTTCCAAGTCATCCTCAGATCTGCTTCTCTGTTTCGCACATCGTGATAGACCTCTGTAATTAAACACAGAGGCAAGAGCTGCTTCAGTACCTTTTCTCATCATTGTGGCTATTCTTTGAAACTATTCTGAAGCCAGACAGGAGGTAATTCCTTAAAGGCTAACTGCACCTTAGAATCTGACATCAGAATTCTTCATACTCCTCATTATAATCTATAGGCTGAGCTTGCACGCTGCTAGGCGCATCCTTGGATGTTTGCATTCACTGAATCTTGTAGATCTTCTGGATAGGGCATATTTCGCTCAGTATTGAAAAGTCACGTTTGGTAACACCGCCACTGATCTCATCAGACAGTCTCCAAATGCTGTGAAACTGACAAGCTCATGCTGGTGCACACATTTTCAAAATTCGAATTTTCACACAAAATCTCAAGCGTCAATACCAAGCAATACTGTCAGTTATTTATTTGTTTGTTTGTTTCTTTATTTTAGGAGACCGTTTCTTTTTTAGAAAATGCCCATCCGAGTACCCAAACCTGGATGACCATAGTTTATCTGCTTCGTGGTGGTGGTCCAGGGAGAAAACAACCAGCATGTCCACAAGGGTACATGGGAGAGCTCCACTCACACTTTCTGTTCCATGCCACGGAAAAGTAAAAATGATGTGTAGTCGAGAGTAGAAACCTGCTGGGGTTAGTGGCTAGCACTGCTTCCCATTCTTTAAGTGGAACTGGCATTTTCCCACTTTGGTGCCTCCTGGTGAAGAATGCAGCATCGCAGAGCCGACGCCAGTGTAGCAGTTACCCCACACAGAGCAGGGGAAGAACACTTTCATCATTATCATGGCAGCGTTCTATTTAGCTCAGTAGTCATGGGAGTGTTAACAATGAAGCCATTTTGATCTCAGACCTCAGACAGGACCTTAGGGATCTCCGAACTACATGAACCACACTTTGAGAATGGCTGGACTGTGCATTCCAGACCTCAGCTCTCTGTGCTTGGCTGTGGGTTGTCCTGTTTCTTCATCACATTCTCTACTGTAACTTGACCTTCTACTGAGCACACCACGTTAAACTAAACTTTAAGGTCACCCATACCCATCTGATAGCATTTGCCCTGTTTCTGACTGTGTAGTCTGGGAAAGTTTGACATACCTTCAGCAACTTCAGTTTTCCTCACCAGTAAATGAGTGAAAGTACCTAACGTATATATAGTTAAAGACTATTAGTTCCAGGCCTTTGTTCCTGAAAGGATCTTGTTTGTAGGTACTCCCTCAGGCGGGTACCTCCTCATTTTCCCTTGGAGTCAATTCCCGACCTCTAATGCAAGGGGTCACTAAGGCAGAATTTAACAAAATTCTATTACATATTTTCTCCTCAAATGGAAATGTAATTTTATCTTTTTAGACCCATACTGCATGTAAGGCCCCAAAAATAACATGCTAGGAATGAGGAAATCCAAGCAAACCAAGAAGAACAGCCAACTAGGACCTTTGTCACCAGTTTTGCCCCTGACCTTCAGGTACCCTTCGGGTGAAACAGGGCTACAGGCAGGGCCGACCAGAACACAGGCTTGGTACTTTACGAAGACGGGCACTGGGCAGCCTCAGAGATGGTGGCTATGGAATTGATTTGATGTCTTTACATCTTTTGTCTTTAGATTTTTTTTTTAATCTTTCCCTTTGGATTAGATAATCTGCACATTTAAGGAGATGTTTTGTAGTGGTGATATGCCAGCCTGAGCGATCAAAGATGGCAGCATTCTTGTGAGCATATCACATTTCACTCTCCTGCAAGAAATCTACACGCCTTGTTTCAGAGTGCCCATCCACTGCAAAGTACCAAGTGAGCGTGCTTGGGTCACCTCTAGTCCGTCTACTGGGGACCAGTGTGCAAAGCTGTCATCATTCAAGCAAAGCCACTCCCCTGTCCTTGTGTGCCCCCATAGGTAAAAAACCATGCCAGTGTGCACCCAGCCAGGACAAGGACTGCATCTCTCACTCTGTCAGACTCAGTGGTAACTATTGGAGAGGCTGGTCTGATTTGTAAGGAGGTTAAAAAGAGCCTTGGGAACACAAAACAGGAGAGAGGCATCAGCAGGCCTAGTTTGTGGCTAGTCCCATTCTTATTAGTAATGGAGCCTCATGCTTACCATGGAGGGATACTAAATATTGAGTGGGTTCTCAGCACATTTCTTAACTCTTCTTATACTCAGTTTCCACATTTACAAAATAAGATATTTCAGACAATTATCATAATTATAACAATGTCTTGATTTGGCATGCCTATTTTTTTTCTATCTTCTACTTTCATACACAACGAAAACAAATTACAATCAAGCTTTAGAGTTTATAGTAATGTGAATAGGCCCATCAAGTTTACCAAAAATGAGACTCACAACATTTTTAGAGAAATGCAACTGTCTTTCTTTCTTAAAAATTCATTAAAAACTATGTGGGAGGAACTCAGTGCAGCCTGGCTTGTATTAGGCATAATACCTGGCCTTGCATACCTTTGACTGAGTCGTGTTGGGGGAGGGGACAACATTCATCTGCATGTTCCCAAGGAAAGGACCATGTTCTCCTTCACCCTGTGCTCTTGGAGCTGGACACAGATCTGGTGGGTGCTCAAGGACCGCTCACGGGCAAGGGCTCGTGGGAGAAGGAATGAGGTGCTAAGCACAGACCTCCTTCCGTCTTCCTCCTGTCAAAAGCAAGAGGGCAGCTGTGCACACTGTGAATGATTGATTTCTTGTTAACCCCTTGAAAACTGTGCTTTAAGCTAACAGGTATCTTAGCAACCAGGCCTCGGCGATTTTTTGCCATAGCCTTGGGAGCTGCAAGTGCTTAACAAGAGGCATGGCAGCTATACACATGTGACACTGTGCAATGCTGGATCATGAAAATGGGGAGAGGCTGTGTGGAACAGTAACGAGGTGCTGAAGTGGACATTTGGGGATCTACATAGATCTGGATTTCATGTAAGGATATCAAGATTTTTTCTTATTGGCTGGGATATTTTTAAAACACAGCGCCCCAAAAAAAAAGAGAACTGTTGAATTTCATTTTTTTTAATGTCCCTCTCTTGTTGCTATGGTTTACATGAAGTCCCTCCAAAATTCATGTGTTTGAAACAAAAGTCACAAATTCACAGGTTGGTGGCATTTTGAGGTAAGAGCTTCAGGAAGCAACTAGGTGTGGTAGAGCCCTCACCTTGTACCCATTGCTTTATAAAAAGATGCAGAGAGAGACTAGATCTGGCAAGAGCACCATCTTCTCTCTTTCTGTCACACTGTGATACAGCACCAATTCAGATGCGGGTTCCTTAATAGCCTACAGTACCATGAGGAGTAGATAGGTTTCAGTGTGGCGCTGTGCTAGAGCAATGAGAAACAGACTAAGACACTTTTATAGTCTAAATCTAAACACAGTTTTAGGGCTGACTTCTTTTACGTATGGCGTAATTGTCAAATATCTTTGTGGTTCGGATCTCGCATCCCCCTAAAAGATAGCGTATGATCTGGCCTTGCTACACATTCCTCTCCCTTATCTTCTGGAAGAGTCAAGTCCATGCCCTGTCTATAGCGTCAGGTCCACTCAGCCTAACTGCAATCTCTGCAGGCCTTTGACACGGAAATTCACAAACAGCAGGGACAGAGCATGCCAGGGACCTGGAACTCAGCTATGATACTAGAACAGTTCATGAATCAGGTCTCCCACATTAACACATCCCTGATAGGCATGGGATCTGAAACTCTGGAAATGCTTGGCCTTTTCCAAGATCAGTTCAGTCATGTATTTTTAAACTCTCTCGTTTTGGGGCTGATGAGATCACTCAGCAGGTTAAGGTGCTTGCCACACAAGCCTGGCAGCCTGACTTCAATCCCTGGGACCCATATAAAAGCAGAGGAAGAGAACTAACTCCCACAAATACTGACATACAAATATACAGACACACAATAAAAAAAAACTATCTTGTTTCTGACAACTCTCATATTTCCACATTCACTGAAATCCTCTCTTGATTGCAATAGGCGAACATTCTGTCATTCTCAGCCACTACATCTTTATTGTCCCATGATAACATATTAATATTACATGTCATAAGTGATAAAGTTTTTCCTAAGAGTGTTGGAAACTATGGGTCAGAAGATGTTGGAATTAAGACTAGCCAGTGCTTTGGACAGAGAGAGAGAGCTGAGAACTGTCACAGCTATGACAGGCCCTTGCAGATGAGTTACATAGAAACTGAGTCTCCATCTCTCCACGCTGAGCAGAAGGCTCCTCCCAGTCTGGAAAGAACTGAACAGAGGCAGCAGCCAAGAAGCCCACAGGGAGCAGCAGCCTGCACAGTGCCTCTGCACGCGCTGCTTTGTCAGGGGTGTACATGTTTCTTGCAGTGTCTAGAGCTCCTGACTCTCTGGGCTATGATCATGTCTGCCCTACAGGACTGAGCTGCTCCAGGTGTAAGCTGGCCTCAGCTCCTTCTCAGAGCTCAGCTGAGCCACAGCTGGATGCTGGCAGCAATCCCCTCACCAGCTCCAGCCGGCCTCTCCCCCCATACAATGAGAGGATGCAGTACATTTCCAGGCATTGATGGCCACCACAGGGAGTCTCAGCCCATGCATTTTCACAATAACAGGGTAATTCTAAGTTGAGCAGCAGTGAGCCTAGAAAATAGGCATGGGAGGCTCTTGGACTTTCCTGTCACCACCTTACTGAGTCACCTCACCAGCAGAGGTGAGGCCTTACTATCCAGCTTTCTGCCTAGGACTCAGCAGCAATGATAGACTGCTCCTGGGAGAGTCCCCACACGCCACAAAGGCTGTTCTGTCCTATTAACATACGTGGCTCTCGGATGCAATGATTGTTGTTTTTATATATGAGGTGGGAAATTGCCCAAAAAGAGAACCAGGCAAATCAGCATCCTGTACTGCCATTTCCTGCTTAGCTGTCCCCTTCCTTCATCAAGGGACATGCTACCCTGAGCATGCTGAGGGTGGAGGTGGGTGGTGTTGGAGGGCTGAACCTGGCTGGCAGCACCAAGCGGGAGGGGCAGACTTCTAGTTTACCATTAGCTTCAACTCAAGGAACCACAGTTCTGAAGGATCTTCGACAACGTGTGCCCTGTTGGTAAGCAAATCAGTGTCACAATAGTGCTTATCATCCAGGAGGGTGAGAGGGGTCGGGGGTTGGGGGTGGAGATGGAGGGAGCGTGGTAACACCCACTGAGTGCCTGCTTCTCACTGATTTTCGCAGAGGGTACAGAGCGATTGCTAGAGCTGCCCCAGGTGAAGCGCTATGAGACACTGACCTTGTGCTCACTCTGTTCTGGATGCTCCTGTCCGCGTGGGACCTGTGGTCTCTGGCTGCCTGTCCTGCCCAGTGACATGCCTAAAGATGGATCGCGTTTCAGATCTGTAATTCCTTAAATATCTTTCCTGCTGACCCTTTCCAATGCCTGGATGCTGTTACCTAAGAAACCAGCACAACAAAGATGCATGAGAGACAGGGAGGGAGTTAAGCCATGGGGTGTGAAAGTTTTTGGTTCTGGCAGCAGCTGGAGAAATGACCTCCGTGTCAAGATGACTCCCAGCAAAGTCGACATCTGTGGGCAAATGTTCAAAAGGAGGCATCCTGACCTATGGATCCACAAAGATAATGCTGTACAGATCACACACATGTCATCCTAACACACATCTCCTTATTATTTCTATGATTGTTGTGATAGCCTCCTTACGTATCTCAGAATAGACTCAAATCCGTGACTCTCCTGCCTCAGACTAACAGGTGCTGGGATTACTGGCATGTGCTACTTCATCTGGCTCATTTCCTTGTTGTTCAGGGAACAGAAATAGGCTATGGTCTATAATGGTATCTTGCACTGTGCTGCATGAGCAAATGTGACTCTTGGCGTCCAACTGAAAGTGGAAACTTTTAATTAAGGTATTCTGGAAATTTCCAGAAATCACTGAAGAATATCAGCCCTCACTGAAACTAGGTAGCTCCTCCTTTCTCGAGTGACTGCAGTATAGTGGTAATCCATGATTATGAAGTAGACAGTACAGACCTCCCAGAGAACAACAAGCCACTCAGATGTGGTTTTGGATATGTCAGTCTTCCAAAAAGTTATGGTGATATGAAGACAGAGACCGGCCAGGCACCTGGGTTAGTATGGGCTGAGACATGTAATGGGATTGAAACACAAACCCAACCTCAAAGGCTTTGTTACTTTACTGGTAATTTTTGCATTAAACAGATGCCAGACCATACTATTTAGTATATATGTGGCAAAATGTAGTATATAATTAAAACAATTTTTTGTGTTTCATTTGACTGCTGTAAGGTAGCTAAAGGAAGGTTTAAGCCACATAAGTGACTGTGTTATATTTCTGTTGGACAATGCTAGTTTTTACCACTTCAAAATATCTGATGTGTTTCAATTGGCTGTTTTTTGTTTTGTTTCAAGACAGAGTTTCTGTGCATAGTCTTGGCTGACCTGAAACTATACATCAGGCTAGCCTCAAACTCAGAGATCCATCTGCCTCTACATCTTGAGTGCTGGGATTAAGATGTGCACCATCACACCCTGCTCCTCAATCGTTTTTTTTTTTAATTTAGTATCTTATTAAAATAAAAACAACTTTTCTGAATTATTTGTCATTTGATTGTGAAATAAAGAGGCTTGGGACTGGCTTCAATGGTTTCTGAGCTGTACTGTTCTGTGACATTGAACTTAGTGAAAAAGCTCCCAGGATTTTCCTAGATGACAAGCTCCAACTGGAGACCCATGAAGCAGAAGCAGCCCCTCTTTGAGTGTTGTCTCTAAGTCTTGTTCCTAACCTACTCATGGGAGGCTTAGGTTTCAGAGGTGGGTGATACAGTAGGCCTAGCCCTACTGTACCAGCTGGGTGCTTGCCGGCTTGAGCTGGTGACTGACTTCCGGTTGTGTGGTAGAAAAGCAATGGTCCTTCACCAAAGATATCAAAGGGTTACGATACAGGAGGGTGGAAACACAAATACACTCCATGTAGACTTTGTGGGATGTGAAGTGAGACCTCCTTTCAACAGAGAGCAACAAGAGAACATGGTTCAGAACTAGAAAAAAAATATCAATCCAATTAAGAAAGACACACAGGTTTCTGACAGTAAATGAAATTTCCACAGGCTGTGATTTTTTTTCCCTAAAAACCCATATTTATCTTGAAATGAAACAATCAGAAAGCCAACCTACTACTTATGGCTGTGAAAACCACCCTCTGTGACACACTGTTTTACTGGCTGTGTGTGCTGTGACCTGCAATTATTTAATGCTTGCCCTTCACTTATATAAATGGGCAGCGTGTAAACCTGTTTATAAGGGGTGTGGTTCAAGTAGTAATGAGGCTTTTTTTTTTTTATGTTTGGAACAAATTCCATCAGGTTCTACTCCTCATGGTGACTCCGTGCAACTTTCCTGGTTCCTGTTCTACAAGAACACCAGCTTAAGGCTCATGCTGAGCATAGTCGAGGAGGCAAGAGGAAGGAGGTAGATGCCTCCCTTGGAATACTTACATCTCAAACAGGAAGTGCATTCGCCCCAAAGCACAGGGAGTGAAGTCCAACCTACTGAAAACAGACTGGGGCAGTCTGAAAACACTTCAGAGGGAGGACTGCCATGCCAGCATGCTGACCCAGGGTCCTGTGATCTCTCATTTCTCTCCGGGCCTACCAGTGCACAGAGGGAAACCAAAGGCAAAACCGTTAAGACAGGGTAGAAAACAACGATATTATTTAGTAGCTAAGTCAAACTAAGTTAAAAGTTCTGCTGGCCCTGTTCCCAGCCCTTTCTTCTCCTCCAACTGGCACCCTCATCATCTTCCATGACCCTTACAGTGTCACCATTAACACTCTTGACTTCTGTTTTCTCCATTCCACATCCCTCCTCTGGCTTCCTTCACTATTACACTTCTTCGTGGAGAAGTCACAGTTCCTTTCCTCCTTACCCACTTTAGGAAGGACTAGGGTCCTGTTTTAATTAAGGCTGAAAAGTGACATCCTCACTTCACTTTACCCCACCCCCAGCCAGGTCACTGTAGAGATCAACGTCAAGAGAGACGCCCTTGCTGAAGCCCCTTGTACCCTCCCATGGATGAGTCCAGAGAATATACCAATGTCTGTATCTTCCAAAATCTCTGCACCTGGAAATCTCCTTCCTATCAAGTTCCAGAAACTGTCCGTTCTATACTTCCTGTTAAACTTCTGTATCTCTTCTCCCACCTGACCCTCACATGCTGGCAATTCCTCAAGGTTACCTGCAGCCTTCCGTTAGTGGCATGTATGGCAGAGAATGGTATGTAGACACACCTGGCCCTTGAGGAAGTCCTGGGACCATCCAGCTGAACTGTCATCTCTAGTGTACTTCCTTGCTGAGCATTAAAGATAGCCTCCCATCATTGGACATGATGGTTGACAGGATTAGATGAACAGAAGGAAACGGGAAGAATAAGGCTTCTGGAATGCTCTGAAGATATCAATAAGTTGGCCTGTGGGGAGAGGTCAAACCAGGCAGGGATGTGGAGTCCTCTAGAAGGCTAATGAGAATACTTATGTCTGCATTATGCTCAAAAGCAAGAGTACATAGAAAGGACTGGGGTACTTGTGGGGTCTTTATCTGGTGCTTGGTTCTAAGACTAAAGCACAGAGGGGAACCCTAACCTTGAGTATACCATGTTGTTGGGGCTACAGTCCTCTGTACCCCAATGCCGGCTGGATATTCTCCCCAGGGCCCTGTAAGCAAGTTAACCCAACAGCCCAGAGGGCAGCCATGGTCCCCTCGGCTTTCCTGAAGCCGAAATTCTGTGTCTTATCACGTCTATTGCACTATTTATGACCACTAGGCACAGCTGGGAGTACTTTTCACGCTCTTTGTTCCCTGTTGCTTTCTCCACCTCTTACTGTTAAGCATGTCTAAGCTAAGGGTCCCAGGAAGACAAAGTGCCCATTAAAGGGTTAACTGAAGGGAGTTCTATGGAGGGATTGTTTACACAGGTGTGGGCAAGATTAAAGGACCTCAGAAGGGTGAAGAATGTCATCTGACCCCTTCTTGAGATTTCAGGAGTGGGGCAGCTCTGTAGGCACAGAAGTTAGGTTGGAGATTCCCCTGTGCTGAAGGTACTGGGGGAAGTGGGGAAGGACTGTGAATGGGCGACAGACCTCTTTCTGAGATTAACATGTTCTAAAACTGATCATAGTGACCAGTATTCAACTCCTTGTATTCCAGAAACCACGAAGTATTAGGCTTTGTGAATTAATGCCAGTAATGCAAATACTGGCACTTCCAAGCCATGGGAGGGGGGATGGGAGGAAGAAAGAATGCTCAGCTAGAATTGGCTAACATGGCAAGCTGGAAGCTTTACCACTTGTGAGTTTGCCAGGATCAGGGGGGAGCCAGAGGTATGGAATCTAGAGCCCAGTTGGCTCTGAGGGTCACCTAACAAGGCTGGAGCCAGGAAGGAATACAGCTACTGCCTGACCTGGTACAGTGAGAAGCAAGCAGAAGGAAGGCCTTGGCTTTTCCATGCTGCCCTTCATTCCTAGCCTGTGCTTCCTGCTGCTCAGACCCAACAGAACAGAGACCAGCCTTCTGGGCACAGGGCAGGCAGGGCAGGACAGGGGACAACCTGCAAGCCTTGCTGGAATTACTGGAATATGCAGTTGCCTCCCTCCTTCCTTTGTCCTCAGAACTCACCTCAGCCTCACTGGACTGAGCCCTTACACTGTAAAATTGTGCATCCAGCTTGTCAAGTGTGTCCCTAGACTCATGTTCCCTGGGGACCCAGAGCTACAGGCACCCCACTTGCCTCTTGCGTACCTCTTTGACATTTGTTGCTCCTCAGTGACTAGCCTTATATCTTGTTAGTAAGAAAATCAATGTCCCCAATGGTGCTTATCACCCAGCAGAGGGAAAAGGAAAGGGGATGGGGTGGGTGAAGCTGTGGGGGGGAGGGTGGCTTCCACATTTGCTGTTTCTCTTCCGCTCTGCCGGTAACATCTGCATGGTGCAAGGCAATTGCAAGTGCTGCCCCAGGTGGAAGCTTACCAACACTGACTTTGTACCCCCTAGCTGTCCTTGTCACATCATGGAGATGAAGGTGTGTGAAGATAGGAGGTGAGGAAGGAGCCTCCCACAAGCCAGGGCTGCCTTTATGAGGCGTCTGTGTGGTTCTCACAGTGCCAGAAGTAGGTGTTATGGCCTCTGTTTACAGATGAAGATATGGCCTCGGTGTTGGGAAACAGTCACACCAAAGGAATGTGCCAGCAGCAGGACCGGCTGCTTTTCCAGCTTACTACACCAGGAAGCTGAAGTCATCAGAGAGTGTCATTCACACCTTTTTGCAGCTGTTGGTCATGCACTTGTGTGGCATGGCTGAGGGACTGCTTTCTGTCACATGTGATGTGTGCTTTAAGCCTCCCATTCCTGCTAGTGATGTGTCCAATAGTAACACAAACATCACAAAGGAAACATCACAAACATAAGAATGCATAGGGCTGAGTGGTACAGTTGGGGACATGTATTATAAACTAAAAATGAAGTTCAAAGCCACTTCCTGAAAACTAAGGGTCTCAGACAAAGATACACCTTCTGGGATGATTTGCTATGTATGATCACTGCCATGTTGGCAGATGGTACACATATCATTGGATGATGCCCAGGAGGGGAGGAAGGGAGCAGAGTAGGGGACAGTCTTCTTCATCACTATAGCGCTGTGAGAGCCTTAAGCAGAATTTACTGTTGGAAAAGTATACACGACCATCAGCACAGCCTCGCAGCTCTGTGGGTCACAAGTCTGAAACTGACTTCTTTCAGTAAGAATGGTCGCTCATTTTCCTTCACATCTATTCGTAATCCACTTTCCTATCCCCTATAAAAACACAGTAAGACAGAGCCCCTGGACAAACAGTGGCATCTATGTGCATATGGCACACGCTGTACTGTACCAGAGGTCTATGGGATTGATAACATTTTAGTTAATCACCTGAAGCTTATTGGTAGGGTCCGGAAAAGGCGAAAAAGTGCACCCACTTTCACCACTCAGTGTGTCGTGCGGCTTTCCCACAGTAAGGTATTTGGATCTGTTAATAATTACACGTCCTAACAGAAACCTGGGGGAGGGGGAAAAGCCAGTGAAACATGGACAAACACTCACAAGGTGCTTTGGTTTTTTGTTTGTTTGTTTTCTTCTTCAGATCTTGGTGTCAGCTAAGGAGACTTAGCCGCAGCCATTTGTCGAGGGCCATTCTCACAGTCATCCTGAAAGTTGGCGCCCTGCCCTGGTATCATGCTTTTGGCAAAGGACTTGAGCTTCCTGACTTAGAAGCAAAGACTCTCCCTTGCCCCCACCACAGTCTGCATGCCATGTTTTACTAGCTCCCTTCACTGGACAAGTCTCCTGGGGTGACACAAAACGCCACGTCTGTGGCGTTATGTTACATCTGGGTCCAAGCTCAGGGAGCCACTGTCTTTCACGACACACTACCAGCAAGTCTGGCCTGTGCCCCTCTGCGAGTCCTTTTCCATCTCAAAATTGTTCCCCCTACCTCAGTGTTAGAAAGGTATTCCATGATCAAAGCTATCAGTGCATGGGAGAATTCTCTCCCAACAGGGACCAGTATCATTTCACTTAGTATAGATTAGTAAAGTAGACCGTTCAAAAGCTAATTAGCCTGCTAAAGGTCAGCACAACTACTAAAATGAAGAATCAGAGCTCACCTTTAAGCAGGTCTAACTCTGGAACTCAACCCTCTGAGCCAAACAACAGAGCGGCAGCAGATACAGATACGACTAATCAATCGATCAGCAGATGAAAGACCCACTCTATCACACTCCTGAACTTGCCCTTCCAACACCCTGAAGATATAGATGTTTTCAGTGGCAGGCCTATTCCCATCAACTTGTTTGCCAGTGCTTCACCAGCTGCCATTATTATGCTTCACCTTCCCTGACCAGAATGAGAAAACAGGTCAGGGGGCCAGAGGGATGCTCAGTGGTTTAGAGTGTACACTGCTCTTCCAGAGGAACCCAATTTCACTCCCAGCACTTACACAGGTAACTCACAGCTGCCTGTGAGGAATCCAGGGTGTTTGGCCTCTGAGGGAGGCACAATCTCACACTCATGTACATACATATAACAGTAAGTATCTTTAAAAAGGAAAGGCTCATGCCTTTAGTTCCCAGAACGTGGAGGCAGGCAGATCTCTGTGAGTTCTAGGCCAGCCTGGTCTACACAGCGAGTTCCAGGACATCTAGGGCTACACAGAGAAATCCTGATTTGAAAAACTAAAAGGACAAACAAACAAACAATCCCTCACATACGCTTTGTTGTCAATGTCGCTTACCTGCTTACATGTATACCATATGTGCTTGTTTTCATGGGATGGGTGTGGGGGCAAAATTTCCAAGTTCAATGTCTGAAAAGGATCGGGGGGGGGGAGAGCAACCTCGTTTTTTTGCTTAAATCTAACCACTTCAAGAAGTGAAAACCACAACCGGAAGCCACTTTGGTCAAACAATGACTTTCACTGTATCCATTGCATGGAGGGTGGCTCTGTTCCTCCAGCCTTACTGAGATGTTGTTTTGGGACAAGCAGGGTTGCGCAAGCCTGTAACCCAGCACTCAGGACATTGAAGCAAGAGAATGCAACTTCAAGGCAGCCTGGTCGACATATCTCATCCTTTTTCCTTTTAGAAAAGTACTTCCTGTGTATATAATGTTTATGTGTAAGTGTGGGATTACTATGACGGGCACCAGAGGAAAGCCACCAGTTCTCTCTTCCAGTGTCAGTTACAGAGATTGGACTAAGGTCATCAGGCTTTGATGGTAAGTGTTTTAACCTGCCGAACTATTTCACTGATCTAAATTTTTCTTTCTAAATAAAATTGCCTATTTAGAGAGTACAGTGTGGTGTTTGAAAAGTATAAGTCATTTTATTTATGTGGGCATATTGCAAAGAGGAAGAGATTCAATGGTTACCCCATTCCCTACCTCAAGTTCTTCATCATATTCACTGTGCTGTGGGGTTTTTTTTTGCTAATTTTTAAAATTAATTTATTCATTTTACATCCTGATCATATCCCCCTTCCTCATCTCCTCCTGGCCAAACCCTCCCTCCCCTTTCCTCCCTATTTCCGTCCCAGTCCCCTAGTCCTCAGAAAGGGGAAACCCTCCTCCCCTACCATCTGACCCCAGACTCTCAAGTCTCTTCAGAACTGGCTGCATCTTCTTCCTCTGTGGCCTAGTGAGGCTGCCTTGCTCAGGGGAAGTGATGAAAGAGCAAGCAATAGAATTCATGTCAGAAACAGCCCCTGGTCCCCTTATTAGGCCCCCCACACAGAGACTGAGCTGCCCATCAGCTACATCTGAGCAGGGGTTCTGGGTCCTCTCTATGCACGGTCCCTGTGTTTTAACCTGTGAGTGTACCATTGAAGACATCGAGACCATTAGCCAGCGCCTCACAAGGTTCTAGAGCACCCTTCTCTTCCTTCCCTTTGATAATATAAATACTTTCTTCTGACAGACACAGAATCTTGATACGTAACAAAATTCAGGCATAAAAATGTCCAAATTAAAGCTTCTCAGATTGGCTGGGAAGTGTTATATTACTAATTCATGTAGAAAAGTAGGGATATTTTACTCTATTTTTTTGTTCGTTTGTTTTTGAAACAGGAACTAATTTCTTGATGCCCTGACCAACCTAAACCCTCCTTTCTTCTATTCCACTCCCACGTTCTGGTCTTAGGCCATCAGGACCAGTAAGAGATGGTTCTTTAAAAAGGTAAACAAAACCACCAGCCTCAAGATGGCAAATGTTAGGAGTGAAGTGAGTGACATCACTGTAGATTACTCACACTAAAATTATTGTGAAACTGTATTATATCTTAATGTTGATAGATTTGAAATTTTAAGAAATATTGGACATAATTTCAGAAAAATGAAAAGTACCAGTATGGATACCAGAAAAAAAATAGAGGATTTCAATAGATTGGTAACTATTCCAGGAATTAATATCTATATGTAAAACTCCTCTTCCCTGATCTTGTCTATAAAAGTCAAAGGCGAGTGAGAAGGTCAAAGAATAAAAAGAGGAGATATATCCTAACCCTTTCTGTGAAGCTAGCACAACCTTGGTACCAACATATAATAAGGATATTGTAAGAGAAACAAACAGTAATCCAATCTTCCTGTGTACATGGATACAAACTTTATATACATCAGAAAATCAATAATAACAATGTGTAAAAAATGGCAACATCATTCCTGGGAGTAGCAAAATAACATTATAAAAAGAGGGAAATAATATTATAACCATGTAATTAATAAAGAGAAATAATTAAAATAATTTAAATCTACATGCAATTCAAAACACTCTTAGTAGGCCGGGACTAGAATAGTAGGTGCTTCACCATCATGATGGAGAATGTTTTTTTATAAATAGATATTTGAAAAAAAGACATGTAATAGTGAGATGTTGAAGCCTTTCTATTTTGAATCCTAATCAGTGCAATAATGCAGAGGTAACAAAGGGACCATTACTTGAAGTTAACTGAATGAAACAATGAAATGAGGACATGCCACTCCTTAGTATGGTAGAGGGCAAGGTTTATTGTAGATATGAGAGAGAAAACAGCTAGAGGCCTCTGGAGGGGTCTAGATTGAGCAGGCCATGAGAAAAGAGAGAGGGCAGGGAGAGTGAGAGAGGAAGAAGGAACTTGGAACCGAGAGGCCAGATCAGCAGATGACGGAAGAATAAGGGGGCACATAACCAAAATGGCTTAGTTGTACAGGGAAGTGGGAGCCAAGCCCCTGGGAGGGAGAGTTAGGGTAGGGATCAGGCTGAGAAGTACTGGGAGGAACCACAGGTGCCCAGGGATTGCAGAGCTGGCCACCATCACTTATGATATGGTAATAGGCACCTCAGCCATTTGTCCTGGGTTTCCTTCTCTTTTCCTTTCTTTCTTCCTTCCTTCCTTTCTTTCTTTCTTTCTTTCTTTCTTTCTTTCTTTCTTTCTTTCTTTCTTTCTTTCTTTCTTTCTTTCTTTCCTTCCTTCCTTCCTTCCTTTCCTTCCTTCTTCTCTTCCTTCTTTGTTTTTTCTTCTTTTTACTTTTTTCAAGACAGATTTTCTCCATGTAGAGAAATTCACTCTACTGGCTTAAGACTTGAGTGACTAAGACAGTGATTCCTTAGACATACAGCAAATAGGCGAAAGGAAGGGGAATTAGTGCGAGACTTGTAGACACTCAAGGCAAGGACAGCCATGTTGCATAGCCCTGGGATTGCTTTTCTCAACAAATGCTGCTTAGAAAAACACAAACGGAATGGAACTGAACCCCAAAATTTAGTGTACTGTCTAAGTGTGAAGGGTCTAACAAAAAGACTCGAGAAATTTAAATAAGACTTTTAGGATTCTGAAATGGAGAAAGTTTTTCAAATAGCATATAAAAGAACCCCAATCACAAAGGAAAAGAATGATAAATGAAATTTTAAATGTAAGAACAGGGGACAATGCTACAAGGGTGTGAAAACAAGACGCTGAGGCATAGGCCAGATATTGCAGAGTCAAAGACTTCGTATTCAGGATGTATCAGTATCTCTTCCAGAAAATTAAGACAGGTGACCCAATGGGTAGGGAGATGGCTCAGCCCATAGAGTGCTTATTGTGTAAGCATGAGGAACTGACTTTGGTGTCCAGAGCCCAAGCAAAAGCTGGACATGTTGGTGCCTCTTTATAATCCAGGCAGAAGGAGGAGGATCCCCGGGGCTTGCCCAGACAGCCCGAACCACTCGGCAAAACCCAAGCCACTGAGAGAATCTCTCACAAAAAAAGGTGGTAGCACTTGAAAAAATCACACCAAAGTTGACTTCTAGCTTTCACGAATATGTGCACCATATGTACACAGACACATGCATGTGTGTGCACACCCACACATTAAGCAACAGGCTTTAAGACATTATAAAAGGTAGCATCCAAGCAATTTCTATGTGAGAAAAGATTTTCATTAAAAATGAGGAAAATGTGAATTAAGACACTAAAACCTCAGCACACACCCACCAGAATGGCTAGAGACTGACATTGATCACAGTGGCCCTGTGAAGCTGCTAAGAGAAACAAACGGGACTCGGGACTAGGAAAGCTGTGCAGACTTACACATCTGCCCCAGCAACTTCTCCATTCAAACCCAAATGACGTGTGTACTCAGATTGCACATGAGGGTACCTGGAATTATTCAGGCCAGTGCTTTCCTTAAAGGGTGAAAAGCTGGAATGAACTCAAGTTCATCAACCAAGGAACAGCAGCAGTCGCTGCCAGAATGCTGCATGGCAACTCACGTAGAAAGAGCCTAGACGTCTCTCACATATGATTCGAGCAACAGAAGCCATGTATGCAACACAGACAGAGCTCACATGATTCTGTCTTCACAAATGTCAGAAGTAAGAGGGCTTAACCTATGATGTCAGAGGTCAGGGTAGTGCTTAACTTTGTCAGAAGATGAGGGTAGGTTCTGGGAGAGACGAGAGCAAGGCCTCTTGGGGGGGGGGGGATGGTGTTCTTTCAATTGCTTTGGAAGTTAATTAAGCTGTACAGTTGTGGAGTATAATCTTTCCTATATGTGATCCACATGAAAACGTACCTCAGTTAAGTCCTTGCAGGAAGGCAGAAGGAGGAGGATTTGAAGAAGTGAGCGATTTAGAAAGCAACATTGCAAGAGTGCAGAGGACAGAATATTACCCACTACAATGGGTAATAATAAGCTAGAAGGCTTCTCAGGAATGAATAAATACAGGAGACGTGCAATGGTTAAATAAGAAAAGCGGATGTGAGGTTTCTAAGGGAGATCCCAGTGACAGAAGGTGCTAAGTACAGCCAGTCCGGACTAGAGAAAGGTTTTGCCTACTTCTCCAGTGCCCTCACACTACCTTCTCATGTACAGTTGAGTCTGCCTCCTGTGCTCACTTATACAGCATATGCATGGCAGCATTCCGGGTCTGCCCTCCAAGCCCTCTGCCTGGGTCACCTGACGGTGCTCATCAATTAATCTGTGTGCTTTTGCAAAAACAGATAGAGGTGCATTCATAATTACTGTCTATCTGCAGCTAAGAAAATATAATTGCAAAGAGCTGCTTCCTCAGACAATCTAATTAGGGATTCAAGTTTTTCCCCAGAGGCCTGTCTGCGAACTCTCCAAGTGATTTTACAGCAATTCCATGTAGGAAAAGGCTGATGACCTTTCTGACTTAAAATGTCAGGGTCATTTGGATCCTGGTATTTTTCTTTGGAATTGCCACTGCTCTCTAAGAGATATTTAAATTTTACCTGTTTTATTTTCCTGCCAAAGTGAGTCCACAATGATAAAGATTTTCCTTCTCTTGTTTCTTCTACAACTTAGTATCCAATAGCCTTTATCTTATACATCTACATTTTTTTGTGACGCATTCTGATTTTTTTCTTTTTAAAATTTATTTTTATTTCAGGCACATTGGTGTTTTGCCAACATGTATGTCTGTGTGAGGGTGTCATATCCCCTGGAACTAGAGTTACAGACAGTTGTGAGCTGCCATGTGGGTGCTAGAAATTGAACCCAGATCCATCTGGAAGAGGAGCCAGTGGTCTTAACCACTGCACCATCTCTTCAGTCCAACTCATTTTGACTTTTTTCAACTACTTGAAAATGTAATTGTATATGGGGGTACATGCCAATACTCCTAGCCTTTGGGAGGCAAAGGTAAGGGTTTCAAGAGTTCAAAGTCAGTCTGTCTTAAAAATAAAGAAAGAAAGGAAGGAAGGGGAAAAATAAACCAATGACCTAACCACACACTCTAAACGTACAAAAGCTCAGAAGTGGGCCATACTCAGCCCACAGATCTGTGTACTCTGATTTGCAATGTTCATGCTTGCTTACATGTTAACCCACAGTCTGCACGACCAGCTGCTTGGGAGAAGGCAAATTTGAGGTGGAAAAATTTAGATTACATGATAGCCCATCCTTGCTGATTTAATGAACTATATAGTTGTGTTTTGCCATGTCAACCATCATAGATGGGCATCTACACCTTGAGAAAGCAAATGTGGGTGAACATACTGAGTGGAGAGATTTGTCTATGCAGTCTTATAAATGTAAGTCACAAATAAAAATACTATTCTTTGAGAGTGTCCTTATGTTTCACACTTTTGTTTTTAAATCCCAAAGGAGAGAAAACACATGGGTGTTGAAAACTTAAATACCAGTGAGTACTGCACGTTACTAAGGTAACATCAATTATTCAGGTAAAAGAACCAACTTTCAGAAAGACAGCTGGGCATTGAATGGCCAGTGGCAGATAGATGAACTCAGGATTGTATGAGTCAAAAGCCACACTGGTTCCATCATTCCGAGATACAATTTCTAAGAAAAGGAGACAAAAAGCTCTGGGTTTCTGTAGGACGGGCAGGTGGGAGCTCTTGAGTGGCAGAGGGCACTTCTGCTGGGTCTAAGGAGATCTTTGGGTCTAGATGGGCCACATTATCTTGCTTCAAGAAGGAACCCCAAATCTCAATTCTGGGCTTATTACAAACACAAAATCATTTTCTGGAAATATTACCTAGGGGACTCATTGGCCCTCCAGAGCCATTGTCCTGTGGCTGTGGCAGAGCCCTCGTTCCTGGGCATTGTGACATCTCCAATCCTTCTTGCCTCTTTTCCCAGTCACTGCAGCAAGGTTATAAAGGGCAGGACATCAGAAGCGACACACTGGTTCTTCATGGCTCATTGACCAGAACAAGTCATGTGGCTCTGCTTATTTTACAGGGCGGAAAGTGAAATTCTCTGAGCTCAGCAGTGCAAAGTTGAAGCTGTGAACAACAGAGGAGGTCAGCATTTCATCTGGTGACTGTGGAGGCAGGAAGGTGGAGAAGTGCAGGAGTGAAAACATCCCTGTAAGATGGTGAGACAGATACTCTGCTTAGAATTCACATACAAAGAGTAGGAAAATAAAGCTGCAAAAATAACTGGATGGTTGGTTTTGATGCTAGGGTTTTACTGGGATGAACATAAATGGGTCGCTATCAGAGCAGTGTCTGCGGAGGCTTGGTCTCTCATGAGGAGAGAATGCAAACTAATGGATGGTGTAACGGAAAAAAAAGTGTTGGCATTAGACAAAGGGGGTGAGCAAGAAGGGAGTGTTCGGGGAAGTACCAGGGTCAAAGAGACGAGCCTCTAAATCAAGCATTTAGAGAAATGTCAGTAGGCAAGTGACAGCAGAGGAAAGGCTGGCTTGGCTGTGATCCCAGGAACTCAGAGTTGGAGACTGGTCGGGAGCTGGGGACTCTGGGTAAGCACAGGTGAGAACTGGCTTTCCTCTACAGAGAATGTACAGTTTTAAACGGTACAACATATACTGTGCCGGATTCATTAAACTTACTGGAAAAAAAAAACAATTAGGGTAACACAGCCCCCTCCTTTCCAAAACAGAAAAACACAGCAAGATATTACTGCCTTCTAAAGCTTAAAAGTACTGCAGACTTCAGAAACTTCATCAAAATCTCCTGAACAAATGGAAGTTCTAATGCAGAGCCTTTTAATAATTAAAATGAAGAGATGTATAAGTTAAAATTTAATGATTTTTCTCCTATGTGGTGCAGTTTCCCTCACACATCTAATGCAGAGTTCTTCAGAATTTCCCTGAAGCTGTCCATGTTTAAATCTAGAGCAGATATGTGTTCGTATCTTATTTCAGATACTTGGTAAACAATTTGCAAGCCTTCATTGGATTTGACCCTCATAGCAGCTCAGGAAGGGCAGTTAACATATGTTGTCATCCTTTTTTTATTTCCCACATGAGGAGACTGAGGCTCAGGCAGCTACAAGGACTTGTTCACAGTCCTCGAGAGGGTCAGAGGTGGATCACAAACCTGAGACTTGTGGCTGTTGGCCAGTGTTGTCCCTCTTACAACATGCATGTTCAGTGTTGGAGTGGAGACAGGCTCATCTGAGCAGAAGTGTGACCTTAGAAAAGAGACACAGTCTTAGGGCAAATGGAACCTGAAGACGTATTTCAATGATTCTCAATCCCAACCTAATATCAGATGCAGTGAGGGAGACGTACCCTCTGATTTGCTGTATTTGGGTTTAGGTTGAAGGCACATTTTCTGGGTTTAAGCCATTTGAAATTATATACATATATGTAATTTGCCTTTTTTTTCCAAGACAGAGTTTTCTCTGTATAGCCTTGCCTGTCCTGAAACTCACTTTGTAGCTCAGCCTCGCTTTTAACTCACAGAGATCTACCAGCCTCTGCCTCCCTAGTGCTGGAATAGAGATCCACCACCACCGCCCTAATTTGCTTTTTGAGAAAAGGTCTCTCTGTGTAGTCTGGGCTGGCCTTGATCTGGTACTCCGTAGGGTGCCCCACATTCCCAGCTTTCCTTCTTTACCTCATGATTTCTCAGCCTTCTCCAAGTTATCCTTTCATGCATTTCCACATTTACTTATTTGTTTGTTTGTTTTTCTAGACTTTCTCTGTGTGGCCTTGGCTGTCCTGGACTGGCTTTGAAGAGTAGGCTGCCTTCAAACTCAGAGAGATCTGCCTGTCTCTGCCTCCCCAAGTGCTGGGATTACAGATGTGTGCCACTGTGCCTGGTTGCCCTTTTATTTTTTAAACTCTTTTCAGAATATTATTTTTATCTCTCTGGAATGAATCTCTCTAAATTGCAGATTGTGATGGTCTTTTGGCATTTAGTCTCTTCACACACTTTAAAAATCTCTGGTTTGTTAGCTTATGTTACACATAGTAGTCTTTTTTCTTGCTAAGGAGGGCTTTGACTAAGGGAGCTTCCTGCTGTCACGGATGGGATGGAGGAATCAGATTCACTCACTGGATGGGGCTAACATAGTTACTGTTTAGAAGTCCGCATGGGTGGCGTCTCTTCTGCCGCACATTTATACAGATCACACCTGCATGCAGTACCTTTCTCCTCTCGACAGCACTTCTGGCCATCGTTCCCCACCCAATGAGAACCCAGACCTGTGCAGGATCTGATTGTTACAGGTTCCAATGGCCAGCAGGACTCCCTGTCAGCTTCTTCTCACCACTGTGTGTGCCCTTTCTGACAAGGGTGCTCTGTCACATCCCAGACGCTTCCATTACTGGAAAGCCCTATCTCCTCTTTATTCTTGGTGTATATTTAGGGCAGGTGTGTGGCAGAGTGCTTCAGGGCACATATTCATAACACAATCTTAACAAAAGGCTCTAGTTAGGTTTTCACTTCTCATGGCATCAACTGAAAATGTCAACAGCACTTTTAACGTGTTCAAGCGGCACTGTATTTTTAAAAGCAAGCAAAACCCTTCATTTCGCTTTTTTTTTTTTTTTTTACTTTAAGACATGCTACTGGATAAAGACTTTTCTCAGGGAGTGTTCTTAGACATACTTTCAGAGTTTCACAAACAAGGCACTTCTCTTTTTGTCTCTCCTATTTCTATTGTTGGTGAGGCATCCTAAAATGTCATTTTCTTTTCGGTTGATATGTGCTTTTTACTTCTAAAATAAAACGTTTTGGTTATGGTGGCCCATGCTGGCAGGACATGCCGAGAAGGTGGCAGCAGTCTGGACTACACCAGGTGTGCTGCTGTGTACCTTTAATCTCTGCAATCAAGAGGCAGGGGCACACAGATACCTAAGAGTTGGAGGAGAGTTTGAGACCATCCTGGGCTCAGTGCTTGCTCATAGTGAGACCTTGTTTAAAAGAAAAGGATTTAATGGAAATTTACATTTTAGAATATCACTTTTCCAGCACAATTATATATATATATATATATATATATATATATATATATATATATATATATAGCTGACATTAACTATTCTTCATATGTATAATTTTTAATTAGGAGCATTAAAACATACAAAATAAGT
Source organism: Pachyuromys duprasi (assembly GCA_028658305.1). Classification (NCBI taxonomy): domain Eukaryota; kingdom Metazoa; phylum Chordata; class Mammalia; order Rodentia; family Muridae; genus Pachyuromys; species Pachyuromys duprasi. The sequence goes on along the minus strand of CM053767.1, from coordinate 39,839,136 downwards.
AGATAAATTTGAATTGTTTGTTCTTATAATAGGCATTATGTTCACAATATCTAGTACTGTTACAGGCTTTGTAAAGATTTGGTGTGGGAATAAAGTTTGGCATGTGGCTTATCTTGGCAGCATTTTTGTTTTCAGTATTGGGGATTGAACACAAGTAAAAATGTTCTACCACTGAGCTGTATGCCTTGGCAGCTTGTTTTGTCTATCCATACCGCATAGAGGGTGAAGTTGTACTAACATAATATGGTGAATCAACCTTTTCATTATCAAGTCCCACTGCCACCTCCCACCTTCCTTTTTCTTGAGACTGGCTGGAATTCACTATGTAGGGCAGGTTGGCCTGAGTCACAGAGTTCTGCCTGCTAGGATTAAAGAAGGGCATGTATCACCACACAATTTTTTTCTATCACAATTCCCTGCAAAAATGGCTTTCTGGAAATTTTACTAGCTAATCTGTGACTCAATAACAGGCACACAGAAATATAATGGAGTAGAAAGGTATGTTTCTTTATTAAGTTAAGTACATACTTTTGGAAACCTAATCTGGAATTCCTCCCTTCCTCCATCCTTCCTTTCTTCCTTCCCTTCCTTGTTTCTTGCTTCAGGAAACTAATCAACATTGACCTTTCTAGCCTGTGGGTTCTGAAGGAAGTCAGCTGTTTGGTTTTTAAGGTTAACAAGCTAGAGTAGCTTTCCTATGTAGATGCTTCCCTGGAACACTATCTACAGTGGCTACCTCTGCCTATACCTATTACATCCTTTAAGTTACATATTGTTAAAAACTCATCCTTCGAATTGCTGTATCTATTAAAATGATTTGTAAAGCAGTTCGTGCAATCATGAAACTGAAATGTTTCAACATTCTATTAACTTGCATACGTATGAAAGCTATTGGTAGTCAAGTAAATGCCGTTGCTGTATTTGTGTCATTTGTTTTTCTTAGATTCTTTTTTACTGGTACTTCTGGGGCTTGTGCAAACTGAGGTATTAAAAGGTTTATTACATATAGTTGGTTGTAGAATTTGGTTTTAAAAATGCCTTATTAAAAATAAATTTCCAAGGGGATATCGTTCAGTTGTAGAGTAGTTGCCTACCATACAGGAAGCCAAGTGTTCAAATCCCTAGTGCTGCATAAAATGGAGGTGGTGGTACACAGAGTCCTCTTACTCTGGAAGTACAAAGGAATGAGGAACAGAAGTTCAAGGTCACTGTTGGCTACAGAACAAATACAAGGCCAGCCTGAGATACATGAGGCTGAAGAGAGAGAGAAAAGAAAAAAAGGAAACCTAAAGTCTAGCCACAAATTTAATTACTTGTTCTCATATATTTTCCCCATCATATTAGTACTGATGGTTTTTGTTTGTTTTTTGAGACAGGGTTTCTTTGGGTAGCCTTGGCTGTCCTGGAATTCACTGTGAAGACCAAACTGGCCTCCCACAGACTCACTTCTTCTGCCTTCTGAGGGCTGGGATTAAAGGTGTGCACCACCACTGCCCAGCTCAATACTGGTGATTCTTATTGTTCAGTATGTAATTAAAATATTTTAACAGCTTTTAAAGGGAAAATCAAGAGTTAAGTATAAAGTGGAAACTTACATGTTCAAAACTAAAAGATTACAGCCAGCCTCATCTAGTGCAGCTTTGTTTAGCTTTGCATACAAGCTTTCATTGAATCCCTTTCTGTATTAGATGTGGTTAACAAACCTCATAGGTGTTTAGGTTTTTTTTCTTCCTTTTCTACATCATGCTGTCATGCATGACCAGTCACTATACTTATGAACCAAAAAGAATCAGGGTTTTATTTTTTTACACGTCATTTGAATATATCTACACATAATTCTTTTTATGACATTGGTGACAGAAGCCAGGGCCTCATGCATTTAGGAACCTCTTTACCACCGAACTGCAGTCTCAGTGAGCATTTGGCCTTGAGTTTGCAAACTCCCAGCCTAAGCACCTGTCTCCTTCATACTCGGGTTATAAGGTAATACTTGTCCCTCCTCCTTATGTTAGAGGTTAGAGCTTATACTACCATGACTGCCTTTGTCTTTTTGTTCTTATATAGGATATCACAGCACATGATTCAGAACATTATTTTGATGCCCCTTTCTTTTTCTTGAACTTCTATTTTACTATGAAGGATGACCTTGAACTCCTGATCTCCCTGCCCTTGCCTCCCTATTCTTGGAACACAGGCTGGTCTCTCACTCCCGACTTATCTTTGTGTCTCAAACAATGACAACCAGTGGAAGAATGGGTTAGCCTAAAGCTGTTCTTGGTTAAACACATAATAGTTCTTAGAGTATTTGTGATTGTGAGAGAATCACAGGTATTCTGTAGATTTCAAGTTGCTTTTAAGCCTTTATCAATAAACTAATGACTTACTGTGAATTATAGTTTGGGAACTGACTCACTGCTCACGATAATACAGATGGAGCTTTTAAGTGAAACAGAAACCAATGATAACTGACAGTGATTTACAGCCAGTGCTAAGCCCTGCACTGTGCAGCAGCCTCTCTACATACATATTTTTCCCCATAAAACATTGCAGAGTCCATACTCGATTTCTGGCAATATTGAATTTTCCCTTTAGCAACAGTGCCATGAGCATTAGTTGTTAATTGCTAGCTTTGCAAATGAATTCTGTAAGAGCCAGTATTTGTCAGCAGGAATAAAGCTTGTGCTGTCAAAATCAGTTTACACTGTCCCTATCAGTGGGAAGTAAGCGTGGAGGCTAGTGAGGGTCCTGAGTGGCACTGCCTCTGGGGATCTCATCACAGTAAAAAGACGAGCCCACACAGAAGCAGGGGAACTTAAAGGCACAAAGGAACAGAATGCTAGGACAGAAAGATGCATTCACACACATATGCTTTTTTGCAAGTCGATCCTCTTTAACTTCCAGAAGAGGATCAGGGGTCTATGGAAGAATTCATTCCTCATGGCACGAGTTCAACACCAGGCTCCGCTGCTGAAAAGCCTCCTTATGTAGCGATGCTGTGCTGGTGCAGTCGCAGAGCAAGGGAAGACAAAGCCCAGGCTGGAGGACAGATGCTCTTCTTTGCTACAAAAGGAAGAAATCCAACGGGTAGAGAGAAAACATGTCTTCACAGAAATAAAGAGGGCGTGTCGAAGAGCGTTTTACTGTTCTCTTAGCTTCGGTGATGTCTTTTCCTTAGGGCATGCCATAGATAATGCCAGACACCAGTTTTACCTGGATGAAAGTGGGGGGATATAGTTCTCTCCGGATGTGTTTATTCTCCAGCGAACAAATATTTTTGGCAAGGAAGAGACAGTGAAAAGGACAAAGAAACAACCTCTCTAAAACCCGTGTTTGCGGTTGAAGTTAATTTTTACGTTTTTAGCGTCAATGAGACGCTTCAAAGGACTAAAAAAAAAAAGCAAAAAAAAAAAAAACCCCACAAAACCCAAAAAACTCACGCTATTGTCTCTCCTGTTCTTTAACTCTGGATCGCTGTCTCTTCCGAGGTGGCGTGCGCTCCCTGGAGACACAAAGACCGCGGCCGCTCCCTGCCCAGGGCTGAGGAATGCGGGGGATTCAAACAGCACCCGGAGCCGGAGGAGGACTCGGAAAACATTTGCACCGACGCTCACTTACAACCATAATAATTTATCTTTCTTCCAGAGAAAGGTCAGCTCGGATTTGACCCCAGCAGCCAGCGCCCCCCGGGGGTCAGGGCCGTGGCAGGATGGCGGGCCAGCTCCGCCGGTCGCGCTGTCCACGCCCACCTGTCCACCCGGCTCGGCAGCTCCGGGCCGCCCCGCCCGTCAGGACGCCGCGCCGCCCGGCACACCTCAGCCTGCCCAGGGCGGACGCGGCGCGGCCGTGCGACCGAGTGGCTCCGGTCAGAGGCCGCGCGGGCGCGAGGACCCCACGGCCCCCGTCAGGACTCGGGACGGCTGCGCCGAGGGCCGCCCGCCGACACCCGGCGCGCGCTCCGAGCGCGCCGCCAAGCAGCAGCACCTAGCGGAGCGGCGCGGAGGTGCGCGGGGCACGCGCGCGCGCGCCCGGGCACGCGCACGGCGGGCGCGCACGGCGGCGGGCGGGGGGCGGCGCTCCGCGCACCGGCCGCGGCTGAGGCGGGCTGAGGCGGCGCGGGCCGGACGCGGGCCGAGCCCGGCGGAGGACGCGCGGCGGCGGCGGCGGCGGCGGAGGCTGTGGCGAGGCGGCCTGCGGTGTTTGGGCCCGGCCGACCGTGGGGAGGAGCGGCCGCGATCATGTCGGCGGGCGGCCGCGACGAAGAGCGGCGGAAGCTGGCCGACATCATTCACCACTGGAACGCCAACCGGCTGGACCTGTTCGAGATCAGCCAGCCGACCGAGGTGAGCGCCGCCGCGGGGACGGGAGGGGAGGGGGCGCGCGCAGGCCGGCGACGCCGAGGCCGCGGGAGGCAGAGCGCGGTGGGGTCCCGCGGCCGCCCCTCCCCCGCAGGCCCGCCCGCCAGACCGCGGACCCGCCCTCGCCTGCGGCCCTGTCCCCTCGGCCTCCGCCCACCGTGCTGGCCAGCAGGGTCCCTCGGGGAGGTCGTCCTTGTCGCCTCTTGCCGCGCCCCGCCGCCCGGGCGGGGTCCGAGGCGGCTTGGTGGCTTGCGCGGCGGCCGGGCCGGCCACCTGCGCCCCGGGGCGCACCTGGACGTGCACTTGTGTCCCTGGGACCCCGCCTGGCCACCCACGTGCGCCCCGAGACCCCCACCTGTGTCACCGGGACCCTCTCTAGCCCCGTACGTGAGTCCTCAGACCACACCAGCGCCCGCGGGACTGCACCTGGCCGCCCACCTGTGCCCACACGGCCCACCTGTGCCACCCGGCCCCCACCTGGCGGCGCTCCGCCCCCTCTCCCCCACGCGGCCCACTCCTGGCCGTGGGCCTCCCCTTCGGGGTCCACAGGGCCCCGGGGCGGACGTGTCCTCGTCGCCGCCAGTTTCTTTGATGGCGTCTTCCTAAGTGTCGGGACGCGGATCTTGGCCCCCTCCGAGGCACGTGACCGGCCGGTGCTCGCGGCGGTCTGAGCCCCGGGCGCCCGCTGGGTGAGCGCGTCCGGGCCTGGCGGGGCACGGGGCAGACGTGGGGCCGGCAGATGAGCCCTGCTCCAGCCCGGTGCAGTGTCCGTTCGTAACAGAGCAGCGAGGAGAGTTCCGGGGGGTGGGGTGAGGGCAGGTATCCAGCCGCTTGGTACCGGAGAGCAGTTGCGCACGGCGGGAAGCCTCCCGTGACAGCGAGCCGACTGGGCCTTTGGTTAAGTTGTAAGCTGGGTGGACTTCCACTACACGACCCCACACTTTACTTAGGGCTGGTGCCAAATCAGGGAATAGCTCTAGTTTTGATTTCTTGGAAGAGGTGCTTGCTAAATTACAGCAGCGCTTAGCTGCGAAAACCTACTTGGTAGATTTGAACAGCTTCTTCACATTGAATCCCTTTCATTCCTGGCTTTCACCTTTTTGACTTAATTTTGCCTGTGGAGCAAGGCAGGCTTCCCCTTTCTTGTCTCACCTTCTTGTGAGCACACTTGACCTAGTTAGAGCCCTTTCTCTGGAGCCCTACTTGACAAGCTAAGGTAAATTATTAGGTTCAGGTTGCCAATTTGAACGCCAATGTTAAGTTACTCCTGATTCATAATTCATCTTCTGTAATGATTTTACGAGTTGAGTTTTAGTAAGCACATTTACTGTGTAGTTAGTGTTCATTCATAGCCTTACTAGCGATTCTTTAGAAATGAACCACCAAGCAGCTTAGTTTCAGCATTATCTTGTCTTTCAGTATAATTAGCTTAATTTTTTTTTAATGCTAGGATAAAATTTGGAGGTAAAATATTGCTAGTCATGTGAATTTTCTTGCCTTGATTTTTCAGTTAAGTCTGGCTGAGAAAAGAAGTGTTTTCATTTGAGAAGTAACATTCAGCTTAGTGTTTTAGTCTTAAATTGAGTGACTTTAAAATATTTCAAATTAAATATATTTGATTTAATTGGATTCTGTTTTACCAGTTGAAGCTTTTATCTGTCCTCTTGGAGATATGAACAGTTATTGAAGTTGGGATCTTTTGGGGGAAGCTTCTCCCCTCCCCAGTTATTCTGCAGGTGAGAAGATGTGTAGACAATGGAAAAATTAAAGGGCTTAAAACCGAGATTATCTTTTTCACACTACATTATCCTCACATCTGAACGTTTTTATTTCTAGAAAAGACTTGTACTTGAAAGCTTTTCATAATGAAAATATTTTTTCCAAACGTGTCTGGTTTATTTTTCTTATCTTTATTGTTATGTGTTGTCTAGCTCACATTTTTGGTTTTGTGTTTTGGAGAACCTTTGGATACTGTTAAAATTATTCTGCTCTTGAGTTTGAAGCCAAGCTTTATGTTTAGCATACAGTATCATGAAAGTAAACTCAGTTCTTTAAAGCAGCATTCTAGAGCCAGTGGTTTCAGCCTGCTTCTGAAAATAATTTTACCATCTAATGTTTGCTTTTATTCCATTTGGCTGTTACAAACCAAGCAGTTTTGTACAAGAGGATAAGAATTATACCAACCCCTATTTGATATTCAATGAACACTGAAAAGATTTCACTGCTGAAGTGGAAGATTTAAGCCTCTTATTTGTTTAATTGGGCATTTTAAAAATATGTTTGTAAGAGTATAATGAGTTTTTTTCTTTTGTTTGTTTGTGGTGCAATGTTCAGTATCTATTACCACATTTTAAACTCCATTAGTCATCTGTGGCTTGGTTGTATCTGGCATTTTTGATAACCACTGATAATTCTTTGCTTTCTATATTTAGCAAGATGATAAACTTTGATTATATTTACTTTTAAGGAAAATTAGAATATGTTTTGGCATCCTGGTTAAGTTTGGATTTTCCTTCATGTTCAAATTTTTGTGTAAAGGGAACACTTTTGAGGGATCAGCAGGTTGATTGAGTATTTTCCATTCATTCCTTTATTTGGGTCCTAGATTCTTGTGTACTTTGTGAAGATAAGAGTTAACGATCAATCTAAACAGAAAGTGAGCATTTTATGACTGGAAGATTGACATTGGGTTGAATTGATACTTTGACCACTATAGAAACTAATAAACATGTTTCTCAAAGCATTTTGAAACACTCCTTTTAAAATTAGTACTTTATTTCTTTAGGAATTTCTAATAATTTATAATGGCAAAGTACCCTTTCAGATCCTTTTAATTTCCCCAGAATCTTTTTAGAAAAGGGCTTCCTTGGTCACCCAAAGATCTTATAAAGACTTATCAGAGTTACTGGTTTTTCTCCTTCTTATTACACAAAGGCAAGAATGTAAGGATTTATTCTTGCAGAATTGTTATCTGTCACAATTAGTAATTAGTAAACATAAAGAAATAAATATTGAATATGGTTTACTTTGTGTATGTCTTTATTCTTGGCAAAACACCATAAATGACATGTAAAAGTTCACTGAAAATTGTTCATATAATAAAGATTTGTTTTCTTTTTACTTTTGCATAAAGGTTACACTGATGGACTTTGCTAAGTTATTGACTTTTTAGCTTTGTGAGATACTTTTCAGTCATTTATTATTTATTTAGTTCATTGTTGCCTTTTTGCCTCTGGGGGAAAAATAATCCCAGAATTTGTGTGTATACCCACATATACTTTATTATAGGTAAGCATGGTTCATTCTAGATCCTTGATTAATCTTGAGAAGTCATGTGGTGATATTACCCAAAAGATGTGTGCAAAAAATAACTTGGAGATTGCCATCAGAGGTAGACGAGGAGGTGTTCAGGTGAAGAGGTGGCAATTGCATACCTTAATATAGCTACATCTATATTCTGGACTGACATTGAAGATGTAATGATGCTTTGTCATGCAACCTAATTATATTTGAAGTTTTTGAAGGTAACAGTTGTAGCTTAAGTATTGGTACTAATGAAAATCTTTTTTCTGTGACTGTAAATGAAACGGTTGTTATTGGTGGGATTTAGTATTTATAGACATTTTGCTTTTTCTTCCTTTCTTTTCTTTTTTTTTTAGACAAGATTTCTCTGTAACAGCTCTGGTTGTCCTGGAACTCACTTTGTAGACCAGGCTGGCCACAAACTCACAGAGAACTGCCTGCCTCTGCTCCCAAGTGCTGGGATTAAAGGACTGTGACTTTTTTTTTTTAATTATTATTATTATTGTTGTTGTGTGAGACAGAGTCTCCATGAGTAGCTCAGACTAGCTTGGAGCTAGGGATTCTCCGGCCCCAGCCTCAGTGCTAAGATGATTGGTATGTATACTTGGCTTCGCTTCCTTCTTAAGGATCTTCGGTGATTGTATAATTCTTTAAAGTCTTTGTGTCCCTTAATAACTGCTTAAATTTTGTGTTTATATAGCTCTTGTCAATGTTTGGATACTCCCCCCCCCCATTAATAAGAAACTTACTTAAAACATCTTCAGATGATGGCATTGTCCAGACATTTTTGACACATTAATTTGTAATTGTTAGATGGTTGAACTGCTGAAACTGCTTTGACGAGCATTTGACTTGTGGAAATATTTTATATCCCGCATTTCTGTTTGGAATTCGCATATAAGTAGAAGTAGGAGAGCTCCCAACTCCTGATTTATGTTCCCCATTTCCTCACTATCAAACATATACTTAGGTACTTTTTGACTCCATGGGGGTAAAAATGAGAACAACTGATAATAGAAGAGAAAAATAATTTTGGCAGGGGAATTTTTCCCATGATAGCCGTTTTAAAATTCTGTACTCCTGCAACATGCTAGCTGGCTAACTTTTGCTATAATTGTCACACAATTGCTATAGGAAACAATTAGGTTGCTATCTTCATGTATACCAACCAGGTAGGTGTCACTTGCTTCCTGCAAACATCCCCAGGACCTTCTCTCTGAAAGAACAGATCTGTCCTGAGCTAGTTTCCATACCAGATGTTAGAAAGGGAGTTTGATAATTAAAAGCTGACATCTGGTAGTGTCTAATTTCTGAGGCCATAGTACTAGGCCTGCAGTGACAACATTTCTTCACTTCAGCATGGACAGTGAACTATTTTGGGAATGATTTTTGTAGCTCCTTGTTTTCTGGGTACCTTGTCATTGGTGAGTTTGAATGCAATCTGCTCTGTAGCAGTCATGGAGGAGAGACTTTACTTACCCCTCATAAGCTAGTGCTTAGCAGTCTAGATACAGCACTGATATTAGTGATGACTGCTTTATTTAGACCTATGCCAGTGAAAATAACTTCATGCAATTTGTTGGCACAGTGGAATATAAGTCTTGTTGCTGTTTTTTGTTTTGTTTTGTTTTGAGACAGGGGTTGTCTATGTAGCCCTGGCTGTCCTGGAACTCACTCTGTAGACCAGGTTGGTCTTGAACTCACAGAGGTCCGCCTGCCTCTGCTTCCCCAGTGCTGGGATTGAAGGCATGTGCCACCAAGCCCGATGTTGAATATAAATTTTGTAATTGTAGATTTTTGTGGAATTTTAATGGTAATTAAATGACAACAGTAGAATATCAGTAGAAGTGGGCTTTATTATTGGAAAGAAAAAGGGAACCATATTAGGATATGGTACCGGGTTGATGGAAGCTTAAGAAACAAGTTTATTGTTTTGTTATGTATGAATTGAATAATTGCAGTCTGTAAAAGCATTGCTGCTAGACATTGGTTATTATTCTGGTAGTATAGGCTAACTTGTTTTTAAAAACAATTTGCCAGATTTGAATGTTGGGGTAGCATCAGAAAATAATATATTGATGGCAGATGTGTGTGTTATCAGACTGGGCTTTCCTTATTCATGAGCACATTTTTCTTAACATCTCTGCTCAATATGAAATCCAAAGTCCAAAATGCTGCAGAATCCAAAACAATCTGAATGTTAATATGCCATCACAAGTAGAAAAATCAACATCTGACCTCATATGACAGGTTGTACTAAGAATACAGGGACAATGAAAATATTGTATAGAATTACATGTAGGCTCTTTATAAGGTGTAACATAAATTAAATACATTTAATGTTTAAATTCATGCCTTAGTCCTGAGACACCTTATTACATATATGTACTTACTATAACACCCAGGAAGATGTGAACTCTGAAAATAGTTTTAAAAGATAGCAAGGGCAATGGACTGTTTTCTAGCTTAGCTTCTTTCCTCTATCCCTGGCTTGGATTTTGTTCTAGCAACAAAAATTCACTCTCAGTTTTGCATATGTGAATGACCCACATCACATAATTTAGAGAGTGAATAATCTTAATAAGGTAAAAGTAAGCACATAGACAAAGGCTTTCTTTTAGCCTTTTTTATAATTCTTGAGAGAAATTTTTAATTATAATTCTTGAGAGACATTTCCTAATATAAGTTGAGTCTAAAAATTGAGGAATGTGAGATTGCATAATTCAAGTTTACAAGTATGTGTCAGAAATGAAACTGAATAGAGACTCAGAAATTGATTGATTACACCGTTATGTTTTTACTTTGACTATATATAATATGCTTTACCTTGTAAAGGCCACTGCATGGTAGAATGGCGACCATTCTGAACACTGTGGATTAAGTTGGATGCTGTTAATTAAAGGAGACCTATAGGCATTCACTGGCATTGTTTCTCTTAGCCTCTAGGTGGTCAGAATGGACTGGGTGGAACTGTCTTCACTTTTTAAACGTGCTGGAGTTTACTAACTGATCCTGGACAGGCAGATCCAAATCTTTTTCAGACTACTCACTTCTTTGTTTGTCTTTAAAACCAGTTTACATTTTGGTAAGGTGAAATCAGACTGGGAACATGCTCTAGTGGAGTCCAGTTCTGTGATGAGGAATGTGCTACAAGTTGTTTCCAGAGCTTCACATTACATTTTATACTTTCAGTGTCGAATGTATTTTATGTAACAAACCAGGAAAGCCTGTAACAGAATTAGAACTAGAAAAACAGTTAGCTTTATGTCTTCTTTCATAACTTGTGTCATTGCATGCATTCAGTCCTTCCTCATCCCCATATTTAGCCCCTTGTTCTTTTTTCTTCATGCTATACTGTACACGGATACATTTGTTTATCTATGTATACATATTCTTGTCTAGATTTCACATTTGAGAGAGAACATGTGTATTATTTCTTTCTGAGAGTATTTGACCTCATTTATTCTAATTTCATCAATATTTTAAACTTAATTTAGAATGCAAAATTTTAAATTTAATTTTCTCTAGATCTGAGAAGTATTTTATTTTTCATGTATTCCAAATTTTTATTATCCACTCATTTGTTGATGGGACAGCTGTGTTGGTTCCATTTCCTTGTAGTGAAAAAGGGCAGTGGAAAAAACGGTACAATATGTATGGTAGGGTGTGACCTTCTGGGTACATGCCTAGGAGTGAAATAGCTGGGCTGTATAGTAGTTCTAATTCTCCTTTTTGAGTAATTTCCAGACTGATTTCCTCAGTGGCTGTATTAGTTTGTACCCTTACCAGCAGTGAATAAGAGCTCCCTGGTATAAGTGCTCCTTCTGACTGGAAGAAGGGTATCAGTAGTTTTAATTGCATTTCTCTGATGACTATGGACATTGGACACTACTGAAAACAGTTACTGACCATTAGTATTTCTTCTTTTAAAACCATCTATTCATCACTTGCTCATTTGTTGATTGGAGGTTTTATTTCCTTGGTATTTAATTTCTACAATTTTTTGTAAATTCTGGATATTAGCATCTTGGATATTAGCCCTTTGTCCGAAGTGTAGCTGGTTAAGATTTTTTTCCCCCTATTCTGTGGGCTGTCAATTTTGCTTGTTGTTGCCTTTGTTGTACAGAAACTTTATGTAGTTACTTGGGGTTATTTCCTGTACCATTGGTGTTCTATTTAAAAATCCTTGCAACCCTGGTATCTTAGTGTTAAATGATAGCATCATTCTGTACAAAGGCCTGAGCTCCTTGCTTTGTGTCTAGTTTCTACAATGCAATTAGTAGAGGAAACAACAACAATGTGGCTGCTGTAGGATATCTTCACATATTTAAAGCCCATTTTATTTTGAAATTACATTATCTTTTACAAACATGCTGAGTATGAAATCCAAGATATTGTCACTTTTACTCATTTTAATTGTTGGTTACTTGTACAAATGCCAATACATGGGAGAGGCTGATACTGTCTAATTATTGTTTAAAAAATAACTAATTCAGATAACCTGAAAGAGCCACATAATACTCCAAGTTTTGGGGTATGCCAATTTATAAGCTATGTTCTAAAATATTTACAGATGGCTTTACATTTTTTGTCTTGGAGCTAGACATATAGCTTAGTGATAAAGTACTTTCCTGGCATGCACAAAGTCTTAGTACTTAGCTAATTCCTATCACTATAGTGATGATGATGGTGGTGGTAATAAGTAGTCTAAAGTTTGATTTGTATGCATGACATTTTCAAGTGGGGCTATAGCATAATTGTATAATATTTTAAATGAACAGTACTTTTGGAAGAGTAGATTTCAACACTAATTTTAGGCAAGTTTTCTCATTTTTAGTGTTTTAAAATACTCCATTTTAATTTTTAGTTACTACTGATGTAAGCTTTTTTATTTTTAAACCTTCTTGTTATTCAGTAATACTGGCCACACCTAGTGTAGTAGTAACTATCAAGTTTTATTATTTTAAACCCATTTGAAGATATGTGTACTGGCTAGTTTTAGTCCCAGGCCTATTTTCAAGAGTGCATAGGGAATAGAGAGTGGCAGTAGTCAGTATAGTGTAAAGAAGATGACAGTTTTTTGTCTTATGTCAACTATGTCTTAGGTACCTGGTTGACTTTTTTTTTTAATTGAAAATACTTTTTTATGCCTTCCTACCTCCCCACCCACCCAAATCCACACCTGTCCCCCTTCTCTCATTAGAAAACAGGCAACTAAGCACACACACACACACACACACACAGAGAGAGAGAGAGAGAGAGAGAGAGAGAATGAGAATAGGACAAAACAGACCTTTTATTATCCCCTCCTAAATAGAGAATCTGAGTTATGCTGGCTCTTGGCTGGCTCTAGACATGTTCTTTTTCCTCTCTTAGAGTAAATCTTGAGAGAAAGACAGACATACAAACATAGACAGCTTTTATATACCTGTCCTGCACATTTGGAATGTTAATACTTTGATTTTTTTGACTGACAGCATTTAAAATTCCCTTATTTTTTTATCTAGTGGCAACTTGTTTGCCAACAGTATATCATACTGTTAATTCCTGGGTGTATATAAGTTTCTTTGACTATTTGGGTGCCTGGTATATCTACTATTGTAGACGGCAGTACTATATAACTACTTAACCATTTAGTAAAATATGCTTATTGGACATTATTTATAAGAATAAAGCAATTCAGACAAGGGATTCTTATTCATGAGTACATGAATTTGTAATAATACCTCTTTAGATCAGCTAAACCCCCATTTATGTAAGAGGAGCAGCCTGCCGTGAGTACCATGGACAGTGATTTTTACTGCTTCTACTGTGTAGGGCTTCCAGTGTTTAAAAATGTTTCAAGTTTGGCAAACATGACCTTGTTGAGTTCATGGTACAGTTAATGTGATTTTTATGTCAAATATTTTGGTTACTGCTTAACTTTTTAAACATTACAACATGAAATTGTTGTTTTGGGGAATATCAGGGATAGGGAAATTGAAGAGTAATAAGCAGGAAGAACATTGAAAATATGTATGTTATATTTTTGGCTAATTGTTACAGTGAGTATTCTTGAATACTGTTATAGGTAAAGAGGTTAGTTGTGGTAAATTATGTATTTTAAAGGTGCTTGTTTTCTTTATAGTATAAATATATATTGTATAGTATAAAATAGATATTTATAGTATAAAATAGATATTTGGAAAAGTAAGAAATTATCCAGTGGTATGTTGTCTGAAGAAATTCTTTTTCCCTTTCTGATTTTTTTTTTGCAGGATTTTATTTTACTTAGGGGTGGGAGAGTATATCTTGTATCTGGTTAATTATTTTTATTTAGCCAGTAATGAATCATATTTCTTAGCCACATCTCTGCCAATAATTTAGTTATAAAAATGGATCCAGGTTATTCTGTTAAGGCTACTCCACACTTCCTGAGGCCCACTGTCTGTCTGGTGTTTGTGTGAGTGTTTCCTGTATGTTCCCTCTTTCATTTTTCAGTCCTGGGAGGTAGGGGCTTTTGCTATTTCCATTGTTGAGTGGAAGAGAAAGTAGAGTAAGAGTAAGTAACTTGTGCAAGGGGATATAGCCGGTCAGACAACGATTTGTATGCAGGTAGTCTGATGGCATCCAGCTGTTCACTACTGTGTTTGTAAACCACACCCAACTGAGCATATTGATTTTAAAATTACATTAAAAATTTGTGTGTGTGTGTGTGCACTCACATGCATGGAAGTGCATACCATGGCACACATTGGAGTTAGAGATAGCTTGCAGTTCTTCTCTGATTATATGGATTCCAGGAATTGAACTCAGATGATCAGTCAAGGCTGGTGATTGTTATTTTGACTTCGAAAGCTCAATTACAATCTTTTTTTTTTTTTTTCTGAGATAGATTACTCTCTTTGACTATTTTTGCTAACTACAGGTAGAGTATGGAGTTACTTTGTCTCTTACACAGTAGTCAGAATTTTTTTTTTTAGCATACTTAATTCACTTTATTTTTCTAGTATAAAAGCCCTTTCGTGGTAGCCACACTGGAACCTGGGTCTTCTGAGCAGAGACTCTGGTGTGAGCTTTCATAACTGATCAGTAAATTCCTGATAAGGAGATTTGGTGAACACAGTCTGTTTCCAGAGGTCGGGGTCAGGTAGCTGTAGGTCTTAGAAATGGCATCAGAGGTGGCCTTGGTAAACTTGCCCAGGTGCCAGTGCAGCCCTCGCTGCTGTGCAGCAGTCATCAGTACCAGCCATCATCAGTAGTTTCTTGGGCACAGGAGCAGAGACTATGCCAGTGCCTCTGGGAGCATGGATAAGATGCACGAAAACAGAGCCATGGTGGCCTGTCACCTTGCACAGAACAGTGTGAGGCTTGCCATCCTTGTTCCCCCAGTAGCCTCTCCAAATAGGGATGATGGAAAGCTTGGCCGAGATGATGGCTCCTCAGATGGCAGTGGCTACTTTCTTGGAGCACTTAACACAAAGACTAATGTGACCATTGTGGTCCCTAATAGGGACAAACACCTTCAACCTGGTCTAATGTCCAGCCCGTGTCTGCTTCTTCACTGGCATGATCTTTAGAAACTCATCCTTTAAGGATATACCCAGGAAAAATCTTTGAATCCTTAATGGGCAGGGAGAGCAGGTAGATCTCCTCCAAGGGCTTGAGCTTTATGTCCTTAACCAGGCAGCCCAGCTTGGTGATGGGGATCCACTCCTTGTCTCCAGCTAGTAGCCAGAACTTGAGTGATGAATGTGTGAGCAAAACTTTGTAGCTTTACCGAAACCTTCCTATGCTCATGGGACAGGGAGAAAGAGAAAATAAATATGAGACAGCGAGTTCTGACTGTGCTGTGGCATGTCAGTGTTTGGTGCTCGCAGTAGCAGCTCTCTAGTCCCTTCCCTGGTACTATGCTTCTATATCTTTTTAACAGAGCTGCTCAGCTTTGCCTGACACACACTGAAAACTAAATGCCTTCTTTCTCCTGTGATTCTTAGAGACCCCGATTCTCCTTTCTTCTAAGGGTCAGCTAATTCGATTTTAAAAAACTGTAGTATCTATCGTATATCCATTATCTCCAGGCAACAGTTGAATTCTAGAAAAATTGTCTATAGTCAGTAATTTGTTTGTGACTAGCAGATTTATATTATCTAGAGTGAATATGAGCCATTCCAAAAGAGGAGGGAATTTCATACACAGGACACACTTAGTTGCTGAAATAAGTCCACCGATGAGCTTTGTGTGTGTGTGTGTGTGTGTGTAAGATTAGTAAAGCCTGTAAGAAAGCTTCTAGGTAGGAAGTAAATTCAAGTGGCCTCCTTGGTTGGTAGGGATTTATTAAGAATTCATTCCGTAGAAGTGTAAAACCAGGGATAGTACCAAAGTTATATATAATAATCTATTTATATATGCCTGTATGGTAAAATTTAATTTATAGATTGGGAACAGAAATTAGCAGCAATAATAAAATAATTTTGTAATACATTAATTAAAATCTATATTTGAGGTCATTATTAACTAAAGTTAGGATTACCTAAAACAAAAACACTGTAGTACCTCAGCATACTAAATGGCAAGCAAAAACATATGCAGTATGGAAACTCAAGAGAGAGAATTCAGGTCCTGGGCCAGGACTCAGAACCATGTGCAATTTAAAAATTATGATTTGGGCAGAGGAGTTAGCTTGGTTGGTAAAGTGCCAGCTGCAAAAGCATGGGAAAGTGAGTTTGAACACCTAGTACTCATGTAAAAGCGATGTGTGTGTCTGTAGCCTTAATGCTAGGGTGGAAAAGTAGAAGACAGGTAGATCCCTCAAGTTCGTTGGCCAGCCAGTGTAGCTGGGTTGTGCACTTTGGAATCAGTTCTAGACTGGTTGTAAAAAGAAGTCTAGACAGCTGGGCAGTGGTGGTGTACACCTTTAATCCCAGTAGGGACAGGTGCAGAGGTAGGTGGTCTCAGAGTTGGAGGTCAGTCTGACCCTACAGAGCGAGTTCCAGGACAGCCAGAGAAACTCTGTCTTGAACCCCAACCCCCCCAAAGTGGAGAAGGATTGAGGAGAACACTGGCCTTCTGGCCTACATACAGGCATGCACCATACATGCACACATAAAACTATAAATCTTAATACATATTACACATGCTCATATAGTAATTTGGACCGCAGTTTACAAAGGTCACTGAAATGGTAGAAATTTAAATTGCAGCTACACTGGGTATTCTACAATGCTTTTCTTCTGTGAATAAGAGGCTTTCTCTGACGTATTTTAAGAATCACATGTTTGCATGCTTAATTTTTATTATGAGACCAGATATCACTAAATAAGTCTTATAATTATGTTCTTAGATAAACAGTTTAATTTTATTTCTATTTAATATTGCATTTGGCTCTATATTCTTGAATAAAGTACTGTTTTAACTTACAATTTTTATTTATTTTTATTTTATTTTTTTTAAGTATGTCTTTTAAACAACCAGCACTGGTGTTTACACTGATGCATTGGCTGTGTTAATATTAGTTTGGTGGCTTTTCAGACTTCCATTGTTAATATCTGATTACCAATGTAGGTGGTTGGTATTACCAGCTCAGTTTTTGAGAGATATTGCAGGTTGTATTTTATGGTGCTTATTATTTACGTCATGAGCTGATATGTGTACACAGCAGAAATTTTAGAAGTCGTTAGTGCCTAGATCATAGACTGAGTTCCTAGAATGAGGAAGTGTTTATTGCTTTTTCTTTGGTTTGTTTTGTAATGGCTCAGCCCTGCTAAAACTTTGAACATTTAAAGGATGCCTTTGGATCCTGGGGACTTGTCTTAAGTGAAGGCAATATTCATTCAGACTAGGACTGATTGAGAACTGTTCTTTGTCAGGCTTTGTTAGAGGCTGGCTTACAAGGATGAAGGGATGAAAGAAATAGCTTGTAATCAGCCCGTAAGAAGAGCAGTACTAGCAGGACAGGTCTGGGTACCGCCCTACACACGCACCCCTCGTAGTCTGCATTTTCATGTTCACTCATTTAGTGGTCACTTGACACATGATCTTTTTCTTGTGTAGCTTAAATTTTAGTGTGTTAGATAAATCATAATAAAAATGGCTAACTACAAAAAGTGCCTTTGTGTAGAAAGTGGGGTGTGGGATACATTTATGTACTGTTTTCAGATGAGATTGGGAGAGCTATGGGGATTAGGCAAAAGGCACTTATCTGCTGTATGATTTAGCTGCAGTGCACATGTTGTTTCAGCACTGTGGGCTAAGGTAAGCAAGAGGAACTGGGTGTGGTGGGAGCCCAGTCAAGTTCAGATGAGTTCACTTTGGGCAGAGGGGGATTGGAGAACTGTGTGATAGAAGTATTCAAAGTTGTGGAGTTCATAAAGGTCTGTGATTGTTCATAGCGACTTGCTTTCCTCCCTGTGAAAGTGTTTCTCTGTGGGTATCAGGCTTTACAATGTGACTTCCTTTATTTAAACGGGGAGAGATGCTGTTCCTGAGCAGAAGTTTTGGCTCTCATGCAGTAGTTCCATTCTTCCAAGGATTAGATATTCCAGGTAGAGCTCATTCTCTCAGCCTTGGCCCCAATTTCCATAGAGTGAGACAGTGTTGTAAGAAAGAAACACAGCTGGTTGGTGATGGTGTACACTTTTAACCCAGCACTCAGAAGCAGATGTAGGTGGATCTTTGAGTTTGAGGCCAGCCTAGTCTACAGAATGCGTTCCAGGACAATCAGGTAAACCCAGTCTCGAGAAACAAAGACAAACAAAAGACCACAACTATGAGGGCTGCTATTGTTTTGGGCCATTTGTTTAGCAGTGTAAGTTAGAGATGAAATACACATCACAATGGCTGTACTAGTCAGGCTGAGGAGACTGGTGCCAGCTAAGACACTGGAGTGTAAGCCGAATTAAGCACCATCCCAGTGAGAGTTGGCAGGGGCTCTTGAGAGTGGAGGCAGGAGGCCTGGGCCATATTGTGCTTGCCTGTATGAGGCAGTGGCCTTGAGTGAATTAAGGTATTACAGTCCACATGGAAGGAGAAGACAGGTTCTGAGGAAGCAGACTCAGATTCAATGAGAGTGATGAGAGTGTTTGAGAGAAAGGAGCTTATGGAAATCCCAGTGTTTACTTGGGTGCTGGGATATGCAATGGCACCACGAACCAGAGTCAAAAGTATACACGGGAAGTCTGAATCGGAGTGGCAAAGTAAAAAGTTCTTTTCAACATTTATCTAATTTGAGTGCTTATGGATTTTCTAACAACTTCATACTCAGTTAAGTGTAATGGGGGTCAGGGTTTCAGGGTGACTGTATCAGGGGAATATAGCCAAGGTCTAGTTGAGGAGGAACCCAGGACAGAAATCTCAGGAACATCAAATGTTGAGTTTGCTGAAAGGGAGAGAGAGAAAATTGCTTAAATATTCTGAGATGGAGTGGTCACAGAAGATCAGGTTAGAGAAGCAGGCTCTTTCTTCAGTCAAAGCAGGCACAGCTCTTGAGTTTTCCTACTTCATGTTGAAAAGTTTTGTCAAGTTGGTTTTATGTACTGTCTGGTCTTCTTCCAAGTATCTGTAATACTCCCTGGAGCCCTTGCTTTCTCGCACCCTAGCGATACTGTGCATTTTAATCTCTGTACCCTACAGCATTTGCCATGTTTCAGTGAGGTTGTCTGTGGTGGTTAGTCTTGGTTTTCAACCTGACTGGATCTAGAATCAACTAAAAGACAAGCTGCTGGTGGGCACTCCTGTCAGGAAATTTTTGATAGATTATTTGAGGTAGAAAATCTACACTAAATGTGGGCAGTATCATCCAGTGGTAGCTCAAATAATAGGTGGAAGAAAGAAACTTTTGTCTTTACATGTTTTCCATTACTTTGGCTGGTAAATTCATCTACTGTGTTGTTGCTGCTGCTTCTGCATTCGTTGCTGATAATCGTAGCTCAGCCTCTTTGGGCTCATTGGAAAATGTAGACTGAAAACTGGCAACTCTACAAGAATATACCAGGCCTTTAGTGCCTTCAGCTTGGTACTCCTGAGGCATTAAGCCTGGTAGATTGAGCTGCCAGGGTTTTGGCTGCCATGGTGTGATTGAGTCATTGTTGGACCACCTGGACTGTATCTTGTAAATCAATCTCATAAATTCTCTTTTAATATATATTACTTTTGTTGGTTCCATTCCTCTAAAGAACAGTGGTGTATACATTTCTAGTATTCTTTTGTTGTCTGTAGGAAACACTTACAATGATCTGTTTTATTACTTCAGGAACATTTTCACTAATGCCTATATATTGAATCAGGATCTCATTGTATAGAAAGATTGGCTTCAGATTGGCCTCAGTCTTGCAATCCTCCTGCTTCAGTCTCCTGAGGTATTACAGGTATGTGCTACCACTCCAGGCTGGCTTTTTGCTTTTGCGGTGCTTCCTTTGTGGGATTTTGCTGCTGTCCTCTCTCTCTCTCTCTCTCTCTCTCTCTCTCTCTCTCTCTCTCTCTCTCTCTCTCTCTCTCTCTCTCTCTCTTCTTTCTTCCTCTCTCTCATCGTTCTGCTCTGTTCTGTTGGGAGGTACTTAGGGAAGGTTTGTTTCTTTCAGAGGCTCTGGGTTCAATTGTGAGCGTTGCCTGTAAATTGAGGTTGTGTAGGCACATAGGCCTATAATTCCCACCTTCCAGAAGAAGTGAACATTTGAGGAGCAGGACCTCATGTGAGGCCTTAGCCAGCTAGAGGCCCATCTGGACTACTTTAGATTTTGTCTCAAAACAACAAATGGAAACTTATATCAGGAATTAGGTTTTGTGGCTTTTTTTTTTTTTTTTTTTTTTTTACTTTATATTTTTTTGAGATAGGTTCTCTTATTTAGGCAAGGCTGTCCTGAAACTCCTTGTCTCTGCCTCTGGAGTTGTAGCAATACAGGCATATACTATCACCTTACTTGCCTTTGTTTTGTTATCTTTTCCCCCCTCCAAATCTATCTACTACAATTCTTTATTTCTACTCTGACCTTTGAAGAAGTCTCCCTTTTCTTTGTGTTTCTGACTCATTTGACCTTTGCCTTTCATGCTTCCAAATTCCCTCACTATTGCCCTTCTTTCTCTTTTTTCTTCTCCTTTTTTTCTTCTCCTCTTTCTCCTCCTTTCTTCCTCTTTCTTTTTCCTCTTCCTTCTTCTCTCCTCTTCCTCCTCCTCCTCTTTTTCCTTTTTTTCCCAAGTCAGGGTTTCTTTGTGTAGCCCTGGCTGTCCTGGAACTGGCTCAAACTGGCACTGGCCTCAAACTCA
Source organism: Pachyuromys duprasi (assembly GCA_028658305.1). Taxonomy (NCBI): domain Eukaryota; kingdom Metazoa; phylum Chordata; class Mammalia; order Rodentia; family Muridae; genus Pachyuromys; species Pachyuromys duprasi. The sequence continues at coordinate 39,818,239 of CM053767.1, read as the reverse complement.
CCGAGATCCATCTGCTGGTATTGAAAATGTGCGCCATTGCTGCTGGGTTAGTGTTGCGTTTCTTGAGAGCCTCCACTTTCTAATTGCCAAAACCAGTTGTTCTTTGTAGTGCACACAAAAGATTGATTACTGTCTTATTTTCTCCTTTCCCCCTTCCTTCCTTCCTTCCTTATCCCTTCCTTCTCTTTCTTTTTTATTTTATTTTTTCCTGATGACATATCTCTTTCTAGAGATTCTTTTCTGTGTGCTCTTAGTGTGCTTTCTTTTTTCCTGGCAATGTGTTCTAGTCCTGGATTATTACCCGTTGTTCATTCTTTCAATTAAAAAAGAAAACTCTATTATTCTGAGATGGAATAGGCAACTGATGCTGATGGTAGCTGATGTAGTGCACATTTGGTGTTTATAGGTTGACTACATGCTAAATGCTTACCTGGGAACTTATGTTGCCATCCCAGGATCTGCCAGGGGACTGAGGGCCTGATATCTAGTAGCTCAGTTTTTACAGTGCTATCTGTCTGCTTCACAGTGTTCTCTCTGAATTTCAGAGACTTGGCTTTATTTCACTGTTCATGTCTCATTGTAGTTACCACAGAGTCTGGATTAAATGTTCTCTAGACTAAGTGACTAGGTGATGGTTTGCCTTTGCCAAAATCCAGTGCCAATTTTTAGTTTTAGGCTAATAACCTGTTGAGAATATTCTCAGGGAATGATTTTGTTCAGCACTATCTGGTAAAATTCTCATTATGAGATTTTTTTTTGTCACCTGTTACTAATGACAATCAGTAAACAAAACTAAATAAAAAATATGTTTGATTTTGATGGACAGTCTTGAAGAAGAATTTAGCATGCTGTAGTAATGCAGAGGAGAAAGAGAAATGAAATCCTGGGGTCCAGTTGGAATTAAGTGTACATGGCCCGCTAGGCTAGAGTTGAGAGTGTTAGCATTCCAGTACTGCTACTGTATTCAGTATTCATTGGTCAGTGTGAAAATACTTGGCCTCCCTATAAACTTGATAAGCCTTTTTGCTTCTAACCATTACATTCAGATGTACCATGGACTCTAGACTCTACACTCCCTCTGCCCCAGTACCCCAGACTCTCCTTTTAGCAATCTCTGACATTCTCCCTACAAAACAGAGGTGCAGGGGAATCTAGTAAGTCACGCATGGCAGTATTGCTTACATTAGGTACAAAGTATAAGACAAGCATTTTATTCTCAAGATTGAGGAATGGAGCATTAGTATCTAAACATGTCACACATCCATGGGTGTGTGTGAAGACATTCCTGCACTGTATATTTCTGAGTCTTGAGAGCAAGGGCATTATGCACACTATGACAGTTTTTTTGTCAACTTAAAGCTTGTAGTCTTCTGGGAAGAAGGAGCCTCAACTAAGAAAATGCCTCCATAAAATTGACCTCTAGGCATGTCTGTGGGAGGAGCCAGCCTACTGTGGGTAGTGCTACTTCTGGGTAGGTAGTTTGACATAATATAAGAAAGCAGGTTGAACCAGCCAAAGAAGCAAGCAAGCAGAATTTCTTGGTTTCTGCTTCAGTTTCTGCCTTGACTTTCCTCAGTGATGAACTGTGATGTAGAAGTATAAGGTGAAATAAGCCCTTTCTTCCCCAAGTTACTTTTGATCAGTGTTTTACCACAGCGACAGAAAAAAAAAAAGGAACATACATCTTCTGTAACTAAAGAGCATACGCTTTAAGAAATTGGATCATACACAAATTGCAGTAAGAAGTCAGACCCTAGTTATTTACTTTTATAAAGATTTCTATAGACTCTGGGTAATTTCTGTTATAGCCAAAATGTATGAAATGCATATAGTTCCCCCCCCCCCCAATCAGTGACTTGGTAGTATGTTATGAAAAATAAAGATTGGCTCTGGTGGTACTTTCTCACTTTTCCTGATATGTAAGATTTACTGTCTGACTAACTTGAGAAAAACTTTGCAATAGTGGCTGCTGAAAGATTATGTAGGCCTTTTCCAGGAAATAGTAAATGATAAGTGACCAGTTTTTCTGAGAAGGGATAAACATAAGTCTAGTAACAAGTGGTATGAAAAACTTGTATTTAATGAGTTTTGTGGATTAAGATTAGTTGTGGGTTTTTTGTTTGTTTGTTTTTGTTGTTTTTTGAGACAGGGTTTCTCTGTGTAACAGCCCTGACGGTCCTGGAGCTTGCTCTGTGGACCAAGCTGGCCTCGAACTTGTAGAGATCCTCCTGCTTCTGCCTCCTGAGTGCTGGGATTAAAGGCATACACCACCACCTGACAGTTTATTATTTCTTAGCCAAGTCCTTAGAGTAAAATTAAAAGTCTCCCTTTCCCAGCTGTCCTAAAGTTGCTACAGTGCATTCCTTTCTCCACTTGTATTTCTGTAAAGTGAGTTCCTACAGGTAGGTTCTGAGTTTAGCAGTTACATTTATTGAAGGTTGGTTGGGTTACCAGATAGTTGCCCCACCCCACATCCCCATGTGGGCATGCCTTTATCACTGGACAGTGTGATTAACCATTTCTGCTTGCCAGGCAGAATGGGTATTGTCTTCAGAGTTTTAGTTTCTTGCTCATTGTTGAGGTTAAACATCTTTTCATGAGTAGTTCTTGCCATCTATATTGCCTTTCTAAGTGAGATGCTTATTTCTCTGTTAGGATATTTATTCTATAATTGTTGAAAATCCTTTTTTTTTTTTTTTAAAAAAAAACATTGATCTAGTTGTCTGTTTCTCTGTCTCTTCTCTTCCCTGTCAGGATATTTATTCTTATAATTGTTGAAAATTCTTTTTTAGAAAAACATTGATCTAAGTTTATCTTTGTCTTTGTCTGTCTCTCTGTCCCTCCCGCCCCTTCTCCCTATCTCTTGTCTCTGTCTGAGACAGGGTCTCACTGTATTCTCTCTCTCTCTCTGTGTCTAAGACAGGGTCTTACTGTATGGCTCTGGCTGTCCTAGAACTCTCTACGTAGAATAGGCTGGCCACAAACTCAAGAGATTGGCCTGCCTCTGCTTCTTGAGTGCTGGGATTAAAGCTGTGCACCCATATACCTGTCTCGAAAACATTGATTTCTTATTTTGTATATACAAATGCTTTTTCCTTCTTAGTGATTTACCAGTTTTGGTGTTTGCCGCTTAGCGAGATATTTTCCCTTATTTTTAGGGTCCTTGAAATGGTACTGGAAAGACTGAGGGAACACTTAATGTCTGAAATATCATCTTTGTTGGAGTTGTAATTGATAGCTTGTACCTTTAAAAAAAATTCTATTAAGTACCACATTTATCAGAACTTGGGCATAGGTAGGCCCCCCCCCCCTTTTAATTGCAATAAAAATTTTATTTTTGTGTGTGTTTGCTACAGCAATGGAAAACATATATAAGTTGGCTTTTTCTTACCATGTGAGTTCAAGGATCACAATTAGGTGGTCAGGCTTGGTAGCAAGCACCTTTACTTGCTGGGCCGTTTCACCAGCCCTCCTTTTAAGTCAGGCTCTCATGTGTTCAACTGTATGTGCTGTCTCATTTTATGTCAACTTGATACAAGTTAAAGCCATTTTTGAAGAGGGAAGCTCCATTGAGAAAATGCCTGTACCAGATAGTCTGTGGGCAAGCTTGTGGGTATTTTCTTGATGATTGATGTGGGCGGGCCCAGTTCCCTTGAACAGTGCAGGTGGGCCTGGGTACTGTAAGAAGGCAGGCTGACTAAGAAGCCATTATGCAGCACCCCTCCATGGCTTTGAGTGCTCTGATTTCCTTTGATAATGGACTGTGATGTGGAACTGTAAGCTGAAATAAGCTCTTTTTTCCCAGGTTGATTTTGGTCATGGTGTTTTATAACAGCAGTGTAAACCCTTACCAAGACACTGCACCGCTGTGGTATTAACGTTAGAAGAACATTGGTTTTTCTGTTTTTTTGGGTGGGGGGATCCTTAAATGTTGACTGATTTTGATGCCATTGATTTTAACTCCCTGTTTTCTATATAACTACAAAAAATATTACCAAAGTTATTTATACTTTAATGATTTGTTCCTTCCTGTACAGTAGCTTTTTAAAATGAGCTAATGTAATATGTACACACACACAGACATATACACATACAACTCGCGTGTGTGTGCGAATGTGTGTGTGTGTATAATAAGTGAACCTAAAATTTCCCCCAAAACCAAAGGTAAGCAATGACGGTTATAGAAGTTTGGTAATTAATCACTTAATGATTAGAAATTATTGGTGATTGCAAATGTCGTGTGCTACTTAATGTCTGGGTTTTAAGAAGTATGTTGTTACAATTTGTCTTGTAAACATTGTCTACATGATATTATTACAAATCTATACCTGTAGTATAGCCTACCATACTTGAAGGCTATATGCCATGTATGTTAAATGTTATATATGTATATGTTTACCTGATTTCTTAAAACTATTAATTAGAGTGTTATTTGTTGTAACATATATATGTATATCTAGGGATAAAGTACCCTTTAAAAAAAGTTTATTTCCACAAACATGATGGTGAAGTGTTGATCCTTGTGAAGCATGAAGAAAATCCGGTGTACCACAAGTCAGTAACCAGTGTTGGGTCAGAAAATAAAAAGGAGTCTGACACTGGCCAGTTTATTTTAGATATATTTAAGTACAGTAAAGTTTGGGAAAAGTTTCCTGGTGTAACACAACCTTGTGTGCACAATAAAGCTTAAGGCATAATTACCTAGATACTCTTATCTGCGTACATGTTACCTCTTCCGTGAAGATGAATTCTATAGATAGACTACATGTGTCATTTTAGGAGCCTGGAGGAGGATCTGGTGCAGTCTCTGTCATAAAATAGCACAAAGTTGCTAGGCTGTTAACTACCTCAGGTCCTGTTAGTAAGAGTCTCGGGGAGCCTGAGGGGACCAGGTGTGGCCTGGCCCGACAGGCAGTGCAGGGGTCACTTAGGCTATTTATTATACCCATTCCCAGCCTTCTGGGCAGAAAACAGGTTAAACATCTCTTGCTGAAGAGACAGCCCTACATGTTTAACATTCTTTGTCTTCCTAGTGTTTATCTGTGAGTTCAAAACCCACCAGCAAAATATATAAATTATTAGGCTGATAAAAGGTACGTCGCATTAAAAAACAAGTATACGTTCTGTTTTCTAGTGTACTTGCAGAATCCTCTATGGGAGTGGGGAAGTGGCCAAGTATTGGTTGTCTAGTAAAGTGCCATTTTCAGAGGAGTTATGCATCATACAATTCTTAAAACTCAGAAGTATAAATCTGACATTCTTTAACATATTCTGGCAAACAGTTGGAATTTGTGAAGATGGTCAGTGATTATATTATTCTATTACCTATTTCCTGTGAACCTGTCATATATAAAAGAAGATGGTGAAGTGTATCTGTATTCTGCTCTCAGTTTAAATTGGTTCATTTTCAGGATAAATGATAAATTTTAAACATTTCGGTGCAAACTCACCCTGGCCCATGTCATCAGTACCTCACATTCCCAAGGGATCATTTTTGTCTTGTTCTGTTTGTTATTTTATTCCTGAGCAGTTTGGCCATCTTTCATGGCACTTTTTTCTCTTGGCACCTATACTGGGTGGTTTTGTGTCAACTTGACACAAGCTACAGTCATTAGAGAGGGAGAAGCCTCAATTGAAAAAATGCCTTCATGAGATGGAGCTGTAAGGCATTTTCTCAATTAGTGATCCGTGGGGTGGACCCAGCACATTGTGGGTGGTGCCATACCTGGGATGGATGTCCTGGTTCTGTAAGAAGGCAGGCTGAGCAAGCCATGGGAAGCAAGACCACAAGCAGCACCCCTCCCTGGCCTCTGCATCAGCTCCTGCCTCCAGGTTCCTGTTCTGTTTGAGTTCATGTCCTCATTTCCGTCAGTGATAAACAGTGATGTGGAAGCATAATCAAAATAAACCCTATTCTCCCTAATTTGCTTTGTTCATGGTGTTTCATTAAGGCATTAAAAACCCTAACTAAGACAGCACCCACAACTGGTTTCTTGCTCTGGGCAAATAGGGAAAATACCTGGGGTTTGTTCTGTCTTTTTCTTCACATTTGCTCCTTATGGGAAATCTTTCATCTTTGTGGCTTTTGAGCTATATATGTTCTGAATTTATATTTCTGAGCTTGAACTTCATCTCCTTAATAGTGATGTCCCTGGACATCACTAGGGGTAGTCCAGGAATTGTGGATTAGCCTAACTGACCCAGTAGTCATGCTCTTCTCCTCACATGGTGCCTGACATGTATCCCTGATACCTAACCTTTCCTTATACCTCATGTATAACCTTTCAGCAAGTTCTGCCACCACTGCCTTTTCTTTTTAAAACCACTTCATACCACTTCTACTTACTGTTGATCCATCCTAGCCCACCTTGTCTTTATCTGTCACTTTGGGTGTTTTATTTTATATGGTGTGCTATTGTATTGTGTTTTTCTGGTGTGTTACTCTTTTTTTCTTAAAGATAGGTATTTTAAGCCTTAAATAATGTACCTTTTCTGCCAAATGTTAATGGCTTTTATATTCCTTAGCTTGTAAAACTTGTAAGTTCTGACTTTCAGTAAGTTGTAGCGTATCTCCCCTTTTTCATTCTGTTGTATGTACCGTTTTCCTTGATGCTTCTTAAACATGCCAGCTGGGTTTTGTCTGGGTGTCTGCACCGCTTCCCTGGCTTAGAGTGCTCTTCCCCTATAGTGAGGCTGTGCTGAAGCGTCTCCTTAGACAGTTCTTCAGCTCCCTTGTATGACATTGCGCCTTTTCTCCCGCTGCCCTCTGCACGTCAGTCTGTCCCTGCTGGGCATTGCTTCCTGCCGACTCGTCCAACTATATGAGAGTGGGAATTATTTTGTTTGCTTTCCTGTTTTCACTGCCTAGAGGTCAAGGGAGCATGTGTTGATGACAGTTTAATTTATTGAATAAAAGTATTCTGTCTTCAGGCTTAGTGTCTCTTTTGAGTACTCTTCAGTGACTAACTTGCAGTGTTTTAAAACAAATCATTGCCACATGGGGAACTACCATTTTCTTTTCTCCTTTCTTTTCCTTCCTCCTCCTTCCCTCCTTCCTTCCTTATTTCCTTCTCTCTCTTCCCTCCCTCCCTCCTCCCCTGTCTCCTTCCCTCTCTTCCTCTCTTTCTTGAGATAGAGTTTCTCTGTGTAGCCTTGGCTGTCCTGGAACTTGCTCTGTAGATCAGGCTGGCCTCGAACTCAAAGATCCACCTGTTTCTGCCCTCTACTTGCCTGTCAAACTGCCTTCTAAATTTTTATGTTTATGCTCATAAATTAGCAATGCTCCCCCTTTCCCCCCTGCAGCTAGAGAAATTTCTTCTACACTGGGCAGCAACTGATCAAATACTGATGAACACTGTTGAGTGTTCATCTCTAAATGGGACATTTATATCAACGTCTCCATAGCTTAGGAAACATAAAAAGAGAGAGCATTTAAGAGCCAGAGAATGAGAGAAGTGCTTAGAGATATTGGCTTCAGGACATGTGAAGACCATTGTACTTATTAATTCACTGCAGCTATGGTTACCTGCACAAGTCCTGCATACAATCCAGCCAACACTATCAGTTACTATTCTAACAGACACCATTTATTGGACTCAGTGGACTACCAAAATTTTAAAATAAAAAGGGCCTGATGGTGGGAGGCGATGTGTTCAGGTATGTGTGGGAAGAATAAAACGGGGAATTAGGAGTAGATCAGTGTATATATGTGTATGAAATTGTCAAAGAATAAATGAAATGAACTTTACTTGCCCCAGCTTCAAGAGTTCTGTTGGTCTTGCTTTCTGTTTCTTCTCTTAAAGATAATTTCCATCTCTTTACTTTCTATTCTTAGATAATTAATATGGGGAATATTTAGAGAGCCCTAGCCTTAAGTATCTTTGCGCTCTCCTGCTAGACCCATGGTTCTTCTTGAGAGTTCCTGTATTGGGAGCATCTTCCTCTGCTGAAAGCTCAATTTCTTTGAATCTGTAGTAACTGTCATCATCACTTATTTTGGATAATGCATTACACATGTAGTTTAAGTATTACCATCAGCCTGTGATTCCCAGATCAATAAGGGATTCATCATTATTATTGTGTACATTTCTTTCAATAGAATAAGGTTCATAAGCTTCAGGATTTAAAGACAATCTTTGGGATTCTCCACCTTTGGTTTTCTGTCTCCTCAGGAAAAAAAATCACTAATCTGGCACAGTATGTTAGTTTTAATTAGTTTACAGAATTCCATTGTCCAAATAAAGCATGGTTATTATTTGTATTTCTATCTAAGAATAATTATGTTCTTATGTCCACAGTTAAAACAGGAATTTAAACAGCGTTTGTTCCTGTCTATACTGGTAAATTTTCTTTTCTTTTCTTTTCTTTTTTCTTGTGTTTCTTTCTCTTTTCTTTTTTCTTTTCTTTTCTTTTCTTTCTTTTTTTTTATGTATCCATGATTGTCTTGGACTCACTTTGTAGACCAGGCTGGCATCAAACGCACAGAGATCCACCTGCCTCTGCCTCCCCTGTGCTGGGATCACTTCGCCCAGCTAAGATTTATTTAATAGTGAACAACTAGGGGTAGGATTTCTCTATTCTCATTTACTGGCCACTGGGCAAGCAGGCTGATCCTTGAGGGGGTTACCAGAATAGTCAGTCTTTTCAAAGATTTTAATAGTCTGAAACTTGAAATCAGTTATGTTTTAAATTTATATATCTGATGTCAGCGGAGGTACAGCTTTCCTGTGTTTGTGTTCATTCTGGTATTTTCCTTGAATTACCAATATTTTGTCCTTATTTTTCTAATAAGTTGTTTGTCTAAATTCTAAATTTGATTTATAATTGGTTTGTAGGAATTCTTTATATAGTTGAATACCAATTTTTTGTATGTAAGCTATTTTGCAAATATATTATTCTCTACATTAAAACTTTAAATGTAGCTTTATAAATTTTTAGATTTGAGCAGTGTACAGTTTTAATCCCAACACTCAGGAGGCAGGTGGATCTCTGTGGGTTTGAGGTTAGCCTGGTCTACAGAGCGAGTTCCAGGACAGCCTATACAAAGATACCCTGTCTCAAAACAAACAAAAAACCAAAAAAACCAAGCAAACAAACAAAACCAAAAACAAAAAATAAAGAAAAAGATTTGTCAGTCTTTGATGTTTATATGATTTATCGTCTTGCTTGAATGTATTCCCTATTTTATTCTAAAAATTTTATAGTTTAACTTTTCACATTTAGGTAACTAATTGGTCTGGACTCTTTAAGATGTAGAGGGGAACTCTTTTCTGCAATTGTGTTTCTTGCCTCATGCCAATTACTGAAAAATCACACACATAATTTTCTATTCTTTATTTCCCTTGTCTGGGGTTCTTTGTTTATTTTCACAAACTCAGATTTGTATTGAACACATGTTTATTTTGCCTGTTAACTGTTGGGTAATAGAGTGCTTCCTGAATGTTTACTTTTTCTTATTGCAGAACTGGCTATGTTTACAACCTTAGGTTTGTACAACAGGATAAGAGGCAGTGTAAGCAGGGTGATTTTCCAGGATGGCTTCTTGTTTCAGAATTGCTCAAATGAGTTCTGGCCCAAACTGTGTGACCATGGTCAAGCTCCTTTATCTTTGTAAGCCAAGTTTGCTTGTTTTGTTTTCCCCATGAAACATTGTAATATAAATTGTATTAGTAAATTGTCACATGTTTTTGTGTTTGTTGAATGCTGACTCTCAAATGAGATGTGTCCCTTGCTTCAGACTCAAGCATGTTTATGTCATGTGTTCTTTGAGGCAGACTGCTTCTTGCCTTTATAACAGGAGAACAGCAAGTAGATAAAGAGCATTGCACATCTGAGAACACCTCCAAGTTAAACCATTGCCAACCAAGGCTACTGTTTATCCATAGAATGCATGCAGTGGGAAAGAGAAACAGGAAGCTCATTCATGAAGAGGCTATTCCACGCAGCATGGGACTCTTAGTTGGGAACACCAGCTGGCTGCTGCAGAGGGGCTTCCCCAGCCAATTTATGCTGGCTGCTCTGTCTGATCAGATGATGTGTATGTTTGCTTGTTCTCTGAGTCAGGCTATTCTAGTTGTCTCTGCTGGGTGTTGTAAGCACCTGATTTGATGATGTTTTGACACCTCTCAGCTGGCTTTATCTACTGTTTCCTACTTGTCCCTTTACTTTTGTTTGCTACATACGTAATAAACTCATGCTACATCATTAACTCACTCATTTGAAACCTAAGTTCCTCTGTGGAACAGACAGCAGTAGGGATAGTACCACCTTTGAAGTAGATATATAAAACCCTTTAATATAACATTTGGCACAAGGTAGGCGCTTAGTGGTCACTAGGTTGCATTAACATTTGCATTGTAGTATTTTCTATGTTTTCCTTTCTGTTATCCTCCTTTGCTTGTTTTTTTGTAGCAGAACCTTTTGCTTTTCTCAGGATGGAAATTCACAACTGTATGTTTAACTGTATCATTTGGTGTTACTTGTCAGGGAGGGCCAGTTTCAGTAAGGTACTTGAGCTTGGTGGTGAAGGTTTTAGGTTGACTTTGCATTCCATAACTTAAAATGAAGAAAGCTTGTTTGCTTCTTTTTATATTGTTATCTAGAAATTATATTATCTTTTTCAAAAGTATCCTTAAGGGCTGACATACTGCTGAGAGGGAAAAGTGCTTGCTGTAAACCTGACAACTTGAGTGCAGTCCTTGAGATTCACATGGGAGAAGAGAACTGAATCCTGCAAGCTGTCCTCTGACCTCCGCATGAGCACTGGCATACGCATACATATGCGTGAGGGTACACACACTCACAACACAGCAAGCACTCTTTTAGACACACTAAAACATGATATATATATATATATATATAAATGAATCCTTAAACTAGATATTGTGACTAGTATAACTCTGTGTTTGCAGAATCACTAGTTGTGGTATTTTTGTGTAATGACATCACATGCTGTATGTCTGTGTCCTTGTCTTGAGTGTATCCTGGTGATATGTGCCATTACTAATGACTATGTTCCAGTGCCCACATTTCCTTTCCCTTGGTTTATGCATGTGTACACTAGCTTGGTGTGTCAGTTGATCCATGGAAGTCTGGCTGAGCCAGCTGCTCTTGAGCAGTGGTTCCCTGTCACTGTCTGAGAGTCCACTTCAGTGCCTGGTTGAGTTCACAGGAATTGTGGTTTGTGAGTCATGTCAGGAAAACTCATTTGAAAAGTGAGTTACTGCTTTGTTTTCACTTAGCTCTGCTCTTTTTCTAAATAGTCACAGTTAGAAAACTCTCCTGAATGAGACCTTCCTAAAATGGCTAAGCTGATTTATGGAGCTTACCTCTTTTGTTTTCCCTATGCCTGGTACCAAGTGACATTCCAGTCTGCTGTGGTCATTTGGTGATGCAAACAGTGAAACAAGATAGCCAGGAAGTGCTTGGTAGTACCAGGTACCAACTGTAGGTCAGGATCACTGTTAATAAGGCAAGGAGAATGCTTAAGTACTTGAACAAAGCAGTGAGGCTTTCTGTTGTTGCTTATAAAATTCCTCACCAGAAAGCAGTAATATGTCCTCCAAATTATTGTCTAGTGTTTGCTTTTTCTACTTCTTTCCCAATTCCCAACCACTTGTGTCTGTCTTGGGCCAGTTGTGAAAGACATTAACATAATACGGAAGAAACTGCTCAAATTTAAAAACTGACAAGAATATTGTATGAAAAATTATTTCCAATAAAAGAAAGTAAATATTAAAAATAATTGTTGATTAGTAATAGTTAAAAGGGTAGACTGTTGAAGATATTGTTAATTCAGATCGGTGGCTTGAAGATTTTTAAAGATTGAAATAAATTGAGTGCTATGATTTCAGTTTTAGTGCATGGTAAAGTGTAGGTGGGAGCATTTGACTATAGAGAATTCTTTGAGTAACTTTCCATAGTTTAAAAAGTTATTTTGCATTGATGGAAAAATTAGTACAAACTTGAGTGAATGAAAGCTTATACACCTTAGTTCATATAATTTGTATGGGGCATTACCCTTACTGAGATTTAGAGACTTTCTACTTACATATTATGTACACAAAGAAGGTTTTAAGTTTTAATGTTTTTCTCTACTTGGATTTTCTTTTGTGTTTTAGAAAGCAGAAGCTGAGTTCAGGCACATGGATATTAGAACAGGAAGATCAGTTCATAGTTTTATATTGTAATGTAGGTGGAATCAGTTAAATTGTTGGGAATGATTTGAATCTGTAGAGATAGGACTGTGAGGGTATACAGTGCCATTTAGTTTTTGTGAACTTTAATTTCCATATTTTTTTACTCATAGACTTTACATGAATACTGTATTTTTACTTTATTTTGTTACAAGTAGGATTTACATATATACAACACCCTTTCCAAATATTTGTTCATTTAAGAAAATGATAGCAAGTGCCTCAGTTGTGAGAGATTTATATAGCAGTGTCCTCTACAGCTGAGGGAACACAGAGCACTCATGCGGTCTCACAGGGGCCATGTGTGCACTTGTTGAGGTCACTGAAACTTCCGACTGCAAATTTCAAGACACTGGTGATAGAGTTGCACTTGTGTAGCTCTGGTTGTCCTTGAACTCCTGCTCCTCCAGTCTAGGACATCTGAGTGAAGTAGATCACATTCATAGAATACCATACATAGCTAAATTAACTATTTTAATTATTTATTTCCATTTATATGTGTTTGTGGATCTGATCCTGCTGCCACACCTGGCCCATGAAGTTTTATATATTTTTCAGCATCCCTTCAGTTGCTTTAGGGTTTTGAGTCATGAACTTTCTCCCTGTTCTTAGGTTGTGCTGGAACTTCCTGTGTTTTCTTCTTGTACAGTTTCTTCCCACCTCAGTTAATGAAATGAAGAGAACCTCAGAAGGTGTGCCCATTGGCCCATCTCCGATGTGACTCTAGATTTTATCAAGCTGCCAAATAACTGTCACAGGCAGAGACTTGTTGAAGTGAGCCAAAGTTGTCACCTTTCAGAAGTGCTAAGTAATGAATATTGGAAAATCTTTTTCTTAATAAATAAAATGATAGAAGTCTAGACAATAGCAACTTAACAACTAACTACAACTGGAGAACTGTGTATGAAGTCACCCCAGCCTCTGTCCTCCCACAGACATGCCTGGCACACACACACATGCATGTCCCTCACAAGTTTATTCAGTAATGTTAGTGGTGGTTGTTTTTGGTAGTCTTGTTATTTGGTACAGGCTGGCCTAGAACTAACTGGCTAGCCCAAGCTCAACTCAAGCAGCAATCCTTTTCTGCCTCAGCCTTTCAAGTGCATAGATTAGAGAAGTGCACTAATACACCTGGCCATATTTGTGTATGTGTATATATAAGTGTGTATGTGTGTATATATATATATATATTTTCACAGTATTGGGGATTGAAATAGGATCTTGTATACACTGGGACTTTTTTTTCAAGCTCATTAAAGAAACTGGAGTATATAGCTTCTGGGATCCAGGTGTCTTTTTTCCCCCTATTTGTTTCTTCTTAGACTTTTTCTTGTATCTAATATAAGGCCAAAGAAAAAAATGACTAGCATAATTCTTTTTAGATTTCATAGTGCCTTTGGAAGCAGGGGCAGAAGTTGTGTTTTTGTGGCCAGTGTACCTCAGCCCTCTGTTTTCCCCCACTTAATGCTGATGATGACAGAACTCAACTCTCACATTAGTAAATAAATGTAAAATTCTTGATACCTAACATTTAGTAAGCCGTTTATGTTAATTACATACAGCTAGTGTACCTGCTCACTATAAACCCAATTTTTAGGCTCAAGAATTGAGTTTTATGACTTTCAGGTCTGATAAAACTTGGTAGACTTATTTACACCAGCCAGATTTAAGACTGGCTGAATAACTGAACAGAATGTTAATCTTAATTATTAAGGGACTGCTTTGGTTATAAGTATACCTGGCTATTCTTGTGGAACCCATTAACACTCATGTAGTGTTAGTTGAAGTCATGTCAGAGCTTTTTATAGGCTATTTGATTTCAGCTTGACAAGACCTGGAGCATTGTTTCATTACAAACATCAACAGGAGTACCAGAAGTATGGTTCTGGAGTAAAGACACCAGTGTCTCCTTAGTCCCCTGGGATTTCCCCCTTTGGAAATGTTAGCAGCTGGGCCACATCAGCAAGTGAGATTTATACTTGAGTTTCCTTTCTCTGTAAAGGGTGGTATAATGCATAACCACCTACTGTGAGGACAGCGTAGTGGTTTGCCTCTAGTCGTCTGTGTCTGTTCCCATCTAAGCACTTGATTCTTCTTGGGGTGTTGCAGAACATGCCTTCCCTGCCTCCTGGTAGTAACAGGCACTATGTGTCTCGGTGGTTTTTGCTTTTGGTTCTTTAATACGGGTTGTTTTGGATTACTTGTTGACAATTCTCAGAGAAGGCAATGCCTCCTTGACATAGGTATATCTGACCTTTTTATTATAAAAAGGGTACAAAACTGCTTTGTAGAAAAATAGTTAAGTACTATGGATATTTAATTGCTTCTATGGTGTGGCACCTGTCTGAGCTTTTTGGAATGCAGGACAGTTGTGCCAGTGCTTGGGACATTTAAGAGTGTTGTGTAATAAAAGTATAAGGCTGGCACTATTGAAAGTCTTACAAACGTGAGGCTAAAAATATGACTCCCATTTAGAAACTTAAATTTATGTAACTTATTTTTATTATGACTTTTCCCCCCTGTGTTGTCTTAGAAACCTGTAGAGAAGGGGCCAGAATCTGGAGAGGATACTTAAATTTTTAGTCTAGTGCACTAGACGGTGGGAGCGGTTCTGAAACAGAAAAAGGATAAGAGGGAACTGAGAAGATAAGCGTATAAGAATATTTAGTGCAAAGGCTGGTATGTACAAATTGTTACTGTTACAAATGCTCATTCTCAGGTTCTGGTTCAGGAACTTATTCCACATGTGTCCTGACAGACCCCCGGAGTAACATACTAACACAGCAATATTTAAAAGGCACATCAGCTATGTTGTTATTTTATCTAAATCAAGGAGTCAGTTGCTGGAAGGCCCAGAGCAAGGTTTCAGCTAACAAAACGCTGCTTATACTTGATAATTCCTGACGCTTCATCATTTCTCATCCCAACGCTGGTGGTCTTCTTGCCTTCAGTGTCAGTGGTCTTCCAGTGACACCCTAGGAAGGATACTTGATAGACTAAATCTCAACAGGATCAGGAAAATGCCAGGCTAGATTATACTTAACAACTACTTCACTTTTTTTCCTCCCATTACTGTGTTCATATACTTGTTAACTCCACTTGCTAACTCCATTCATATACTTCTTTTGTTCTTTAAATGTGTATTTTTTTTTAATTTGTTAGTATCTGCAGAAAAGGTTGTAGGTTGGGGAAAACTGGAGAGGCTATTGGTCATTGTTAGAATTTTACTTCTGAGAGAAGGGAAAGTTCCTACAAATCATAAAGGTCAGCATGTAAGGAAGGGTATTTGATACTAAACCTGGTGACATCACTCCATACCTGGAGCATGCTAGGAGGAGAGAGCTGATTACTGCACTACAAGTTGTCCTCTGATCTCAACTGCACTGCGGTATGTGCATACTACCCCTTTCAATAAAAACAAAAACAAAAAACAAATGGGAAAGACTTTGGTTTCACTCTAGTTGGTTTTTTATTTAATAATTAGATGCAGAGGGTGATTAGAAGAAGAGTCTATGATGCTAGTAGCACAGCGAGGTTTTCATTCCTCCTAGAGACATTGATGTAATCTACATTTAGAAATATCCTCTGGAATTTTGTTGGAAATTATTGTATTTTAAGAAATACAAGGAAGCTCACAGTTGCATGAAATTTAGCCTGCCTTAGAGTTACGAGGAACATGTGAAATAACACCTTGGGCTGGAATTCCACCGTGGCTTTTGTCCATAAGATTCTGAGATATATCTGAAATGTGTTCATTTATTTAGTGTGATAATTCATATAGAAAATTAGTTTAAAATGTCATTTAAATTTGTGGCAGGACTGGGAGCTAATGTTATGCTTAAAAGAGATGTGAGATGTTTTTTACATTATTTTAAATTTTATTAATTACAGTTTATTCACTTTGTACCCCTCTCCCTCCTCCCCTCCCAATCCCACCCTCTCTTTCCCCACCCGTGTCCCTCTCCCAGTCCACTGATAAGGGAGGTCCTCCTCCCCTTCCC
>CM053767.1:39644440-39801944 GCA_028658305.1 Pachyuromys duprasi | reverse complement strand
GCCATAGGCTACCTCCGTGTAGGGGTTCCAGGACATCTCCATGAGTGGTTCTTGGCTGGAGTATCAGTTTCAAAAAAGGCCCCTTTGCCCAGACTTTATGGATCTGTTGCTCTCCTTGTGGAGCTCCTGTCCTCTCCAGGTCTTACTATCTCCCACTTCTTTCATAAGATTCCCTGCACTCTGCCCGAGATGTCAGATATTTTTAAGAGCTCAGAGCTGTATAGATTTTGGCATTGCAGGTGTGGACTTTCTAGACCAGGGGATCTTGTTTTAAATTCTCTTTACTGCCATTTCCCTCCTCTTTGAGATAGACTTTAATACAGGCTAGCTTTGAACTTCTGATCTTCCTGCATCCCCCTTCCAAGTGCTAGGATTATAGGCCCAGTGGTGAGATCTGAAGTGAGGTTTAGTAATATTTTCTGTTAAACAACTTGGTTGTAAAGACATAATCAAACATACCATACCATGCCTGGCACTGGCTGAAAACACAGTAAATGTCAGCTGCTGTTGATATCAACTGCTCTATACCATTTTATATGTGAGTGGTAAGGCAAAGAGAAACTTTAGACACATTGTCCTAAATTAAATAATTATACTTGAACACTAAAACCCCATTTCTTAGCTGCTAAGATGTTTGTGATTTCAGAGTAACTTGTCTAATAACATAATTTTGTTCTCTTGCAGGATCTGGAGTTTCATGGAGTCATGAGATTTTATTTTCAAGATAAAGCTGCTGGAAACTTTGCAACAAAATGTATTCGGGTCTCTAGCACAGCAACTACTCAAGATGTGATTGAAACACTGGCAGAGAAGTTTCGCCCTGATATGCGCATGCTCTCCTCTCCCAAGTATTCCCTCTATGAAGTGCATGTGAGTGGAGGTCAGTGGAGCCTGTGTCCTGAACTGGGGTCAACAGCTTGCCCAGGAGTGTGATAATCAGGTCCCAGGTTTACTGTTCATCTCCTTTCTTTCCCCAACCCAACAGAGATATTACAGGATGCCAGACTTATGTAAGTCTTGGGAAGTATCCAAGTTTTTGCACATAACATTTATTAGAAGCTATGGTGAATGTATTTTACATATGATTATTTCTTCAAAATAAGTGTCATTAACATTTCATTAAAAAACAATCACCCAGCATATCTGAGTGTTTTGTGTATCAGTAGTATTGTGTGCTATGTGCTCTTGGAGGAAATCTCAGATATAGATAATAATGTCATGATTATTTATAACTCAAATATTGGGTAGATCAAGCCAGTTATCTTACACTATTTTTGCATTGTTAACAGAACATTTTTATTATTCTTTGAGAACAGTAGGACACTGTGAGGAAAATCTTATAGATTTTATAATTTCTACTTGTTTTAACATTAACAGTTGTTGTATGAGACTTTTACTGGGGAGACATGAGCAAAAATTTACTCACCCCAGATAATCAACAACAGACCAAAGTACAGATACCACTAAAGTCTAAATTGATGAGCCAGTGAGTTTGATTTGGGTCAGTTAGAGGGACATGAGTGAGGGGTTACTTATGGAAGCAGAAATGACTCAAAGAGAGCTATATCACAAAAAGCCTATTCCAGAATGGGTGGCAGCTCTTGAAGACACCACACATCTCAGCAGATTAGATGTTGTCCTTCCTGGTCAGCTTCGCTGATCTCTGCTTCTTCCAGGTAGCTCAGCTGATCAGAGCCTTGGCTCTGAGAGTGTCTTCAGCATCCTTATTGCTTGTATATGCTTGGGCAGGTAGGGAGCCTAGAGAATCTAATCAGTTTTAGGTACTTCCCAGAGCTGTTGAGTTGTTTACTTCCTGAGCTTAAGAAGCTCCCTGTAGGATGGAATATTTGACTTTCCTTCAACAGATCCTATGTCCTAAATGTTCCTTCCTTCAAGATGGAGGAAAAGTTTTCTCTCTTAGGAAGTTGCTGTATAGCAGCAGTTAATGAAAGTGTCTTGCCACTTGATACTACAAGTTGAGCTGACTAGAAATTCAGAAACATAAATATTTTATAGGTATTTTGGAAATGTTTAGTAACATTAAAAAAGTGTGACATACAACAAATACAGCTAAAAAGGATTCTAAATGGCACAACCCCAATTTAAATACCTCTTAAATATAAACTATGAAGTTTTTTTTAAAAACATAATAGGTTTTCTTTATTTTTATATACACAGCTTTCTTTATACATTTGAAATAAGCGTGAAATGTTTTGGATGTGTGGGATTTTCAGGTATTATAATCACTTCTTTGGAATGTATAAAATGGTCTGTATTTATTACTTTCTGGCTATGAGCATATTCCTGCTAAAATGATATCCAGACTAAAGTCAGCTCTGTAGAGGGTATTCTTGGTTTGGGGTGATTTTTCTTGGAGATGATTTTTTTTTTCACCTGCAAATATCTGTAACTAGGTTATAAAAAAAGAAACTGCTGTTTGTGCCATTTGGTTAGTCAAGTACCACCAATAAGGGCTTTGGAAGAATATGAAAGATTAGAATTTGAGTTCTAAAAATTACATGATTTGATTTTTCCAAAGCTTTCTTCTCTCCATGTTTTCTGCCTTATCGTCTTTCTCTTTGTTCTCTTTGTTTTTCGTTTTGTCTCATGGTATGGCTTAAAGCCAGGGTCTCATGCATATTAGGCAAGCTGTCTACCAACGATCTACGTCTCCAGCCCTAGTGTCTCAGTATATCACTAGGCCAAAAGAAATGCATAGCACTTCCATTTGTATAGATTCAGAGGCTAGTAAATATTTAACAAAGGCTTGATCAGTTTTCTTTTTTAAATAGTACCTATAAATGAAAGGAAAGCTAAACCTTATTTCATTCTTGATCACAACTGCTATTACTGAGGACTGTGCCTCCTGAACCTGGTAAGCTTGTTTGACACAGGACTCCCTTTTTCATGCACATAAGAGTGGCAGAGGATGGCAGCAGAGGGCTCTAGGCCGGGAGCCCACCTGGAGCTTGTGGTTCTTTACTGTCTGGCACTAATGATACTGGACATATCAGGCCTCACTCGTGACTTTTGTCGCTGGGTGCTCCTCATGCCTGCTTTGCTCTCATGAGCTAAATCCCAGGTCCAACCCTTGCTTCAATCATCAAGGAAGCTCCTACTTGATTGATCATCTATGTATGTATGTATATATGTATGTATGTATATATTTATTATTGGGGTTGGGGTCACATGCTATGGTACATGTTGAGGTCAGAGGATAATTTCACTTAAGGGAAGGCTAGTGCATCCATCACTTGAGATAAGTGATGGCCTGTTGCTCTTTCTTGATAAAGAAAATTTGATTAATCATTGGGGCTGTATATACTATTAACATGATTTCCTCATTTCTAGTTGCATATGGGATAGTGTAGTATATAGAAATGTGCATCTCTTTTGTTTTCTCAGATCTGAACATAGGAAATATTCTTTCCTGAGCAGTGTTTCACTGGATCTATGGTGACAAACACTCACTAGCAACAAAATGTCCAACTAATCAAAGCTGATTTAACACTCTTAGCAGTACATTTCACCTGGTCAGTGTCTAGCATGGTAGAACAGTAGCACCAAGGTGCTGAACTAAACAAAACTAATTTAAAAAATTATAAATGGTGCATCAGTCTATCAGCAGATATTGAGGAGCTAAAGTACTTTATTTGCATAAAATTAAATGTATCTCTTATGGCAGATATTGTTTCATGTCAGGAAATGACCTCGGCTTATTCTTTTTTTCCATTTCATGTTTTGAAGAAGAAAGAAGATTGGACATAGATGAGAAACCTCTAGTTGTACAGTTGAACTGGAACAAAGATGATCGAGAGGGTAGATTCGTCCTCAAGAATGAGAATGATGCCGTTCCTGCCAAGGTGGGAGCAGTCCCTGTGCGAGCTGCAGCTGCAGCCAGGGTTGGGTCAGTGCAGTGGACACATGTTCTGCTCTGTCACAGGTTATGCTTCTTGTCCTTGTTCTTCTCCTGTAGTCCTTTACTGCCCGCGAGAACATGCTTGAAGAGCAGCCTATTCTACCTGCTTCATCCTTCATTTCACCGGCTCACCCAGTCATTGTTTCCCTTGCTTTTCAAAGAAGAGTTACATGCTTTTGAGACAGAGCTGATAATAAACTTGTCATTTTCAGCTTTTTTCCAAATTATACAATCAAATTTGTTCTTATAAGAAGCAAAAGGGACAAAGGAAATATTTGGTACCTAGTGTCATGTACAACTTCCTAAGGCACATTTAAAGCATTTCATATTACATGTTCAAGATTAGGAATTGGGAGACTTCCTTGGATTCTTTAGATGGCACAACAGGAGGTGTCTTAGCTACTTTTCTGTTGCTGTGGTAAGATAAAACGACAGAAGCAATTTAAAAGAGAAAGGATTTGTTTCGGCCTACACTTTGATGGGGAAGTCCCAGTAGGCAGGAGACAGCTGATCATATTTCATTGATGTGACTTGAAAATAATGTAATTCTGTGCTAAGTTGAGTGGCATTGTATGCAATATTTTGGTATTAGCAGGTGGCAGCAAATACAGAGGTTGAAAATATCGTCTAAATTTTCCCCTTGTGAAAATGCTACTGCATGGCAGCAGGGACTTTTTTGCTCTCTTGAGTCCATGTGTCTGCCATCCTGTATACACACATGTGCTCTTGGTCTTTAATGTCACTGGGTTCCGGCAGCTGGCTGCATTTGTGGTGCATGTGTGTAAAGTAGAATGGTTTTGCTCTTCATTGTTCATATCCTGTTTTCACCTGTTGCTACTCCCTCTGTTCACTTAGCTATTGGCTGCTGACCCTTACTGTCATGTATGAACTCTTCTTAGGACCAATACAGTGTCATAACTATCTATGAAAGAAAACAAATGGAATAATAATAATCTTTTTTCATTCACTTCATAACAAAGGGAGAGTTTCCCCTGTCCTTTATACCATAACTATTATTTTTCTTCTTTACCTATTAAGCTACTTAACACAGTATAGCTTTATGTGTTAAAAGCCAACTTTGTAGGTTCAAATTCAAACTAAGATAAGCAGCTAATAAACAGGATCTGGAAAATAAATCAGATGTTTTTGCAAAAATAGTTACAACTTTGGTTCATGAAAACTACGTATAGTCATGACTAACACTTGTTTTGTAATTTTAGAAAAATACGTATTTATTCAGTAAACTCTTGTCTTCCTATTTTTACTAGATTCACTTCTCTTAGTTACTTGATGGTAACTTTTTGAGTTTTACTTACTGAAAATCAGATTTCCTTATTTGTACCCCTTTTTCCCTTTTAAAAAAATTGTACCCTATTTTCTGTGCTGGATTTTGGTTTTCAGATAAATTGAGGTGAGATTTACATTTGGTGAAATGCACGCATGTTGTATGTAGAGTTCACTTGGTTATGACAGATAGTATAGTGTTACTATTACCTTAGTGAAGTTGTAGAGCGTGTCCCCACCTGGGTCTCTCACTGTTTCAGTTTGCTTATTTGTTTGGCAATGGCTTGTGAGGTGAAGGCCCTGGTGTGATAATATTGTTTTACCAGAAGGCTCAGAGTAATGGACCTGAAAAGCAGGAGAAAGAAGGTGTTATTCAGAACTTCAAGAGAACTCTCTCAAAGAAAGAGAAGAAGGAAAAAAAGAAGAGAGAAAAGGAGGCACTGAGACAAGCCTCTGATAAGGAAGAAAGGCCTTCTCAAGGGGATGACAGGTAGGTCTTTCTGGAAATTTTTCTGTCACTGTGAGGGCTACAAACCAGGTGTGTATAATATAGCAGCCTTAACTCAGTTATGGGTAAATGACGGCAGATTGAGTGAAAAAGACATGTCAGGCTTATTGCAAAAACCTGAAGTTCTTCCATGTTGAGAGGAACTAGAGGGTCTTATTTAAACAAGGCACGTTGCAGATGCTTTTATCAAGTGGTGAAAATGCTGTTCCCTTTAGACAAACACTAGTTAACACTTTTTCCTGAGCAGACTACAAAATTCAGTTGTCTTTATTTCTTCACTTACTCCTTTGAAACTCACTTCTTAGGTGTTGGTTTCAGAGTCAATTGTGGTTTCGTATTTAGCTCAAATAAACTGGTCACAGTTGGTAGGGCTAGGAGCAAAGCAGATTTTTCTTTTCAAATTGAGATGCACCTTGGACATTTATGTTCTGTTGCAACAGCCTGGTTGTGGGTGTAGTCTCCTAGGAGGTGATGCTTGTGAACAGTAGTAAGTAGGTTTATTTCATTTAGTTATACAGTGAAAAGCATCCTAGAACAGGAGAGTTTAAACTCACACTGTGTGGCTTGTTCTTTCCTTTATGAGAGGTTCTTTCACTTTATGAGAGGTACGTTATTTGGGTTAGAAAATGAACTACTTCAGATGAATAACCTGATAGCTTAAAATGCAACTTATTTTTAAATAAATTATAATTACAATTATATGTTGATAGCATTAAAATTTATTCCAGTATTTAGATTTTTTTCTATCATACCTTACATGCAGTTTTCTGCCTATCGCTTTATACCGTTGATTCCTTCACAGAAACTGTTGCAACAGTATTCCTTTGAAAGTTTAACTTCAGGAAGATAAGGATTGGTGAATCTTTTGGTTGTTAAAAACACTCATGCTATTTAATTTAGATTCTACAAGATTTACTGTAATTTTAACTAAGGTTCTTCAGTACTGCGTCTTGTATTTGGAATGTTGTGCCATAATATTTGCTGTGTTTTAGCATAAAGCTGCTAGGAACTGAAATGCATAATCTGTACATCTTTCCTTTTGCTTTGTTCGTGATTATATGACAGTTGAGTTGTGTAAACTTATAAAATTTAGTTAAAGATTTCCTAGTCTGTTCATCTGTATTTGAGAGAAACTGTATTTTTAATCTCATGGTAATTAGTACGTAACTAGTATACAACAGACCTGTTACGGGGCAGATGTAGACAGATGACATTTGCCATTGTGATATTTGTATTTTTAACAGGAAAAATGTTTAAACTATTGTTGGTGATCTTTTTCCATACAGTGAGAATTCTCGACTGGCTGCTGAAGTTTACAAAGACATGCCTGAAACCAGCTTCACTCGAACAATTTCCAATCCTGAAGTAGTTATGAAACGGCGGCGGCAGCAAAAGCTGGAAAAGAGAATGCAAGAATTCCGGAGCTCAGATGGGCGGCCTGACTCAGGTAGAGAGAGCTGGTTTTCTTCATATTCATTGTAAAATTATTCAATTATACTTTCTTTATATATGTATTTCAATAGAAAATATGTCCCGTGTATGGTCTTACATAGAGTTCTTTTCACTTAGAGATAGCATTAGTCACATATACTGACCTGGGTGGTTCTTTTCCCCCATTGCCTTCAACCCACAACATGTTAAATGTATACAAAAAAACAAGAGAAAGTTAATTATCACAATTTTGAAAATTATTAATTCATATTTTCTCATTTTCACTGTGCATTCTCTTCTCAGTCCCAAACTACTATTTTGAAGCAGATTGCAAACTTACTAGCTAAATCTGTAAATATTTTAATGTATTTTCATGAAGGGTGACATCATAATAAAATAACACTTCCCTACCATTGTGACATATAAAACAACTGATATAACTGTATAACTGATATAACTATAATCCTGTAATCATATTCTTACTCATTGTTTAAACTTTCTTGATTACTTTTTTTTGGCTTTTGATTTTTTTGAGGCAGGGTTTCTCTGTGTAGCTTTGGCTATTCTGGACTCACTTTGTAGATCAGGCTAGCCTCAACCTCATAGACATCTGCCTGCCTCTGCTTCCCCAAGTGCTGGGATTATAAGCATGCACCACTGCACCTGGCTCTTGATTGCTTTTGATATTTTTTTTCTTGACACACATGAACACACATGCACACATGTGCACATACATGCGCACACACACATATTGTGATTGAGTCATATATTTAGGTATCTCATTTTAGAGTTCCCTTTTAGTTTACTTATTTGTTTGTTGGTTTGTCTTTAAAAACTTAGGTGTGTTAGTTGCTTTTTTGTCACCTTGACACACCTGGATATATCTGGGAAGAGGGAATCTTAATTGAAAAAATGCCTCCATAATGTTGGCCTATAGGCGAATCTTTGGGGTATTGCCTTGATTAATGATTGATGTGGGAGGGCCCAGCTTGCTGTGGGTGGTGTCACCCCTGGGTTGGTAGTTCTGGGTTGTATAAGAAAGTAGGTTGAGCAAAGCCATAAGGAGCAAGCCAGTATGCAGTGTTCCTCCATAGTCTCTGGTTTTGTTTTCAGGTTCCTGCCCTTCAGTAGTTGATGGACACTGTAAGCTGATATAATCCCTTCCCTCCCAAGCTGCTTTTGCTTATGATCTCTATTGTAACAATAGAAACCCTAACAAAAGATACTAGATTATTCGTCTTACAGATTTTGGTGACATCCTTTGCTCGTGACTGTTTTCCCTTCTATTTTCTGTTTCCTTGATTAGGATGTCGCTGCAGGTGCAGATGAGGCTGTTAATGTGGCAAGAATATTTATGGTAGTTGATCAGTGATCATCAAAAATTTTTCATGAACTCCTGGGTTTAAGACTCCCCAGTAATTTTCAGTCCACCGGAGCTGTTTTGTTTCTTTTTGTGATATTCATACTTGGAGCCAGTTGGTGTCTCTGTGGTCTCAGCTGGCTTTCGTTCATGGGGAAATGGGGAGATAACTACTCGTTTGCCTGGGAGCTACTTCTCAAGTGGTCCTTCCTTTAAACTATTGTGATTTTAGAGTGCCTGAATGTTTTCTGCAATTATGTTCTTACTTCCTAAGGATCTTAATAAATAATAAGTGTCCAAATAAAAATAAGGTTAGCGTGTAGATGTGGTGGCTCCTTCTTTTGATCCCAGCAGAGGCGTGTGGATCTCTATGAATTCAAGGTCAGCTTGCTCTGCAAAACAAATTCTAGGCGAGTTAGACTATGTAGTGAGACACCTCCCCCCCCCCCTTTTTAAGGATTTGCAATATAATCCTGAAAACATTTAAAGAGTTTTGTGAAATTGTGTGTGTGATTGCTTTTATAAGGCAGAATTATTGTTTTAACACACAGTTAATTCCTATTTATATGGTAACGTTCTATGTTGATTTATACTTAGGTTTGTTTTTTTCTTTGCTTTAGAGTTTGTCACTTTACAGTGACATACATTTAGAGGAGTGTGGCTTCTGTCGCTGTGCATGGCAGTGCAGGGTACAGGTAGCACCGCGAAGTAGATACGATAAAGAGCTGAAATAGTTGGCATTACTGCTTGAATTTTATTTTGGTTCTATGTAGTTTTAACTGTCCGGATAAAATTTTGAATTATAATTAACTAGAAACAGCAAAGAACATACTTGTTACAAAGTACGAATTTGGTGACACTTTGGTGACCAAACTGTCCAAACACCTGGGGCCCTTCACTTTGAAACTACAGCACAGGCTGAGACAGTTTTAGGTCTTAAGGGCTACATATTAAGAT
The DNA here is from genome assembly GCA_028658305.1 of Pachyuromys duprasi. NCBI lineage: Eukaryota > Metazoa > Chordata > Mammalia > Rodentia > Muridae > Pachyuromys > Pachyuromys duprasi. The sequence continues at coordinate 39,792,485 of CM053767.1, read as the reverse complement.
CTGCTCAGGAACAAACACACAAAATTGGTTTCATAATTATTTAAAGTACTTTTGAGTGCAAAGGATTTTTTTTTGAGTGCAAAGGATTTTGTTTAAATCTATACTATCTTTTTCTTTTATGTGCCATAATTTATGTATAGAAAAAGAAGAAAGATTTAGCCTGCTGGGTGGTGATTGCACATTTTTAATCCCATCACTCAGGAGGCAGAGGCAGGCAGAGTTGAGCCACCCTGGTCTACAGAGCAAGTTCTAGGACAACCAGGGATATACAGCGAACACCTGTCTTGAAAAAACCCAACCAACCAACCAAATAAATAAGTAAATAACAGTTCAAGTTCCAGGACAGCCAGGGCTCTCCAGAGAAAACCTGTCTTGAAAAAAGCCAACTAACCAACCAACCAACCAAGTAAATAAATAAGAAAGAGGGCCAGATAAACAAACAAACAAGAAAGAGGGTCATAAAAAGTAAGGAAGAATACAAGTAACAAAAATTTTTAAAAGGACAAAGGAACACTCAGAGATACTTATGCATACAAGCCACATGCCAATTCTGAAGGTATTTCTACACTGTAGGAAGAGCTAACGTTATTTAAATGAACTTTGGAAATGAAACCATGGTTCCACCTGAGGAATATTCAGCTCAGAAGTGCATGAGTCATGAAAGAGACAGCTGACTGAGAGTATCAGCTTTTAAGTCCCTTGATAAAACATTCCCAGTATTACAAATATTTTGTAATATGGACTTATATAGAACATTGAAATATATTTTCAGGAAAATATTAAGCTTGTTGAGTGTCAGATGGCCCATGCCCCATATTTATTTTCCATAGATACAGGTACTGCTTTGAAAAATGCTTTCTATTTTGTTAATAAGCTACCAAAGAGCTTTAAGGTTGTGATGTGGCAAACTTTCTATTTAGCATCAGCCTCAGATCTGGGGAGATTGCCATGGAAGGCAGAGTATAGGAAGGTTGTAAGGGACTCTGCTGAAAAACAACATAGCCATGGAAGAACTGTACTGCCCACATAGAGCAGGGACCTCTGGCCTCCTGTCCCACAATGACAGGCCATATAGAAAAAGCCGAGGAATCCTGAGAGATAGGAGATCAGGATTGATAGAAGACTGGCTATTACCGAAGATGAATTTGGGTAGAGACTGAGTGTTTCTAGAGGGAGAAAATGGGTTTCATTTAAGTGTGTCTTATGAGGTGCTGACAGGTTTGAAGGTATCCTTAGTCTGGTGACTCAGTTACTAGACAAGAGCCTGCTCAACAATGTCAGGTGGACATGGGACACACAAAGGTATCATCACCTTTGTGGGGAAGTCACTGGGTAGAAAGTAGAGAAGTCAGACAGAGACTTAGAGCCACCATTAAGAGAAGTCAGCAAGGCATTGTGATGTGTACTTATACTCTCAGACTTGGGAGACTGAGGCAGGAAGATTGTTAGTTTGAGGCCAGCCTACCTACATAATTAGACCTTACCTCAAAAATAAAACCTGATATTTACTGTGGACATTTACTTTTGTAGAAGGTTACAAATTGTAAATAAAACAGTTTATTAAAGATTTAAATATCTGAGCTAAGCACATGACTTAATGTTAGAATACTTATATCCTCTAGTGTGTGTAAATCCAAAAAATAAACTGGTTCAAGAAGATTTGTCAGCGTAGTGGCTCATGCCTATAATTCCAGCACCTGGAAGCCTGAGGCAGGAGGATTGCCACAAGTCTGAGTTCAGCCTGGGCTTACAGAGTTAGTGCCAGGCTGGCCGGGGCTATAGACTATGACCATGTCTCAAAGAAAATAAAACAAAAGGAGAGTAAACAAAGAAAAATATTATCAGGACGAGAAATGGAAAAATCAAAGCAGAACTTGCCTACCTAAGGAATGGTTGAAGTCACATCCTCCCCTTCCTTTTTTTTTTCCTTTCCTTTCTTTCTTTTTTGAGACAAGGTTTTTCTGTGTAGCCTTGGCTGTCCTGGACTCTCTTCGTTGACTAGACTGGCCTCAAACTCACAGAGATCCACCTGCCTCTACTTCCTAAGCTCAGGGATTAAAGGCATGCACCACTATGCCCAGCTATGATGTCAGACCATTTTTATAAATTTGTATGACCCAAGAAACTCCAGCAAACTAAATATTAGGAAAGTAGCATCTTACTAACAAAGTCAACAGTTCAAGTATTAAGTTCAATATTTTTGTCAGTTAAAAAAAGATAGTAGCATGTGTGCATGCGTGCATTTTTGTATAGCTGCCTAGAGGCCAGAAGAGGGGGCCATGAGCTGCCCTATATGTGTGATGCTGGGAAATGAACTTGAGTCCTCTTAAACAATAGCAAGAGCTCTTAACCACTGAGCCATCTCTCCTGCTCTGGTTTTGTCTGTTTTAATAAATCCTGGAGAAAAATGTATGACTGTGTGCTGGCGCTTTGGTTGGTTCTTTGAAAGAGACTGGGAACAGAGCATGCAGGGGTACCACCAATTACCTGAGCATGTCAGCAGAGCCTGTAATTTTCCTAGGACTCCACTCCTAAAGTTTTAATGATGCATGATGCAATTTTCATATCTCTAGCGGTATTTTGGAAGCCAGTCAGGCATCCAGACTCACACAGGCTTTGCTCCTGGACTTGTAAAGCTTTTTTTTTTTTTTTTTTATTCACTCTATGATGTTTTCAAAGAATAGCTGATCCAAAAAGTGCCTAATATATTTCAGTTAGTTCAGTTGACTTTTAAAATTGCAGTTTCCTTGCTGAATTCTCTTGTTTTCCTGACACTTCTTTGTTTTTAAATTTGACTTACTTGATTTTGTGAATGTACACGTGACTGCAGGTACACACATGTCTAAGAACATGTGTGAAAGGTAAGAAGTCAACTCTCAGGAGTTTGTTCCTACCACCTTGTAGAGTCTGGGGATTGAACTTGAACTAGGTCGTTAGGTTTGTTTGCAAATGCCTCTACCACTGAGCCATCTCACCAGCCCAGCTCTATAGCCTGGATTGATTTCCTTCCTTCATTCATCTGCTTGCTTGTTTCCTCTTGAAATCATTGATCATTTTTACAAGTATTTCAACCATTTTATTATCTTCAGATTTAGTAATTGAGGAGTTACAGTCTTTTGTGGGCTTTGCATTGCCCTATTTTTCTACATGTGGGTTTCTGTTCTGCAGTTTGCACATACATTGCCTTGGGTTGCTTCAGGGCTTCTTCTAGGATTTGTTTGTTTCTTTCTTTCTCTTTATTTTTCTTTCTTTTCTTTCTTTCTTGGGAGAGGGTCTCACTTTGTAGCCCTTGGCTGTCCTGGAACTCACTGTATAGACCAAGCTGACCCTGAACTCACGAGATCCATCTGCCTCTGCCCAACTGCTGGGATTAAAGACTTGTGCCATTATTCCTGGTTTGTTTCAGGGCTTCTTAATCTTAAGTTATAAGTTATAAGTAGAAAAGAGGTTAAGAGAGTCAAATTGACAATAATGTGACATATGTATATTTCCACCAAGAAGTAAGCATACAAACAACAGAACACTTGAGGAAATGTAAATTGCCCTTCCTACCTCCAGACTTACTCCTTACTTAAATGACTTTATACTTGCATATAACGTTTAGTTTTTACTACCTAAGATTAAAATGCCCCCCCCCCCCCCGTGGTGGCAAATCCCTCATGAATGTCTTTGGAATTGAGTACTTGAGGTCTTCTGTTTCCTAGCTCACTTTTAAAATACTGGTTTGTTTAGTGGAACTAATACATGGCTAATACATATTTGCTTTGGATGAAAGTTTAACAAGCAGAAGCGAAGGAAATAGATGTTGTGGTATGCGGTGGTTGAGGATGTTGGGAGCAGGGGATGCTGGGGTAGTAGAAGAGAACTCCACTGCAGACCCAGTCCTGGAGTCCCCTTTCCTGTGTCCCTGTAGTAGAAGCCAGCCCAGGTCGATACAGAATGTGTTTGCAGCACTGTAGTTGGTGCTTCAGTGCCCTTCTCATGAGTGATTGTAAATGTTAGCAGCCTCTGTCATTGACCTAAAATGAAGATACACTCAGATGTAAATTTTTTTTCAGGTGGAACATTGAGAATATATGCAGACAGTTTAAAACCAAATATTCCATACAAGACAATCCTGCTGTCTACTACAGATCCCGCAGACTTTGCTGTAGCGGAATCTTTGGAAAAGTATGGTTTGGAGAAAGAGAATCCCAAGGACTACTGCATTGCCCGGGTGTGTAACTACAAATTAGTACTTTCCCCCAGGATTGGTCATGCTGAGACTTGCCATTTAGAGGAAATTTTTTTTTTTTAAATTTTGGTGTATGTGTGTGTTCACTCATGTACATGACTCCCTTCCACTTACACACACAGGAATAATAAACAAATATAATAAAAAAGAATTTATGTTCTGAAAAAAATAAGATAAATTGAATAAAACACAGCCCAATGTTGTTCTACCAAGATAACCTTATTATTAAAGTATTGATAGACATTCTTCCAATTTTTATTTTGGACATATATGAGTCAAGAGGAGTATAACCAATTTATGTGTGTGCGATTATATAATATATAAATAAAGCAGTCTCAGGGTGCTGCATGTTGGAGATTGAGGGAACCCAGTGGCTGTTTAGTCCAAGATGTAGGGATCTGCCTATGGAGAGGGTCCGGTTATGCAGTCTGGTATGGAGCTAAAGATCTGACGGCCCCCCAAGAGTCACTGCTGGGACCCTCCGTTGAAAGACTGGGAGTGTGATGCCCCAGCAGTGGCATCACCTGCTCAGGAAGAGCAGGTCTTGGGGGTGGGGGGCTGCCTCCTGCCTCCTCCTTTTGTTTCTTCTGAGTCCCCAGCCTTTTGCTGCCACATTCAGGGCTAATCAGTTGATAGGCTAGCCACATTAACACACACTTACAGACACACTCGATCCAGTGTAGCTGACCTTCAGGGTCAGCCATCGCAGGTGAGATCATTGTATTTGTATTGAAATCTGCTTTAATAATCACTTCTCAGAGTTACTCTACCTGTGACTCTAGTTATCAAGAAATGTAGTGATTGTTTATGTCCTAGAATTGATTCTGTAGCATTAGGTAAAACAGCAGATTTTTTTATTTAGCATAAACCAATTAGAGATTTTAAAACAAAGATAGCTGGTGTGTTTTATTACAGCAAGTGATTTAAAAGGAAAATATTTCATCTCTGTGTGTGTGTGTGTATGTGTAAGTGTGAGTGAACATGCAAGTATGGGATGAGTGTGTGAGCGTGTGTGGTTTGTGTGTGTCGACATTGATGCCTTTGTCACTTTCCACTTTTATTTTTTTGAGCAGACTCACTCTTCCTGAACCTGGAGCTCATTGTCTTGGCTAGGTTGCTGGCCTATGGGCTTCAGGATCATTCTGTTTCCTCTGCCCCCAGCACTGAGGTTATGACATGTACTACTATGCCTGTTTATTTATGTTTTTGTTGTTTTTAATATTTTTATTGTTTGAGCACCTCATACGTGTATACAGTGTATTTTGTTCATACTCACCTCCCCATGCCCACTCTTCTGTCTTACTCCTCCCAGGTCATCCAAACCCCTCTCAACTTTGTGTTTCCTCTTTTTTAAATAACCCACTGAGTTCAATTTATGCTCCAGATCGATTTAGCCATGGGTGTGGAGTCATCAGGTAAGCAGTGGTCAGTGTACCAAGGACCAGTTTCTTAAAGAAAACTGACTCTCCCTCCTCCAGAAGTCATCAGCTGTCTGTCGTTCCTTAGCTCAGGGTCTGGCCTGGGAGCCAGTCTCAATGGTGAGATGGCTACTGGCCTGATCTCAGGCTGGTCTTATTCAGGCAACAATAGCTCCTAGTGAGTTCGTGAATGCTATGGTCCTGTACTGCTCAGAAGACACTTCTTTAGGCACCTTTACCCACTGAACCAGCTTGCTGGCCCATTCCTCTTAGTTTTTATTTTAGCTTCTATATAAATCAGTATGTTTGTTTAAAATTAATGCAGCTTTTTCTTTCTTTTCTTTGAGATATTCACTTGATCCAGCAGCATTGCAGAAAGGTGTTCTTTTCTCTCCCCTAACCTTAGCCCGTTGAGTGCTTTGTTCAGTCACTTGTTTCATGTATGTGTGAATCAGTTTGTGTATTCTGCTCTTTGTTGATCTGTGTATATCTTTTGCCTGTACTGTAAATGTTTAGCATCTTGTCTGACATGTGGTGTTGCTCAATTGTTTGACAGGGTAGGTTGTTTTTAATTTGTTTGTTTGTTTTTTATAAATCTGTTTGATACTACATGATTTGGTCTTTGATAATGAACATTGTAACATCTCCATCTTTTAAAACTAAGTGCCTTGTGTTTACTGTTAAAACTAGAAAGTAAAGCAGCAATTTTATCAGGGACCTAAAGTTGTAGAAGCAGGCCATGAGCTTTATTGACAGTCCTTTGTGAGCTTATTTAATTTCTCTGGAGGAACTCTTACTTTTGGCCTTTTGCTGACCAGCTTTCTTCAGCAAGCTTAGACAGCCTGGTTAATCATATACCTGAATTAGAAATGCGTTATATTCTCAGCTTGCCATAGTAAACTCTAGCTGTTTCGTAGTTTTCATTTATTTTATCTATTCAAATAATTATTTGTTTAGTAAAGTTTTCTTTTCTATTAGCTATTCTGCTAGAATACAAAGTTAAGAGATGCCCCTAAAGGAGCTTATAATATTTAGGTCCGAAAGGTCAAGAAATAGAACTGAAATAGGTATTTTAGACTAGATAGTGATTTGTGATATGTGAAGCATGTGGCCTGATCTGTGAGCTCTTAGTACACCCATGTACCTGGGGCCTAGAAATGAGTGCTGCAGATACAGACTAAAAGAGATAATTGGAGGTCAAGGCTTGAAATGGTGGGATATTGATTTTAATAAAAATCCTAATTAAAAGATGAGGTTGTTATTTCTTTTCCTTTAAAGCTAATTTGAAGCCTTGTAGAAAAGAATCATAGGTTATACAGAACTATTTAATCTGTTTTGTGTGTAAGCACTATGATAGGTTTGCAGTAAGATGTTTTCATTAAGAAATTGAAAACAGTGGATTGGCTTCTCATGTTTTTTTTTGCACTGAATCAGAAAGAGTGTAAACTGCAGACCGTCTGTTAGAGGCATCAATCACGTTCCTCTGCCTTGCAGTCTTGAGTGAACGAGAAGTTGGCTACAGTAAAGATGCATAATAAATAGTAACGGCATTGTTAAGAGTGCACCGAACACAATATCATCAAACACTTGCCTGAAAATAGTAAATGATTATCTAATAATACCCAAACAGTCTACTTAAAATTAAACCACACAGTTATCTTCAACAAAAACTGTTTTAGGTTATACATTGCAGATTTCAGATTATATTAATTTACTTTATAAATATTTGCTTACATGTGAAAGATGGAATACAGGCTGCAGAGGATTACAGCAGAGGAATTATTTTCCTTAGGAAATTACTTGAAGGTTAACTATTTATGAGGTTTTTCCATGAAAATTTATAATAAATGCAAAATACTTAGTCCAGTTCATCTTAAGAGCCAGGTGAATAAAAATTGTCAAATTGGCTGTTCAAGTAAACTTTTTGTTTGAAACAATTTCCTATATGTTTGTTAATCTCTTTTTCAATTACCAGTGAAAAATATTTATAGTGCTTCATAGGTTTGGTTTTCTTTTTGGTTTTTTTCTTTCAAGGTAGGTACAGGGCTCTGCCAGTACTCAGGGCAGGAAGGCCATGAGTTGGAGACCAGCCTGGGCTGTAGAGCGAGACTGAGAATAGCAGCCCTTCTTTTGAGTACTTGCTAATTTGCTTTTTAGTTGTATTCATTGTGAATTATTTTTTCATTAGGTTATGCTTCCTCCTGGAGCCCAGCATTCTGATGAAAGAGGTGCTAAGGAAGTTATTCTTGATGATGATGAGTGTCCTTTACAGATCTTCAGGGAATGGCCAAGTGACAAAGGTAGAGAGTAAACTTTGTTAGGGGATTTCTTCTGTAGTTCGCCAGTCAGATTTCTGCTATCTCTTGTTCATCAGAGGATATGTGTGAATGTATGTGTGAGTGTATGTGATACCTTTTGGCTGCAGTTTCCCAGTTTTTTCATGAACTTGCTGAACAGCTCCTCAGTGGTACCTTTGCCTGTGGGCTCACACTCAGCTCACTGGAGTGTCCTGTGCAGATGGCATGGCAGGTGAAATGCCAGTTATTTAGCAGTGGAAGACCATCATTAAAGACGAGCTGTGGATCAGTATCCATACTGACCACACAAGTTATGTGGTATTAGAGCAATTTTTTTAGGACAGGAAAAGTAACCTACAACCCTAAAGACAAGTTGAATACCCCTTACCCAGAGTACTCAGAACCCAGAAGTGTTTGATATTTCAGAACTTTTTAGACCTGTGTGCATTTAGATTCATAATGAGGTACTTTGAAGATGGATGCAAGTCTAAGCATGGTCTTCATTTATGTGTAATATATACCTTATACACATAGCCTGAATATAATTTGGCCCATAATTTTTAATGTGTTGGTGTTCTACCTGCTACCTGACATGTTTTCATTTGTGTCATGTTGGAAATTGTAGCATTTGGATTTCAGGTATTTGGTTTAGGGGTGCTTATTTTGTAATTTGTGCATATTTGTTACTGTTCAGATATTTTCTTCTACTTCAGAGCAGCAATGCTTCAAGCTGTGTTTTTGATGAAGTGCAGTTTCTAACATTAAGATTGACATAGTTAGCTTTCTAAGTGAGTGCCTTTATGCTAATGAAGACATAATAATCCTTCCTCATATCAATATTGCACATAGAGTGATACTTTAAAAATAAAAAACCCCAAGAATAAGTGCGTCTCTAGCCTCATTACAATACTTATTTTGCAATACTCTAGAAAGTTATAAAAGTTAAGCCTTAGATTGAAATTTGTTTTGAATTTTGAGTGTATTTGAATTAAATACAAATAAGGTCAGCTGAGATACTTGTATATGTGTGTTTATATGTGAATGTTGACAGGGCTGTCTACAGGAACACGTTCATTTATTTTTAAACATGTGCTCTTTACTAGCATATGCTGTCCTTTGGCAGTTAGCTGTCAGTTAAAAATAATGTCTGCACATTGCTTGTTTGGAGTTTTTCAGAGCACACCAAGAGACTAGACTAGCTCATTCTTCACTGAGTAAGATGTCAGATGGGTGAGCTTTGCCCTGCTGCTCCTTGACAGATGTTAAACATGCTTTGGTAATATGTGGGCCAGTGGTTTTCAGTCAGTGGTCATCCCCTCTGCTCCCTATTTGCTTGGTTGATAATTGCCATTGTAATTGTTCTAGGGATTTTAGTCTTTCAATTGAAGAGGAGACCACCAGATTATATCCCGAAGAAAATGAAGAAACATGTTGAAGGAAAGCCGCTGAAGGGGAAGGATAGAGTTGACGGGTCTGCCTATGGCTCTGCTCTCCCTCCTGAGAAACTGCCCTACTTAGTAGAGTTGAGCCCAGGTAAGAAAGCTGGCCGCGTCAGGAAATGTGTTTTTAGCGTAAGTATTTCTACCTTTTACTCTACTAAGTGACCATTTGCAAGAAGTCGATAACATTCATAAAATGACACTTATTTTTCATAAAGCTAAAAAAAAAATCAGAAAACCAAAACCTGAGGCTACAGAATACATTAATTCGTGCACAAAAATAAAGTCCACATGAACAAAAATAAATATAACACAAGCTCTAAAGTAATAAGTAGCATTTAAAAGTTTTAAACAGTCAGTTTCTTTTAAGAAAACTTTTCCAAAGTAACTTTAATTAATGTACTAGAAACAAATTGAAATTTACTCTTCCTAGAGAAGGAGAGATTGTACTATTGTTTGTGTGTGCATGTACGCACACATGGTATTCAAAAGGAATGTCATTAGATTTAACAGAATGTCTTTGAACCTATCTTAGTAACTAGAAAGCTGTTTTAAAATAACATAAGTTTATTTTCATATTAATCTTCTAATTATATCACTTATAGAATTCTTGCAAGCTAAAATTGTTATAAGTTAGTCATCAGGTAGACAGATACTCTGATATTCTTTAAGCATTTCATATATATACACACATTCCCCATGTACAATGTATTTACATATATGTGCTCTATGTGTTCTATTTATCAGTTAGCCAAAATTACATCATTTCTAATTTAGTTAAAATGGCATTATGTTACCTGTATTATTAAATATTATGAAGATATTTCACCTGCTTCTTTCTAGTTAAGGAGTAAAGTAAAAGTCAGTTAGTCACAGAAAAACAGCATAAAAAAGAGTTCATGTATAGTATGTGGTTCCTTGGGCAGATTTTTTTTCCTTCTTCCTTTGGTTTCCAATGTTTACTTTCATTTGTAAGGTTGCTTCAGTTTCTCCCAGCTGGCTGTTATAATTAACTAGAGATTAGATATGTTCTTTGTGATTCCACAGTCTTAGGAGACAGCCGATAACATTGATGCAAAACAGAATGTTTTTAAAGCCACTCTTATTTATGGCCGTGACAGTGTTGGTCTAGGGTGTTAGTGCACATTTAGTTGTGCTTGAGGACCTGTGTTCATTGCTAAGTATCTTGTGAAGAGTTTAGTAGTGCGGCTTTGACCTCAGTTTCTCTGACCAGGAAGCCCCTTTGAAGTCTTGTGTTTTCACTGCAAATTGGAGACGTCCTTGTGTTACTGTCTGTAATGTAAGGAGTGCTTGTTTATCTGAAGGAAAGAAGAACAATGCAACAGTGAAAATGCCATTTGTGTGTTTTATTAACTGAAAAATGTTAGGCTCTTTTTCAAGTATGGGTCTGTCCTTAAAATATTACATCAGTTGTAGAACCTATGTTTGAAGAGTTTTAGTTGTTGGCAGTTGACAGTAAGTTTTAAATGGATAGTGTATTTTCTAGTATTTTTGTTTTTGGTAGATAACAGAGAGAATATATCAGATATTTTTCCAGGTCTTAGAGATAGGGTGGCAACAGCACAGATTAAACCCAAACCTTGTATTCTAATGAGTACTTCCATTTTGCTTAGCTTTTACTTGTCTCTCAGATAATCAAATGCATGGAATATTTTGTTTTATTTTTAAAAGATGATAGCCTCTGAATAAAGAGCAGTTATGTACTACTTTTCATCAGATACTAGCAACAACATAGTTACGTATTTACTTGTATGTTTCTTAGCACTCTGTTTCTTTAGGCAACATTTGTTGAACTCCTTGTATAGACAAATATTATGAAGATGAATAAGACTGTCCCTAATGCTGTGATGAACACAGTTCAATTTCAGTGATTCTCCATGTCTGTCCTCCCTCCCAAGTTCTCTGGGCTGCTGGTAAGAGCTGCCTTCATATCCAAGATGAGGAAACATTACATTTGTCATAAAGGTACTGGGTTTGGAGGCAGGCCTGAGTACTAAAATAAGGTCTTTCTTGCATCAGAGCTATGTCATGATACCTTTTAGATCAGTATGCCGAGTGGATATTTTTCATTATGAGAATTACTGATGCATATTGATATGTTTTGGGTGGAGAAGGGCTATATTTCCACTAGGCACATTGTCAGTCAAGTATGTGCTCTCAGTGTGGAGGACCTGCTAGGTATTGGCAGGAGTTTTTTGAGGTGCAGGTATGTTTACAGTATTAGAGAAGAATGGAAGCCAGGGTGCTGATTTTCTTGTGTATTGGATTTGAATGTGTCCTTTAAACAGAAGGGGCCAGCCAAGTGGGGTGGTAACCTTCTGTCAGGTTAACTCACTGTTAACACAAGCTGTCCTGCTGCTTGGTGACTCACCTATTGTCCTGCTGTTTTCCTTAACAGTCTGCACTGGTTTCTAAAACACTGACTGGGGGTCTACTCTAGTCTTTTCTACACAGCTCTGAAATGCTAGTGGGTAAAATATGCCATTTCTTCCTTTGAAACATCTCACTGACCTCACCCTTGCGTCTCTTCTCCTCCTTCCCTCTCCCACCTGTTCTGCATGGTCTCTGTCCTGCTGATGCTGCCTTCACCTGGGTCCTGGCATGTCTCTTAATCCCAGGGAGAAGGAATCACTTTGCCTACTACAGCTATCACACTTACGAAGGTAATGCAATGTTAATACTACTTTTGTAATTGGGGCACTAACAGAACCTCTTAGGTGAACCATGTTGACTGAGCAGACACTGTATGTGTAAGAAGTGTTAACATGCAGTCTTTCTAGTCCTATGTACTCAGAGTTCCATGTCCAGCACCCAGACAGTTTACTGGAAAGCTTGGTCTTTTTTGTTTTTGTTTCATTGTTTGTTTTGCTTTCTGCTTTTGTTTCCCAAGTTCCCTGTGGGAAGTGAGTACAGACAGAGGATTGAGTACAGAGTTGTGGGCTGCAAGTAAAGGGCTTTAAAGTGCTTTTGGACTGTGTCTTGGTCAGTGTCCCTTTCAAGCTTAGAGAACAGGCTAAGCATCCCTCACTTAAATGTTGATGTGAAGCCAGAAGGGAAAGTGGGCTATGTAATGGGTGGTCTCATAATTGATGTTATCACCCTGGTACCCTAAATATGTTGGGTGCAGTTTCCTATAGACTGTGTGTTTAGCTGCATGTTGGATGGTCATGGAATTCATATTTAAACATAGGTCCCATCCTCATGATACACAGTATATTAAATTTATGTGAATATCACAGAATCTAGGGAAAATTGCAATCTGAAACTTGGCTAAGGGTTCAGTAGCATATTGTGTCTGCCATGGGTCTGCTTGCAGCTGGCCTGTAGTGCTCCTAATTTTCCACTGGAGAGTCATTCAGGTGCTGTGGACGGTTGACTATAGACTGCTCCTTGGAGATGGAGGACAGTTGTAATGGAGGTTGAGGGAACACCCATAATATTCCTGTTTGTGATCATCAGCTTTCAGTCCAGAGCTGGAGGTGGGCTGCAATGGGAAGGGAGGTCAGTGGCAACAAGCTCTTCTAGCTGTCCTCACTTGCCAGACTCCCTCTGCTTGGACTAGATGCTCTGTCACCCACTGGTCCTGTAGCCATTAGGTTCTCTGTTCTCTACACAAGTTTGTCTCTGGCCTGCTGTTACAGTGCAGTAGTAAGAAAGGAGAGACTGGGAAAGCAGCCCTGAATCTGTTGGTGTCAAAATGTATGGTGTCCATTTGTTAGCTGTAGAAGAATGTTGATGTAAACACTGCTCCTAGTAGATGTGTCTTTCATGTTCTTGTGGTTTTAATTCACGTGGTTACTTATTGTGTTCTTTGTAATTCATTTGTGTAGTTTGTGTGACTGTATTGCATTACCCTTTCACTTTTACTATAACTGTTTGCTCTAGAACATTAATTATTAAAGAAGGCCAGTGTGGTCTAGTTTTCAAGGAGCTTGGAACTGATGGGGCCCTATTCAGTGAGAATCTTTCTAATATAAGATCAGAAGGTAGGAAAGGCATAATTTTTGATTTGCCTATGACAGTCAAGTAAACACAGTAGTAAACATTCCAGAAGGGGAGGAGTCTGTCCAGGAAAAGTCCACAAAGCTTTGATTTTGTTGTGAGACAAGGTCTTAAAGTATAGCTGGCTGTAGGCTTGTTTCCTTTAGACTTAGTCTCCAAAGTACTGATATTAATCATACGCCACATTGTTTAGCTTTTGCAATTTTGATGTCTCATTCACACTCAGAGTTTATGAGAACAATTAGAGAGGAAAAATATTCCAGTATGAAAGGAAACAGCAAAGACAGTCCATTTTGGGGAGGTCCATATTAGGCATTTATGTCTCTGACATAGCCTGCTCTCATCTTTACCTAGATGTTATAGATTTTGATAATATTTCAGAAATAGAAAATATCAGTAGGTCGTTATTTTGTATACTCTAAAACCAAAGTCAGTTCTAGAGAACTATTCATGGTGTCTTTTGTTTGTAAGAGTTTGTAAGAGTTCAGACTACATCAAAGCTGAGGGACTTCTTTCACAGCCCTCCAAACTTCTGAACCTTTCATAGCTAGCATCTGATTCCAGTGCCTGAAAATCACTTGCCCTGTCATGAAACAGACTATGGAAACTCACTCACTTTTTAAAAATTTATTATATAGACAATGTTCTGTCAGCATGTATACCTGCACCCCAGAAGAACACACCAGATCTCATTATAGATGGTTATGAGCCACCATGTGGTTGCTGGGAATTGAACTCAGGACCTTTAGAAAAACAGCCAGTGCTCTTAACCTCTGAGCCATCTCTCCAGCCCCTCTGTCACTGTTTTAAGGAAACCTTCGCAACCTACGCTGAGTGTTGTAGCTGTGGTGGAAGCCTGGGATTGCACACACTTCTGTGAGGGTCGCTTTTGTCACATGTTAGCTTTGAAAACAGGGTCTTCAGTGAGAACATGTCTACTGATGGGATGGATACAGTGGGTGGGCAGTGCTGCTTCCTCCTCCTGCTCCTACCTGTCAGTCAGGCTTCTGGCAGTTATGCTCCACATGTTTTTAAAGGACACAAAGTGGGGTGGGAACAAAAACTGGGTAGATCTAGAGGAGTTGGGGGTATGATGTGAATATGATAAAAACATGTATGACATTCTCAAAGAACTAATTAAAACATAAAAAGCAAAAACATTTTTTCTTTCTGTCTTTCGCCCTGTTTGTTTTCATGGGAGTTAAGCACTTCATTAGCCTTTCTTGTCAGTTGTAGACGTTGCAATCATTTGAGACTCACACCCAGGACTGCTTTAGGAGGTCTGGGTGTGCTGGAGGGTTGTTCTGTTAAAGCCCAGCTATGCCTCTCCAGCTTTGTTGTGGTGAACTGTAAGGGAACATGGTGCATTTGTCCTACAGAGTCACTGGGGGGACCCAGGGGAGTGTGCTGGGAAAAATGAGTAATCAGAAGGCATTGGAGTTAATGACACTCAACAGAAGCTGGTTGGCTTCTATATCTATTTAAGTTGTATGATGTTTATTGGAGACCCCTTGGAAAAAAATCCTGAGAGGTAAAGCTGTGCTCTCCTCAGTGAAGTAAACATAACCTTAGACCTAACAGTTGGAGCTCTGTGCCTCTTTCTTCTCCTAGATGGCTCTGACTCCAGAGACAAGCCCAAGTTATACCGCCTGCAATTAAGTGTGACTGAAGTTGGGACAGAGAAGTTTGAGGACAATTCTATCCAGGTACTTGATCATGTCTGCTGCCTAAGCCTTTTACTGTACTTCCCTTTTTCAGTATTTAATAAGCAGCTATCAAGGAAGCAGCCACAAATGAATGAATGAACACGGTAGACCTGTGTTTAACTATAAGTCATTCATCTTTTCTGAGTCACTTTTCTCTGCTTTGGTGTGGAGGGAACATGACATGTTTGTGTCTAAAATGCACCCATAGAAAGGTGGACTGCTTGTAACATTCTTCTCTGACTGTTTACTTCTG
Organism: Pachyuromys duprasi; assembly: GCA_028658305.1. Lineage (NCBI taxonomy): Eukaryota > Metazoa > Chordata > Mammalia > Rodentia > Muridae > Pachyuromys > Pachyuromys duprasi. Next base: position 39,777,115 of record CM053767.1, on the reverse strand, counting down.
TTTAGAAAGTCAAGGTGCTGACAAAAGTTTTATAGGTCTGTTTTAGGTTGACAGAGATAAAATAGGAAAGGTCCCACCACTGTGCCTAGCTTGTACCTTTCTTAACAACAACATAGTGTGACCAAAAAAAAAAAAGAAAAAATCTGAAGAACAATAGTCAGAATTTGACATCAAACTCGGCCAAATTACCTTTGCCCTTTACTTCTTGTTTCTGTATAGAAGTAAAATGCTTGAGTTTTTGGTTCTGATTCATATGATTCATTGCTTCTTAGCACAGTAGTTAAATGTAAGTACGATTTAAAAAAATAATTTTCTTTGTAGATTCATCTATTCATTACCTAGTTAATATTTAAGATCATATATTTTTTGTGAGTATGTGTATGTGTGTGTGTGTGTGGGGGGGAAGTGAGGGGTCCTGGGGTTGGAACCCATGGCTTTATACAAATTGCCAAGGACTATATTACTGTACGTCTTCCCCAGCCAGTCATGTGATTCATAAAGCAGAGTTATAATATACTTGAAAACAGGTTCTTAGATGTTAAAAATGTCCAACTATTTTGACATTGTTTTACACTATTAGAGAGAAATACACTTAAGAAAACTAAAAATGTAGGGCTTGTTATTTATCATAGTAGAACTTACAGTTTTTAAATATTGTGTACTTCATGATGGAACTATTTTTTTTTCTTCTGTTTTTTAGTTGTTTGGTCCAGGTATTCAGCCCCACCACTGTGATCTCACTAATATGGATGGAGTGGTCACTGTGACGCCCAGAAGTATGGATGCAGAGACCTACGTAGATGGCCAGCGCATCTCAGAGACCACCATGCTACAGAGTGGCATGAAAGTGCAGTTTGGCACCTCACATGTGTTTAAGTTTGTGGACCCCATCCAGGACCACGCTCTTTCGAAGAGATCTATGGATGGAGGCCTGATGGTCAAGGGCCCAAGACATAAACCTGGGTGAATGTGATAGATCAGCTTAAGGATTTTAGAGTGTTTTGGCTATAAAGTAATTTCAATAGATGTAAATATCTTTTTTTCAGTTTATTACTTTTTAACTTTTTCTCTGTGTGTGCGTGCATACATTTGGGTGTGCCCTTTCTTTTTCTGGAGATGAGAGGATGTCTCACAAGAGTGGGTTCTCTCCTACCTGTGGGTCAAACTCAGGTGGTCAGGCTGGCAACAAGCAAGCATTTTTGCTCACTACCATTTCCCACCTTTTATTTTCAATTTTAAAAGATCAAAGTCTGGAGATGTGACTTAGTGCTTACGAACAACTGCTGTTCCTGCAGAGCACCCCAGTTTTGTCTCCAGTACCTGAGTTAGCCAGTTCACTGTCTCTAAAGCCAGTTCTAGGGGTTCCGATGTTGGCACTACACACACATGTTGCATGTATATGCAAGCAGGCAAAGCACTCACCCATGTAAAAGAATTTTTTTTTTAAAGGTCAAAGCGAAGATTATGAATTGTAAATTTGGATTTGTTTTAGAGGAAAAAGGTAGAAAGATTCTGACTTAATTTTAAAATTGGAAATTCTAACTGGTATAAAGTTACTTACTTTTAAAGTTGATCTGTCCTTTTGTGGACCATTACTCTATATAACTAATAATATTTAAAAATCTTTTCTTGAAGTAGTTATCCTTTTTCACTCCAATCACCCTTTAAAAAACCTCTAGTAACACAAAGGGAAATCTGTTTTAAGATTTCAGAGCATTTTAGCTCCACCTAGTGTTCTCTTGAGGTCTTGCAATGTGGTCTCTTAATGTGAAACTTTTTTTTTTTTTTTTGAGTAAATTTCTTTTTGGTAAGAATTTTCAAATCATATACTATTTAGCTACTTTGTTATCTATTTTATAGCTTGATATGATATTGATTTTGGAAAAACAGATGCTATAACTCTATATGCTACTTAAAAGTGTAACCTTCCATCCAAAGAATATAAAAATAAGCCAGTCTGTAAACTAGTGTGTTGGGCTACTCTCTGTACCGCCCTTCTGTTTTAGTTTTTGTTGTTTTGATTGGTTTTTCAAGACAGGATTTTGTTTGTTTGGTTGGTTTTTGTTGTTATTGTTTTGTTTTTCAAGACAGGGTTTTGTCATGTAGACCTACCTGGCCTGGAACTAAACTATGTAGCCCAGGCTGGTCTCAGGTTCAAAGATCTGCCTACTTAGCGTAGCAGTAGTCAGTCACCTTGACAGATATGACACTTTGGACCAGGGGCTATCATTCAGACTTGACATTCTCTCTCCAGTGTGAGCACATAGCTATATGTCCTCATTTGTAGTTTCATGTGGCGTGGAGGAAGTGTTTCCAGCATCTCACCTTGAGATGCTAATTTTTTTTAAATTTATGTATTTGGGCGTGGGTGCCATATGTGGATAGGAATCTAGCCCATGTACAAAGTGACTTTATACTGACTTAGATCCCGTCATGTTATAACCTTTGGCTGTAAGAATCATACCTTTCTTAGTATTCAGAGCACAATAATAACATAAGGTGCTCAATGGATAATGGCCAGATATGTAAATAATTCATTAGTAGTGTATCAACACACTACTAATCCCCAAACTAATGTCTTGTAGACAGTTACATGTAGAAAGTTAATGATTATTTAGCCTTTATTTAAAAAAAGCTTTAACTTCTTAGAAGTTATTCAGAGCATGGTATTGCTTTATATTGCAAGACATTTTCTTTTCTTTGAGAATAATATAGAGGAATTTCTAATAGAAAAATTGCTTGAGTTTATACACAACTTTCTTGTTTCCGTCTATAGAGAAAGCTTTGGAATTAAACCGTGTAGTTCTCAGATGTTAGAACAATCCAGAAATAGCCATTGCCTTATTCTTGTTGACTTACAGGTATCTTTAGACTCTTTTTTTCCCTTAGGTTAGAACCAGTGTGTTGTATTTACTGTATTTATGCCAAAGAATATAGTTTTGCTTGTCTTAGCTTTGTTTCTGTTGAAAATGCGATTTTTGTTTGTATTATTTAAAAAAAAATTTTAGTTACATGTGTGTGTTTTGCCTTCATGTATGTGTGTGCATCATCATGTGTGTGCCTGGTACCCACAGAGGCCAGAAGAGAGTGTTAGATCTCCTGAAACTGGAGTTACAGATGGTTGTGAGCTACCATGTGGGTGCTGGGAACTGAACTCCGGTCCTTTGCCAGAGCAGCTGGTGCTGTTAATCATAGAGCCATCTCTCCAGCCCCAGTTTCTTGTTATTAATATACTATTTTAAAAATAGAACCATGAGAGTGTTTGATATACCACCTAATAAAAAAGGTCACACATCTACTGTCATTTTTTTTTAAAGTCTGTGTGCCAAAGTGAATGAATTTATTAATGATCTTTGAACATTGGAGTACTCATATGTTCTTGCTGTCAGTTGAGATTTAATTTTTTTTTTCCTTCTCAATAGAGCCGTTCAGGAGACAACCTTTGATTTGGGAGGAGATATTCACAGTGGGACAGCATTGCCAGCAAGCAGGGTAGGTAGTTCTGGATTCATGATCATCTTGTGGGTTTGATGTAATAGGAGACCCAACAACAGAAGCTGCTTTGTAAAGACAGTTTGGCCAATATCCTCTGTTTGCCCTGTTGTATCTGTTCACACAGTGGTACATTATGAAAGGTAGCTAGCTACTCCTTTTGTCCTGAGGTCAGAATTTAGTACTTTCTCTTTCAAGTGGAGTATGTGTGTTGCCTGTGCTGCTCTGTGTGTAACTAACCTCTTTGGCCAGATCATGCTGAGGATGATGTACTTTTGCTCCTTACTCCCTTGATACAAGTACTAGATATCCATTGGTTACCTTCTCCAACAGTCATGCTTTGTTCCTGATAGATAAGTCATATCTCTCTCCTCTTTGATCTGCTACTGGATTTCAATCACTGCAAAACTTGGTGAGATAAAACAGCAGCTCCTTCATTTGTTAATAATTGTGCCAACTAGTTTGAGTTTACTAGGGCAGTTGGTTTATTGGTCTTGCTACTGGACCCTCATGTGAATGTAGTCAGTTAGCAGGGGAATCAGTGGGCATACTCCTGGGACCACTTAACCTGCCTCTCTGTGCTGTTTCTGTTTCTTTCCAGAGGACTCTTAAATGAGAGGAGCCATAACTTGTAGACAATTAGTACTTGATTGACCTTGAACTTGCAGGTAGTTTATAAATGAGGCTCAGGGCTAGTGTAGCACCATACCCCCTGTCCTCCCTGCCTTTTATTGATTGAAGCAAGTCAGAGCCAGATTTAAGGTGAAGAGGTCTTCTTGATATGTGTTTTTTTGAGACCATGATGCAACTAAGTCTGGAACATTCTCATTAGTATCAAAATATGACACAGGATTGTTTTTTTTCTTTTCTTGAGACAGGGTTTCTCTGTGTAGCCTTGGCTGTCCTGGGCTTGCTTTGTAGACCAGGCTGGCCTCCAACTCACAGAGATCCACCTGCCTCTGCCTTCCAGAGTGCTGGGATTAAACACATGTGCCACCATGCCCAGCCAGCATCTCCTAATTACACTTACTGTATTCCTCCTGTCGTGACCCCATTCTCCTACTTCGGTTCTCAGCTTAGTTTCTTGAAGACATTGTCTGAGGTGGCTGTGCATGTCGCTGTGCATGTATTCTTGTTACAAAAGTATCTGCTTACCACCACTGCTTGACACATACCCTTCTACTTCCAGGGCAGCCCTGTCTCCCCCCACCCCCGTGGCTTGGTGCCTCTTTTTAGGTGGATTGTTGGTGCGCTTGCTCATATATACTTAACTTCTGAAAATTGGAGAGCTAAGCTATCAGCTCTGGGGCCCTGTCTTTTGTATTTGTCATGTTCCCGTGGTGGCTTTGCCATGTTTCCTTGGGTCGCACCACTTGTTATTGCTCACAGCCCCTAATGTGCACCTTTCACCCTGGGCTCCCAAGCTGAAATCCTCAGGCTTGACTGATTTCTGATTGGTGACTGACAGGTACTTCACATTTAACATGGTGAATTAAGCCTGGCTTTTGTTTTTCCTTTTCTTTTCTTTTTTAAAAAATTTTTAATTAAACTCTTTATTAATTACACTTTATTCACTTTATATACCCCTGTAGTTCCCTCCCTCCTCCCTTCCCAATCCCTCCCTTCCTCCTCCTTCTGCATGAATGTCCCTCCCCAAGTCCACTGATAGGGGAGGTCTTCTTTTCCTTTCTTTTGATCCTAGTCTATTAGGTCTCATCAGGAGAGGCTGCATTGTCTTCCTCTGTGGCCTGGTAAGGCTGCTCCCCGCTCAGAGGGAGGTGATCAAAGAGCAGGCCAATCAGTTCATGTCAGAGACAGTTCCTGTTCCCGTTACTATGGAACCCACTTGGACGCTGAAGTGCCATGTTTTTCCTTTTCTTAAATTTAATCCTTTTTCATCATTTTTAGTTTAGTAAGTTATACCACCAATCATGGCTGCCCAACTGAAGTTGCCTTTGATTTCTTTCCTTTGCACAACTCCTACGTGAAGGCTGTCACGTCCTGTTTCTCTGGCTGTGAAGTTTCTAGATGCCTCGGACTTGCTCATTGGCTTTTTATGTGAGCAACAGCTTCTCTCAGGTGCTTCTGGTCAGCCCTTGCTAGTTGCCATTGCTCTTGAAGTTTAGAAACATGCATTTGATTCTGCTGATGCTCTGCTGCCAGAGTCTCTCTGCCTTTCCAACCCTGCACAGCTCCTGACAGTATAACCTCCCTCCCTCCCTCCAAGAGTGCTGTAAGTAGTGTCTGCCCCTCCTTTATACTCTGCCCTTGTATGTCCTGCTTCTCTCATCTGAGGTTCTTTTCACCTTGTACTTGGTCTTAATCTTTGTTTTCACATAAATGGCCCCTTCTTGTCCTAGCCCACCCTTCTGGTAAGGTCGTTCTTGAGCAGCATCCAGTCATATTACTCTGCGTGAGGCTTTTGTTTAACTGTTATTTCTACCTGGTGTCTGTGCTTGCTAATTGATGATGTGGCCCGTGAGCTCAGGGATCCTGCTTCATGAATTATTTTTGTGCCTCTAGTGCTTTGAATAGTGCCACACTGCAACAGATATTTTGGCACATACAAATGAATAAGTACTTCAGAGGTGAAGCAGAACTTTTCTCATAACAATGTATACTTAACACAGAAGGCTTGGTAAATTAAGGAAAATGAAAATCCATTATCCATAGTCTGTAGATTAGCCTTATTAAAAATTGTTGGACCCTTTCCAGAGTACTTAAGTCATAGGGAGGTATGTGTGCCTTTGTCTTCATACTTGTTTCGTTTCAACTCTTAGGCTTTTGTTTGTTTACATACCTTTGCTTACTATATTATACTTTGTAATACTTTGTTATACTTTGTATAGTTTGTTACTTTGTAAGCAGATTTTTAGAATATAAGCCCATAAATATGTCCTATTTTCCATTGCCATTGCTCACTGTTTGTAAGATTATTTTTTTAAAAGTTTTAAAGTCTAAAATAGTGCCATCTTGTTGGCCACTTTTATTTTGTGACTGTAACTTTGGGAAGTAAAATGACTAGTCTTTCAAAATCATTTTGTTTTATATTTTGTTGCTAAAGTTTATTTTTTGCTCTTTGAAATCAAAATGGTTATGTTTTCATGCTGTTGCATTCAGTGCTGTGAGCTCCTGGGCAGGACACTAGGCTCAGTGCCCTGAGTCTTTCTGAATTATTACCTGGTTGTGTCCTCCTCACCTTCCCTGCATAACAGCCCCACATTAGATTTCTGCTGCAGTGCTAAGTGCAAAGCTTGCTTGGCTGGTGTGTGAGGCATTCTAACACTGTGGCTTTCCTACATACAGAGCACTACTCGACTGGACAGTGACAGGGTGCCCTCTGCCTCCAGCACAGCTGAGAGAGGGATGGTGAAGCCAATGATCCGCCTGGACCAGGAACAGGATTACCGCCGAAGAGAAAGCAGGTACCTTGCTTGGACTAACTGTGAGGGAAGGGAGCACTCCTGCAGAGGAGCTTTCATAGAAGAAAAAGATGGAATGTTTAGTGGTTCCATTTCTTACTTGTTACAGTGTTGCCATGCTGATACAAGCCCACTGAGTGACACTTGCTCTTTTAAGTTGTCTGCCTTATGCAGTATATAGAGAAAGGGAGTTCTTACAACGTTGTATATGCAGTCCTTCTGTAGAGGACATGAGCTATTGCATTCAGTTCCAGAAGTAAAGACAAAGATGTCTTTACATATTTTTTCCATAAACAGGCAAAAACCTAATAGAGTTGAAATATGTGAGTGAAACATGTGAGTGAAGACACAGGACATTCTCTGTCCAAGACTGATATGGTATGTTTCCCTTTTGAGGCAAATGGAGGGTGAATTAGTTTCCTTATATTGTTGCTTCATTTCTTATGACATGGAGCTTCTCTGCTTTCTGTTTTCTTTTATGTTTTTTAATATGTTACCTTAATAAATCAGGATCTCTTACCTTATGGATTCTGAAATTGTTTTAAGTGTCCTACTGGCTTACTCTTAGAACCCTAGAGGCCACAGTGGGGCAATGAAAATGCTGAGTGGACTACATAGTTGGCAGGGTGTGTAGAATATTGACCTGTTTCAGGGTTTTGAAGAAGGCATTTTTTTTTCTGTTGTTATCAGAGCTCCAGAACTGCTGGTTGGCACAAGAGGGTGTCTTGTGTCGGATTACAGTTGATTGTCAACTCAGGCAGTAAGAAGTCATTTATTGCTTCCTAGTAAGGAACAGGGGCTATCTCTGACATGAATTCAGTGACTGGCTCTTTGACCACCTTCCCCTTGAGGGGCAGGTAGCAGCCTTACAGAGGCTGTAGAGGAAGACAATGCAGCCAATCCTGATGAGACCTGACAGGCTAAGGTCAGATGGAAGGGGAGGAGGACCTCACCTATTAGTGGATTGGGGGAGGAGCAGGAGAGTTGAAGAGAGAGGGTAGGATTGGGAGGGGATGAGGGAAGGGCCTACAGCTGGGATACAAAGTGAATAAACTGTTATAAATAAAGTAAAAATAAAAAGAAATCATTTATTACTTTACCATCCTCCAGCAGAGGGCGCTGTGTGTACAAGATTATTAATAACTTCAGTCCAGTAATGAAATATGTGGTTATCAGCAAATATCAGGGTTTATTTAATTTTGATTTTTTACTATTCATGTAAGATTTTTTTTTCGGTTGTGTGATTATTAGATGTCATAAAATGTAGTTAGTTTTCTATGTTTGCACTTGTTTTGGTGGTATAGAGTAATAGATTATGGTATTTGTCATGGTGAAGTGATGAGTTGTTATTGGTTTTCTTTTTGATTTGTTTGTTTGAGAATGGCCTTACTTATATAACCTTGGCTAGCCTTAGACCTCAATATGTGAGTCAAGCTGGTCTTGAAGTCACAGAGATTCTCCTGCCTCTGCCTCTGCCTCCCAAGTGCTGGGGTTAAAGGCATGTGCGTCCACATCCAACATGAGTTGATATTGTAATGACACAGCTGTGTATCTATATAGTGATGGAGAAGTATGACTATGAGTTTAAGTGGGAAGAAGAGAAGAAGAACGTATAAACAAATTAATATGTTCTTGTTATATCAATGTAGTCATGGCTGTTTTAAAATTATTAGTTAATTAAAAATTATTTCCTGGCCTGGTGCCATAGTGTACATGTAATCCCAGTACTCTGGGAGGCAGAGGCAGGTAGGTCTCTGTGAGTTCAAGCCTGGTCTGCAAAGTGAGTTGAAGACAGCCAAGGCCGCACAGAGAAACCCTGTCTTAAAAAAAACAAAAAGAAAAAAAAATTATTTCCTTTAAGAAAAAAATTTTCTAAGGTAAGTCTAATGTGTTTTGCAAATACTAAACGTTTTAATTACACTAAGTATATTGTTTGTTGATATTAAGACAGGATAGAAGCATAAAGCTTTCTTCTACTTCCTGCTACAGTGTTCACAGTGACAGCGCTGAGATCAGCAGGGCTTCATTTGACTGGTATAGTGCAAAATCTGAGTCATTTGAATAGATAGGCTTAAAATTAAAATTTTAGGCAAGTAGAAACATCTTTTCGAGTAATTTTTTAATCATCACCAACAGTGTTTTTCAATTAATATAAACTCATTACTAAATTTGTGAAAACAAGGAAATGAAAAATTTACAGTTTATCCAAGTTAATTCATTTAAAACTTTGAAGGTGCCCAGGAGGTGGTGGCACATGCCTTTAATCCTAGCATTTGGGAGGCAGAAACAGACAGATCTCTGTGAGTTCGAGGACAGCCAGGGCTACACAGAAAAATCCTGCCCTGAAAAGCCACACACACACACACACACACACACACACACACATATTGAGGCTGCCAACTAGGCAGGCTAGCACACACCTTTAGTCCTGGGTGCAGGCAGATCTCTGTGAGTTTGAGTTTGAGGAGAGCCTGGTCTACATAGTCACTTCCAGGGCCAAACTTTATAGTGAGACCCTGTCTCAAAAAAGAACAAAAAAAGAAAAAAAATACACTTAGTATAAGATCCATATAAAAATAATCGTGAGTTTAAATCATAGTGTTTTCCTGAATTCTTAACTTAAACTCATTGTTAAATTATAGAGTATACAAGATTATTAATAACTTCAGTCCAATAATGAAATATGTAGTTATCAGCAAATATCAGGGTTTTAAATTTTGGTTTTTTACTGTTCATGTAAGATGTTTCTTTTTTTGACTAATATAATTTAATTGAAATAATTTTCCTTTTAAAATGATAATTGTTAACGTTAGTTCACACTGTTCTTTTTTCGTTAGATTTATGTGTGTGTGTGTTCTGCGGGTGCTGGGAGCCAACTCTGGTCCTCAGGGTTGCGCAGCAATCTCCCTGGACTGTTAGTCAATTTCCCAGCCCCTTGGTATTTTTTATTCATCTTTCCACGCTTGGCAAAGGTGAGGATGGGGAAAAGGGAGCTTTCTGCTGTTGGAAAATAGTTACTTCAGTTAGCTGGCCTGTAAATTGTTAGAAATCTCTTCTAAATTACCCTCCTAGCCTTCCAAACAGAATCATTTGGTTGTTTGTATTAACGTACTAATGCATGGGCCAGTAATCTCGCGTCCTGGCAGTTTATTACCATCTGCCTGTCCTTAGTGGAGTGAGATATTGTGAAAGACAGTGAGCCTCACTTTAAAGCCATTAACAAGCAGTTATGCTTTGGAAATACTGGCCCGTTTTTGTTGATGTTCCATCTCGGCATCTGTCCATATGTAACTTAATGTTTCTAATGTAAATCACTATTATTCACAGTGACGTTTATAGAAAGGGCAAATTCATCTTTGTAGGCTTGTGTGTGTGTGTGTGTGTGTGTGTGTGTGTATGTGTGTGTGTAGCAGGGGGTTGTCAAGTTTTCTAGCTTTAAGAATTATTCCTAATCATCTCTGTTAAAGTTGAGCTATAAATGATAAAGATGTTGAAATGTTAAAGGTTATATGCTTATTTAGTAACAAACTACCTTAGAATAATTATGTTCCTAATCATATATCAAGGGTATTTGACCTTGATATGAGCTACAGTGGATTTATAAGGGTTTATCCACTTTAGTAAGTACTTTACGGTAGCTTTCAAGTGTTTCATGGTCATAGTCACAGCATGAGCTATACTCTGTGTGTTGGCTCTACACAGACATATGTACAGGTTTACAGCTGAGGAAGAATTTGGCAAAATAGCGTTCGACTTTCTTCCCTACTGGGTAGTGAACCGTCTTTTGAAGAATGTTGTCACAGAAATAGAAATGTCCTTAGCCTTCTAATTTATTTGCTCCTGAATGCCTAGAAATATATAAACACTAGCACAGTACTGTACTTAGCTAGCTCTTAATTTAAATAATATTTCCAATTATTTAATTTAATTTTTTGAGAGTTTATATGATTTTAGGTAAAGTAATAGAAAGTGCCTGGAATTAATGTAAGGGAAAATTAACAGATAGAATGACTTTTTTTTTTTTTTAGGCATGCTTTATTGTGAGCATTGAAGAAGGAAATATTACATGATTTAAAACAAAACTTTAGGGCTAGAGACATGTTAATTGGCTAAGACTACGTGTCTTTCTGGTAGAGGACCCTACCTTCAGTTCCTACCAGTTTTTTAACTCTCTGTCTGTAGAGAACGATGAAATGCTATCTACCTCTTAGGAAATGCTTTCTTCGTTTCTAGCGCACTGTGGATTGGACTCTTGGGTATCTCCCAGCAGTATCTTTTCACTGTTACCTGAGCTGTCTTTAACATGCAGTGTTCATTAATAATGCAGATTGTGTGTCATATCTGCCCTCATGAAAGAAGTCTGTACTTCAAGGAACCATCCCTGTGTCCATTCATCTGAATGCTTGAGCAGGTAGCAGAAGAGGCTTAGAGACTGTGCTCTTTGCTGTGCTACACTTCAAAACTCAGTGTGGACACAAACCAGTTTTGGAGCTGTGCACGGTGTACATGGTGGAATTGTTAGCTACTGACTATATTTTAAGGCAATTTAACTGATGTCAGCTTTTTTCTCTTAGGACTCAGGATGCTGTTGGGCCTGAGCTGACACTGCCTGCCAGCATTGAATTCAGGGAAAGCTGTAAGTGACTTCAGATGCTGCTGTTAGTGAATTCTCATGCTGTTTTTCTCCAGATGGCTCATACTTTTTGTTCATTTTTCTTCTTTTCTCAAATCCTTTTGCAGCTGAAGATTCTTTTTTATCTGCCATTATAAATTATACCAATAGCTCTACAGTTCATTTTAAGTTGTCACCTACATATGTGTTATACATGGCATGCCGGTATGTATTGTCCAGCCAGCACAGGCCCGACATCAGTCCTACAGAGCGTACACATAAGGCCATAGCTGTTGTCAACAAGATGGTGAGCATGATGGAAGGGGTCATTCAGGTGAGTGTCAGTCTAGCAAGTCTGTTGGGAGGGTTGTGGCCATCTTGTTCTGTGGCATTTCTGGTCTGGTTACAAGTTTGCCGCCTTTATAGCCTGGGATTCTTTTTTTAAAAAATAAAATGCATAGCTTTTAAAGTTGAAAGAAAATAAGAACTTAATTTTTTTTCTGTAAATTGTACAGTAAATGAAGATACTGCATATGTTGTAACACAGTAATCATGAGAAATGCCCTTACAATTATAGTAAATGTGAAAAGGTGCTGATCATTTTATAATTTTTTTAAAAATTATTGAAATGAAACTCATGCAGTGTACAGTCTCTTGCACTCTGGTGTGTGTGTATCTCAACCTGAGAATGTTTTTTCAGTGCAAGGAGGATAGCCATCTTCCCTTTCCACAGGCTCTGGTGTCGACTTCCTTAGAGTTTTAGTGGTTGTGCAAGACACTTGCTTCTTTCTAATGAGCCTGCTGAGGTGCTGGGTGGGAGAGGTTGTGTATGTATGTCTTTTTGACAGTATATCTGTAGAGTTGATGGGCTTGAAGATAAACTTCTCACTTAAGATTAAGGTGGAATTCTCTCCTACCCTGGCAAGAATTCTCTGATTGTTTGCTTCCCTTAACTACTCACAATCTACAGTTGATAAAATTGGCACAGCTGTTTTTCCTATATTTGCAGGTAATTTGAGGATTTAATTGTAAAGGTTATAAGTAAATTTACAGATTTTAAAAAGGTTTGCTAACTTACCAATGCCTCTACTCAACTAAGAAACGAAAAGTGCAGTGTTAAATACTTTGGTTAAATAGTTTGGTGATTTAAAAAAAAAAAATCCTGGCAGTTTAGTTTGAGGGAAATTGAGATGGTCTTAATACTTTCAGAGTTGTTTTTAAAAGTCAAAAGTTTTCCACAAATATTTCTTTCACATTTGAGTGATTAGTACAGTAGGAGTTTGATGGGCTTTTTCAAGCTAAAGAATAGATTGATTAAAAGGAAGGCCATTTCATCTGGATACTTTGTTATTCTGGTATCATCACTTTATATATAAACAAACATAAGTAAGTGTTCCTTTCAGTTGTCATTCAGAGTCACTGTCTGTCTTTTGCCATGCCTGTTTTAGACTGCTATTTGTACCACCAAACTGCCTTTGAGAACTTGTCCTCGTTGTCTGCTAACGCGAGGGCTTTGACTATTGCCTAGAAAAGGCTTTTAAACTTCAGAGTAGGTTCAGTGTAAACTCATTGGTGGTGGAAAAGAAGTCACCACAATAAGTAGTAATTTAGATTCTACTGTCAAAAACATAATTCCCTTTAGTATAGGTGTGACATGAATTCTTTATGCATTTTAAAAATTTTAGCTTTTGTTTTGATTGTTTCTATTGGTCTTTTCACTCTCATTCTCATAATTAATTCAGGGAATGGACTCCTTTACCTGAGCTCACAATGTCATTTTAAAGTGTGTAGAAGTCCTTCCTTTACGTATCTTTTAAAGAGATTAGTGTATTCATTTGTGTTTTATTATGGCATCATCTTTATAAACTATAAAAATCAGTTGTTGTGCCAATGGTAAGAACATGAAACTAACCCTTTATGTCAAATAATTTGGAAGTAACTAAGTGTTGTACCTCATGTCGTACCTTCATGTTAGTGTTTTGATTTTTTTAAACTATCATGATTGTTTACAAGTTTCTTTCTCTCGTTCTGCTTGATTTCCCCTCGTCTGTTTTTCTCCAGGAAGTAGACCAGGTTGATCAGGTAGGACATACTGCTGGGAGCTGATCCTAGCTGTGTTGGCTTAGCTGAGTTTCTCATGCTGCTTCCATTACAAATACGATCCTACAAAAACTGGACTGAGCAGTTCATAACCCTCATTCAGCAACTGAAACATGCAGTACTAAAATCCTTTTTGACTGTGCAACTTTTATCAGCATTTCATAATTTCTGCTTAATGCACTTCAGTGTGGATATGAAATGACAAAAGTTCTGTTTCTTCTCTATTATTTATCCTTGGTTCCTATTCTTTGGATCTCATCTAAGGTTGCCTGGCCTGCAAATGTGGTCGGGAAAGGACATGATAGATCAGTACTTGATACTGAGTTGCATGGTGTTCACGCCAGTGACTACAAGTATCAGGGTGGTTGTGGGTAACCATGGATACATGTGTGTCTGCTACACAGATTACCAGATAATGCATAATCTACAATTTGGCTTGGGAATACACAACCTCCCCATTCTCTATTGATTGTGCAAATTCTATATAATTAGACCAGTGTGTCCATGCACGTGAATCCTGAGATGTTGCAGTGGTTGTTTGCTTCCCATTGCTCCTCATGAACCTAAATTTCTTTGCAAGTATCTGGTATCTGTGGTAAATATCTGGTGAAGATGGGAAGGTACTGGTCTATCTTCAGCTTTTCAGGAGCATTCCTGTTTATTTCTAATTTTTCTAATGTCTTGCATTGTTTATGGAAATGTTTTCTGTCCACAGAAACAAAAGAACATTGCAGGAGCACTTGCTTTCTGGATGGCAAATGCATCTGAACTCCTCAACTTCATCAAGCAGGACCGAGACCTCAGTCGGATCACACTAGATGCCCAGGATGTGTTAGCACACTTGGTTCAGATGGCATTTAAGTAAGAGGCACATTCTGGAAAAAATTATGTATTGCATGTTCTGTTTTCAAAATTAATATTAAAGATTATTACTCAACCTAATTGAAGATGTTTACCATGAAACACAGAAAAGTGTGTTGACTTGAGAGCACTATATTCTGGAACTGTTTCAAGTGTTCCAGAGTACAAGTTTTGTTACTTTTAGTGAAAAGTATTCTTAAAGAATACAGACTGTCTCATGGTAACAAGTGTTAACGCTATTTGTACAACTTGCTGAAGTGATTAAAATTGTTTATGCATTTTCAGGTACTTGGTTCACTGTCTTCAGTCAGAACTTAACAACTACATGCCAGCCTTTCTGGATGATCCTGAGGAGAACAGTCTGCAAAGACCAAAAATAGGTTAGGGTCTTCTGTGCCTTCCCCAAACATTTCACTTGGCCGGCCGGCCTTCCTTCCTTCCTTTCTTTTTTTATTTTTAGTGTGTGTGTTTTGCCTTCATATATGTCTGTAACCATATGTGATCCACAGAGACCAGAAGAAGGTCTCATATCCCTTGGGACTGTAATTCCAGACTGTTGTCAGCTGCCATGTGGGTGCTGGGAATTGAACGTGGCGTCACTGACCTCTGAGTTATAGGCCAGCAAGCTTCTGTTGTGCCACTCTATTAAGGGCCTATGTTTATTTTATTTAATATTTTTATGTATTTGGCTACATGTATGTGTGTGTTTAGTATCCACAGAGGACTCAAGAGATCATGGATTCTCTAGAACTACTTATAGATGCCTCTTAAGCCATGTAGGGTGCTGAGAACTGAACCTGAGTGTTCTGCAAGCCCCCTCTTCCAGCCCTTAAGTTTATCTTAATGTTGAATATATTGTGAGGAGTGTGTTTCTTTTTTTTAAGATTTTTAAAATTTTTTATGTTACATGTTTGTGTGAGTGTATGCTGTGGGTGTCAGTACCCAAAGAGGCCAGAAGAGGGCATCAGAGCACCTAGAGTTGGAGCGCATGCAGCCAAAAAACTTGGGTCTTCTGGAAGAGCAGCAAGGCTTTTTAACAGTGGGACCATCTTCTCAGCCCCAGGGTTGTTTCTTAAATGAATATCTTACTAGATTTGGCAGTCTTTGAAATAACTTCTAAGGAACTGTCTTTTAGATTTATGAATAATTTTCACATTTGCTTTGCTATGTTGGTTACAATTCTTTAAAATTTGTCTTTTAGGTAAATTTATGTGTGAATTGTGGTTACTTAGTAACTGGTTTAAGACCACATAACTGCTTCCTGTTTGAATTTGGCATTTATAACTGGTTTGACAGCCTTTGTTAGTTGCGATGACTACCTTTGTCTAAAGTTGGTATAACTCAGAAGTTTCTGCAATTACATTTGGTCCCTGACTTTTTATTCCATGTCCTTAACAGATGATGTGCTGCATACACTCACAGGAGCCATGTCCTTGCTGCGGCGCTGCAGAGTCAATGCTGCCTTGACCATCCAGCTCTTCTCTCAGCTTTTCCATTTTATCAATATGTGGCTGTTCAACAGACTGGTGACTGACCCGGACTCAGGCCTGTGTTCCCATTACTGGGGAGCAATTATCCGCCAGCAGTTAGGGCATATTGAAGCCTGGGCCGAGAAGCAAGGGCTAGAGCTGGCAGCAGATTGCCACTTAAGCAGGATTGTGCAGGTGTGTACAGTTGGTTGTGCTCAATCTCCTTGCTTTTCCTCTTCCCTGTTAATTATTTTGTGGTGAACTCTAGATCTTTATGATGGGAAGGAACTTGGTTGGTAACGTCAGTATTTTTCTCACATGCATGCTCTCGAGCAGTGCTGTGGGCCACTGTGGCAAAGCAGCGAGACTAAGTGTCGTAGCACGAGGTCAAGGTCACTGACTCCCAGAGTGCTGGCCGAGGTGACTGCCTGTTGAGGGACTAGAGTATAAGCGGTTCTTCCAGCCTCTGCTGGTTTACATCCAACGTAGGCATGCCTTGGCCAGTCTTCACTTGGCATTCTTGGGTATACGCCTGTCCAAGTGTCTGGCTTGTACGAGTACACCAGTAAAACTGGCCTCCTTTTAACCAACTGTATATGAACAAGGTCCCTTCTCTGTAGTATTCAGGCCTCCAACAGAATCTCAAGGACACTGTTCACCCTATAACAAGGTGTATAAGCAGTAGAATAGAAATATGGCTGAAGTGTTCTTTTTCGTGAGGTCATCAAGATATATTTTAGAAAACCATATAATGAAGGATAAATGATTATTTTAGAATGGGCAGTAATCAACTCTATAGATGCTAAAGTCATAGCCTACTATTTAAATAGCTCTCAGGGAAAGCTTTAGATATATACCAGAGTCTAGGAAGTAGTATTTATAATTAAGGAAATGAGTTACATACAGCCTCAAAACTTAACAATTAAAAACTTTTAAAATATATTTATTAACTTTTGTTTTATGCCTTCATCTCCTCTAAAGATATTTAGTATCCCAGGAAACCGGTTAGTTCTCAACTTTTATCAAACTATTGTATCAGCAAAACTATCAGACTCCTATAATTAGTCATCTGGATTGCTGTATAAATTCAAACTTTGAAAGAGACTTTTAAAATTACATTATAAACATTGATAATGGAATCAAATTATATTAAAGCATAGAAACTAAAGTAAACCCAAGAGGCTTTTTAAGAGCTACAAAAGTATGTTTGTAGTTTACTATGTGTAGCTGAATGTTAATGCCTTTTGAGAAGCATCCTGCATTTCAAAACCAAATTAGCAAGTTATTAGCGTTACAGTTGTTAAAAAGGAATTTTTTTGTTTGTTTTGTTTTGTGGTGCTGGGGATTTGAACCCAGGACTTCATATATGATGTTGAATGTAAGTTCTATTAAGCTTCATTCACTCTTAGCTTTTCAAAGGATATTTCTCAAAGAAAAATATTTTTAATATCTTTCTTTATAATATTTGTTCTTTTTAAATAGGCTACTACTTTGCTTACCATGGATAAATATGTACCTGATGACATTCCAAATATAAATAGCACATGCTTTAAGTTAAATTCTCTACAACTTCAAGCCTTATTACAAAATTACCACTGTGCACCTGATGAGCCTTTTATTCCTACGGTAAGTGAATATTTTCACATTACTACAAAGTGTGGGCCTGTCTGCGCAGGAAAATTGGGATGAAGAAAGGGAAATTGGGAAGAAGTTTCAGTAATGTGTCAGTAAGTTAACTTACCTAAAATTATCTTATGAGATCATTTTACTCTGAAGCCTTACCTGGTCAGTACAAAGAATAGACACTATATAAGCATTTTAAGTGAAAAATAATTTAATTCAGGGCATTGCTTCTTGGGGCAATCTTTGAGAGAACTAGAAAAAAGGAAGTTGAGTTGAAGTTCATACTACCATGCCTGAATGCCAGAGAACCAGAGCTGCTACTGAAGATATAAGGATACTTTTACTACTCCACATATACATCCTGCCATGCAATAGCGTGAGTCTGTGCTATGTAGCAGCCTTCTTGATTTCATATATCAGTGTCTGATTGGTAACAACCAGACCTTCATTCAGAAGAGAGTCCAAAATTGTGGGAATACTGATCTACCTCTGTAATAAGGACCCATCCATATCAGGTACCCCATTGACACACCTACATTGTATGTGTATGTGTGTATATATACACACACACACACACACACATACATAAACACATATATGCGTCTGTATACATACACAGAAAGGGCACTATGCTGCTATCATCCTAAGTCAGTACCTGAGAGACAGTGTGGACGAGGAAAGACTTGAGCTCAGGGTTTCTGAGTTTCTGTCCACAATCAACTGGTTTTGTGGTTGTAGGCTGTAGTAAGGCTGACAACAGTGCAAAAAAAAAAATGCCATGGAGGAGAGCTGTTTCCTTCCTGCAGCCAGGAAACAGAAACTGAGGCACTCTGTCCTTTGGTCATGACATAGTGTTGCCATCTGAAAAATCAGAGCAGCTGATAACACTCTAGTCCTTCAAGACACATTGAGCCCACTAACATTTTGTGTGGGATACAGGGAGGACTCATAGGACCTCTTGTCCTCCTGAAGAATGTAACATCAGAGAGCATGGGGACTGGGAAAACTCTTCCTTGGTGGTACAGCTGTCTCTAAGTTGCCTGTGCTCCTGTAAGTAACCCCACTTAAATGTCTACTATGCCAGACTTGGGTGGAATCATTTCTTTGTTCTTTACTCTCTCTGTGATGTGAGTATATATGGACTCCTTAGGGTGGAAAAAAATCATTCAAAGACAGGAAGGGGTCATGGCAAAATAAAATCTTTAACGATAGATTGCCCAGTGACCTCTTTTCAATTAGACCCAATTTTCCCTAGTCCCACCACATCATGATATAACCTATTCAGATTTTGAATTCACCAACTATTAATCCATTGATGAAGACAAGAATCCTTTTTATCTAATTTCCTTAAAGTCTCACCTATAAATATAGGATAGCAAGCCCTTATATCAGTACACAAGTCTTTAGAAGGGTGCTTCAGAGCCAAACCACAATGTCTACCATCCCAGCCAGCTGTGTTGAGAAGATTATGTTAGTTAATGGACAAATGAAGCTCATATTGAATTTATATCAATAAAAGACAGGCAGAAAAGAGCCAAACCCTGGAAATCAGGGTACACTCAGCAGTACAGTGTACCAGAAAATCATGTTACAGTTTTGTGAAGGAATGCTCTCCTACAGTGAAGAAGGAATTGTGGTTGCCATGACACTGTGGGTGAATATTGTGATACAATTATTGTAAAAGAAACCATATGCAAAATATATGCAGTATTTCAGGAGTAGGCAAAACTCTGTGATATTATGAGCCTAGACAGTTGTTCCCTATGTGGAACAACTGGTGGTAGAGCCCAGTGTTGCCATTGAGGGCCTGCTCTTCTCCTAAAATGGAAGTTGTAGGATCTTCATGTTAATGAACCATAGAATTAAGATGTGAGCCACACAGTTTTGTTTTCTTCTTCGACAACTACCACCCCTGGATGTGTGTGTGTATGTTTTAGTAATGTATCTTGTAATATAAATCATACATAGACCCCGGTTCAGCAGTTCTAATTGATAGACTTCCAAGCATAGATATTTTTACAGTGTGTTTTGTGCTTGTTTTTGTGATTTTTCTCATATTCGTTTTGTGAGATTTTCTCTATGGTATTACATGTTCTATAAAAATAATGATTATTCATAACTTAATAACAATGTGTTAAAGAGTTGTACAAATAAACCAACTGCTTTGGCCAAAGACCATCTTGTGGTAAAATAATGTTTTAAAGTTGTAAGTTGTTGGGAGTTAATCAACATCTTCTTCTGTCTGTAGTATTGTGTGTCGGGTATGCAGGCTCTTTTCGAAGCCAGCTCCATATACCCTGTTGTTGCTCCTCCCTAAGGTCATGTTCTATGTGGTAACAAAGTACTTCCCATCAGTGAGCATCTCTTGATGAGCCAGCATTTGTTTTCCGCAGGATCTCATAGAAAATGTCGTGGCTGTTGCTGAGAACACAGCTGATGAGCTCGCCCGCAGTGATGGCAGAGATGTGCAGCTGGAGGAGGACCCTGACCTGCAATTGCCTTTTCTTTTGCCAGAAGATGGCTATTCTTGTGATGTCGTCAGAAACATTCCAAATGGTTTACAAGAATTTTTAGACCCTCTGTGCCAGAGAGGTAAATAGCACTTGTCATACCTCAGTTGGAGCTGTGGCTGTGTTCAAGTGTGCTTAGAACTGGCTCTCTGAATGTCAGGCTGTGGAGTTGTGCCAGGTCTCCTGAGAAGGCTGTGTTCCTGTGACTCAGGAAGAGTTTCACTGAGATGAAAAATCTTACATGCCCAGACAACTCTGTGTGGGTGTGTTGTGTCCCTTGAGTGAGACTTGCTGTCTTCCCACATGGTGCCATAACAAAGAACCTTTGACTACACCTTTCCCCCGGCAGTGGCTCCAGCGCAGGCTGTCTGGGTTCTGAGTGAGCCTAGCTCACTGCCAGACAGCTGTTGTGCCATGGGCAGGTGACTCCTTGCCTCAGTTCTGTCCTTATAAAGTGGGCCAAGAGGTATGAGGACTGTATAGGTTGCCTATATTGGGAGAGCTCTGTGAGTGCCCAGTGTCTTGCTCTGGATTCTAGGGCCACTGCACCATGTTTTCCCTGGCTGCTTCTATAACCTTTGATGTACTGTTTTCCTTGTGAATATTAATTTTAAAAAACAATACTGCTTTTGCTTGAAGTATGGGCTTTTGAAGCAAACCAAATTTTGATTCTACTCTGCTACATTTTTTTTATGATGTGGAGAATAACAGATGAATAGGAAGAGTATAGGAGCTCAATTAAATAACACACAGTAAGATGAGTACAGGTGCTGTGGCTGTATATATAAGTATATTCAGTCTGATTTTTTTTTTCCCCTTCCGTGACTTCTTCACAATAAATATGTTTTAGATCTTCAAAAGTATAGTGGGAGAAAAAAAGACCATTACATTGAAAGCCTTCTTCTCATGAAATGTTGTTGGCATAGTAGTGCTTTAGTTTTCTTTGCAGGCCCACTTTTTTCAGAGACACAAAGTCCAAAGTAGGGAAGCAGAGGTGAGGTCATTTAAGAAAACTATGTGGGAAGTTTGAATGAGGGTGAACAGACTTGGATGTGAAGAGCCTTCATTCATGGTACAGGTAAATCTGTAGCCAGACAATGAAGATAGCTTGGCTGCAGTAGTTTGGAACATGGTAGGCATCCCTCTCTAGTGGAAGAACTTCAGCCTGTGGAAACACTGCCCCTAGTCCCAGCATGAGGAACACAGTAAAGCTACTTGACTGCTTGCTGTAGAGCCACTTAAAGCTGTCTTTTCCTCTTTTCACATCTCAGCAGATCAGGTTGAAATGGTGGCCTTCAAGCAGTAGGCACAATGTCCCCAGGAGTGAGTTTTACATATTACTGACTTCTGTTGAGGCTGTCAAGCTGCCCTTGAGAGAGACCACGTATCTAGTAGAGATACTTGCAGAGAGTTTTCCATCAAGACTATTTACAGAGCCACCAACTAGGATGCTAGTTCATTATAAAGGGGTTTGGGCATTGGCCAGTGAAGGGGTGTGTGTGCTCACACCCACTTGTGTGTGTGTTGTATGTGTTATCTTTTCAGTGAGAGTGAGTACCGTATCTTTCAGGGAGGGTCTAAGTATTCTCTCTCCCAAGGGTGGTCTGAGTGTCTTCTCTTCACAGTGAGAGTGAGTACCCTATCTTCATAGTACTGGGTTACTGTAGCTTAGGTTTGGCTGGGCTTCCTCACTCCTGTCTATACTCACTTGGGCATGCTTCATGCTTAGCACTCAGAAACATTTTAATTAATGTCTTATAAGTAAGCCAGGAGACTAATTTGCTATGACTTTGCAAATGGACATAATTTATGGTGTGCCAGTTTTGTTATGTGTGCCATAGATATTGCCAGCATGGAGACAGTGAAGTCTTAACTTGATCAAGAGTTTCCTTCACATATTCCCCTAGGCTCTCTTGGATAGTTTTAGACCGTGTGGTATTTCATTCTAGTCTTGGCATCCATACATTATTTCATACATGTTGGATGTTTATAGTTCATGCAGCCTAGCACACAGATGCCTTTAAAGGTATAAAATGTGTTGAGTGTTATGACATTGGTGTTTCTTAATTCTTTACACTCTATTCTTTGTAAGCTGATTAAAGAACTACTGTGTACTCTCAATCACCCCCCCCCCCAATCCCCAATACAAAGTAGTTTTGTGAAAGACTGTAAAACCAGCCCAGACAAGTGTCTGAGTTGTGATGAGTACCTCAAGCTATGACAAATCAGTTTCCATCAACAGTATAGTGCAGAGCTTCTTGTGGAAATCTGACATTTGAAAACATAAAACTTTGTTTATAATTGTTGAAATTAAAAAAAAATTTAATGGAATTATAATTCTCCAAACCAAGAAGAAGCAAATTCTGGTTATATATCAATGAAAATAGATTGAAACATTTTTTATAGTGAAATTACATATTTTCTTATTGTAACTGGTATTCTTTATATTTCCCCTTTTCTGTCCCATAAATACATGTCTGATAACAGGAATCCCAATTATACCCCATTGGTAAAACAATAGACTAGGGAAGATTCTGACTAGGGCAGCTAGACTGACGTGCACCCACCACATATAGTGAGATCTTGAGCAACGTTGGCTGTTCATGACAAGAAGATGACAGTAGCCTTGGAGCAAACTCCAGAGTTATGGAGGTCCTGTGTAATATGATTCTGGCAGAAAGAACTGAGGAACATAAAATTTGACTAAATGAAGATTACATAGCTTTGGGTAAAAGTCTTGGTATTTTAAAATATGTTTGCTGTTCTTAATTAGGGCATGAGAGATACTTAGGTGGGAGTGTCAGGAATCCAGCTAAAGGCCTTGCATATCCTACGTAAAGTGTTCTACACTTAGCTATCACAGAAAACTAAGGCAGAGGCACCTTGACTTTGCAGCCAGTCTAGAACACAAAGTAAGTTCAAAGTCCCTGTCTCAGAAAACAGCAAAATGAACGATTTTTTGAGACTTAACTATTTGCTAGTAACTTAAATGCAAAATTTGGACAAAGTGTTATGAGAAAGAACCCTACAAACCCCTGGATGTGCAAATTAAATGGTCTGTAGTGTGAGACGTTTAATCCAGCATGATATAGTAGACTGGTAGCCTATGTCTGTGTTGTTCTTTGGTTCTTTGGGTCTTTCTTTTGCTAAACAAATGTGTTACTGATGGTTTTCCTTTCAGGAGGAACATATAGTTCTGCAAGAGTGTATTTACAAAGCAATACCCTAATTTTCGAAAAAAAAAAAAAAGACAAATAGTTATTGTGTGCACAGGAAAAGAAACCTAATTTTACTTTTTGTTGTTATTATTGCTTAAATCCTGATGGATCAAAACAGACATGTGATTTTTAATCATTTGTTCAGTTTTTAGAGGGATTAAAGGTGTAGAAAGATAAAAATGTTCGTTAAGATGTGAAGCCTTCGGATGGCATGGTGTTGTATACCTGTAAGTCTCAGAGGTTGAGAAGCTGAGGCAGGAACACAGTACCAGACAAGCCTTGGATGCATAATGAGACCTTATCACAAAATAACCCTCACCAGTCCCAAATATAGTCCTTTTTGAAAATTGTGCGGAATTGGGTATATCTTATCTGTTTTGTCATTACTATTTTCTTCTTAGGATTTTGCAGGTTGGTTCCTCACACACGTTCACCAGGTACCTGGACGATATATTTTGAAGGTGCAGATTATGAAAGTCATCTTATGCGTGAGAACACAGAACTGGCAAGTATTTGAGGTGTTGATGAACTAGAACTTGAGACAGTGTTCCTAATGTCTTAAAGATGTGATATAATTAATTCTCTGCTTAAAGTGAATGTTATGTAATACCAGTTTGATTCAAACATTTTAAAACCTTGATTTGTAAAAATACATGTTTCCTTCCTGAGCCAGCTATGTACAATAATAAATGGTTCTTTACAAATAAAGAGTATTTATGCTTTCAATTATGGCAGCCTGCATATATAATTTTGAAACATATTAGTACAGTAAAACTTGGAAAGATATTACTAGAAAAATATTTTTCAGTGGCAAAAATATTTTGTTGTTTTCTATTCATTGTCTCAAATGTATCTTAAATAACTATTTTGAAAACGTAAGGAGTTTCATCCATTTTGAGAAAGGTTATACTTTGTTTTAAATACAGAATTTAAAAATGAATATTTTTATATATATTTAATCCACAGTAATTATTTTGGCTTCATGGAATACATTAGATTTTAAATATGTATTCGAGCTGTTTCCTAAAATTATTTGATAGTTGTCATTATACCAAATATATGGACTCATTACTAACAGTGACTATTAGGATATATTTTTTTTAAATGCCATGCACCCAACGGATCTGGATATGAAAACATTTATTTGGGGAAAGAAAGGGGAGAGGAGTTAGGGCCTGAGTGTGCCATGAGGGTAAAGAGAAAAATAGACAAAGAGAGACAGCGGAATGCTTAGGAGAAGAGAAAGAAGAGGGTGATGGCTCCTCAACCCCACCCTCTTCTCCTTACCTCCTTCCATCCTCCTAATCCACTCCCTCAACCCAGAGAAAGTCAAAGAGGAGGGAAGGGGAGAGAAACCTAAGCAGGAGAGAGAGAAGAGGTGGCAGGATGGTCCTTTTATGTGTGATGTACAGCTGAAATCTGCCACACACCTAGCACCTGGCAGCAGCATGTGATGACATTGCAGCTTGCTAGGCAACCTAGAAGCAGGCTGCCTATATGCTAACATTCCTCCCTTTCCTATAATTAAAAAAAAAAGAAAAAAGAAAAATGTCATATACAACAGATCTGGAATGAAGAAATTTAATGTGTGGGGGTGGGGTGTAAGGAGAGAGACAGACCCTCCTTGAGAAAGTCAGAGAGAGGAGGGGAGGAAGCGGAGAGAGCAAGGGAGTTAGAGAGAGAAAAGAGAGGACAGGGTGGGGGGCTCTCTTTTCTCCTGTGCCCCTGGCATGCAGTAGCTGATGATGTCACAAGTTGCTAAACAGCCTGGAGACAGGCTGCCTATATGCTAACAGTGACTATTCCTTTTTATTGGCTTCCTTTTGTTTTTGGTCAGATTCAGAGTAACAGCAGCAACTGCTGATGGCCAGGTTTTGTAGGAAAACAAGCACTTCTTGGATTCATTGATTGGTCATTTTTCA
Source organism: Pachyuromys duprasi (assembly GCA_028658305.1). Lineage (NCBI taxonomy): Eukaryota > Metazoa > Chordata > Mammalia > Rodentia > Muridae > Pachyuromys > Pachyuromys duprasi. The sequence continues at coordinate 39,751,886 of CM053767.1, read as the reverse complement.
GATTTATTCTCAGATTTTTCAGGAGGTAGATTCAGGTGTTGATTTATATAAAATAGAAGTTTTAATATCATATAATTTTGTTTTCTCCTAAGTAGTCTTTTTTTGGGCTTTAGTTTTGCTTGCCTGTTGTTAAACCTTTTTGTAATGTGTGTCTTAGTAGTTAAGTTTTCTCTCCGTGTGTATTTAATTTTCGTTTTGTTTTTTAATCCTGTTCACACTTTGGTTTGAAGTTGGGTATAAGTGTAACATGTGACTTAAATAATGCTTTCCTTTAAAACAAAACAAAACAAAAAAAACACTTTCTTTGACTCTGTCTAAGAGATATAGTAAAGGATGCCTCCTTTACTAAATTGTACTCAGTCCCACTGCATTGATTGCCCAGCTCTGGGTGTATTTCTTGACAGAGTGTTGGGAATAGTTCCAAAGCATCCTGCAGTTTCAGGACTGACTGAATTTAGAATGACAAGTTTATGGTCATCATTTTAAATAAAATGACGTGCAGTTTCCCAAGAGACAAAGATATTAGCTCATTTTTGTTACAGCCATTTTCTGCTTTCTGTGTGAAATAATTCTAAACTTTTTCTTTGGAGAACAAAACAAAAGCCTAACAGTTTATTTTAAAAGATCATAAAGGTAAAAAAATAGCATTTCTAACAAAATTCATTTTCTGGACTATAGTCAAATGATTCAGTATTTTGTTTAGCAAATGAAAAGTACCCGAGCTGGTGGACCCTTTATACCCTCTTTGTTCTCTCTTTATAACAAATTAACTAGATTAACTAGCTTGTTCACTCCTTCCTTCCTCTCTTCCTTCCTTCTTTCCTTCTTTTCTTGTCCTTCCTTCCTTGCCCTTCCTTCCTTGACAGGGTTTCACTATGTAGCCTTGATTAACTGGTTTTCTAACCATGTGAAAGCACTTCTGTCTTAGTCATAAAATATGCCTCTTTTCTCATCTTTAGGCCCAGCCTCTGAGGAAAGAACCTGAGATAATCACTGTGACCCTAAAAAAGCAGAATGGAATGGGCCTCAGCATTGTTGCAGCAAAGGTAGGACTGAGGGAGCCCTTGGATTATCATCTTCCATCCATGACCATGAGTCAACATGGACCATGTTCATCTCCACTTCTGGAAGAAAGGAACATGCTGCTTGAAGGCAGACACTGTTCTCCTGGCTGTTCACTGAAGGATGAGCTCTTTGAGAATGTGGGTAGAGTGAATGGTACCTTGAGATGGAATAGACAGTCTCAGAAGAAGCAGTTTAAAGGCATGATCAAGACAATAGAAAAAGCAAATATGGGCACAAGAGAAACAGTTGTATCTGTTACTTTGTCATAACAGATACCAGATCTTTTTAGCCTGTTTGACAGTTACGGGGACCTAATACCACAACTATTCTAATTTCTAGGTATTCTCTACTAGAGTATAGATTGGAGCTTAGCATATAGCTGTGTATCCATCTCAGGTGCTGAAACTCTTTCACCCTCCCTGTACTCTTGGTATCTAAATCCCTTCACCTACCAGTCGTGTTAAAGGAAAGTTTTCTCTCTTTCAGATAAAAGAAATGAAGAGTACTACTAGAAGCTGTTATTTAAAAAAGAAAAAAAAAAACCTTCCACAATCATAGTCATGTATTTTCAGTGGAACAAATAATTTTTGCAATGAAAATTTTAAGTTAGCATATGGTTCTAAGTCATTCTACTCCCACATTAATATTTTTTGTGTGTCTTCACCCCACTCTGATTGGTTCTCTTCCTCAAATATTCTCTCCTCTGCTTTCATATCTCATGTTATTACCTTCTTTTCCAAATATGAATTTTAGTTAAATTTAATGATATATCTAGTTAATATTTAATGATAATATTTGGTAATATTCCTAAAATACTATTTTATCAGCTGAAATTGTTACCTTTGTCCTGTATCAATAGAATATTTGAATAGCTTGCAAACACCATACAAAATTATGAAAGAAGAGCTTTCCAAATTGTATGATGCCAATATATTCTGAGAAATGTTTTAAAATTGGTAATAGGCGTTTTTGTACATCAGAATTCTGTTGTGCTGAATATTAATTGGAAGTTGATATTTGAAACCACATCATTCCCATTGTGTTGTTGCAGACCTTACATTAAGTCCCTTACTCTTGCCTACTGATTTACATATGGTACACATGGCATGAGGTATGGGGGCAGACCATAAGGTGAGCATTGCACCATGCAAAAGAATTAAGTAACTTGTCAAAGTCATGGCTCTTGACTGGGAGCAGATTGTAAGCACATGGGCCTTCATAATGTGGGACTCTTGTGTGTGTCTTCTTTTGGATCTTTGCCCTTCATCCTTATTTTCAAAACTAGACATGGTGGCACTTGTCTGTAATCCAAGCATTTAGCAGGCAGAGACAGGAAGATGGAGAGTTCTGGACTAGCTTGGGATATATAGTAAAATATTGTCTCAAAAAACAAAACAAAGCAAAAAAACCTAAAACACATAATTTATGTCTCATCTTGCTAGCATTTTCCTAGCACCTCACCTCTCCTGAGCTTGTCCTTGAGTCCAGGTAGATTCTTCTGTGGTTTCTTTCCTAGAACTTCACAGAACTGGAATTCCATCCTTAGAAGTTGGCTTCCATTGTGTCTGTTAACAATTAACATTTTTCTCTTGAGTGCTATTATTCCCTAAGTCAGCTCCTGGGTTCTGATAGACAAAAATACTTAAATAAGAACTTGTTTCTTACAAAAATAAGAACTTTTTTTAGTTTTAAAGTATGAGTGTCCTAGTTTCCTTTCTGTTGCTATAATAAATGTCATGACCATTGCCAACTTGCGGAGTTGGCAGGAACTGGAGCAGAAGCTGGAGGAATGCTGCTTACTGGCTTCTTTTCAATGCTTGCTCAGTTCTCTTACACCACCGAGGACCACCTGCCTGGGGTGGTAACACCCCATAGTGGGCTGTGCCCTCCTATATCAATCAAGAAAATCCCCCACAGACATATCTACCAGCCAGTCTCACAGAGACAATTCCTGAACTAAAGTTTTCTCTTCCCAAGTGACTTTAGTTTGTGTCAAGTTGACAAAAACTCAACCAGTACAATGAGCCTTTCATTTAATTAATTTGTCGATATACTAAGTTGTCAACTGTATTAGAATAGGTTAGCTGAGTTTACTGTGAGGAAAGCTTGTTGTGCATAGTTTTAAACATAAAAGATTCAGTGTGGATACTTTGAAACTGTATTTGAACTTTTACAAGTTAAGAAATAAGTAGATTAATGAGCATGAAAGTAGGCATCCAAGCATTGTGGGATTTCAGCTGCTCCTTGGAATTAAGAAATTAGAAAATGGCCCAGCAGAAGTATATCATGGGTAGAAGTGCAGACACAGCGGGGAAGAACAGACCAGTGTTGTGTGTAGCATGTTTGAGCAGCATCTGTGAGGAGACTAGAGGTGGTGAGGAGAGCTGTGCTCCGCATTGGGGCTGACAGGCAGAGGAGTCGCGTTGCCTTTTCAGCAGCGAGGAGGAGAAGGTAGGGATGCCTGCAACTTGGTGTGCATGACTGAGCAGAAGGCCTGGTGCTGCTTGTCTCTCAACTTGGTGGGCATGACTGAGCAGAAGGCCTGGCGCTGCTTGTCTCTCAAGCTCAAGTCCTGTGGAATAGCGGCAATGGACAGAGTGAAGATCCAGAGTCTCTGACCCCGCTTTACAGTTGAGAATTCCTGTTCACCCTATGTGGCCCAAATCACACAATATTCTTCTAGACTACTGTGCTGTGCTTGACCAGAGCTCAGAACATTTGGAATTATTATCCTTGGTTACAGCTGAATCACTGCCCATCTGTAGAGGGAAATAAGTTCAGCGATCAGTCTGCCACACTCAGAATCACAGTGAAGACCTAACTTCTGGGATGGAGTACAGCTCAGTGCTGAAGTATCGACTCAGCACTTATGAAGCTCTGGGCTGGTTATTGGGCACTTCAAAGGAAAACAAAGCAGAGAAGCCTTGTATGCTGTACTTTCTGTTGTGGAAATAATCTTTTTCCCTGGTTTTGGTCTTGCTAGAAAGTGACCATTATCAGAGTTGCTGTTCTTCCCTGTTGAGAGAGTCTTCCAGTGCAGAATGGCTTGCTTTCTCTAGACTCTACTCTGACTTAGGTTTTGATTGCCCTGCTGTGATGTTCTGAGGCAAAGGATCTAGCATGATGTGATCATAGTTTTGCATCCTTGCCCACTCTTGTACCCTCTGCCAGCGATCATGGGTAGAATTAGGACATCAAACCAAGCTGAAAGTCGTAGTTGAGCCTTTGTTCCCTTAAACGTAATTTACAAGAATAGGTCCTGCCTTACTAGTTAGCCTAATCTTGTGAAGGTGGGTCTTGGCAAAACTGTACTTTTTATTATAATTTAAACAGAAATATTTGAGAAGTTTGACCAAAGGTAAAATGTGCTGTATGGAGTAGAGACTGTAGGCTTTACTGTTAGTCTTTATTGTCATCATGACTGGATTTTAAATCACCAGGAGACATGTAAACACCCTTTTGTTGTCTGTGATGATGTATCCAAAGAGATTTAACTGAGAAAGGAAGACTTTGTGGCTTCATCATCCTATTAACTGGGTTTCTAGACTGAGCGGAAAAGGGGAAAGAACTGAATTGAGCACTGGCATTCATCTCCATTTGCTTCTCAGCTGTGGCTGCAGCATGGCCAGCGCCTCATGCTCCGCCGCCATACCCTCTCAGCCATGATGGGCTTAATCCCCTCAGACCAGGAGATACAGACAAAGAAAAACCCATCTTTACATTGCTTTTATCAGGCTTTTTCTTTTTATAGCAGAAGAAAAATAGCTAATTCACAGGTTTTCTGTACTCATTTCCCAGTGAAGGGTCCTAGTAGCTGGAGTGACAGAAGGTAATAACAGAAATACAGGTGCACTGAGACCAGACCCCTGTGAGGGAACTTGTTTTCTCTCCTGCCTTGTTGGAGGTTTCTGGTCATGGTCAGTGCTGATGTGTAGTTGTTGGATGACAGTGTTCAGATGGCATGAGTTAAGTATAATAGGACAAAGTGGGAGATACAAAAAAGAATCCTGTTTCTTGCTTGAGCCACTGGGTCCTGAAGGCAGGCTTGTCAAGGAAAAGAGCCTGCAGGAGGCAGAAGTTGGTGAAAAAAATTGTGAGTGCAGGATTGAACAGTTCATACTTGAAATTTTGAGAGCCTGGTAAGATAAACTAATGTGTTTTCTAGCAGGGGATTGGGTAATGGAGCTCAGAAAGCTAGAGTCAGAAATGCAATTTAGGAATTGATATATGGGCACTCTGAAAGAAATAATAAGCTTTTTCAACTGGACAGTGTGCCATTTTATTATATAAATAATACATTAATACTTGGTTTTTTAATGAGACAGATGAATATCTGTTCACTGTGCCCATCTTCACATTGTGTTTGTCATGTTTATAGCATGGAAAGGAAGGCTCAGCAAAAGAAAACACATATTACCTTGGGTGTACAGGCCGCTGGAATAGGACTAGACAGATGAGAAGTGTATAGATTTGTATAGATATAGTGAGGAAGTCAGCTTACCATAAAGATTTCAGAATTCATTTTGAATGTTACAAGTTAGGGTTGCCCTGCTTCCTGCTGAGCCACTTCAGGCTGCCCTTGCTGTGTGGACTTGACAGGCAGTACTGCCCCACTCATGCTGTCTGTGTCACAAGAGGCAGGTCTTTCTACCTCTGCAGGGCTGCTTCTGTGCCTTTAAGACTACAGATGATTATGTGACGTTGGGGTAACTTACCTCCACAGTGTTCCCTCATGGTTGAGGTAAGAAGCCATGGAAAACACTGGCAGTGGCTGTTTATGTCCATGTAGCTCTCCCACTCAGCTCTCCTGTGTTTCCCTGTCATCCTGAACGCCTTCTTGTGTCTGTGCTTCTGTTTTTGCTGAAAGTCTGGGTGTTTAACTCAGGCCTTTTTCCTTTTTTAATTGGTGTCTGGCTCCTTTGCTGTAACCCTGAACCATGTTTTGATATTAAGTTCTCCTCCTTGCCCTCCACATGGTGGTTAAACATTATGAAATCCAGATGATTTGGAAGCAGTGTGGGTTTGCAGTTTACTTTTTGAAACATTGCTACTTCTTACTCGTCTGTGGGACAACATGAAGCCGACGCTTCCTGTTTCATTTGGATTTTTGAAATACAAACAATTCCCTTTCATTTTTATAACCCTTTAAAGTTTAATAAAGGACAAAGGGAATGAGAATCAGAGTGGCCTGGTTGCATAAGAATCTGAGTGTTGCACTGGTTCCAGCTCGTGTTGATGCGTTCCGCACAGTGTCACAGCATCCAGCTCAGCAGTGTGGCAGTCCATTCTCGAAAAGCCAGCTGTGCTGGTTGCTGTTGAAACTGAGAGAAGTAGACAACTGGTCTCCAGCTCAAGACTGTTGTCCTAGAGATAAGAATGTGGTTCTCTGTTGTTGGAAGGACAGAGTCGGTGGTGAGTTTCTTTGGGATGTTGTCCTTAATGTTCTTGCGTAAACTGATCTTTAAAGAATGTTTCATCTTCCACTCGAACTTGTTTAAACCTGTTAATAATTAACTTGCTCATGAAGAATGAACCATGTAATGTAGCTTAGCTAGTAATTACACACCCATATAGTTGTTTTTCTCTGTTTGTGTTGCAAATACTTAAGGTTCATAAAAAAATGTGTAGTCCTTATGATATCTTTATTAAAAATAACCAGATTTAACACTACTGGTTCTAATATGGTGGAAATGGCTTTATAACTGCTGTATAATTTGCAAGAGCACATAGATAGTCATAAAAATTACTTTTGACTGTATTTGGTAGTTTCAGAGTAGATTTTCTCCACAGCTTTTTGTTGTGGTCTTTTGTAAAAAATATAAAAATGTCAGTTTACAGTGTGTTTCCTATATTTTACAATATTATATCTAGGAATAAGTGGCTAGTTACTACCTTAAAAATGTTATACTTTATTGTTTTTGACTAAAATACTGAGTTTTATGTTTTTAAATCTTAGCTTAAATCATAAGATTCCTGTACTTCTAAAAAGTGAGAGCAAACTGTGTTAATATGCTGCCTTCTCTCTTGAAGAGCAAATTCCTTACATAGACTATAATTTAGGCCTTTGAAGCATCTGAGACCTTCCTACTGTGCTCTTTAATGGTCCTATAACCCTTCGTGGGAAAGACCTGGTTAAAGAAGTGAACTCAAGGTTTTCAGTTTCTTTTAAAATCGGACTGGAAAGTGGCTTAAGATTAAGAGCACAGATACTATTCCAGACGACCCAGGTTGCTCCCACTACCCAGGTCAGACAGCTCACAGCTGCTTCTAACTGAAGGTCCAGGAGACCCTATATCATCTTCAGGATTTCATGGGCATGCATATAGCATACATTCATATGGACACACCTATAGCTTAATGTGTACATTAATAACAAATAAACTATGTTTTTTTAAATTTTTGTTCCAAAGTACCTTTTGTGGCTGGAAAGTGTCTTCCATGGAGATGCCAAAAGTGTCTTTCTCTTGAGTTCTGTGAAATGACTCTATCCTTGTGGCTGTGGTTTGGTTTGGAACAGTAGTATGTATGTTTTTGCTAAAAGCAAAATAGTGAATTACATGAAAGGGTAATTTTTCACAGTATTATTGTTACTTAAGTACTTATTTCTGGGATTGACTGAAATACTAAATTCCATTGGAGTTTTAATAACATAAATTGTTAGTCCTCTGAAGAACCAATTTTTACTCTGTAGTTATGTAGAAACAGAACAAGGCCCACCTCATACCTCACCTCATTTAAGACCTAAGGATCCAGGTGTGCATACTCTGTAGTCACACCTTAGGCAGGTTCTGGGCTCTCAACTTTGAGACTCTAAGGGTGCTCTGCACAGTTCCTTCTGTGGAAATACGGCTCCCACATTAGGTACCATCTTCAGAGGTTTATGGGCCAGCTGTCTCCTCTGCACATCTCAACTCAGAATCTCCTGACAGGCCCATATCATTTCTTTCAGAGAGACAGAAAAGATGGCTGGTGTAGTAATTTTTTTATTTTGTTAATGTTTTTGTGTTGATATGAAAGGTGAAGGAATACAGCAGAGGTTAGAGCTCAGCTTACGGAGAGCAAGCAAGCTCAGTTACTTTACCACTCCATGTGGTGCAATTAATTATTTTGAGAATTGCAGCAGGTGAAATTTATGTGAAGAAAGCATTTTAGAACCAATTTAAAAATTAAAGTAGTTGGTAGTTGAAAATATTTAGAACATTTTTTAAACCTGTCTTTGGGCCTTGATAGTTTGTTACACTGAAAAAGCAACTGAAGGTGAGAGGAAAGGAAGGGCTGGAGAGCAAACAGACTTTCTGTCTCAGTTTCGTTTGGGCTGCTCCTACTCTTAGGTCACCCAGCCCACAATTGTTCTGTGCTCCAGCTGTGGAGTACAGGCTGGGCCTCCAGCCCAGAACAATGGACTAAGCCCCATGTTGCTTGGCAGACACCTCTTCCTCTGCCCCCTCCCCCCCAATTTGGGTTGTGTTTAATGTTGTTTTTCATGCTGTTACTGAGGCATACTCCTACACACTCGGTTTGCAGCCAAGCTGACTGCAGCTCAGGCTTTTTGTGGTAGTGCCTCCCTACTGAAGAGGGAGCTGGCCAGCACCTTCCCAGCTTCTAAGAAGAGAACAGAGGCAGCCTTCTTTCTGGACCTTCACTTCTCCAGAGGCTGAGGCAGCTAATAGGTTTGTCTGTCCATCCCTCCCTCCTTCACCTTGTAGGGCAGTGCCCTTCTGTTTTCTGATATTGTTTGTGTTTTTCTTTCCTAACTTTTCTGCAGGTAAAGTTAAAATAGTTATCCTCTTTCTTCCCTTCCTAGTCCTAGCTCCCCTTACCCTACTTTTCCTCTTAAACAGCAGAAAAGTATCTACCTGTAGGATTTGGTTTCAAGATTAGAATGCAGGTATAGCTAGGTGTCCAGACCCCTGCCTTCACTGGGTATCACCTGCTTGTTTGCTTTCTAGGTGGTTTCTAAGAAGAGTGCAGGCTGAACTGACCCATCTTAACGATGGATAATGATCTCAGGTGCTTCCAGGAGGGAAAAAATTGTATTTTATGCCTTTTATTTAAGTTTGTTTAAATAAATTTCAAAATTATATTTAGCAAAATTTGGACTCTACCTGGTGTCCTTGGGAATGTATACTGTTTTCTAAAAGATCTTCTCCCTTTCATTTAAGGAATTGACTTATTAAATGAGAAATCAATTCTTAGTAGTTATGTCTAATTTTTTAATTTCACAACTAAGTAGAACAAACAAAATTTTAGGTACCTTTAGACAAATGTTGTAAAAAAATTATTTAGCCCTGTGAATTTATCTTAATATCTCATTGTGTTTCTCATAGTTGGAAATTAGAATAAATAATATATGTGTTACTGTAAGATGTTATTTTGACAGTTTTGTGAATAATTATGAATGTATTATTAATGGTAGTGACTAATAAACTGCAAAACACACCACAAAATTCCTTCATTCTTAAAGCAGTGCTGTTTAGTAAAGATACTAACACAGGTAACTTAAATTTCCTCTAGCTATATTTTTTTAAAAGTAAACTTAATATTTTCAAAATGTTGCCTTAATGCATATTTAGCATCAAATACTGAGGTGTTTTCGTACTATTTCCAGATTGTGCCTTTGAAGTTAAGCTGTTTCATTTTGAATACTGTTTAGTAGTGACTGTGGTGTTGTACAGCAGGGCTCTCAACGCTCCAGTGTCATTTCACCAGTGCCCTCTGCTCTTGGCTTCTGCTTGGTGTTTAAATAGACCATGTTTGCAACCTCCAGTGCCTGATAATTCCATACACTGATGTGCAGCATCAATTAAAGCCAGGCATGGTGGCACACGCCTTTAATCGCAATACTCAGGGAGGCAGAGGCAGGCAGATCTATGTGTATTCAAGGCCAGCCTGGTCTACAGAACGAGTCCAGGATAGCCAAGGCTACAAAGGAAAAACCTGTCTTGAAAAACAGGGAGAGAGAGAGAGAGAGAGAGAATGAGAGAGAGAGAGAATTTCTAGACTCTGTTTTTCTTTCTTAATTAGGAAATGAGTAGAACTACCATAAAATAAGTTTCAGTTATTGTATTTGTGTGAGTGCTTTTCTACATGTATGTATGTATATCACATGTGTACTCAAGGAGGTCAGAAGAAGGCATCATATCCCCTGGGACTTGAGTTACAGACTATTGTAAGTCACCATGTAGATACTGGAAACCAAACCAGGTTTCTCCGCAAGAGCAGTGTTCTTAACTGCTGAGCCATTTCTCCAGTCCCTACAATTTAATTGTATATAGTTCTTCTTTAAGCCCTAGACTAGTTAATGTGTTGCTATTTGTAATCACATGAAGGAGTGAGAGCTCCAAAAATGGTATGGAAATTTTGTGGTGCAACAGATGACAGTTTTTCTAGAAAAGGTGAGTGGCTCCTCATGTCTCTGTAGTTGGAAGGAGGGGCCATCTCACACAAAAGCTGTAAGGCAGGTACTGTAACTGTTCCTTAAGCGAACGAAGAATACCCTATGAACACAAGTGAGGAAAGGTGGCATTTCTTCAGGGAGACCAGAGGACAGATAGTGGCTGATACGTCTAGAGACTTGAAAGTGCTGGAGGCCTGTGGCAGAGCCCCGAGTGCAGTTGAGAAGTTAATCCTGAGCATGCACTCAGGAAGGAGAAAATGCATGCTCTGCAGACAGCAGGCAGATAGCAATGTCTGCTGTGGCAGTGGTGGTATTCACATATGCTTTTCAAGAGGTGGAATGTGGAGATATGAGCAGATCAGCTAACCATCATTTCCTCATTTTGCCAGAATATTTCTGACATTGAAGATGTGTTTCATACTAGTTTAAGATTCATAACACATTAAATGCTTAGTTACCGCACCATCACTTTTGCTTTGAATATTTAAATGTATGCTTATTAAAATTTCACATTATATATGCACATCTGTGGTAAATCACCTAACTTGAAATAGCCAGGATTTGAAATTATTTAAATAACTGCTTGCAGTTCATATTGAGTCATCAACATAAGCTAATGTAGTATAGATATCTAGAATGCAGAGTAGTTATGAATTAAGAAGCCTAATGGTTACTTCAGGAGTGTGACCACTGAAAAAGTGATGAAGTGATTAGGACATTTCTGCAGGAAGCAACCATAGTACGTCCAGGCAGTGATCTCCAGGTGGCAGAGCTGAGAGCCTCCTGCACACAGCCGCAGAGGATGTGCAGGGAAAGGCAGACCAGATGCTTTCATTCCATGCCAGTCCATTCCATGATTTTAAAAAGTGTTTTCACTATAGATTGTTCAAGTAAGAGATAGATTGTTTGGGGGCTTGTTAATAATATTCTGAAATTATACACAATCAATTTATTGCTCTAGTATATATACTTGATGTTGCTCATAGAAGTGCTTCTAAAATATATTGCTTGTTATTGCCAAATGCTTTCCTTGCTAGAGATGACAGTAGTTGGTTATTATTAAAAGGATAAACTTAACCATTTAAATTGTAAAGGCAGGGCCTGGAATAGTGACTCAGCAGTTATGAAGCGTGTCCTGATCTTGCAGAGGCCCTGAGTTCAGTTCCCAGCACCACACAGGAAAGCTCACAGCCGCCTCTAACTCTTAACCCTAGGGGCCTCTGGTCTTTATGGGTGCTGCATTGTGTGCGAAAAGCTTATACCCTAAAAATATACACATGTGTGTAATTAAAAATAAAAAGTTAAGTAAATTGTAAGGTCTGTTTTGCATTACCAAAAACTGCCGAGCGGGAGTATAATCAGGCTCTTGTCCATACCACCAGCCGTACACTGATACCCAGCAAGCACTGCTTTCTGTTCAGTCAGGTAAGAAGTAGACAAAACTAAAGTAGCTTTTGAACTTGGGGCCAGGAAGTAAGTGAGTTGGGAGGTGGTGTTAGTGTAGCCTAGAATCCCAGCCCGAAGGGAATCGTCTTGCAGCTCTTCAGAAGGAAACAGGGCAGGGTGCAGCCGTTAGGCTCTCGCAGGCAAATTCTCACCAGAGCACATGTCCGAAGAGACTAGGGCAGCATGGGGCATTGTAGATGCTCACTGGGAGAATTGAATGATCATTTAAAAGCTAAGTTCTGGAACTAAATAGAGCTATAAGAAATAAATCTATATAATAGGTTATATTAAGTTAGGAAATGTATGCCAACTTGATTAATTAGAACTATAAATTCCCAATCTAGCTGAGGGGAACTGTGATTTCAAGGTCATTTCCTATCATGTGTGTTACATTTTTTGACTCAAGGAAACTGGTATTGTCTTAGATGAAATCAAGTAAAAGGCATATTTATTTCTCTTTCGCCAAGTTACTTGTCAAATTTCAAAAATTTGTCACTATTGAGAACCTACTGTGTGTCTGTGTACTTTTTTGTTCTACCTAAACAATTACTTTATATATTTATATAAAGAATATATGTAATATGTCTTTTTGTTATATATATATATAATATATATATAATATATGTAATATATATATATATAACATGTATAATATATATACATCCTCCAGCTCTTTCAGCTCTTTTAGCTGCTTCCTGTCCTTCAAGGTAGATACTGAAATGTAACAGTACCACAGCAACTCTTTCTTCTGACCTGGTTAAGGGTCAGTCACTTGAAGAGTTTCTCATTCATTTAGGTTTGTTTCTGTTTAGACTTTATAATAATCATTTTGAGTATTCTAAGTCTATGGGTATTTTCTCATCAAATTGTCCTGTTTTACAGGAGTATTTTTCTTCTAAACTTGGAACCATAAAATAGAAACTTTCTTAACTATTTTCTTTAGTTTTGTTCAAAAAGTGTGTTCTACTAATACAGTTTTTTTGTTTACTTGGTTGGTTGGTCAGCTAGTTGGTTTTTTGTTTGTTTGTTTTGAAACAGAGTGTCTCTGTGTGGCTCTGGCTGTCCTGGACTCACTTTGTAGACCAGGCTGGCCTTGAACCACCTGCCTCTGCTTCTGCCTCTGCCTCACCAAGTGCTGGGATTACAGGTGTGCGCCACCCTGCCCCACTTATCAAGACAGTTTTTATAGTTGTAGTTTTTATGTAAAATGGGTCTGGGAATTTGTCATGTGACTAAGGTGTATGGGAAGGTTGTTCATCTTTTGCCATGTGACTTCATTTTGCTGTTCTGGCCTTGTTTTGCATAGGGTGCTGGCCAGGATAAACTGGGAATCTACGTTAAGTCTGTTGTCAAAGGCGGTGCTGCAGACGTGGTCAGTATTTTTACTAAAGGAAACAGTGAAAGGCATTATGTACTTCAACATTGTGAAATGCTGTGCATATGTGTTTATCTGTGGATGCTTTGTGGTGTGGAGAATGCTGCTGAGTACTGACTGGTGTGAAGAATCCTTCTGTGAACTAACACTACCTTTCTTTCTCCCTGTACATGCATCCTTCTGGTGGCTCAGGATGGACGTCTAGCTGCTGGTGACCAGCTCCTCAGTGTAGATGGACGAAGTCTGGTTGGACTTTCTCAGGAAAGGTAAGGCAAATTGGTTAGTTTAAAACAGTGTATTGAAGTGATATTTTACGTTTAATTTTGAAATTGGGATTCAAAATGTAGTGGTGAAATAGCTTTATGCCCTTAGTCACCTTTAACTTTTTAATTCTAAAATTCTTATAGTACATGAATCTCATTTTTCTACTCACTCATAAATGCATATTTTAGTCTAGAATATTTCTTTAAGTAAATATATAAACACACACAGATGCATATATATTTAGAACTTGTAAAATCTTTATATATATATCTTAGTATCACTGTGGTAACATAGGGTATATTTACATGTTTTTATAATTAAGATTCAAAAAGGATGAGAACAGGAGGTACTCTTTCTGAGAGCCAGGCTTATTTCTCCAAACAACAGTCATGCTGAGGAACCTAAATACATGTGTTTTGGACACAGCACTCAGTTTTCTTATACTCTTTATTTTTCTTCCTAGGGCAGCAGAACTCATGACAAGAACCAGTTCTGTGGTTACACTTGAAGTTGCAAAGCAAGGCGCTATCTATCACGGCCTGGCCACCCTCCTTAATCAGCCATCCCCCATGATGCAGAGAAGTAAGAAGTAGTGACTCAAGCCAGGCTAGCTGTCCTGTACTGATGCTGCACTGGGAAATGAGTCCTCCTAAAATTTACCAAAAGCTGGGGCTGGAGGGATGACTCAGTACTTAGGAGCATCCGCTGCTCTTTCAGAGGACCTGGGTTCAATTCACATCACAGCTGTCTACAATTGCAATTTCAATTTCAAGGGATTCGATACCCTCATCTGACCTCTTTTTACACTATTTAAATGCAAACAGTGTACACATACAGGCAAACACTCACATACGTAAAAGAAATTGTTTTAAAAAAAGGAAGTTATCAAAAGTCCCTTGTAGTAGGTACTGGTACTCTTATTGCCCAGTTCTTAAAGTAAAAAGTTGAGAATGAGTCAAGATGCTGAAACATATTACTAGTTCAGGATTCAGATCAGCATTAACAATGCAGTATGCTAAATGCATGCACAGTCTGCTAAGTGTGGTCTTGTTAACCCTCTTCTTCTCCCCTGAGTCAGCTTTGGAAGCCACACAGCCAGCACCTAACCTTTGTAGCTATAGTATCAACAACAACAATAAGGTGTTTGACAGACTAGAATCCCTTGTTTACTAAAGCAGAGAAACAGCAAGGCATCCTGACAAGACCACATGTTGGCATTTCAAAGCAGAGGTCAGTTAGAAACCCAGAGAGGGAAATGGAAACGCATGAATCCCAGGTGAGCAGATGAGAAGACTGAACTGTGGCAAGGTGTGGGCAATTGCATCAGGTGACAGTAGCCTGTGATGCCATCACACTGATGGATAGTAATATGTGTGTTATCAAATGAGAGGAGTGTATTTACCTTTGAGGGCTTTTAAAAAAATTATACTAAATGCTGGGTGTGATGATGCATGCTTTTAATTACGGCACTTAGGGAGGCAGAGACAGGTGGATCACTATAAGTTCAAGGCCAGCCTGGTCTACAAAGTAAGTCCAGGACAGCCAAAGTTACACAGAGAAATTCTTTCTGGGGGAAAACAAACAAACAAATAAACCCTACCAAAACAAAAGAAAAAAACCCACAAAAATAGTTACTTTTTTATTTTGAAGTTATGGTTCATTTGTTGTGAACATAACATCAATTTCTTACATAGATGCATACCAATTAAATGAAATATTTTCTAGTCAGAATATATTTAAAAGCTTTTGAAATTTTTATATAAAGCTGTTTGTGATGGCATACATCTTTAATTTTATCACTTATGAGGCAGAAGAATACAGATTTCTGTGAGGTTGGGACTAGCCTGGTCTACATACTGAATTTCAGGCCAACCACAGCTAACCGGTGAGACCTTGGGTTTTGTTTTGTTCTTTTTGCTTTGTTGTTTCTGTTTTTGCTTTTTTAAGCTATATAAAGAATATATATGGAATGAGAGAACAATTATAAGCATAAGTACTTTAAATGCATCCTTTGAAGCTTTTCAGTACATTGAAGATAGACTCTTAGAACCAGTGAAAGGAATGGAGAATGAATGACTGTACTTTGATTTCAGTTTCAGATCGTCGTGGCTCAGGTAAACCTAGACCAAAGAGTGAAGGTTTTGAGCTCTATAATAATTCAGCTCAAAATGGTTCTCCAGAGAGTCCTCAGCTGCCATGGACAGAGTACAGTGAGCCAAAGAAGCTGCCTGGTGATGATAGGCTGATGAAAAACAGAGCCGACCACCGGTCCAGCCCCAACGTGGCAAGTAAGAGGAGCACTTTCCAAATGTCACTGCTGGAATAGAGGGCCACGTTATACTTGCTAGTCATTGTTTGCACCTGTTGGCTAAGGAGTGGAGTTTTCATAGAGCTGTCTTAATATTTGTTGGTAGAAATAAAATTTGGATTTATTTGGCAAACCCTTGATTCAGTGGACATTGTAGACCAAAATACATTGTTAATCTCTCTGGAAAAGGGTACCAGGTTGCCAGCTTAAGCTAAGGTTATTTCTGTCTCTTTACTAAAGATGTCAAAGATGTGTCCTGGCCCTGGGGAAAGTCCTTTTTTGGAGTGTGGTGGCAGGAGACTCGTGGGGTGTGGAGAGCTAGCTTCTTGTGTGCTTCATCTCTGGCTGTGTGCTAGCCATCATGTGTGCTGCTGCATAGGATGTGCTGCTGCATTCACAGGAAGGCCTTTATGTTTATCTTACTTGTTATCTAATGTGAAACTTGGGATTTCTTGACTGTTTTCAACAGATCAACCTCCTAGCCCTGGAGGGAAGAGTCCATATGCCTCTGGAACAGCAGCTAAGATAACATCTGTCTCTACTGGAAACCTCTGCACTGAGGTCTGAGATGAGCTGAATAACTTTCTCACTTGTGGAATATCTGAGTTGTCTGTTATAGTTCTCATCAAATTACACTTACTGTAACTCCTGCATTTTTGTCATTTAATCTTTTTATTTTTAATATACTAATCAGATAAATTAGTTTTCAATTAATAAATCTGGGGAAATGAGAATTAGTCTAAATGAGTAAATTTGGACAAATTAAAATGTTTCTCATTATTTACAGTATAGGGTCAAACTTTAAATTTTTTGCACAACGCTTAATATATGTGCTTTTTAAAAGAATTGTAAAGCAGATCCCTGGGTATTAAATTAGGCTTTTATGCACTTTAAGCAGCTCTTTCCTTTTCTTTACATCTTACAGGAGCAGACCCCTCCGCCTAGACCTGAAGCCTATCCTATCCCTACGCAGACATACACCAGAGAGTATTTTACCTTTCCAGCTTCAAAATCCCAGGATCGGATGGCTCCTCCTCAGAACCAGTGGCCAAATTATGAGGAAAAACCACATATGCACACAGAAAGTAATCACTCCAGTATTGCAATCCAGGTTAGAAATGAGGAATTCACAGATTTTTCTCATCTCTCAAAGGAATATGGTAAACTAGTTTGCAAGATAAAGACAGTTGTGGCTGCCTGTATTTTTCTTTAAAAACATCAACTTTATTTTGGTGAGTGTTTGGGGCACATGGACAGAGGTCATAGTACACTTTCAGGTGTCAGTTTTCTCCCTCAATCATGTGGGTTCTGGGGATCAAACTCAGATCATCAGGCTTTAACTGTAAGCACGTTACCCTGATTAACCATCTTGCCAGCCTAAGACTGAGTGAGTTTTGAGACACAATTGATAACTTGTAATACAACAGCAAGGTTGTCCTCTTATTTTTCTATGTGTGTTTTCAAGTCTGAGGCAAAAAGGAATAGGCTCAAACACAAGAACACTTTTTAAAAAAGAAGTTCTGTGTGCTTCTAATATTAATGAAATGTTGGTAATGTAAGGCATAGTTACAGCATTGAAGACAAAGGTCACTGATTCTAGGAGTGAAAAATGAAATATAGTAACTGACAGCTTGCACTTAGTTTTGTCCCTGCCAGTGGATCTTGAGGTAGGGCTGAGAAGTGAGACACACAGAAAACATAAAATGTACTTAGAGTTGCTGAAAGGGTTGGGTACTA
Organism: Pachyuromys duprasi; assembly: GCA_028658305.1. Taxonomy (NCBI): domain Eukaryota; kingdom Metazoa; phylum Chordata; class Mammalia; order Rodentia; family Muridae; genus Pachyuromys; species Pachyuromys duprasi. The sequence continues at coordinate 39,734,294 of CM053767.1, read as the reverse complement.
CTGAGGGTCTCAGCTTGGAAAGAACTTAGCCTCTCCAGATTCCATCCCTAGTGCCTGTGTAGAATAACAGTTCTGACATCAGAAGGCAGCACTGAAGTCTGAAGACAAGCAGGGCTCATTAGAAGAGTTGTGGGTGCTAGCCAAAGAATTTAGACTTTTGTCCCTATCAATAAAGATAGAAATGTCAGTCTGGAGAGTTAAACTGGGAAACACTATCAGATGTGATCAGAAGAAGAAACCAGCTGTGTGCTTCAAAAAGAAAAACAGTCTAGGACACATGAAACAAATTTGTGTCCTGGGAAGTAAATGATACAGAAACTCCAAAAATGTTCATTCCTCATTAGAACGGTCACAAAGGACTTTTTGTTAAGCAGATACAGGATTTGGGCTGAGCCTTAAAGGATGAGGAAAGCAGGCAGAGAGCAGGAAGGGTTGTTCTCATAAGAGACTGTGCACCCCGGTAAAAGGAAACTTCCTTTAGGCAAGAAGTAATCCTCTGGTGTATTCCCTGAGCCTAGTCTGCCTTTTCCTGGGTTGCAATCATGACTGTTAACAGCTGGGTTCTCTGAGTGTTGGACATCCTTCTCGTCTGCTCATGCCATGTCTCTTCTAGTAGCAAACCAGGAATACACCAGACATAAGGTACGGAGTCGGATTTGTGGTAGGGCCAGCTCTCTGTTCCACACATAGCATGTAACTTCATGATACTCTGTGTGATTTGTAGCTTGTGTGCCACTGTGATGAGAAACCTGCTCAGAGTTAAGCTGTACTAAGTGTTGGGAGCTAATGTTAAACTTTGCCTGTTATGGCTATTTTTTTTTAAGTGAAAATTCATATTTCTTAAAGGTAAAAGAAATAGTTTTTCAGGTTTATGTCTTCAATTTCTTTTCACTATCAAGGTGGGATAAGGATATTGATCCACATATCATAGTGATCATTTTTATTAGGATATACTCTTTTATATATGCCACTCTGCAGGCTTCATAATAGCCTTGTGGGGGGAAAGAATACTTGGCTTTAATTTCTTTTCTCATACACTCAAAACACTTATGCCCATCAAAGTAAGCTGTTGCCTTTCGTCATTGGTAACATTGGAATTGAACCATCTTAGATGAATGGAACTTGCCTTGCATGCTTGGCTTAATTAAAGAAATACTGAAGGTAGTCCTGAGCTTTACAGTTCACTCAGAATTGAGCCGTGAGTATACACAGTGAGTACTTTGTAATAATTAGAATTATATGACAGAAGCTTTTGTTGCTCTTATTGGATTACATTCCACTTACTCATCTGTGGAAGTCAGGTGTGGCTAGTCCCCCTGAAGCCTGAGCAGACCCCTCACCTGCCAGCACAGGTATGACAGTGCCAGAAATAGCACACATCATGGGATAGACAGAAAATCTTTTTATTCTTTTTGTAGACAAATTCACAGCCGTTTCATTTGGCCAGTGATCCATAAAGTAGTCTCAGCTTCTACATCTATTTCACAGTTTTTTCAGTCTGTCTTCTCAGTGAAGGTTAAACATGAAATTTGGTAATTTCTCTGGTACGTCTGAAGTATGATAGCTCTATTTTTATTTTTCTCAGCGTGTTACCCGTTCCCAGGAAGAGCTTCGGGAAGAGAAGGTTTATCAGCTTGAGCGGCATCGAGTAGAGGCTGGCATGGACCGCAAGTGTGACAGTGATATGTGGATCAATCAGAGCTCCTCAGTGGAATCTAGCACGTCCAGCCAGGAGCACCTGAACCAGTCCTCCAAGTCAGTCACTCCTGCTTCCACTCTGACCAAAAGTGGTCCTGGCCGTTGGAAAACCCCAGCGGCGGTACTGCCCACCCCTGTGGCTGTCTCCCAGCCCATTCGAACAGACCTACCTCCACCACCCCCTCCACCTCCTGTTCACTACACCAGTGAGTTTGATGGCATTCCAATGGATTTGCCCCTCCCACCTCCTCCTGCCAACCAGGCAGGACCCCAGTCTGCTCAGGTGGCTGCTGCAGAGCGGAAAAAGAGAGAGGAGCATCAGCGATGGTATGAGAAAGAGAAGGCCCGCCTGGAGGAGGAACGGGAGAGGAAGCGCAGGGAACAGGAGCGGAAGTTGGGACAGATGCGTACACAGTCCCTGAACACAGCTTCCTTTTCTCCGTTGGCCACACAAGCCAAGCCGGAAAAGCCTTCCACACTGCAGAGGCCCCAAGAAACAGTCATTCGGGAGCTGCAGCCCCAGCAGCAGCCCCGCACGATCGAGCGCAGGGACCTGCAGTACATCACCATCAGTAAAGAAGAGCTGTCCTCTAGTGATAGTCTGTCTCCAGACCCCTGGAAACGAGATGCCAGGGAGAAGCTGGAGAAGCAGCAGCAGATGCACATTGTGGACATGCTGAGTAAGGAGATCCATGACCTGCAAAACAAGGTGGACCGCACGGCAGAGGAGAGTGACCGCCTGCGGAAGCTCATGCTGGAGTGGCAGTTCCAGAAGAGACTACAGGAGTCCAAGCAGAAGGATGAGGATGATGAGGAAGAGGAAGATGATGATGTGGACACCATGTTGATCATGCAGCGCCTGGAGGCTGAGCGGAGAGCCAGGGTAAAGGGGAAAGGCCTTGGTTGTGCGTATCTGTGCTCCCTATGCTATTTTCTGGGTGTTTCTGTGGAGACAGCTATTTTCACAATCGTAAGAAAGAGTTGCAAGGCCCCTGGTTTTTGCTGTCACTCTTGGCTGGCACCTTGCAGGAATGAGCTAGGCCTCTGGGGCTTTGTTGTTTTAATTAGCAGCCCCATAGTTTTCCTCACTAGACTTCCTTTGAGAAGACAAGTACTTAGTAATGACCACTCACAGTCGTCATCAGGGCTTGGCAGCATTTCACTTACAGGGCAAGATGGTAAATGCCTGAGATTTGGTGAGCTATGTAAAGTGCAATGCCCCTTTGCTCTTCCGTGGCAGCCACAGTTATCATACAAACACTGAGCCTGGCTAATGTGCCAAGGAAGTCACATAGAAAGCTTCTGGCCCTGACACTGATTCAGTGGAGGACTTCAGGGCACCAGTTTTAAAGTTCAGTGTCAAAACCAGAAGTAGGATGTGGGCAGTCATTTTACTGTTGATTATATCAAATGTTCGTTAAGTTAATAATTGTAGTTGTAACAAACAGATGCTGACAACTTTTGATATAATTTATATCTCTCCATATTATAAAATAATTTTTATTTGTTTCAAATAAAAATTTAAATTACCCTAATGCAAATAAGTCCTAAAATGCTGTATCCAAATTTTGGGTGAAAACTGGATTCTTGCTACTTACCAGGCATAGTTGTTCAGAGGCATTTATTACTAACTTGGCCACTTGATATTAACTTGTGGAGAATGCTGTTGTCCATCATGTTAGTGAGTTTTATTGATACTTTTTAACTATACAGTTTTTTTTATTTCTTTTCTTTTTCTTTTTTTAATGCTGTACATAAAAGCGGTTGTTAAAACAGTAGTTGCTAGTTGCTAGTCAGGCATGATGAAATTTAATCTTGTTGATATTGTAAGAGTCCAGTAGTATCATCATTCCCTTTTCAGCTTGCTCCGTGAATTTTTCCTGAAGACTGTCACATATATACTTCTTCTTACATACATACTTCCATATATAAATTGCTGTGATCAGTTTAAGTCCCTTTTGGATACTTACTTTCTTAAATGAGACCAGAATGTAATTTTTAACAAGTACATTATTTTGCTAGTATTTTTCTAGTATTCTTAGTAAATGTCCTTAAAAATAACTTTATCTGCCACTCAGCTTTTTCTGAAAGAGCAACCGATGACTGAGACTTCCATGATAAGGATACAATGAGTAGTGTTCATTGTGCTCATGGTCAGAACTTTCAGACACGGGTATGTCCCTCTCTACCCTGCCTGGCCAGGGGTAGATACAGTGATTTGTGGCTTTGTATTGCCCTCATCTTAATATGCACAAAGAGGATGACTTCGCCTTTCCTGTACTACAGCTCGTACCCTGATGTGCAGCTGGTGTTGATGGCCCACCATCACACAGCAGCAGCAGCGTTCCGTTTCACAGCTGATCCTAGTAATAATGAAAAGTTAGCTACTGCATTGTAACAGCTCAGTAATCTTTTCTGTGAGGATGAAATTCTTATTGAAGATTTGTGATAGTTTTGTAAAATTACCACTACTTTGAATACTTTAAGGCCTTTTAGTATGGATTATGATACTTGAAAATTTTTGATAATAATTTAGTAAAATAATTTATTTTAATAATTATATTTAGTTTAATATCTTGGTCTCCAAATAAAAACACTAAGGAAAAAAATTTTTAATTTATGTCTCTTAATGATAAAATGATCAAGTGATAAAAAGATGAAAATATTAATACCATGTGGACGTTGTACTATCTCTGAATGCTAGAAGTTAGTCTGTGGTTCTGCAGTTTTCTCATCAAGTTGTCAAAAAAAGATGGAGCATGACAGCAACAAGGATGCCGGTGGCGGAATACAGGTCTAACCCTAACTTTTTTTTCACACTTCATCTTTTTTTTTTCCCTTCTCTATCACCTGCAGCAGACTGCTCTCCCAGCAATCTCTGTTCTAGATTTGGTATGTTCTTGTTTCTTTCCCTTTGGTACTTTTTGTTTTTTTCTGTCTTGATTTTCTTTTCTCTTGGTGATGGCTGTTTTGTGTTCTCAGTAGTCAGTTCTCCCTAGAGCCTCCTGGGTCAGGAGACCAGCTCTGTGATTAGAAGCATGCCTCTGAATGTTTCTAGACTAGTTACTCTACTTTCTCCATTACTTTAAATGTTACTGTTTGCTTATGGGTTTGACTTTCCTACAGTTTTAGTCATAATTTGATTCTGTGTATTCTTACCTAGTCTCAAGTATGTGAACAAATGAAATAAGTTTTACATTGGGTAATTATTTCATTCTTGTTGCATTAGAAACAGATTTTAAGTATGTTCACTGTGAACTCTGTTGAAAGGACATTGACACTATTCCAGATTTTAAAACGTAGCTAAGGTGTCACTATTTAATATGGTAATAGTAAGACATTTCCTGAGACTCTGCATCCTGTTTTTCTTAATGTGGATTTTAGTTCAGTTAACACATGTACCAATTTATAGTCTGCGGTCAAACACTGGTAGTTATATTTTGCTGTTAATCAACATGCTTAATGTCAGTATCAGAGAAATTTGGTTGACCATTTAATGTTCTTTATGTTGTAATGTCTTTATATTATCTGATAGACAGTTATATTCTGGCATATGTAAATGCTTAACTCAGAATTTATTCTAGGTTAACTTCTAAATGATTTTAAAAAACATTCTTTAAAAACTCCTTGAATTAAAGGTTAACTCTAGTGGCCACTTCATCAAATACTAGACCCTCTTTTCTGTTTATGTAGCTTGAGGAAGGACGGGTTACTCACTCAGAAAAACTTTTTTTTAAAAAATAAACATCTCTCCTCCTTGGGAAACAGAGCAATATTTGCTGACTTCATATCCCCTTTCTTTATATGAACACACACCTTTATAATAAACACACACCTCCACACAAACTTTAAGTTGTACATAGGTTAGTAAGAATTGTTGCTGTTATTTTGCTTGTTTTGAGAAAGGTTGTCGTTGCGTCAGTCTGGATGTCCCCAAACTCATGGTCCTCCCAGGCTTACAGATGTGCACCACAGTGCCAAGCTTAGGGTTACTCTTGTATTGGGCAGCCATTTAGCAAGTGCTGATCCCTTACAGAGCAAGCACTGGCCAGAGGCACTGTCCCACACACTAGCCAGCTCGTGGCCCAAGAAGAGCTTTCTACTGTGAAGTTATCCAGAATGAATAATGGTTGCACTAAAATTTTTGTTTCTAATCAACAGTCGTCAGTTTTTCTTATTTTAAAGGGATAGATATTTTGATAATCAGTATTGGTATTCACCAGTATTGGTATTCACCAGTCTGTTTCTAGGCACTTCTTATCCCAGTTCCCTAGTAAATATTAATATTATTAACAATAATGCATTATGCATAGAATTCTTAACATGTCAGAATTGGCAGATGGCCGTGGACCCTTTTCCAAAGAATGAGTGGGTAGTGGCGAGCATGTGAGTGGGCAGTGGCAGGCATGTGTCTCTGGTGGCAGTCTTCCCTGCACTCTTAAAACATGCTGTTAGCGTTATCACAGGGCGGGTTTGGGGTGACTCGTGGGATAAATGAGGCAGGTTGTAGCTTGGTGGGAGCAGCTGAGCCATAAGGTGGGAGGATGGCCTAAACGGATTCCCTTTGAAAGGGTGGCCTGATGCCACTGTCGCCCCACAGCCTTCCTCCTCCTGCTTTTCCCTGTTACTTTAAGACCATAATTAGGCCAGTGACATCTCGTCTGTGGCTCTAGTGCAGCCCTTTTCTACAATAAGATTGATTACCAACATTCCTATATCTTGTCTTCTCCAGGTGACAAGATGCAACTTTCCAAACTCAGCCTGTGCAAAACTAAATCCATCCTTCTGTGCCCCACACACTGCAGCCCACTCTGCCTCTACCTCCCCATTGCAAGATTTATTTGTTATCGTTTGCACTTTGTGCTTTACAGCCTTACATGACCCCATTTCGAAAACTCTGTTTAGAAACTTCTGCCCCTGTCCACCTTCCTGCCCTAGCTGCTTCCCTGTCACTTTCTGCTGGGTTCTTGAATTACTGTCTAAAGGATAGTCCTTGAACATGTAGTGGTAGCTGTGTGACACAAGTCTTCCATAAAGCTATAACCCTTCCTCTGTCTCTTAGAGCCAGTATGAGTTTGCACTGTGGCCAGCGTTTTCCTGTCACATTATGTGTATTTCCTGCTTCATCAAAAGCACTTCCTTTTCATTAAGTGACATTCTGGACTATCAGCTCTGTACTCATTGGGCCTGTTCCTCCGGTAGTGGCTTGTCCCAGCTTTGTCCTGTCACCACATATTAATGGTCATATACCCTAGAGAACAAAAGTACTCATGGGAATGAGCTTCTACATAGGGTGACGCACGTGAAAAGTTGGTTTCAGAGATTGCAGTGCCTCTTCTAATTAGTCAAAACACTATTAGGCCTCCCCTCTTGGGCTGCACTGCTGTCTTGGCCTTTGTACAGAAAGTGCTTGGGTGCAAGACTTCGAACCTTCCAGGTGTTGAGAGGTTGAATCAAGAGCTGTCTTAAGTACTTCAAGCCTGATTAGAGTGTTAACCTCCAAAGAAAGCATTCAGATGTAGCCAGAACTTCTGAGTCTTTCTGCCCTCCATCAGGCCACTATCTTTTAGAATTGGAGTTTATAATTTATATTTCTTTAAGAAAACAGTATGAACTATATGCTGTTGTAGATGGTTCTGTCTTTTAATGTGCTTTGTCACTGTGAGAGGGGACATTGTTTTCTAACCAACTCTGACACTAGACACAGTTTTTTGTTTTGGTTTGGTTTTTTGCAGAACTAGTCTCTAAATCCAGGTCCTACAGTACCAGAGAACTGACTACAAGGCTTGCCTATGTTAATGAACAGTTAAAAGACATCATTAGTAATAGTCTAGCTCTTCAAAGTTTTTTCTTTATACTTTTGTCTTAAAATTGAGGTTGCATTTTAGAAAAAAATTACCTATACAGGAAACAGACTTTTGAAAATCCTTTAAAGGCTCTGTTAGACCTGAGATGTCTAAAGTAAAGGATATCAAGATCCTGTTTTATATTAAGATAATTAAAGATGGTTGATATTTTAATGACAATAATGTTAGTGTGTTTTGTGAAGTTAAAAACACATAAATCTCAGCCTGCACTATTTGTTTGCCCTGGAAGTACCTTTTAGAAATTCAGACTGGTATAGAACTTACCAGGCTTTCCCAATGGCCTTGAATTCTAGTATGTGAGGTTTAGATTAGCACCGATCCAGACTGCCTTGATTGGATCAGAGATGCCTGGATGCTCAGTTTCACTGTCTTAAGCAGCTTGGCACTGTGCTATAGGGCAATTAGGGTCATGTTGAAAATGCCCTTTGTTTGTTATTGGATGTTTTTAAGCCTTACAGTTCAGTGTCCTGTTTGAAGTTGTACTTTTGAAGAAATTAAGAGACCCGCCCCTCCCCAACTAATGCTTATGGAGAGGGAAAGGAGGAAGTGAGGTGAAATATTTTAAGGAACAAAACATTTCAAAGTAAAAGAGACACAGTTTACTAAACAATAAAAAGAAGTGTTTTAGTTATAATAGCACTAGTTAATTTGTCTTTTTAAAAAGAACAGTAAGCTGTGAACTGAATACGCAGAGAAGAGCCCTTGATGACCACCTTACCAGCTAGGAGAATGCAGAACCATGTTTTTCAGAGAAAATGTCTCTTGCCACATTTGTGAAACTGCAATTTATGTACAATTATGAGCATTGTGCTTGAACTAATTAGCTAAACAATTGCAAGGTTTCTGCAGCCCCAGCAACAGGAATAGCTTAGTTCTGCAGAAGTAGAAGTATAGCTTTGTATTTGCTCTAACGTTGCTTCCTCTGAACATTTACTGGTCCCTGTGCTGTTTGGTTTTGTTGCTTCTGTGGGGTAGGGCTTCTCCGGGTTTGTCCTAGTGGCCCATGCTCTTTTATTTTGACATTGGCTATGACTCCTGTTCTGGGATGTGCACAATTGGCTGTAAGTCCCTCTTTGTAGTGACCAGGGAAGACCTTGCTTACTAATCTCTTTGTATCTTGGTTCTTCAGCAACAGTGTCTATGCTTGCTATAAAATCCACCCCCTAAGTCCCAACCTATGTTTGGACTTTCACCTACCTTATGTTTAAAAAAGAAAAAATTAAGTTCATTTGTCTTTTTGAGAAGACAATTTGGGGGCTTTTATTATTACTGACATCAGTAACCCCAGCAGCACAGACTAATTACTTTTTACTAGATATAATGGGGTTTTTAACACTTTTATTTATGTGTATGAGTCTTATGTGTATGAGCATATATCTTTGTGCCTAGTGCCCTTGTAGGCCAGAAGTGGGCAGTGTTTCCCCTGGGAATAGAGTTATAGAGGACTGAGAGTTTGCTGGGGATCAAACTTGGACCCTTTAGAAGAGCAGCAGTCTTAACTGCCAACACATGTATTTAGCCCTAGATACAGTATTTTATTCCATGTGAAAATAAATAATAAAACTTTTTTAGAGTTTTTAAAAGCCTCCACTTACAATCAAAATCCAGAAGTTTAAATAGTTTTTCTATAAGCAGTGTACAGGAAAACTGGTGATTTTATAGAAATTGAACTGCATCTCACAGGATGTGAGGAGTTTCTGCAGTGGCTAGAGAGGAGCAGAATAATTTTGGGGTTCTTTTAAGTTATTGAGAATTTTAATCAGTCGTCTTTGTGATGTGTCAGTGCTGCTTTAGGTGTTTGATTGCACAGATGTGTGCAGCCACTTCAGTATGACCACTGTCTGTGACAGAACTGCAGACAGAGCTGTAGAGCAGAATGAATAAGAGGGAGTCTCTGTCCTGCCTTAGAGCTTGGAATGCATAGAGAAATATGATCAAAAGGATGAAGGCGCCACAAGAAGCAAGGAGACACATGCCACAAGCATTGAAGATGGCCACTAGTGTTTGATACTGGGAAGGGAAGGTATTGCATCTTTTGTCATTTCAGAAAGGTAGAATTTGAATGACCAAAAGTAGAGAAGCACTAGGTGATATATTTGGGATCAACATAAGAGCTTTTAAACTAGCTGTCACTTAAGGCACAGTGTCCTCTATCAGGGAGTTAGCAGTGGTCCCCTTATGAGTGCATAAACAGAAACAAACTAGAATGAGTTTATTCCAAGCCTCAGGTTCCAACTCTTAACTTCAAGTCTGAGGTCATGTCAGGCTAGGAAGGGACTCCTAGAGCCCAGGCTGACATATGGAGGGAGCTGAATTACTAGAGGAGGAGGAGCCCTAGACTTTGACCCCACTCTCAAGTAAAGGTTGGCTGTTCTTAACAGCTCCCACCTGAGGCTAGATTTGGGATAGGCAGCTTTGTGCTGCTGTGCACATCCCGTCCACTTCCAAGGAGAAAGAGGAATTTCTCAACATTTGGAGAGGTTGTAGAATTCTGTAGTTCCTGAAGTGTAGCCTGTTGGTGATTTGTAGGGGGAGGCTAACAAGTTTATTATAACAAAAGAATCCTGCTCCACTAATGCATGAATTATGAAATAGCGTGTTTCTTTGAGTCATGACTAATGGAGGATGACATGGGGGCTGTGGAGAGAAAGCTCTTAGGTAACTTATTTTGAACTGTTAAGAGCTAATTAATACATGAGCTTTACCACTCTCCAACAGTGATTTAGCTTGGTTTATACTTGACTTTCTCAGTGTGTGTGTGTATGTGTCTGTCTGTCTGTCTGTGTCTGCTGGTCTCAGGATGTGCTTTTTTATGTCTGTACTGGTGGGATTTACCGGGTGAAAGTTAAATTCAGTTTATTGTTAGTTGCAGGATGAGGAACGCAGACGCCAGCAGCAGTTGGAAGAGATGCGCAAACGAGAAGCAGAAGATCGTGTAAGACAAGAGGAAGATCGACGCCATCAGGAGGAGGAGCGAGTAAAGAGAGATGCTGAAGAAAAGGTTATGGTCCTCTAAAGGCAGCTAGTTTTTACCAAATAATCCTGAACACAAATGATTGGCTAGGGCAAAGGGGGCTAGAAATTATGTGTATCTAGGATGCATAAGACAGAACAGGGCCGGATCTTCCAGCTTTTGCTATTGGACCAAAAACTCTAGCCCCATCTGGCCTGCCTACCTCTCTTCTGGACTGTCTTCAGGCTCCCTTGCCTTCTAAGCTGGTCTCCCTCAAACTCTTGGGCACCGTGTCCCTGAGAAAGAGGTCTGCGGCATGATAGTGCTCTGGTCTTCCCAGAGAGGGTTCAGGTGGCTTGTATGAAGGTGTTACTTGTTCAGTTATTGTGAGAATTGAGTGTGAACTCTATGGGAGGCAACAGAAACATAGAAGGCAGTTGGTTCTCGTTAACCATATAGACTAAAATGACTTAATTCTAGTTGATGGTAAAGAGGGTAGGTGGTTTGTAAAAACCATACAAGGAAAATTAATATGCAACCCAACAAATATTCTGGTTATTTCTTTATGTGGGTTTTAACTCAAATAATTTCCATAGTTAGATTCTAAAATAATAGCCGATTTTGACTTACTACAAAGCAGGAGCTTAAGATTTAGTTCTCAGATCTCTCTGCATCTGTGTCTGAGGCTGAGGGTCTCTTGGGTGAGAAGGCTACTACCCTGAGCCCAGGTCAGCTCTGCCCTGTCCCAGGGATTGCATGTTGCTATGTGGTTTGAGAGAAGCTATTTTTCTTGATTACTTCCCTTCCGTGAAGGTAGAAGCTCTGAGTGTCACTACTTCTGATGGAGAAAAGTTTAGTTTTTATTATTAATAGTTATTTCTTTGATAGTCCCAGTGAACTATGTAAATAGGAATACCCTTCCCCCGAAAAAAGTTAAAAAAAAAAAAACATAAAATTTTAAGGAAGTTCTTTTTAATGAAGCGATGAATTAGTCACAAGATGATCTCAAGACATGACTTGGCTCATTTAAATGAAAATTGAGTGGATGATGTGAGACCACAGGCTTGCATCTAAAGCAGTAGCTTTGGTACCATCCAGCAGAGCTGTTCTGGAAGACTGAGCTTTTTGGGTCAGCTTACCTGGAGTCTTTAACATGTGTAGTGTAAGGTGAAGGTGGTGATCTCTGCAGGGATCGGGAAGTGTCCGGCACTGGAGCCGCATGGCCTCTGAGTTATAGTGGTGGTCTCCATTTGCTGTGTATTCCTGAGAGCCTTCAGGCTACAGAGAGAAGTATGGCCAGCTGCCTGATCAAAATTAGAACAGTCCTGGCCCTGCTGGAGCCTGGATGAAGCAGCCTGGTCTGTTGCGTCAGAGTTGTATGCCCAGAGAGAAGCAGGCTTTCTGTGTTGAGAAACTTGGTTATTTAATTTTTCCAACATGTGTTCTCGTAACTCATAATTATGTCAAATATCCTTGTGTTTTAGTAACTGTTTCTATATTTGAGTAGTTGATGTAAAAAGAAACTGAAATACTATTTTTACTACAGAATGTCCATGATTAATGGGTTTGATTTATTATGGAACATGTGCATTCATTTTCTGGATAAAGTTACCATGGTCACTTAATTGTATCTGCACTTGATATAACTGAAAAAGGTTTATTTGGTCTCTCCCTACAGTGTTATCAAACAACTGTTCTTCATGTAATTTTAACATTTTTGACAGTGCTACTTAAAAGCCACGGAAGTCATTGTAGTTTAATTACCCAACCCAAGATAGTACGGATTTTGTATAGTCAAGAAGATAAAGATTCTTTCCTTTAGGAGTTTACAACATAGGACAAGAAATAAGGGCCAGGGTAATGAGTGGGGCTGGCCTTAAGTCTTTTCTTTTCCCTCAGAATATGAAGCAGGGAGCATTGTATGTTCACTGTTGTGTGTTTGTGTGTAGCTCTAGAGGGACCAGAGAAAGAATGCAGCATAGTAGGGACACAAAACATCATACCAGCATTGTCCCTAATGCTAGTTCTCTATGGCTGAATGACATGAAGCCTGGCTGCACTTGGTTTCATAGTTTAGAACATTTGCTTAAGTCAAGGCAGATGATTTTGTTTGCTCTTTCATCCCTTTTCATATTTACTTTCTTCTTGTGCTCTAAAACTCTTGTCAATCCTTAACAAAACTGTGTTGTTGCCTTTTTAAATGTTAAAAGAATTTCAATACTGTCAACTGTAGTTTGCCTGGATAAAAATGTACAGTGTGTGTCAGAATATATCTGCTATTACTATTAATGCTTGGCTCTCATTTTCTGTTCTTCAGAGAGTTTAAGATTTGAAACATACATTAACTGTGGAAAGCATACTTGTTAGATTGTGGCTTTGGGAAAATGAGTGATATTTCTTACTGTTTATGGTTTCCTATTGAAACACAGCAGAAGCAGGTAAGTTAATGTCCTGTCCAAATAGGAGAGACAAAGTTTCAGGAAAAAAGGAGGAATAAAGATTGTAGATAAAAATAAAGAATGTAGTGTAAATGAAAGGTCCTAAGATTTGACTTATCCCATGCTTCTGAGGAATTGTTATTAGTGTGGGCCAGTGTGGGTGTACTTGAGACAAGACAAGCTCAGAGTTGGCCTGCCTTTTCTCTACAATAATTGTGGCACTGAAAGGTGGTGTCATATGGACATGTCAGTGTGGTGATGATCAGTGTACCTTCATTCCCTGTGAAGGCACACAGGGTCCACTGGTCCCTTCTGACCCTTGACCTTTGCACTCTTGTTTATTCCGGCCTGCAGAGGCGACAGGAAGAAGGGTATTACAGCCGCCTAGAAGCTGAGAGGCGCAGACAGCACGACGAGGCAGCACGCAGGCTGCTGGAGCCCGAAGAGCCTGGGCTGAGCCGACCTCCACTTCCACGGGACTACGAGCCCCCATCCCCATCCCCAGCATCCAGTGCCCCTCCTCCCCCACCGCAGCGAAATGCCTCCTACCTCAAAACACAGGTCCTCTCCCCAGACTCGCTGTTCACTGCCAAGTTTGTTGCATATGATGAGGAGGAGGAGGAGGACTGCGGCCCAGCAGGTCAGGATAAGTACCCCAGCACAAGGAAGTCTTATGGGCACCTTCCTCTTGCCACCCTTAAGCCGCAGCAGCCCCCCTGCCAGCCACGCCCAGCCTCGGATGGCATCTTTCTCTCCAACTCATTCCAGCTACCCTTGGCCAAAGCCAACAGTACTGCTTACAAAGCAGGCCAGCCCCCACCCCCTCCAGGCAAACCAAGCTTGTACCATCCTGGCCACTGGAAAGGTAGAGGTAAAAGAGAATGGCAAATCAGACCTCTCTCTTCTTTTGATTGAGCCTGGAATCTCTGTACCCCTGCCACTCGGTGCGGTACACGGAGACCATGCCTGCCTTGGCTCTGGGTTTTACCTGATCACTCTGATCTTGTGATCTCCTTCTACCTCTGATGGTGGTGTTTGTGCTAATCCTCTGATCATTTAGCCTTGGTGCTCCAATCCCTTTACACTTTAAGGCATTCCATCTAATCTTTAATCCACTGACAATAGTCAGTCCTCCACTGTAACCAAATTATTTGAAGTACTGTTGGTCTTGGCTTTTTTTTCTGTATCTAGAAGAGTAATTCTTAACTTTGGTTAAACATGTGCCTCTCAGACATGAGTCTCTAAAGGCAGAGTGCCAGAGTATCTGTGCAGTTTAAGTTTACATCATTTAATGTGAGTAGAACATTTGGTTCTGCTCCTGAGGCCTGTGCAGTGACTCATACCCTCTGTGGAAGCTCTATTGGTATTGGGACATCCACTGCAGTAGTTAACAGTGCGACCTTACAGCCTGACAGAGGCAAGCCCTTGCCACAGGCCCTCGGCTTGCAGTTATTCATTTGTCTCGCTCACTTGTTGTCTTTCATTATCCTGCTCTCCTGCACCTCATACACTAGGACTCAGACCTTTGTTGACCTGTAGCTTCTGTTAGTTAAACCCTCTGATTGTTGTGTGCAGTGGTTCCCCTGATGAAAGAGCACAGAGGCCATTGCCCACAGAGATGTAGTAAGCAGAAGGTGTAGCTCAGTTAACTTCAGATTGAGGCTTCAAACGGTCTTGGCCATTAATGAAATGCAGTTCTGGCATCAAGCATCCAGCAGTATAATTTTATTGAGTTTTAATTAGTGGCTTCAAAATCGTGTATGATTTTTACACAAATGTGAAGAACCCTCACATTTGGAATTTGTTTCTCACATGACAGAGGAGTTTTGCCAGAATAATGTCTTTTCCTGCCTATATCATACTCTTTTAATCTATTTTGGAGAATTGGTATATAGGAGTATCCGTCAATCATTCTGAAAAGCCAAGATCCAATCTTTTTGTAAAATTTCTGTTATAAATGATAAGAATTTAGTGCTCTTTCAAGGCATTTATGAAATAGCCAGGAAATTTTAAAGCTTGATTATATCAGATTTTACAGCAGGATTACACGTATTTTACAGATGGTCTGGACAAATTTGATAGTCTCATCATAGTTAGGAATCATATCTGTAGACTTTGGCCCTTAGTTATGGCACTAACCCTGACTTCGTGTCACACCTAAAGCGCCACTCTGGAGCCATGTGCAGCAGAGGGCGCAGCGCTCTGGCCTCGTCCCCCTCGTCTCCTGCTTGTGCTGTGTGTTGCCCTTTCTCTGGTGAAGCATGCTTCTGCAGCTGGGGCTTGACCTCTTCCCAGGGGTCACATGAACACAGAGCTTACGGGATGATTTGGACTGAATTTCAATGATAGTGTATCTTTAAAGAGATGTTTTTGTTTTGCTAAAGCTTTTTGGAAATTACTTATAATTGTTAATTATAAATGTACATATGTATATATAGTCATTTCAAAGTTTTAACATTACAGCAAACTAAATACCCCGGAAACTTTGAAGAAGTGATTTTTTTTTCCCCAGTTGGAGAAGCCAGTGTCACTCTCAGCAAAGCTCAAAAGTAAAAAGCAGTGTTCTCACAGACTAAATGAATATAAGGTTGGGAATTGAAACCAACTATGCAAATTATCATGTAAGAGCTGTAGATTGCCAGGAGGTAGAAGTATGTTTTTTGCTGCTTTTTTTTTTTTTTTTGAGTCTTTGTTGAAGATGACACTCTCTGAGATGATTGGGAAGCCTAAATTTCCAGTGTTTGAGGTTACAGTTTGAAGGCTTCTAGACTCTGTCTTTTTGAAGTCCGAAAAATTCTACCCACAGGCTCTTTATATGGAAGAAAGTTCATACTTCTGTCTTGTATCTAAAGAAGAGTGTTTTAATATAAAAACATGGTGATAATTTTGTGGCCTATTTAATCCAATCTGTCTATGTTTGCCAACTATTCTGAGTCTCTTGTACTCTATTCTGTTATAAGCTGTTTTTCAGATATTATTCTGATTTTATTTTATGAGTTTTTTGTGTATATGCATGTGTGACTGTGTCACTAGGAACTTGAGGTGGTTGTAAGCTTCCACATGGGTGCTGGGAACCGAACCCTGGTCTTCTGCAAGTGCAGTGTGTACGCTCAGCTTCTGAGCTCCCTTTCCACAGTACCCCCTACTTTCTTTTGTAATGTTACAGTGGTTACTGTAATAGCGTTGAGATATTATTTGTTGCTGCATTATCATAGACTTGGCTCCATGGTAAAGCTTTATCTGTACCATCTGCCTCCTGAAGTCTTGGCAAATGTTGACCATCTGGGGGGTGTCAAGCTCAACTGTGGTTTCTTGGCCAAGACAGACCTGGTATGCTCAGGGCCAACTTAACTCTGCCCTCACTCTTTGTTTTTTCTGGGAATCTTTTATCAGCAGAACTAATGTGGGATTCTAGGAATTTTATTTTAGTTTTGTTTGGGTAGGTCATTTGTTTCAAAGGCTTTATTTTGCTTTTAATAATTACATTATCTTAAAAAAGGAATATTGTAGTTATCTTACACAAAGGAATTTTAATTACAAATATAGGGTTACCTCTTAAATTTGGGGGTTATATTTGTTCTCAACGATTGTGTAAGAACATTCCTACAGTATTTCAAGAGTGTGTCTAAACATTTTTGCTTACTTTCCCATTTAAGTAAGTCTTATGTGGGTTTGTCTTCTATATTTGTGGTTATTGTGCCTTGTGTCTCAATTCAGGGGTTTTATTATTTTGTTTTGATTTGATTGTTTTTTAAAGAATGCATTATAGTTTTTCCATTCTAAGAACAGAAGGCCCCATGTCAGTTATTGAATGTAATGATTGGATTACCTAAGCCACTAAGTATAGTGAATTTTAAATTGATGAATCTTTAAGCATATGAAGAGCCTTTGATTTCTCATTTTTTCAGTAATTAAGGTAATCTTCTTTTCCTGCATTCTAACATGAGTAAAATTTTAGAGATAATTAAATACTTTAACTTGGACTTTTTTTCCTTGTGTAAAGGACCACACTCTTACACGGGATCTGCTGGGACAGCTGCTGGAGCCCATGACGCTTCAAAGGACCTAAGAGAGAAGCGCACTAGAAGGTACTTACGGGCCGGGCTGAGCTGAGTCGAGTCTAATCTGTGCTGTCTTAGTCTCACTTTCATGTCATTGCTGAATTGTGTCAGACTTTTCAGGCATTCAGGTGTTTTTTACTGTATAAAACCATGTGAGGATGTAGGCTTTGTGTGTGTGTCTGTGTGTCTGTACCTCTCTCTCTTTCTCTATCTCTAGGCCTAGAACTTACTTTGTAGCCAGCTACCTCAAATTTATTGTGGTCCCCAAGCCTCAATTCTGTCTAGTTCTTTGAGTACAGGTATGAGTCACCACAACTGTACATAAAGGCTTTTGTACAGTTGTTATTACTAACATGGCTCTGTTTGAGGTAGTGATACCAGACCAGCTGTAAGACTAAAGTGCTAGAGACATGAAGGCCAGGCCTGCCAGTGCAGGTTCCTTGTTACAACAGGCTGACCTCTGGGCTTAGCTAGACATGTGGCCATCCTACATGTTCCCTGTTCTTGTAACACTGAGTTATTTGTCGTAATCGGTGCTGGTCTGTCCTTTATTATTAGGTCTATTAATGCCTTTCAAGTATATGGAAGGTTTGTGGAAATGCTGTATTTTTAAACTGTACACCCATTAATTAAACTTGTTTATGCTAAAATTGAACTCACAGAGTTTATTTTCTTTTTCCATATTTTAGTGTGGATGGGTGGCACCAGGCATGTAAACACATTTGTGTATGTAGGTGCATGTGGAGGCCTGAGATTGACCGAAATTATTCTCAAATTATTCTTTCACCTTACTCATTGAGAGAAGGTCTCTCGTTGGCTAGGTTGGTTGCCATGTCTCCTAGTGTTTGTGACTTCTGGTTACCAGTGAGGCATCTCTGGTCCTCTTGTTGTTTTTGAAAATTACTTTGTTAAGAGAATATTTTGCCCCTTTTCTACATGGGATTGTTTGTTTATTATTGGTTTCGGAATTTTTTGAAGTTGTAATCTTAACTGTTTGGCCCAGGTTGATTATAGGGCTCTGTCACTGTCCCTGCCCTCTTCATAGACTTAAATTTAATTGTCTGAGCATGTATTGACTTTTAAAGTTCTGTTCAGACCATAGTGAAGATGTAGTTTGTCTCAGCCGCAATACATATAATTACAGTGACGGGCAACAATGAGCAGGTGTCACTAGAACATTAAGATTCTTATGAAAACTTACTTAACAGCTAGTTACTTGTATTTTGATGCATAATCTCTTCTGTTTTCTTCTTTTTCAGCCAAGATACAGACTTACCTGGCAGTTCTGGAGCACCTGAAAACCTGACATTTAAAGAGCGTCAGCGCCTCTTCTCACAAGGTCAAGATGTGTCTGACAAAGTAAAAGCTTCTCGTAAATTAACAGAACTTGAGAATGAACTGAACACGAAGTGAGAAGAGAGTGGGGGCCCCTTGTGCTCACGCAAGTCTGCCCGTGGCCATGGTTCTGTGGCGGTGAGCCTGAAGAGGAGGGAGCAGTTCTACTCTAAGTGACTTCTAATTTCTGCTTTTCATGGTTGCAATTTAGAAATGTTCCAATTCTAAGAAATCTTGTTTTACTTTACCAAGAAAATCCTGCCTAGTTCTTAGTGATCTGACTCACTTGAAGTTAATTTTTTGGTTGGCTTCTTTTGGGAGTCTTGGACTCACAGGCAGCATGAAGGGCTGTAAAGATCACAGGATATTTCCTCTACCCTATCTTCTCCCATCATCATTCCAAGGACAGTAGGCCAAGAAATTATCTTTCTGTTCTTTCTCAAAGCTCCATTTGACCACCAGATGTGACAGCTGAACAACCCACACCATTATTGTATTCTAGTGGACCCTGTCTGTAGGAGACTGGCCTCTCCACCTGCAGCCACCTCCTCTGAGCCCCAGGGTAAAGACCCCACTGTACCGTCTATAATGTGCACGAAGTGGCTAGATGGAGTTTCTTGTAAGTAAGGTGCACAGTGCATCATTTAATGTGAGCCTCCTCATCAATTCCAAACATTTGAGATTAACTATCTAATAATAATTCATTTTTGAAAATTCTCAAGAAAAATTTTTGGAGTTAGTCCGAGGAGATTCTATTTTTATAAATACCAAATTATCATTAGACTAATCGTTGGTGAAAATTAAAGATGGTGAAATTGCCTAATGTTTCAGATCCTGCAAAGGATCGAGCTCTCTAACTAAGCAGTGTCTGTGTGGGTAGGAGGAAAGCTGGCTGAGAAGAATGGGAACTCCGAGGTAGCAGTCAACATGGCCACCTCAGAGGTTAAAGTTTTAGTGGGGAAAGATGTGTAGACGCACTGGCAGAGAAGGAGTCCATTGTCGCGCCCCCCCCCCCCCCCCGTAACAAATGCCGTGGTGATCTGTGGCAGGTCAGTCTGCTTTTCTTTCGCAGCATAACAGTGATTTTAATTTGCGCATTTGGCGCTGTCATTCCTCCAGCTGGGTTGTGGGAGACAGACTTCGGTTTGCTTATTTTGTGTGAAAGCTGACTTTATGATTTCAAGCACACTTCCTATTTGACAAAGCCCTGAATTTGTGTCCAGATAATCTTTCTGTACCATACTATTCTCTTACAAATCTGTGTGTCAGGAAAATATGCGTACTTTCAAAAGAACAGAGGCATTTGCAACCCTAAAAACCACTTTTAATAAGAGCTGTAAGATAAATTGTTGAAATACAAGTGTAAATATTTTTTATGTCTATCAAGCTTCTTATTTGAAAGTGTGCCTTTGCTATTTCCTCTGTAAGAGAATAGAATGGCCCTGGGAGTTAATGAAGGATTTGCACACTCGCCTTGCCTAGAAGTGCAATATCTTTGTGTCTGGAGCACACTGGCAGTCTTTGGGTGGCACATCTATACCTCCCAGAGAAGAGCAGGTACCTGCTGTGGCTTGTACATGGGAAGACAGATGCACACAAGAACCTGCAAACATCTGAAAACTCTGCATGTGTATTTGTGAAACCCATAGTGAAGTAGACTTGGCCATCCCTGGACGTGAGGTCAAATGTGAATATGTGTTTAAGAGCACGTTGCAAAGCGTGCGTTACTGTGGGGAAACACCCAAACTGCTGTTTTCCATTTCTACTGTATTTCGGTTGCAGCCTATTTTTAATAAACTTTGTACCTATTTAAGTGTATTTGCTATTGTTTTCAAAGTGCTGACAAAGTTTATATTTGTAATGCCAGCCTTCCTCTTCCCTATTTCCATCTGTCACTCCTTCATTAAACAATGCTGAGTGTCACTCCTTTGTCCTTCAGTTGTTTTATTTCATTTGTCTGTGGTGAAGTGCCCTGTGGCTGATGATGCAACCAGCTAAAAGCTAGGGTGATATTTTTATGAAAGTCCCATGTGAGAGTTCCGTCTCCTATGTCTTCATGGCTGGTGCTTGTGCATTCAGCAATCCCAAATGGCCACTGGGACCATACCTTGTACTGTCGCATCTTGGTCACTGGACTCCCTGAACTCAGTGATAAGCACATTGCATAAAAGGTATCCTGGCGATACGTTTCAAGCAGTAGCACCCACTCAAGATTGCTGAGATGAAGGTATGCTTCATTGCACAAGGTACACTGGTTAGTCTCAGCAGGTTGGCGGTCAGGCCACCTACCCTTACTCCGTGCCATCTGAGTAGTGTCTCCCTATCCTCTGCGCCTAGTTTGCCCTTTGTGGATTTAGCGGTGGGGCAGGGCAGCATCCGCCTTTCAGGGTTGGTGAAGTAGGATGAGAGAGTGGAGAGTTGCTAGTCGGAGGGTATAAAGTTTCAGATGAAGGGGAATAGTGGTGCTGTAGATGATATCATCAGCGGTGTACTGTCAAAATGCAAAAGAGCTCTAAGCAACGGAAGGTATGCTTGAGGGCTGAAGGAACCTGCAGGGAATTTTTTTGGAAGAATCAATTTATATATTAATTATAATTTTTATGTTTATTACATTTTAATTTGCTGTGGTTTTTAGCTTCTGTAGAGGCAGCACTTAGAAACTGAGAATTGGTGCTGATCCCAGAACCTCCTGAGCATACCTCCCTGTTAGGCAGGTGGTGGCTGTGGCCTACCGTATCCCCTGTTGTCTGTACCACTTCATAACAACACCTGCCATACCCTAGATAAAACTTTCTCTGTGCTCTCCTAGATAATAAGGTGATTTCAGATGCAGATCTATTTATGCATTTATGATATAATAAAGCAGAATGTAGGTTGGTTGGGTTGGCAGAAGAAATTTCATACTTCCAAAGTGACAGGTGATTTTATCCTATAGTTATTTCAACGCTTTTACTCACAGAGCTGGGAGCTTAAGTGCCAGGCTTGAGAGTGCCTTGTTAAGCAGTACGCAGCCAGTACCTACCCTGCTCACGCTGGGATCCCAAGCAATCTGCCCGCGCAGCTAGGGTGGAGGATGAGAAGACAAAAGGCAGACAGCGCGTATGTATAACTGTTAACAGTGCAAATGAACACGGGACTGGTGAGGGTTTGCTGAGGGATCTTTCAAGACATGGTAGGCCCTCTAGAGATGGTAGAGGAAAAGAGGAAGATGCATCATGGGGAGGCTCAGGGAGCAGGATGGGAAGATGGGAACAGATGCAGGGGAGACGGGTTTTCAAGGCCGCGATAAGGGGATTTGTATTCTACAAGCTTTATGGAAAACCCGCTGTTCTTAAAAAGGCAAGAGCAGCGCTTAAAGTTCTAGGAGCCGGAAGCACAGCGCATGCGTGGGAGCGGTCAGCAAGGGTACTCTTACGGCTAAGCCACGCCCTTCACTCGCTGTGAGGAGGCAGGGAAATGCCAGGTAATCTTCGGGCAGTGCTGGGCTTCTCAGAACAGAGGTTGTGGCAGCTTCAGCATCAAATGCGGGTGAGTGTGAATGGAGCCTGGGGTTTTTGAAACCACCCCTCTCATGGCTGTGGCGAACCTGGGAAAACTGGGCTTGGTTTGGGAGTCACACGGTGCTGTGGATCTCACCTTGGGCTTCCTCAGAAAGGAAAGCAATTCAATCTGCTTTGTTTTTGGCAACCAGGATCTAAGAGTAGTGCTGCCTTAGGCTCCTTCCTCCAACTCCCACTTGGGGCATCCTTGACCACTTACCTGCCCCTGCAGCACAGCTCTGGGGTCTCCTGACCTGGCACCTTCCTCAGCTCTGCTGAACATCTGTGTTCTGAGCAAGTTTGGGGAGTAATGGTTAACAAACAGTGATTGTATAATTCTAACTGTTAATCCCGTAGAGCACACAACGGAACAAGTAAATTGATAAGTGAACAAAAATGTAAATACCACGTGTGGCTGTCAAGTAGAGATCCTGAACCTTAGAACTAAAATTAGGCCCATGAAAGTTGAAGAGTATGTGACTGGGCTGTAGGGACCGGAAATTCTCTGTTACACAGTGGAGCCTAAGGGCTTAAAAGACAGAGGTCTCTGTAGAGAGTGAAATGTGACCAGCCAGGGCTTGGTGGTATGCTGGAAGGAATGGGAGCTTAGGCCACACAGGCTCGTGGTGGACACCTGAAGACTTTGCTCTACCATTCCTGGGGACATTCTGGAAGTAATCATACTGGAGGAAAGAAGCGATCCCATCTCCATTTTAAAAGTGAGTTTGTAGCAGGTTCCTGACCAGAAAGATCAGATGACTGCATGAGCAGCCTCTTGTAAGACAAGGCTTGCCTTCCAGGGTAGAAGACAAGGAAAACTGCTGAGAGCCACAAGCATTTCAGATCTTTGCAAGTTTGCCTTAGAGTGCACTTTGAAGGAAAAAAAAAAAACCGAAAAACATTTGTTCCTGTAACAAGTATTAAATTTCTTGAGGACAGCACGTTTCTGTATGCTTCCAAGCCCTAGCCTCAGCTCTATAGAATCTTCACCCTGGAGCTGTGTGCCTCAGCACCTAACTCAGGACCACTTTATCTCACCAGGAGAGACAGATCTTAGTAACTCTCACCCAGCCCCACCACACCAAGATAGAGCTGGGCTTGCAGCAGTGAGTTATAGGCACAGGAGCACACCAAGAATGTACACTTTAATCTTTGAGGGCTAAGTCCAGACCTGGACAGAGGCTTCTGTGTGCTTGAGGCTGGAAGTCTTGGGCCAGAGGGTTGGCCCCAAGTCTTTGGTTTACAGGTGGCTGTTTCTCCATGCTACTCCTTGGTCTTCTCTCTTTGTACCCTTAAAAGTGTCTGTATCTCGGGTTCCTTTCAAAATGACACCAAGGAAATTACAAAGGAATTCAGCCTCGAGGCTTCCTTGAATCAATCACCTTGAAGGTACTGTCTTCAAATGTCACCTGCTGAAATACCCGGATGTAATACTTCACTATGTCAATTGGGGGACGGGTTGCTCTATCTATAGGATCCAGCTACAAAAATAAATGGCATTTCTATGTTTTAGAAATGAACAAAAGGAAAAGGAAAAAAACTCCATGTAGAGTACCATTAAAAATATTTTGAAATAAATTTGACCAAACATGTACCAGACTTATGACTGCAGCTGCTATTATAGTCTGAACTCTGAGAATTAAATTTTATCAAAATATTCCAGAGATTTTCATATTGAACTGAAGAAATTTAGCAATTAATGCTATATGACTCCTATGCATCAGGTCTATACAACCAATTAGAATTTAGAATTACAGAAAATATCATCTCCCAATGCTTACAGATGTTTTGTGAGCAGATTTGGAGAGTGATTTCCTGATAGAAGGGACTGCATCCCTAATGGGAGACTAAATTTCCTTCAAAAGAGACTGAAACTCCAGCAAGAATGACTATAGACCCATAAATGTCACTTGCAGCAGAGACTGACTCCCTTGCAGAAATGACGAGATCCCTAGGAGGGACTTAATTTCTTCTCTGAAGAGACTGGAGCACCATCAACCGCAAGTTGTCCAATTCTCTTGTTTACTGGATCTTTAGTCTGAGAGACTATATTTTCAGCATGATGGGCTGGATTTCCAGGAACGGTAAATCTCTAGCTGGTACACTGAGCCTTCAGCAGGAAGACAGCTCCTGGACAGTCGTCTGTGAGAGTAAACGTGCCTTTCACTTTTTTGGCTTGTGGAATCCCGACAGTCCATGCTCTAGTTCCCTTCTAGTGTCCAACCTCTATTCCAGACCTTCCCATTCTCACATAAAATCCTTTCACTCCTTGACCTTCCACAACTACCCACATCTCGTGTATACACACACACACACAGTTGGGGCTTTGCTTTTTTTAAAAACAGGACTGTTTCTATGGCCTCCTCTGTAAACTTTGCTTTCCAGCAAGGCTCTTTGGCACCTTACTGATCAAAGGATAGTCTGGAATCTGAATCTTGCTTCCCTAGTCTTTGTGGCTGCTGAGTATCAGTACTGCCCTTAGTAGGAAGGGCTCAAAGCCATAGGGTGTGGTTGGGTTAGCAGGCCAGGCCTTGCTAAGGTGGGCTTGTCTTGTCTGCAGTATGTGAAGGCATCTGAGCAACCTGACAGTTGACCGCCTCATTGCTGAAGCTGTTCCTATCCATTCTTGTACTCTATGTTCATTCACCGTATTTCATTATGCCCAAGTAAGTGCTATGTTGATGGATTTTCCTTTTGGGTCCTTGGTTATAGGTTAAAGAAGAAAGGATAGTTGAACTGGAAACAGAAAATGCTCTTCTGTACCTGAAATTGGCAGAGGTAATGTTTTTAGACTGATCAACATACCAAGTGTGCATGGTTGTTTTGAGTTAGCTACTGTACTTGCAAACGATGCAAAGGGACAGTGATTTTCCTGTGATCTTTTGTCCCATCCAGTGAGGTGGAAGGGACTCCACAGTTGACCCTTAGCATGTCATCTTAGACTGGAACAGGGATGAATCCTAGATCATTCATCTTTGTGCTCTCAAGTATTTAAGGAATAATCCGTTCATGATACACCCAACAGCTGTTTATCAGCTGTGTTGTATAATTTATGCCTCATTCATCCATATTAAGTTGCACAGTCAGTGTTTAGTAAATCTGCCACAATCTTGTGTGCCTATAACAGAATACCTCAGACCCTAAAATTTACAAAAAATATTTGTTTCTTTCAGTTTGGGAGTCTGAGATCAAGGCACTGCAGAGTTGGTTTCTATGGCCAGCTCTTTTCTCTAATTGGTAATGTCTAGATATCCTCAAGCAGTGGAGTAGATGAGCAAATAGCTCTCTAGTCTTGTCCTCTCACCTTGCATGTTTGACAAAACTACTCCATGAGGGTAGAGTCCTCAGAGACTAAATCATTGCCCGAAGGCTGCGTCTTAGAACCACCACAGTAGGCATTGTTTGTCAGCATGAACCCTGGTGGGGCACTGTCCTGTTCCGCAGTCCTAACCAAGCTGTGGAAGCTTACTCCCGGGTCCCCCTGAAGTCAGTTTTCCTTTGAGCCTTTTTGCTTGTGAGTAGTTCCATACTGAGCTGGCAGACAGTCTGGCCCCGACACAGCCCTTCCACTTGGTTACCTCTGCATCACATTCATCTGTCTACAACAGCCTGCTGGCTATCCTCAGGGCAGCCTCTGCCCGATCCCACCCTTTGTGAGGGATCCTGTCTGCTCCCAGGGTCAAGCAGGGACTAAGCCAGAAACTCAAAGCCTGTGTTGGACAGGTTCTGTCATAGGAGCGCCTATCGTCACCATCACAGGAGCACATCAAAGACCAGGGCCCTGTGCCCTTCTCTGTCCTGGAAAGTGAGGCCACATCTGCTTGAGAGCTGAGCACTGATCTGCTATTGCACATGATTATGAGCTCTTCAGCACTGTGTGATGTGAGCTCTGGGCTAGGGTAGATACAAGTGTGGTTCACAGTGAGGTGTGTAGCTGGTGTCTGAGAGGCTGGGCCTGCTAGCATCCACTGTCTGTAAAGGCAGAGTAAGGATAGACCCCCAAACACAGAAAAACAACAAAATGAGGCAAAACCCACATTCGTCACCTTGTCCACTTAGAGCCTTTGCACCCACACCAGCAGAAAACAGTGCAGAACTTTGGCCAATACCTGCTGGCATCTCTGCTGTTCTGTCAACACTGTGTCCTGCCCTGGAGCCTGGGTGTTTTCTCTGTCCTCCTTAAGGCTCAGATGGTTCCCCCTAGCATTTTATATACGCTTAACAAAAATCCAGAAAAATCTTCTTAAAATGTATGTCTGTTGAAAAGCTTGCTATTGAAGGTCTTTCCCAGGCTTGACACTGCCCTTAAAGGGAATGCTCAGGCCCTTGACCTCCTTGCAGGTTTTGTACTTCTTTCCTGTCACTTTCCTTCTGAGGTCTGTCATTCATAGCCTTGGCCTTGACCTAGACCCTCTCTGTCCCTTCTACCTAGCCAGTGCCTTCAGGCCTAGCCTCAAAACCCCTAACCTTGAACTGTCCATACTCCTAGGATTCCTTACCTGACTCCCCCCCACCCACCCACTATAGTTCAACCTCCATTGGCATCTCACTTCGTGTGTAGTATGTATCATGGACCATCAGTAACCTCCTTTTCTTGGGGGGAGAGGGGTGCCTGCTGGGTTTTTAAGGTTTTAAAGCTTTATATTGTCTTTCCTTCTATACAGTACCAGGAAAGGATGAAGAGGAGCACCCGTGAGGCTTGGCACTATGCTCTGCTCAGGATGAGACAGTGTCATCAGGGAAGCATTTACCCTACCTTCCTCCAGCTTGGCTATGACTAGGGTAGAAGGGACCCCAGCACTGCCACAATCAGCATCCATGAACAGAATGTTGAGTGGTGCAGGACTTAGGAGAGCCCTGCTCTGTCAGAGGATGCCTGTCTCAGGGTATTAAGAAAGGTTTAGTTTCCAGTGCTCGATATATAAAAAGAAAGTCCCTGAGCACATATTGGCAATGACCAAAAAATGAGATACAAGTAGTTTTGGGCCAATAGAGAAATGGCTTGAGATAACAGCAGTAGAAACGTAGTCTCGTAAGTCACAGTTTGTATTTTCATGTGTGTGGTGTCTTACCTGCTCTTATGTCTCTGTACCATGTGTGTGCAGTTGCCTTCAGTTTAGAGAGGGCATCCTATCTCCTGAGGCTGGAGTTGCAGACAGTTATGAACTTCCTTACGTATGAGTGTTGGGAATTGAACCCAGACTTCTCTTCACTGCTGAGCCATCTCTCCAGCCCTCACAGTTGTTATTTTAAAGTTTAAAGGTAGAAAGTGCTTATATATGTCAGCTGAGGTAGGCGTCCTATGCCCCAGCATCATATTCAAGCAGCCCTTAGACTGTCAGTGTCTTCTAGAGAGAAAGGCCAGGAAAACAGCTATTTCACTTAGTGTGTTTGGCAAGTCTCCAACCTGAGATTGTGGTATATATTTTTATACCCATTGATTAAAAATACTGTTTTACCTTGTGTTAAAAACAATGTGACCAGGATGGGAAATGGGAAAAACAAACTCCTTATAACAATGTGACCACCATCTGCCAACAGGATTAACCTGCTATGGTCAGATGTGAAGACTTAAACTATGTTCATTCAGAATAGATTTATGTAGAACTCATTTTAAATTCTCTTCCACCTTAGGAAGATCAGCCTGTCTCTTTAAATAAGCTACATAACTATATGTTCTATATAACAAAAGCTTGATTCAGCTTAGCTTTGCCATTTTATTAACATGTTTCTCAAGAGTGAAAGAATCTTCATTATTATAACTAAAGAAACAAAAACCATATGTTTAAGCTCAACTAACATGTTATGATGTGTCATTGATAGTAAATGTTAAACCATGGCACATCCTTTCATCTATTCATTGTCAAATCATCAAGCTGAAAGTCCTTGAAATAATTTCTGAGGTTGGACAGGGAGAATATTTGACGCAAAGGATATCAGCTGCATTGTTCCCAAAGTTCCTGAAAACTGCAAAGCCGACTGTTCCTGGAAGTCTCTCATGCACTTGGACATGGCAATGACTTCTTACTGGCACAAGTTCACCATAATGAAGCCTCCAGGAGTTGGTCTGGATAGCCTATCAGAGTTTTGCTCTACTTAACACAGCCCTAGTTTACCACCACCATCACCAGGATGTTAAATGGATCAGAAGACTGTCCATGTCCACACTGCAGAAACTGGCCACGGAGCTTGGCTTCCCTAAGAATCTTAAAATGTGGAATATATGAAATCATGAGCTGCCCTCAAATCACCCCAGAACTATTGATTTGGGATTTCTGAAGGAAACCTAGGCTCAGGCATGGCAAACACTCACCTTGCATGTTTGACAAAACTACTGCTTCCAATGCCTTGAATTCATAATTAATGCAGGATTGCTGACTGTAGGCCACTTTTTTATTCAGCAGGGCTTTTGTGGTTACTGGTACAGGTGGACTGTAGCAGCTGCTGACAGTGGTATGACCAGTTGTTTTGACTGTGTTCTCATTACACAGAAACTTCAACAGGATGTCAAGGAGTTTCGAAATTCCTCTCTGGCGCTCTTGCGCAGCTGTCAGGAAGAGCACCAGCACTGCCTTTCTGACATAATGGCTGTTGTGCAGAGGGCACAGCTGAGCAGTGAGGCTCTTCAAGGTGAGACCATGCGCTTGTACAGGCTTGTGAGACCCTCAGGGAACAGCGACCAGCCTGGGATCCCAGCCTTGCTCCTGCTTCCTCCTGGCATATGCAGAATGTGATGGCAGTAATAAACGTGCTATTTACACAGTGCTCCGATGCCTCTCCCTCCAGTGTTTGGTCTGCCCACCTCTCCGGGAGCTCCCCTTGCTACAAGGCCTCCTCTTCCCCTCTGACACCTACAGAACGTGTTCTTGACTTTGACATTCAGGACCATGAGCTTTCTGGCTCAGATCCCCTCCATAACAGGAAGTGAAGTATTCTGTTCTACCAGTTCGGTTCTGCCATTTCCAGGAATCTGCTAGTGGCTGGCCTGATGTGTAACACAAGTGAACTTCTTAGATTAAACCGGGCTTACAGCTGTGATGGGTGCCCCTGCTTATCCCACTCCAACAATACCATGTGTGCAAGAGTCCCATTTATTCTCCAGTGCCAGGCAACCCATACCTAAGTCCTAAGGGAAGCTGGTCACCATGCTGATATTTTAAAGGAGGTGCATCAAAACTTACAGCCTTTTACTGCTTTGGAGTTAGGTCAGCAATTTATTTTAGAGAACAGTTGAGCTGGGATTTCACTGTAGTCTCCAAAGTACAGGTTTGTTCAGTTTACTAACTTCCTGGGGGTTCCTGAGGTTTTTGTAGGTGTGAGCATATACACGTATGTTTGTATGTTGTGTATACATATGCACGTGTGTGGTGTATGCATGCATATATTATGTGTGTATATTTGGTTTATTGTGTATTCATGTGCACATAGTTGTGTGTACGATGAAGTTATATATGATACATGTACCCTTGTACATATGCTCATGTGTATGGTACATGTGTCTGATGTGTGTGATGAGTACATGTAGAGCGTGTGTGGTCTGTGTGCAGGGGTAGTGTGTGTGGTGTGTATATGGCGTGGCGTGCGCTATGTGTATAATCTTGACTTGTGTGTGTGGTGTTCACTTGCAGGTTGCATGAGAAGGGTGTCAGTCATCTTTCCCAGGAGGAGCAGGGACAAATCCTAACCAACTAAAAGGGAGAATGGACAGTAGAACAGCTGTGGCATTTCCCTAGGAAATGCTGATGTGTGTGCTAATTCTGCTGCTGTTATTCACTACCCACAGCAGTGCTGTTCATGATGTGACGAGGGAAAGCAGCCAGGAGGGCATCCTAGGTTGTTGCTGATGTTGTCAGGGTTTGTGTTGGGCGGGGGGTGGGGGTGCTGACTCTCAGCAGGCCCTAATCATTAGTTACCGCAAGCATGGAGCACCTGGAAACTCAGTTGGAGAACCCACTGTGGCCCACAGCCTCCGTGTGACTTAGGTCTTGCTTGCATAGGGAACTGCCGGGTCTCCTCATGAGGACTGGAAGGTGGTGACCTGGGGTGAATTGTCCCTGCAGCTTGCCAGGCAGAGGCTACACGTCTACAGCAGTGCTTGCAGGATCTGGCTTCACGCTACCACCTGGAGCAGCAGAAGAGAAGAGCCCTCCATAACAGCCTGGTGGTGAGTGCTTGCATTGCCTGCCAGCGTGGTGCTCCGGCAGCTCAGAACATACCCAGGGATGATTGTGGAGCCATGGCACAGTGAGAACTGACCAAAAGTGCTAGAATCCTGTAGGAATGCTGGGAGGGTGGGAGTCACAGCCTAGGTCAGGCAGAGGACGTCAGAGTCGAGCCACAGACTATCAGGATCAAGCACCCAGAAGCCACTGGCCACTCATACAGGAGGCAGGAGAGGACTCATACAGGAGGCAGGAGAGGAAGAGGTCCACCACAGTATTGGGGTAGCTTTGGTCACTATAGGTACTGTGATCACATCAAGACCTCTAAGACCAGTGGTTAAGATGATGTGAGGTATGGGACAGGTGAGTAGGGGTGAGTTTTTTAGGATATAAGAAGCCCAGAAGTTTCCCCGACACAGAACCTTGGGGTCCCTGAAGCCTGTGAGCAGCTTCCTCCCTCAAAGCCTTGTACCACTTTTTCAACCACAGAGAAGGTCCCAAGGACCTCTTGCCTTTTGAAAGGCATAAGACCTAAGTTCCCTGGAAGACCAGACCTCCACACACAAACATGAGCGGCTAAAGCCTACAGTGCATTTGGCCAACACATTTCTCAAAGATGTGGCTTCCACGGGTGCGTTTTGCCTAGTATCTTGGAACCCTGGTTGCTAATTTCCAAAAGCCTGTGTGTCTGCCTCTGGGGGCACAGCTCCCCTAGACTTTAGCAACACCGAGAGGCACCTGCCCTTCAGCACATCTGATTACCTGTTTCAGTGCTCAGAACACTGACCTTAGAAGATAGTTTCTGAATGCTTGTAGTGTAACAAGCACTAATTAAAGCATTTCAAGGAATCCCCTCCCCCTCCTTTTTTTTTTTTTTGAGAAAAATGTTTTCATCAGTGTCGGCACATGCCTTCAATCCTAGCACTTGAGGGGCACAGGCAGGTGGGTCTCTGGGTTTGAGGCCAGCCTGGACAGACTGAGTTCCAGGACAGCAAGAGCTACACAGAGAAACCCTGTCTCTAAAAACAAAAACAGAAACAAAACAAAAGCCACTAAAACATTTAAATCTTCACGGCATAGCTGGTTCTTAAGGAAGAAAGTGTCCGTCCCTGGAGAACCCACTAAGAGTTCATGAGAGTAAAGCACTCCCATGTCTCTCTAGGTGTTAAAGCACCAGACAGATGAACGGTGCCCAATTGTAGGCACTTGAGAAAGTATTGCATGCCATACAAAGAACAGACAGGTTCTAAATATGCTGACTGCTGGTGGGCTGTGCGCCTTAGCATCTGGAGGCTCATGGGAGGAGACAAGAACTCTGCCTCCAGGAGCCTGGTCACGCGTGGAGGTCTCTTCCCGGTACTCACAATACCCACTAGACTCTACAGTGACTTGTATCCTCATTTGACTTTGTATGTTAAACGTGAACTTACCACAGCCGAAGTCAATAGAAAATGGAAAAGGATCAATGGCCAAGAGTTTTAATAGGCCGTGTTGATAGGCTGAGCCTGCTTTAGATTAAAAATAAATAAATAAAAATAAAAAAGGCTAGAAAGGTATGGGTGATAGATGTAGGGTCCCCACAGCAATGATGTACCCTGAGCCCAGACAGGTCCTGAAAACAATGGCCGTGTTTGAGTAGCTGTTGGTATTACTAGGCCACCTGGATGGTTTCCAGACAAATGCAGGCAATTAGTCTCAGCCTTGGTTGTAGCATCTTGGCTGCTGGACTCATCTGCCTAAATGCTGACATCCCCATCTTCCCTGCCCCTTTTCAAGGATGGCAAAGAGCTCATCCACCGGAGTGGCAAAGGGCCTGCTCTAAGGCCAGCACCCATACTGTGCAGGTAGATGGGCCAGTTGGGTCCCACCTCCTTCTCCCAGCTTCTCTCACTAGCCCACATCCCAGACCTCTCTTGTGGAAGCATTCCGGGGCCGCTTTCCCATGTGAGCCTTCCCTCCCACAGTCCACCTACACGTTCACTAGTATGCTACCAGTCTTCAAGCTTTCCTAAGACCAAGGCTGTCAGAAGGAGGCATCCAGGGGCATTTGGGGACAGGATACATGGGTACCAGATATTTGGGGCCTGACTGATTGTCTCAAGCCAAAGTCAGCTGTGTGTCAGAGTTGCATGCCAGAGAGGGCTCCACGGGCCGTGTGGACCGTGTGGAGTGGAGGCCTGCTGGGTTAGAGAAGAAACCAGACTAGACAGGCTTCAGCCATCTCAGGACAGCGGTGGGGCTGAGCCGAGTGAGTGTGTGGTGGTACCATAGGCGAGCTCAAGATGCTTTCAGGCACCCTCGTAGAAGATGGGTGGACTTCTTCAAGGCACCGGAGAGGGTTTGTCACCCAGGTCTAGGACACAGGTGTGGACTGAGCAGCATAAATCCTATGCTGACAGTATCCACAAAACAACATGGATCCTCCATTCATCTGCTCCTACCCTGGAGGAAACTTGCCCTCTCTGTGTGTGCACAACTCATTTTCACTCTTTGTTCTCCTCAAGGCAGTTAGTCACCATGACATCATCTGGATGACCCCAGGAAGGGTCAGGATAACAAGCCACAAGCCAAATTATTGAAATTCCTTCTGAAATGCCTGAGAGATTTAGCTCAGGATACCAGGAAATGGATTCTTGTTGTTGGTGTTGTTGCCACTTAGTGAACAAAATCTGTTAAAAGTTGAATAAAAAAAAACAGAGTTGTACTGAGCTGGCTGCCCTGTGGGGAAATTTCAGAGGGCAGGGCAGGTCTGCTGCTGAGTGGACTTCTCTGTTATCAGTGGTTGAAAGCTCTCTATTGTTGTAGGAGCTGAAAGGAAGTATTCGAGTCCACTGTCGCGTTCGTCCCCCTTTGTCATTTGATAGAGAGTTGGACCGTTCGTCTCCTCAGAACTGGTAATTTATTTTCACATTCTGACTGTGGACAGCTTGGGTTGAGGACATTTCTGAAGGAAAAGCCTTAGGATAGTGGTAGGAATCACAGTGTTCCCAGCCCTGGACCCTGGAATAGCCCCTGGTGCCTATGCTGTCTCTTGGAGTGGTGCTCCTTTATGATGAGCAAGGCCAACGGGATCAGGCTTGAAGGTAGTCAGAGTATCTGCATAAGCACATCATCCACTGGGCCAAGCCTGTGTCCTGTGTAAGTAGCAGGGTCTCACCCAGCCTTCCCCTTTCGTTCATACCAAAGGGTCATTTCTTCTTCCTTTCTTCCTCCCGAGCCCTCTCATCAAGACTACGGAATGTCAGCAGGACGTGTCCCATGCTCCTAACCCCCTGCCTCTGCCTCTTCCCTTTCATGTCTGCCCATATCCTCTCATCTCTACCTCCCCTACCTGGGCTAGGCTGGTGTCCTTGGGATTTGAAATGGGTATTGACTCCTTGGCCTGCTCCATTCTTTGGGTCCTATTAACCCATCCCATAACAGGTCCCACCCCCACCCCCTAGATTTTCTCTTTATGTTATATAATCCTAGGGTGACATATATCATCTCTGTCCATTTTATGACTTGTTATGTCCATGTTTATATGAGTTTGGTATGTATATGTGTACATGTTTGCTTATAGGTGCATACACAGAGGCTAGAGGAAGGTGCTGGGTACCCTTTTCTATCATTCTTCACTTTATTCTTTTGGAGCAGTGTTTCTCCCTGAAGCTGGAGCTTGCATTTTTCATCTAGATTAGCTACCTGTAAACTCTATTAATCTTTCTGTCTCCACCTCAACGCATAAGTACGTGTAACACCACGCCTGACTTGTTATGAGTGTTAGAATCCAAACTCACATCTTGGAGCACTCTTAAAACTATTGGGCCATATTGCCAGGCCCCAAATATCACCTATGTTTCTGGTAGTGGCAGAGATGTTTTCTTTTCAAATCTTTACATGTTCTGTTCTGCTAGCCATGGTACGTAAGATACTTTCACACCAGCAGCCATGGTCATTTGTACAAAGCTACGGCTGGAGAACAACAGTGTCCTGTGAGACTTAGTTGTTCTGAAGAGCAATGAGCATTCCTTTCAGATCCTCTTCAAAGGCTTGCTTCTGTTACACTGTTAATCTATTCCCATCTACAAGCTATAGCGGCCATACACGCCCATACTTGGGCTAAATGAGTGAAAACAGGGGCCATCAGAAATGGATTCTCAGTCACCTCCTCCTCCAGCATTCCACACTCCAGGTGGGGTGCTGAATAATTCAGATGCAGTTTCCAGTTTGGCTGGATATTCACTCACTAGGCTATTCTGCTCCCTCGAAGGCTCCTCTGAGGTGGCAGAACCTTTATTGATGCTCTTGTTGCTTCTTCTCCTTTACTTTTTGTTTTGAGGTGCATTGCTCTTTTTCAGGTTTCTAATTCTTGCAGGCATTAGAGCTGCAGCAGGCACACGTCTGCCATGGCTTTTCTATCGCTCTCGTCCTAACGCTGGCATATGTGTAGGGGAGAGTCACAGATTCCATGGCTCGCACAGAACACATGCAGGAGGTTGGGACTGTGAAATAAAAAGTAAAGATGGAAAAACCAGGGTGCATGGCAGAGTTTTGGGAACAGAGCATCAGCGGAGGGAAGAATCCAGAGCCCAGGGAAACAGAATATGGAAAAACAGCAGCAGTCATAAAGGGATTGCCAGTGCCTTTGAGTAGCAGAGAGAAGTAACATGCAATGGTGCTTTTAGTGTTAACAACTGTCTTATCTCTGCAGCGCCATCCCTGGAGAAGCGGTCCGAGCTGTGGATGATGTAAGTAGTCCTTAGTGAGTTACATCAAAGACCCTTTCCCTGCCACATCCCAGTGTGCTGGGGACCTCTACACTGGGAAGCACTCAGGGATAGAAAAGGCATGCGTTGCTTTCTTTCTTTGTGCCTTGCTCACACTGAGTAAAGATATATGCATTTCCCGCTTCTGCTGGAGCCAGAGATAGTGAACATGGCTAATAAGAAAGCATGTCTATGTGAAGAAGTTGTTTCACAGTGTTCACTTTCTTGCTCAAAAGATCCAATCCAGCAAGTTCTAAGATTTCAACCATTGAGAAAATATGAAAGCAGTTACGTGAAAAATGGACTTTGCTATTCCGAATTTGAAATAGGCCTGACTATGTCTTAAGCTCCTCAGATATCTTAGTATTGTCTACAGACAGGTCCCGTGGTAGCACTGGGACCAACTGTGGCTGGGTGTATATCATGCTCATGGGTCGGGGAAGTCCTACACGGCCTTGTATCCACAGTAAATGACGTTCTATAGACGATGAGTGTGACTCAGGAAGTAGAACCCACTGCAAGAAATGCTCACCCCCAACACGGAGCTCAGGGACTTGAGACAACTGAAATGCTAAACATCCTAAGTCCCTCACTGTTTCGTTGATAACCTCTAAAGTTACTGGAGCCTCGGTACATGCTTAGAGGTGTGGAGGGAAAATATTACATATCCCCTTCCCATAAGAAATAGATTTCAGGACAAATACATGGGTTTTGAGGGAAGGTTTTCTTTTTTAAATACCAGTCTTTCTTTTCTTTTATTCTGCTTTTAATTTTTTTAATTTATTTTAGCCGGGTGTTAGTGGCACATGCCTTTAATTCCAGCACTCAGGAGGCAGAGGCAGGTGGATCTCTTCGAGTTCAAGGCCAGCCTGGTCTACAGAGCTAGTTCTAGGACAGCAAAAGCTACACAAAGAAACCCTGTCTTGAAAAAAACAAAAAACCAAAAAGTAATAATTCTTTTATTTTGTGTGTGTTGGTGTTTTACCTGCCTGCATGTCTGTGTGAGGGTATTTGATCCCCTAGAACTGGAGTTACAGGCAGCTATGAGCTGCTTTGTGGGTGCTGGGAATTGAACCTGGGTCTTCTGGAAGAATAGCCAGTGCTCCTAAACACTGAGCCATCTCTCCAACATTGGGAAGTTTTTCTTTATGGATGATCCCATCTAAAGTGCTCAGAACAAAAGGTGAGACTGCAATATCACCAGCAGCCATTTGGGTCTTCTCATTAGTCCCCTATGGATGTTGCTGCCCTTGGGGCTGACAGAGCCTTCTTTGTAGCAATGCACTGAGCTAGAGATGTGATGGCTTATGTCCTGTGGCCAGCCATGCGCCCACATTGCTACCAACGTACCTGCTCCCAGCCATGTCTCCAGGTGAGCATGTAGAGGAAGAAGTACTCAGCCACATCTACACAGTGTAGGATGCATCACTAGACAAAGAATATGATTTCTGTAACAAACCTCATTATTAAAAAAAAAAAGGGTAAAGACAGTAGAGGAGGGACATGCCATTGACTAGGACTCTAGTTACACGGTGGTTTCCATGTGGCTTTCTCAGACACAACTGGGAAGGGTGTTGGGGGCATCTGGCTACTTGGAAAATCCCAAATGCTTTCATATGATATGAGCCAAGAGGAACAGTAAGATAGAAGAAAGCTGAGAGTACCCAAGGCTAACTCTCCTCAGGGAGAAGACCACCCTTATCTTCTCCAGATTTCAGGAAAAGAGGTCAGGTGTCCTTGTGCCTGCTGTCCTCAAGTGCCTTTAGCAAGGACTGATCCTTCTGTCAGATTGGCTTGCTTGGGGTGGTAAGCTCTGTCACTGTCATGATTTGAATATGGACACCCCCCCCCCCCGAGAGGGCCTTGTGTTGGGAGCTTGTCCGGTCGGGTAGGTGTACAAGGAATGGGTAGAGTCCCTATGAGACGGGGCCTGGAGCAAGGGAGATGGCTAAGAGCTCTTGCTATGCAGGCCTGAGGACGTTGGCACCAACCATGTGTGACTGTGTGTGCCTATAACCCTAGCATCGGGGGACAGTGGGACACAAGCATATTCTTGGAGCTCACCAGCCAGCACAGCCTAGCTGAAATGATAGAACTGTGTTTCAGTGGGAGACCTGTCTCAGGGTAGTAACGGAGAGTGGTGAAAAAGGTTTTCATTTGGTCTCTTTATGCTCACACACTCATGCAACACACACACACACAGATGATGGTGCCTACGGCAAGTCCATTAGGTCACATCTAGAGGGAGCCCACAGAGCAAGAACCGAAGGCTGTAAAAAAGAGACCAGCTGTTCCTGCTTCTCATCCTGTCATGTGATCTTTGTTTGAGGCACACAATCCAACCAAGACGTGACATAGGACTATGACAAAGGTTAAGCCACTGAGGTCACCCCCTTGCCAGTGACAAAACTGACTCAGACAAACATCTCCACGCATTACCCAGCTTCAGTTCTTTTGTTCTACCAACAGCAAGTGGACTTGCTCACCCACTCTTAAAGTAACACCCATTTTGCAAGGTGTGATTCATATTATGTTGGTTGTGTTTTAGGAGTCCTTGTCATTTGAAGACGCAGACTGTGGCTGTGCAGGTAGATTGAGATGGTTTTAGTTTTCAGTTTAGAAAATACCAAGACAGAGAATTGGATTTGTACAAGAATATCTGTAAAATTGAACAGGGGAGCTGTTTAACTTCTTTAGTTCTTTATATATCCTGGATATTAGCCCTCTCTCAGATATGGGGTTGGTGA
Organism: Pachyuromys duprasi; assembly: GCA_028658305.1. Classification (NCBI taxonomy): domain Eukaryota; kingdom Metazoa; phylum Chordata; class Mammalia; order Rodentia; family Muridae; genus Pachyuromys; species Pachyuromys duprasi. The sequence goes on along the minus strand of CM053767.1, from coordinate 39,696,746 downwards.
AGATCCCTTCCCAGTCTGTAGCCTGTCATTTTGTTCTGATGACAGTGTCCTTTGCTTCACAGAAGCGTTTCAGTTTCACGAGGTCCCACGTATTGATTATTATTCCTAATCAGAGCCTATGCTGTTGGTGTTCTGTTCAGGAAGTTGTCTCCTGTGCCAGTGAGTTCAAGGCTCTTCTACCAGGTTTAGTGTGTTTGGTTTTATGTTGAAGTCTTTGATCCACTTGGACTTTAGTTGTACGCAGGGTGATAAGTATTGTTCTATTTGCATTTTTCTACATGTGGACATCCAGGTAGAACAGCACCATTTGTTGAAGATGCTATCTTTTTTCCATTGTATGCTTTTGGCATCTTTGTCAAAAATCAGGTGTCTATAGGTATGTGGGTTTATTTCTGGGTCTTCTATTCAGTTCTATCAAGTAATCCAATTAAAAAACTGGAGTGCAGAGCTAAACAGAGAATTCTCAATTGAGGAATACCGAATGGCAAAGAAACACTTAAAGAAATGCTCAGTATCCTTAGTCATCAGGAAAATGCAAATCAAAATGACCCTGAGATTTCACCTTATACCCATCAGAATGGCTAAGATCAAAAACTCAAGTGACAACACATGCTAGAGAGGATGTAGAAAAAGGGGAATTCTCCTCCATTGCTGGTGGGAATGTAAACTTGTACAACCACTTTGAAAAATCAATCTGGCGCTTTCTCAGAAAATTAAGAATAGTGCTACCTCAAGATCCAGCTATAACACTCCTAGGCATATATCCAAAATATGCTCAAGTATACAACAAGGATATTGCTCAACCACGTTTGTAATGGCTTTATTCATAATAGCCAGAAGCTGGAGAAAACCTAGATGCCCCTCAACTGAGGAATGGATACAGAAATTGTGGAACATTTATACAATGGGATACTACTCAGCAATTAAAAACAAGGAAATCATGAAATTTGCATGCAAATGGTGGGAACTAGAAAAGATCATCCTGACTGAGGTATCCTAGAAACAGATAGATACATATGATATATTCTCATTTATAGTGGATATTAGAATATAATATAGGATACATATACTAAAATCTGTACACCTAAAGAAGCTAAGCAAGCAAGAGGAGCCTGGGTAAGATGTTCAATCCTCATTCAGAAAGGCAAACTGGATAGGAATTGGAAGAGGGAGAAAACAGGGAGGAGGACAGGAGCCTACCACAGAGGGCCTCTGAAAGACTGTACCCAGCAGGGTATTGAAGCTGATGCTGAAACTCATAGCCAAACTTTGGGCAGCGTGCAGGGAATCTTATGAAAGACAGGGGAGATAGACCTGGAGGGACAGGAGTCCACAAAGAAAGCTACAGAACCAAAAAATCTGGGTGCAGGGGTCTTTTCTGATAGTGATGCATGCAGATAATCTAGAACCCCTGCACAGATGTAGCCCATGGCAGCTCAGTGTCCAAGTGGGTTCCCTAATAATGGGAACAGGGACTGTCTCTGACAGGAATTCAGTGGCTGGCCCTTTGAGCACCTCCACCTGAGAGGAGGGGACAGCCGTACCAGGCCACAGAGGAAGGCAATACGGCCAATCCTGATGTGACCTTATAGGCTAGGGTCAGATGGAAGGGGAGGAGGACCTCCCCTATCAGTGGACTGGGGGAGGGGGATAAAAAAGAGGGAGGGACGGTGGGATTGGGAGGGGACGAGGGAGGAGCTATAGCTGGGATACAAAGTGAATAAGTTCTAATAAATAAAAACAATTTTTAAAATGATGGAAAAAATAAATAAGGATTAAAAAATTGAACAGGGTAAGTTTGATACAGGGTTACGGAACTAGCACTGTCACTTCTGTGTTGGTACACATGTTAGCAAGTCTCCCCACACGAAGTTTTGTTGCATTGGGCTGATTTACATTTTGTTCTGACTTACCACAGAATGAATTTAGAAAGCTACTGACTGCTAATATTGGTAGTTTTGAATTTGACTTGAAATCTCAGAATACATGGGTTTGGTGTGGTCATGAGAAGTAGTATGTCTACTCTCTCCGGTCATGAGAGTTAATATGGCCACTCTCCCAAGTTACAAGAGCTAGGGTGGCCATGCTCTCAAGTCACATGGACCAGTGTAGTAGCCCTCTCACGCCATCAGCGTTAGAGTGGCCATTCTCTCAGGTAATAACCAGAATCCATGTGGCCTCTCAGGTAGCATGAGTCTGTTTGGCTGCTCTTTTAGGTTTATTTATTTTTATTTCATGTCTATGGGTACCTGTGTGTGTGTATGTGCACAGTGTATATTATGCAGTGTTGATATGCACAGTGTGTATCATGCGTGTGAGCACAATGTATGTTATGTAGGATGTATACATATATGTACATATCTGTATATGAGCATAATGTATATTATATAGTGTGTATGTGCACAGCGTGTATTATGCAGTGTACATGTGCACAGTTATTACTCAGTGCCTGCAAAGGTCAGAAGGGTGTCAGATACACTCAAACTGGAATTCCAGACAGCTGAGAGATGCAGTATGGGTCTGAGGTCCCAAGCCCAGGTCCTCTGCAAGGACAGCCAGTGCTCTTAGCCACCGAACCGTCTCTTTAGCTTCTGATCCAAAGGTTTTTTATGTGCTGATGTTAATTACTGTCTGCTACACAAGCCTGTTTCATGGGAATCAGTCTTATGACTATGTAACATAACAACTGAAAATAGTTTTAATCAATGATTTGATGGCCTTACTATTTTTTTTTTACAAAGAGTAAAAAATGACTAAGTTTTCAAAAATTAACAGAGCCTCTCTGGAAATAAACACTTAAGATCTTTAATATTTCTTTAAAGCCATTTTTATTATAATTATATGCTGTGTATGTTAGATACGCAGATGTCAGTGGATCCAACATCTTACAGGAATTCTTTCTCTTCTTCCACCTTGACATGGATTCCAGGATTAGAACTCAGGTTGTCAGTCTCAGCAGCAACCTCCTGTAACCTCTGATGTATCTTACCAGACCTCAAAAGTATAGTTTGTTCTGTCGTCAGAGTGCCCTGTATGTCCTCAAGCACTAGCATTGCTAAAGCAAGCAAAAGGAGACTTACAGAATCTTCAGGATTGGGGTTTAAAGACATCTCACAGTTGATTGTAGTGGTGCACACCATGAATCCCACAGAGGGAGATCTCTGTGCCTTCCAGACCACCATGGTCTACATGGTCAGTTTCAGAACAGCCAGAGCTACATAGTGAGACACTGTCTCAAAAACAAAACAAACCTCCAAAATAGCAACACTCCCCCCAAGTCAACACCCCCCCCCAGAAAGACATCCCACTCTAGCTGCTAGCTCTCCCATTCCTCAGGTAAGCTCTCAGAGTACCAGGGACTGAACAGCACCTACTCCACCCTTTCCAGCCTGCAAGCTTCGTTCTGGTCAACGCTCAGGAACCATCCACTAAGAAAACACATCCTGGGGCAGGTTTCTGCCAGCTGGTGGGGAAGTTGTGTTGCTATCTTAGTCTTTTTTTTTTATTATAGTTTCTTCACTTTGTATCCCAGCTGTAGCCTTCTCCCTCATTTCCTCCTAACCCCACCCTCTCTCCTTCATCTCCTTCCAAGCCCCTCTCCAAGTCTACTAATGGTGGAGGTCCTCCTCCCCTTACCTCTGACCCTAGCCTATCAGTTCTCATCAGGACTGGCTGCATTGTCCTCCTCTGTGGCCTGATGAGGCTGCACCCCCTGAAGGGGAGGAGACCAAAGAGCCAGCCACTGAGTTCATGTCAGAGACAGTCCCTGTTCCCCTTACTAGGGAACCCACTTGGAGACTGAGCTGCCATGGGCTACACTGAGCAGAGGTTCTAGGTTATCTCCATGAATGGTCCTTGGTTGGAGTATCAGTCTCAGAAAACACCCCTGTGTCCAGATTTTGAGGGCCTTACTGAAAGTTATCACTTTATCTACTGACCACATCTTGCTTTAATTGTCAGTACTTACTTAATATAATTTTTCTACTTGTAGCTGTCCTTAAAAAGTTGTTGGTTAGCTTTAGCTGAGCTTCTTGGGGACTTTGTTTTCACACTCTGTAATTTTGCTGAAATTTGTTGATGAACATAAATAGCTACTCGGTGGTCAGTAAAGGGCCCATACTGACCTCACCAAGATTGTCTCTTCCTTACTCTCTCTGGCTGTTAACTCCTTGGCCAACGTTCTCAAGCAAAGTGTCTCTGTCCCAGAAAGAAGTGAGGTGCTGTGATTTCATATGAACCTAATATTCCTTGTGTCATGTAGGATGTCTGCCAAAATGAGGGGATTCTGCCCCCTGCAGGGACTATCTCAATATTGCTCCCCAAACTTGACTAGAGGGCCATATCCTAGCTGCAGGGGGAAGTCCCTGGTGTTCACTGTCAGTGCAGCTCCATCTCAAATCTGTTGTTCCTTTGGATCACAGAGGCGCCATTCCATTCTGTGAGATGCCTGGGTACCCTCCAGCTAGGAACTCTGGTCTAAGCCAGAGCAAGGCTAAGGTGGAGACAGTGAGAGTGGTGAGCACGCATCTGTGGGTTTCAGGCTGAACAGCACTGAAATTTATGTACCTCCTACTGGATTCCTATGTGAGATTCAGATTAAAATGGACCTTTATCTCTGAGACTGTGTGATAGTTCTTTGCCCTCCATGCTTTTGAAGATATCCTAGGAACTGGATACAAATGAGAACATAAAGATGGGAAAATGGACCTTATGTGTAGAGCACTTGCTTAGCACCTGTGAGCTCCTGGGCTCAATTCCCAGACCACAAACCATGCCTTAGAAATACATGATAGGCCTTTACTCCTAATACTGGCAGGCAGGGGCAGGCAGATCTCCGTAGGTTCAGGGCCAGCCTGTTCTATGGAGAGAGTTCCAGTAGAGTCAGGGCTACACAAACACTGTTTCAACAAACAGACAAAAAAAAAAGAGTGTGTGTGTGAGTGTGTGTCCCTGCAGGTGAGCTCAGAGACTACCATGAGCCAGTTGTTAAAAGGATCCCACACTGAGCGACTCCCATCTAGACAAACACTAAGCTGTGAGAGACCAGGGTGTGAACACTGGGACTAAAGAGAAGCGACTGGTTCCTGTACATAAGGGGAGGTTTGGAAGCACAGGCAGGTAAACTATTTGGAAAAATTAAGCATTGTTCTTGGGATAGTTTTGTGAATAGCGTTCTTCACGCTTAGAGTGCTGGTGAGCTTTTATGGCTTTTGTGTTCTTTATGTAGTTTCCCGCGGGCCTTCGGTCAGACACTGTAAACCTTAGCATTTCACTTTTTCTTTTTTTTTTTAAAGGTTAAAGCTCAGGTATTTGAAGATAGCTGGGGCCCTAGAGCCACATTTTATGTGGCTGACATAAAAATGCCCCACCACAGTTAGGCAGAGGCCAGAAGGCCAGTGAGAGCCTGCCAGGAAGCCATCAGTGGCCAGTCTTAGAAATGCTATCATCCTTGTCCACCTGGATTTTTGCTTCTGTTGATGTTTCAGTATCTGTGAAGAGAATAAAAGGACCACCCAGGGACAGGGCACAGTATGTAGGGACACAGATACAAGGCAGTGGTGGCCAGACAATGTGCGGGCTCTTTGGGGAGAATGGCTCCCAGAAATAGCACCCCCAGCACGCTAGCTCCTGAATGGTGCCTGCACATGTCTCCACAGGCTACTGTGACATTTAGTGATAGGACAGACTGTCACCCCAGTTCTGTCTCTCCCTCACAGCCCATTGCCCTGCGGCCTGGCCCACCCCGTCTTTCCCCTCCGAATCTTGGTTGCACTTGCTGCCTGAGCTAGGTTCTCCAGCTGATCACTCAAGGCAAGGCCTCGGTCATTTGTCAGGATGCAGCTTCTTGTGTCATCCCTTCAGGTATCAGTGACTCTACCTGCTCCCCTCTTTAATTGGTGATGTGCTGAATCAGGTGTGAGGACAGTCAGGGGAGTGTGAGGCCTGGCCACATTGAAGAGGAGCAGCAACAGTCAGGAAAGACTAAAGTCCAGGCACTCTGCAGGTTGAAGCAAAGCTTTGTCTACGATCGGATGAGTTGCCAAAGGCCACTTTTTGACAGCATTTTGTAACCGGCTGCACCTGCTTACATGGCTGGGAAGCCTGTGGGGTTGCCCTGGCTACACAAATAGTTGAAGATACACTGAGTACCTGCTGATGTCAGTGTGTGTGGGTTGTCGGGGAGCCTGGATGGGGCGCATTGTACCATAGTTGCCTTTACTGAGTCTTCAGTACTAGATAAAGACAAACAACCATACCTGGGGCTGGTCCTGTAGTTCATAGCTCAGCTCCCAAAACAGGCACCACTTTTCACGTAGGTGTACCCACACATCTCCATATATATATTCTCTCTATATTTTTCTTCTTAAAAACTTTATTTCTTGTGGGTAGTATGCATGTGCACACAACTGTGCACGGTCCGCTTTCTCTTTCCACCTTCACGTGGGCCACCAGGATTGAGCTCAGACCAAATCATCAGTCTTGTTCACCGGCCTTTTCCCCCACAGAACCTTCTTATCATCTCACACCATACATGCTTCTCTAACCATTTTCTCCAGCAGGACCTTGATGTTCAGATGGGGACCCGGATGTCCACAGGTTACCACTCTGCCACTGTTGTTTATTTTTCTCCACTCCCCCCCTATCTATTTGTGAATTTGCATTTTGTTTTAGAGCTGGAAACAACCAAGGCTTGTTTTCACTTTGCTGGAGGAAGCCGTTTGCACTTTCCCACAAGAATGCCTTTGCTTCTCTTCATAGGCCGTTAAGTGAAACCTAAACTTGCAGAGGCAAAGGCAGGAAGATTGCCTGACAGAAGTTTCAGGCTAGCTTGGGCTACATAGACCACCTCTTAAAAACCCTCCACTCAAAAGGATCTGAAGTTGTCATGTCTTAAGATTAGGCAGTTCATCTCTACCAGGTGTGGTTATATAATGCCACAGCCTGGCCTCGAGGGGACCTGTGCTGCATCATGATGGGCCCCTAAGGACCACACAAGTAGAGCTTTGCTCTCACGTCAGGGAGCAGCTGACTCCATCTCTGAGGGGCCAAGTGTCAGATGTCACTTCCTGAGGGCCATCTGGCTGCTGTCTTTATTACACAGCAGTGTCCCTGAGCAGCCAAGTCCAACCTGTCATCAGAGCATTCTGTGTGTTCCAGGAAAAGTTGCCATCAAAGACAAGCAGCGGCTAGAGCTGCCTGGGGCCACCAGTCACCAGCCTTGACCCTGTTTGGTTAATGGTGCCCTGCCTGAATCTGCCTGCTCTGTTTTGTCTCCTATTAGGAAACAGTCCTGGTGAGGTGGGCTCTTCCTGGCCGCCCTCCGGCTGACAAGTCGTACAATTTTGAAAGGTGAGAAGGTCTCAAAGGGAAGCATAGAGCTGGGTTCAGTGTCAGGGACACCAACTCAGTAGGGCTTAGGCAGATGTGGGGTTCGTCTACCAGTTCCCATGCCAGTGCTCCAGGTACAAGTCTCACGCTTAGTCACCCAGCTTTCATAGCAAGCATCTTGTCAGGATGACAGTAACTAACCATGGCTCTTAGTACCAGAGGTTTCCTCTGCTCAGTGTCATGGCATCCCCAAGGCCCGGCATGACAGGGTGCCTACGCTCTGCCTAGTGCCCCACTCAGGACTCTTCCTCCCCCACAGTTGAGGCTTTGTGGACCTTAGCTGGAGATGTGGAGGCTCCTCCAGCCTGCCACTCATGACCAAGCCTAGGGAACAGGACCGGAGTTCCCACAGAGCTGCCATGGACCTAGCAGCCCTTCTAGTTAGCAGGCAGGGGCATGGTATAGAAGAGTCCAAGTCAGTAAAGATCCACCTGTTTCCAGTGGTCTGCCCTCCCTCCCATATTTGTCCTTTTCCTTACATTCTCTAACTTGAACAGCTCGCCTCTGCTCTCCCATACCCTGCCAGCTTGGACAGCAATAGGCAGGAAGCTCTCTTAGGACTCTTGTCTGTCAGGATCCCACATGGGAAGCCGTAGGGCACATTATCGCCAGTTTCTGTGTTTATACACCACCACCTCTTTGCCTCTTATACTAATGTGAGCCTTCTCCTTGACTCCCAGAGTGTACGGCCCAGCAGAATCTCAGGCAGCGGTATTTGAAGATGTGCGGCCCCTCCTCATATCTCTCTTGGACGGGTGAGTTCAGTTTTTCCAGGTCAGCGCCATCCTTACATTTATATATAAGGGCCCCTTATTGCAGCCATAGGATGGAGAGCAGGCGGAGGAAACTTTCTCCTGGAACAGAGCGGAGAGTGTGAGGACTAGCGTCAGATGAACTCCTGTGCTGTGAGCTGTGAGAATGCTACCATGTCAGCCACAAGAGTCTCCTTAGAATTGTTTTTATTTTTCTTATCTTGATTTTACTAATTAAAGTTGTTTGACAGCTACAGACACACCCAGCATCCTGATTAGTATTGACCCCCACTGTCTCCTACTTTCCTTCTACTTCTCCTCCTTCCCTGTAAGTCTCTTTCTCATGTTTATGTCCCTTTGTTTTGCTTGTGACCTCTACTAAGTTTAACCAGGGCTGTCTGTATGACAGTAGGTCAGGAACGAGTCAGTGGAGCAAGGGGGCTCAGCAGTGGGCTCGCAACTGAAGACTCCCTGTGAATCCATTAGTATAGGATGAGGCCCAGCGAGCCTGTCCACCCCCATGTCTGCGGGTGGTTAAAAGGTACAGTCTTGTGTAGGACGGCTGTAGGCAGCTGCAGCATCTGTGAACTCACGATTGCAATGCCTACATCATACTCAGAAGACAGTTCCCGGCTCTCCCCATCCTCAACTCTTTCATTCTTTCTGTCTTCTCTCCCAGGATGCTCCAGGAGCCTTAGAGGGGCGGTGGTATAAATGTTTAAGTCTGAGGGTTACCGCTGATTTCTCAGTGGAAACTGTAAAAGCCCTAAGACCTTGAAAAAGTGTACTTCTAGTTCTGAGGGCCCACAGATGCAAAACTACCTGTCATAATTGAAGGAGAAAGAAAAACATTCCACAATAAAAAATTTTTTTTTTAAAAATTAAAAAAAAATCAGGCTAAAGGAATTTATGAGCACCATGCCAATCCTACAGAGAATCCTGGAAGGGATACCTCATACCAAACAGAAGGACAGACACACCCATGCGAACAATAAACAGTGCTTGGATAGTTCTTAGGCAAAGTAGGCCTAAGAAAACAAACACCACAAATCAATAAAAGGACAATAGTTAATACACATCTTTTAGTAATTACCTTGAGTATTAATGATCTCAAGTCCTCATCCAAAAAAAATTCAGACTAGCCTATTGTGTTAGAAAACAGGAGCCATTTTTGTTTGTTTTTGTTTTGATGTTGCTGCTTATAAGAAGCAAACCTTACCTTCAAGGACAGATAGTACTTTAGAGTAAAGGGGTGGAAAAAAGTATTCCAAACACATGGACCCAGGAAACCAGCAAGTGCTGCTGTTCTAATACCTGACATATCAGAAGCCAAAACCAATCAGAAGAAATCAAGGTGGCTACATTCTGATCAAGAAAGCAGCCCACCAAGAGGACTTGACTATACGAAACATACCCAAACTTGGGTATGCCCAGCTTCATACAAATACATCAGACAAACGCTGTTAACCATAGAGCTTCAGATTAACCACAACACAGAAATAGCAGGACAAAAGAAAAATTACAGTTAAATGACATCACAGATCAAACTGAGAGGTGCTGGCAGAATAGTCGACCTAGGTTCTTTTTAAATTCTTAACAACTTAAAAACCATTGAGAACAACAGTGCCTGACTAGGGAGTTGTCCTCTTTGAGAACCATACTTCTGATCATGGAAAGTCACAGGCAGGGGCCAGAGCTGTGAGGCAGAGACTGAATTACAGTACTCTAAGCCAAGACTTTGAACTTGAGGGCATTTTGAGAAGCTCAGTTTTAAAGAAAGTCTCCTAAAACTTTCTGAAGAAGGCTTTCCTAGCAAAGTCGAACCTTTTGTCACCACACTGTTGTTTTTAGCCAGTGTGCTGCCTGGCCAGAGCCCTGCAATCTTCAGAGGAAGGTCCACTTTGGTATACCCACATCTTCCCTACTGCCACTTGTCTGTGGGCCAATCCTCCCTTCATCTGGGATGCATTTCCGGCTTCAGTCCTGTTTTTGCATCTGTCTAAAATAGACCCTCCACCAGAAATGACAAGGGAAGATCTGTCTGGTCAGCATTCATCCGTTAACCAAGTGAAGTGGGCATCATGGTTAGACCACCTACTGGACTTGCTTTGCCATCTGAAGCCCAGCCATGGCATCATTTCAAGTGCCGCGCCTCCTTCAGCTCCACATGCCTAGTGGCTTAGCCCTGAGAGGAGCCTGTCTGTTGGTCACAATCAAAGGCAGCACACTTGGGACAGATGCATACCCAGTGTCAAGATGGTGGCAGAGGTGTGGAGTGAGGTCCACACTGAGTCTTTGTAGCTCTAGAAGGGAAGCGCCTCGGGTAACAGACCTGCTCTGTTCTCCTCAGGGCCTCAGAGCCCCAGCAGAATGGAGTGATAAGCCTTGGACGCAGGGCTTCTGCTTTCGCTCTTGTGGCTGCAGATGTGACACAGATACCCCTCCCCCCATACCTTTTAGCAATACCATTTAGCAAAGAGTGACGCTTACTTGCTTAACTTGCAAGGCTAAATGGATAAATCTGGATTGAGGTAACTAAGTCAGAATTTCTCAGGCGAAGCATACATGGCTGTTGAACAATGCCAGTTGATTCCAAGAAGTCCTGAGGAAGTCTGCAGGAAGCATTGGGTAGTAGGGCCAGGAGGCCTGCTTCCTACAGCCAAGAAAATCTTAAATATAATTACAATTCATAAACAATTGTAAATACTCCTTTGAGTGTTTCCAGCCCCCTCACTGATGTTTTGATTTAAAATAAAATGGCTAGGGAAAAAAACCTAGGAATCCATCAATAACTCTGGGCATATGTAAAGTAAACTGTTGTCATGAAACAGTAAACGGCAGGACCGTGGGGGAGCACACACTTGCCTATCAGAGTGGGCCTCAGTCCCCATGTGTCCACAGGGGATAAGAAGCCACAGACATTTGGATAAAAAAATATATTTTAAAAAATGACTGTTGGGTTGGTGAGATGACCCAGTAGCTAAAGATGCTTGCTGATAAATCTGGGAACATAAAGTTTGACCCCTAGAACCCACATGGTGGAAGGAGAGAACCAACTTCTGTAAGATGTCCTCTGACCTCCGCATGTATGCTGTGACACACAAGCCACGCAGCAACCCCTCCCCAGAACACAAAGTGAATGAATAAAATAAAGGTTAAGAAGGAAAATATTGAAAAAGTGGCTGTTATGGGTATAACCCTAGGCATCATGCTGGATTTGTTGTACATGCTTCAAAGGAAACCGTGCAAGCTTTCCATTAATCAGATCTTACAAGTGTTAGCTAGGAATATGAATTCATATGAGGTAATTCCATAACCACAGTGAAGGCCAGCAAGTCGAGGGCTGACAGTGACCCACAAGCCAGCAGAGGGACTAAGTAGCGGGTCCTGGAGAAGGCCGAGGCCAAGATGGAGACCTGTCAAGCAGTGTGTTGGGTGAGCTTAGCTTAGCGAGGGTACACAAGGCTGCTGTCCAGTGGATGGATGACAGAATGGGTAAATGGAAGCCTGAATTACAAGGAACAGAGATATAGGGGAACACTGACATTTTGTGTCCGGGTAAAAACCTCAGAGTCACTTGCTCCAGACTCCACTTATGTTTAGCTGTACTAAACAGGTTTTGAATTCCAGGTACAATGTATGCATTATGGTGTATGGACAGACTGGAAGTGGAAAAAGCTACACCATGTTGGGTCCTCACTCTGAAGAGGGGTCTGGGCTGCTCTCAGGTGCTGATGAAGACTCGGGGATCATACCCAGAGCAGCTGAGGAACTTTTCAGGTATGTCCCTGAGGGTGAGGACTTAGGGCAGGCAGCGTGAACCCTGATAGAACAAGCCTGGGCTGGGAGATGGGCAGAGCTGGTGCTCCTGTCAGGCTTCATTCAACCAATCCTAGCAGCAGCCCCTTGTATCTGGGTGTTCTTGACTGCAAGCGTATGGGAAGTCTGTTCTTAGGATACGCATTCCCGAGAACTCCACATAAGCGTATGTGTAGTAGAGGGTTTGGATAGGGTTGTGTTCGGAGAGGGAGGGCAGAGGAGATACACCTCTGTTCCTAATGCTCCTCGGATGCCTATGCTTCAGCTATCACAGAGGTTACCGTGTATTTGGCCCATCAAGGGTCCCCGTTTCATTAGCATGTCCCCAGAGGATGCCTGCTGCTACTGCTTATCACCTTACCAACAAAAGTCATCCTAGGAGAAAGACAGCAAAGGTGGGCTTCAGTAGACTGTCTTGGTGGCACGGCCTAGATTCTGTGGTCCTTGTGACTTGTTCCTATGGCTGTCGCTGGAGCCCCTTCGGGAGGTCACATTCCTGGCTTCCCACCTCCCTCTCCACATATACCTGAAGCTGGACATTGCACATCTCTAGTGGAAGTGCTGGCTCCTGGGGTCACACCCAGCAGACAGCAATTCCACAAAGCAGTGAGGTCAGTTCCCTTAGACTACCTCCCCCGAGAGTGGTTTTGCTTTTCGGGATTCCTCTTGTTGTGTTGCCCTTCCTATCCTAACCACCAGAGCCAGACAATGATGTAAGAACTCCTACCTCAGCCTCTTCAAACCACTGTTCATTAAATATTTGTGCAGATGAACAGATGTGTTTTTCTATCTGCATGTACTAACTGCTTCTGGAAAAAAAAATGTTGTAAAACCCTTGCTAATTTTCCACTGCCCATGGCTGTTATTTCCAGAAGACTTGCCAGCTTGGGTCACTGTGCTGTAGGGACAGGCACAAGAGACAAATAGCTTTGAGGGTGGCCCCTCGGAACATGCACCCGCATCCACAGGACGACAGGGAGCCATGTCTTTAACTAGAGGTAGAGGGCACCCTTTTCTGGGCATTATCACAGCCAGATGCTTCCCCACATGTAGAAACAGTACACATGGATTGCTTTGTGTGACTTCTTGCCTTGACCTTCCTCTTCCCAGCCTGGCAAGCTAGAGATAGCACAACAGCAGCTTGACTGAGAAGGGCCTGTCTTAAGCTGACTCTGGAGACTGACCTTAGTGACTGAGGGTCGAGGGATCCCAGCTCTGCCATTACTGGCCCTGGACCTATGAATGCTCTTGGCTCCTAGAGGCTCCCCTGTCTACACAGCCAGCAGTGAGGCTCCCCAGTGGGTAGGTCCTGCCACTGCTGGCTTGCTTCTTCTGGCAATAGTGAAAATAAACCTTCATAGATGGAGAAACCTGTCTTCATAACATCCTAAGTTTTACTCTGTCATACTCCCCTGGGCTGGAGTCAGTTATTCGGCCTTAACTTACATGTTTATTTGGGGTCATGGTCTAGAGGGTTTAGTCCATCAGGGTGGGGAAAGCGTGGTGGCTGGGACAACAGGAAGATGGGTGATGTGACTTTGTTATACGGCATCCACCAAGAAGCAGCAACATCAGGACAGAGAGGGGCTGGGCTGCAATTCTTAAGGTCCACCCCTGTTAGCCTACATCTGCCAACCAGGCTATACCCTCCAAAGCAGCTCCATCTGCTGAGGAACAACTCTTCAAGCCCATGAGCCTGTGGGGGACACTCTAGCCCAATGTGAACTTGCACCTGGCCCTGTCTGAAGTTTCCCATGGGTCACAGTGACCTGTTGGGTCAGGATGAACTGGCAGAGTTGGAGTTTCTTCTTCGAGTTGGGAGATGGGCTAGAACCCAACTTCCCCCATGCCCATTTCCTTCAAAGAGAATCACAGCTAAGATATGGAGGATGTTTTCCTCTTCTGTTTCCTACTCATTGTAGACCACTCTTTGAGAACAACAGGTTCAGGCCATGTGGGTGACTTCCACAAGCCCAATGTAGAAAGCTATCAGTTCTTTGACATATACAGAACTGTAGCATCAGGCCTGAATGTCAGGGAATGCCTTTCTGAACCATATATCCTAAAAAGTGTCCCTGATGGTATCACCCAAGGAAAGCAATTTAAATGAAACAAGACAGCCATGGTGTGTGTGGTCTTTCTATTCTACATCCTCCTTTATCTCTTCTAACCCTGGATGTTGACACTGATGCTTCAGGATTAAATTTTCTTGTCATCTTTATTAACCAAAACATACTATATTTTCCAACGTGCCGGCATTGATCAGAAACACAGAAATACATAGATGTTTGTGGTAAAGCTTTGCACCATCAAACCCAAATCGGAACGGACAGACCAGCGTGGCCTAGTAGGAATATGTGTGGGACTGAGCTGATAAGACCAAAGTGATGGAGGAGATTACAGCGAGGGGCTTCCACTCCCAACCATTGGCCCACTTTGCCCCCCTAGCCTTTCTACCCTCATAAACATCACAGCACCCACATTGTTGGAGACAGGACACGCACAGCTTGCCACCCTAATGCTTTGCCACTTGGGTGCTAAGTCTTCAGACTGTAACTTTCAGCAGCTTGTAGACTTTAACCAACAACTTCTGCAGTACTTGGAGAAGCCTTTCTTCTGAGTATTATTTTCTTTCTGATTTGGGTTTTTTGACCCTCAGAGACATAATCTTACGAAGGAATGGGGCAAAGGTGAGGCTGTGTTCTGTGTGTGCCATGCTCTCTCCCAGCCTGTGTAGGGAAGGAATGAGCTCTTCAGAGATCTCTGCAGTTACCAGAGTGGAGGGGGAGTCGTGGCTGTGGCCTTGCCCATCATTTCTACATGAGAACTTTTTCTTTTATGATCATCTGTTGTGTTTATTTTTATAATTGCTTCTTTAAGAAGATGTCAGTTGTGAAAACAAACTGAAGATAAAACAACACAGGTTGTTTTATCGGGTCTAGATGGAAGCCTCAGCATAGCTGAGTTTGACCTGAAACGTTCCTCTGGGTGACTCCTCAAGCAGTGTCTGCCACCTTGGACTTCAGCCCCATCCTCAGAACAGCTTCCTGAGACGATGCCGTTTTCAAGGCCAGCTGGTTTTACTGTCCAAGTGTAGCGGTAGCTAGGATTCCCCCAAAGACCAAGAACAGCTCTGTTTCATCTCTGCTCCTGAGAATCCATCCTTGATGCCTGAACTTTTGTGTTTCTCCCAGGCTCATTTCAGAAAACCCTTCAAGAAGCCCAAAGGTTGATGTCTCCATAGTAGAAATTTACAACAACAACATCTTTGACCTTCTGGCCAAAGACAGTTCTACAGTGATGTCTGGGGTTAAGTGCCAGACGGTGACAACCCAGGAGGGACGTTCAGAGGTAGCCAAGCTGACCTGCAGGTGAGTTGCCATGGAGCCCAGTGTCCTAAAGACAGGTACTTACAGGAGCCCACTCCAGCTATGCCCGGAATGGAACCAGAGCTGTCAACCAATGGAGCAGCTCATGGAGCGTGCTTAGTGTGTGCTCATAACACACATGTCAATCAGAACATCAAGGTCTCACCTCCGACATGTATAGGCTTTAAATGTCAAAGATATCTTATCTATCTATCTATCTATCTATCTATCTATCTATCTATCTATCTATCTATCCATCGCTTTCTGAGATGGGATTTCTCTGTGTCACCCTGGCTGTCCTGGAACTCACTCCGTGGAACAGGCTGGCTCCAAACTCACAAAGATCCTCCTGCCTCTGCCTCCCAAGTACTGGGATTAAAGGCATGCACCACGGTGCCTAGCCCCCAATGTCAAAGATAATTTAATAAAACTATTTTTAAAATAAAGATGAAAGGGGTAGACTAGCTCAGTGGTAGCATGTATTGACCCTGAGTTCTACATCTAGTTACGCACACACACACACATCACACACACGACAAACAGACACCCCTATATAAATAACTTCTAATTAAAAAAAATCTTAATGAGAGTCGATGGGCATCACCCAGCCTTGGAGAAGAGGCTTAGAGAATTGAAACACACTTCCCACTCCAACACACACACAAACACACACTCAGTGAAGGATGAGTGTAACTACTCACTTGTGGAAGTATCAGTATTTTATAGGATGCTATAATGAATCTTTTGGAAAAGTGAGAACCATCTTACTCATTAAATAACCTCATCATTATGCATTCTTCAAGGTGCGTGCAGCTATGCCAGGCTTGCTCCACATGCAAGATGCTCCTGCCTCGCCAGCCTAGAGCTGACTCGGGGATTCTTGCTCCATTGTGAGGATGTGAGTCAGACTGCCCACTCTAGGGTCCATAGCTAAGCACAGTGCTTGGAAAAGCTAGCTGTGATGTATTTGCAGAAAGTACTAGAAGCCAGCTTTTTACTGGCAGGCCCTGGCTAACACGTAGTTCTGATGACGCAAGCGTTCATCAGCCACCTGCCATGCTGACAAAGATGAGAATGGAGCATGAGTTTTGTTTCATAGATTTGATTTGCTGCACAAAATATTTCTAAAACTTGGATCCTTAAAGATGTAGCAACTGAAGAGAGTAATAGTTGCTAGGTCAGGCCTTTTGACTTTGCTCTAACACCACTGAGTATTTCAGAGTGAGCAAAGAGGTATGAAAGTTTGGCAGGGCCTCAAAACTCATCAGTTTGATTCCTACACAAGGGCTTTACCATTGAGCTAATATCCTCAACCCTCCTCACTTTTTAGAGAAAGGATGTTACTAAGTTATCTGAGATGGCCTTGAACTCACTCTATATATAGACCAGGCTGGCCTTGAACTTGTGATTCCCCTCTGTACTTCTTGAGTATCGGTATTACAGGCCTCTTTCTCTAGGCCTGGCCACTGTACTTTCTTGAACTGGGCACACTTAGCTCGCATGAGAGTTGCCTGTCAGCTGAGTGAGTTTAGGTTAACCTAAGCATGGAGCAGCTGTCCATTTCTGTATCACCTTGGGGGTTTCCTCTGGCCTATTTCGTCCTTTGCCAGGGCTGTCACGAGCGCCGTGGAGTTTGTGGGGCTCATCCACAGAGGTGTGCATCTCAGAGTGCAGCACCCCACCCTGGTGCACAAGAACTCTTCCAGATCTCACTTAGTTGTCACAGCAACTCTGACCACAGCTTCCTCCTTGGATAGCACTGGTAAGTGGACACTTGTGTCAGGTCAGTTTAAGGTAGAGAAGTCCATCCCCATAGAACCATCATGGCATCTCTCTTGGTATCTCTCAGGACTTAAGTGAGCATGGCAGTGATCATTGGTGGTCTAGAGCCCACATTGAGAGGGCCCTTGGGACACAGTCTTCAGAAGTGGAAAGGAGATGGAAGGAAGCACCCAAGCAGGAAAGGAGGGTGCACTTATACCTTGAAAAGATACACATCCATCCTAAGCTCTAGGGTGTCAGTAAATAACATAGCCCTAAGCACATATGAGGACAAGGGCCATGTTGTAAAAAGCTGGTGATGTCGAGGGCAGCAGCTTAGATATCAGCCACTGAGTCATGCAGAGCTTGATCATATGAGACTCACCCCAGCAGTTAAACCCTTCAAGTTCACGGTTCGCATGCTGTGCTGGGCAGCTGCTGCTCTGGACCTCCGCAGCGTACTGCAGGAGTGTAGAGCCCTGGACATGGCAGGTCGCACTCAAGGCTGGTTGATGGCCAGTGTAGATGGACCTTCTTCATCTTGTCACAATGACACTTGGCTTCTGCAAGGGAGGAGACTAGCCACAACAAGCTCCAGGATTTGAGCACTATAGGCAGTGCCTGCCTCTTGGTGCTTGGCGAGCCCAGCTGCCTGCCAAGGGATTCCTGGACAAGGTGTGAAAGGCTGCCTTTTGTGTAGTGAAACTACCTGTGGGTTTTGTTTTCTTTTTCGACCAAAAGAGTGTTTTCTGTTTTGCATAACAAGGATAGATTGATTAAGCTTTAAAAAGTATCTCTAAGAGGTTTACTTGGGGACAGAACACAGCAAGATGGATGGATGCCCCAAGATGACAAAGCCCTTTGCAGAATTTTCGAGAGCTCTTTGAGCAAGGGCAGTAGATTTGCTTCGGGGAAGGCAGATAACTGTTCTATGTGAGGTTTTAGTTCACACTATCTCTGGCAGTTTCCAGCAACATTATTTAGTTTTGGGGGAACAGATCAGGCATTGGCTCAACCATCTTTAGTGTATCATGCTTCGTTTTCCCCCAGAGGGGCAAAGACTGTTACTCTACTCCTTAAATACTCCTTCACTATCTGTATTTACGAGTGAAATGAGAAGCAGGGTCCTAAGGATGGGCTTTCAGCTCCCACGTTGTTTGACCTGAGGCTAAGCAGTCCTTTGGACTTCTCCTTTTGTTACTCTCCTTACCCCAGCTCTACAGTCCAGCCAGTCTTCCGCTCCAGTGGATTCTGCTGGCCAGGTGCTGGCCAGGCTGCAGCTTGTGGACTTGGCCGGCAGTGAGTGCGCAGGTGAGCAGGGACTAGAAGATCTGTCCCGGATGAATGCCACATCAGCAAAGGGCAATGCAGTGGAGGTAGAGTGTGAGCTAGCCCAGAAGGCCATGTTAGATCCCTGTTACCTTCTGATGGCCAGAAGCTCAGTTCTTTCTGCTTGTGGTCTGTGCTTAGAGGAACTGTTATCAGCAGTTAAAGGGACCTTGTTAACCAACTGGAGGACTCATCTTAATGACTGGGTGGGGTCACATGGCAATTCCTAAGAACTACCCCTGCTTGCCTGGTTCCTGTCCCGCTAACATGCTCACAGCTGGCTGCTCTCCAAACCCTCCAGCTGTGTCCGGGGTGACCGGCTTGGCACTGAAGGAGACGTCCTTCATCAACCGGAGTCTGGCTGCCCTCGCAGATGTTCTCGGAGCCTTGTCAGAGCACTGTGACCACATCCCGTATCGGAACAGCAAACTCACTCACCTGCTTCAGGATTCCATTGGTTTGTCTTCCTAAGAGACCCCAAAGCAGAGGGGACTAGCCCAGCTTTGGGGACTAGCCCAGCTCTGTTTGTTTCTTTTCCTAAGCTGTACAGCCTTTGGCAAAGTTACAGCTCTGCCAGGCCCCTGCCATATTCCGTCCTTGGTGTGTTCAGGACTTTCAGTCACTGCAGCTTACACTAAGTACTAACTGTGCTGCTGGTTGGCTCTTCTCTTACCTTTCCAGCAGGCTACAAAGCTCTTAATGGTGGCAGGCAGAGTCCATGGATGCTCTGCAGATAGGACCAAACTGAGGGATGAGTGGTCTTCAATGGCTTCCAGCCCCCAGGGTCTGTGCATGAAGGCTTTTACCACTTGTTTGGTAGGAGGAAATCTCTGCTTAGAGTGCGGGCAGACTTTCTCCATGCACATGGTCCCTGCTTGGAGCATGGGCAGACTTTCTACATGCTTGCGGTCCCTGCTCAAAGTACAGGCAGACTCTCTCCACGCATGCAGTCCCTGCTTGGAGTGTGGGCAGAAGATCTCCATGAAAATAGCAGTTTGGCACTTAGAAATGCCATTTTCATGCTTCACACCTGGCATCTTTAATTCTTTTTTTAAGGTGGTGATGCAAAGTTACTGATGATTCTATGTGTATCCCCTGGGCAGAAGCACATGGCAGAGACTCTACGAGGCCTAAAATTTGGGGCTCGAGCTCGGCAGGTTGAGCGAAGACCATCCAGAAGGAGACCTCCCAGCTCCCAGATGCGGAAGCCAGGGATGGGCCTGGCATGGTAACTGGCTCTTCCCTGAGATGTGCTTCTTGTCATTGCTTTGGGGTGTGAATGCTTCAGAAATAAACAGGTTTCTCTTGGTCCCGAATAGGCTGTTTGCTCCCTAGGCCTGGTGGGAAGTGCGGAGGGGCTGCAGCACAGCCTTGCCCCAGATCCTCTGAGCCTAGAATGGTAGAGGAGGAGCGTGGCCGGGCCCACACTGGAAGAGGAGCTGGACTGTCTTTTGCACAGCTAGAGAGGGATGCTGTGAGGCCAGACTGAGCCTGTTACCTCAGGAGATGTAGTGAGGTCCAGAGACATACAAGGGCTCTTTCTGCTCCCAGAAAGAGCTGGCTCTGTGTCCCAGACAGTTTAAAGCCCCATTCCCATCCTTCCAGCTCTGATGGAGGTAGAGACCAGAGAGGGCCAACACAGGCCATGTGAGGCTTGTAAGAGTCAGCATGGTTCCAGGACCACAGGCACCAAAGACATGTTTGTTCATAGTTCTAATCCTCCTTAGGGAAGTGAAGTCCCAGGCTGGGCATAGGTGACAGGGAGCCTCACATGGAGGGAAAAGGTGGCAAACTCTCAGACTTTTCTCTGTAGAGCTGTGAGTAGCTGTTACAGCTCTGGGAACTTAGATTTAAAAAAAAAAGAGTGCAGTCTGCATTTCACCTGCCTCAGGTGTAAACCGAGTCCATTTCAAACACGGGTGCCAGGGACAGCACAGGCTGGCCTCATAGAGATATGCCTGACAGCAGAGTCCCTTGCTATTGTCATTATGTGTAGCTGAAGAGGCCACTGGTCTAGCTCCATAATTCCATTTCTTGGTTCTCAGATGGTCTGGGCTGTGTCTTGTCTTTACCAGGCTGTCACAGAAGTCCAGATTCACAACACACAGGCCCCTGGGGACACTGGACCTGGCTACTTAGAGGACAGTCAGATGAAGGTTTGACCTGTCCCCCATTGCTCAGGTTAGTCTCTACAGAATGGAAGCCAGTGACACTGAGCCAGAGATGAGAGGGGAATCTGGAATGGGGCTGCCTGAGTGAAGGTCTAACAGAGCTGCCAGGACCTAGGAAGTCCCTGGAGGTTCCTCCACCAGGACAGCTAGGAGGGACTTGGGCAGGAAGAACATGCTTAGCGGCAGGGGCTACGGGGTGTGTGTGGTTGTTAAAGGAGAACAGGGTGCAGCTCTGCTGTGCATGTCCCTGTGTTCCAAGGATGGTGCTTGGCTAGGCAGCAGGATCTTAGATGATCAGCAACTGGCCCTGTGTGCTCTAATCCTCCGTGTGGCCAGACAGGGCATAAACCCAACATCAAGCCTGTCATGGACTCAGCATGCAGAGATGTGCAAGGTGATGGTGGTTCACAGTGTGCTCTGGTAGAGCAGGGCCACCTGGGAGCTCCTTGCTTACGTTGGTGAGTCTTCCGTGCACCTTGGAGTTAGGTGACAGGAGAAGGGAAATGAGGGCTTCAGGCACAGAAAAAAGGAGTGTGCATGGGGAGGAGGAGTAAACAGGCACGGTGGCTCATACCTTACTCCCAGCACTCAGGATCGGTGTGAGTTCGAGGCCAGCCTGATCTACAAAGTGAGTCCAGGACAGCCAGGACTACATAAGGAAACCCTGTCTCAAAAACAAACAAAGAGGGCTGGAGAGATGGCTCAGTGGTTAAGAGCGCTGTCTGTTCTTTCACTGGACCTAGGTTCAACTCCCAGCACCCACATGGCAGCTCACAACTATCCATAAGCAGTCCAGGTGGCCTGACACCCTAACACCTATGCACACAAGATAAAATTAAATAAATTATAAAAAAACAAAGAAACAAACAACAATAACAACAAAAATGAGACAGAGAAGCAGTTTTCTGAGATGAGTCACAGCTGATGGCTTTGGGGAACATGTGGTTTGAATTACAGGACAAGGGTTCTGCCTTCCTATCCTATTCCAGAGAGAGGAGATATGTGTTCTAGAAATTAATGCAGACCTGTGTTCCATGGGTGGATCAGGGGGATTTCTGTCCCCCTCCTGGTGCCTGGAGTGAAAGTGGCAGATAATAGAGATATAGAGATAACGAACCAATCAGTAAGTGAGTGATAAATAAGGAGCTAGATCATGGTGAGATAATAGAAGACAGACCCATCAGTCAATAGTACATAAATTATAGCTAGACACACAGTCAATAGGCTGATCAGTAAGTGGACCTGATCTAACCCCATGTATCAAAATATTATAGTTTCAATAGGCAGTCAACATATAAGCAGTACAGAGCAGTTAGACACTCCATGTTCCTTTTGCGTGAAGTCTTCCATATCAATGTGCTCTCACACCCACAGCCCTCACAGTCAACTGGACAAGTGCCCAACAATACAAATAGAAGGAGAGGAGAATCAGGGTATGTGGACCTACTGCTCTGACACCCACCCTCAAACTCCTCCCTAACCTCTTGGGCTGTCAACACGATGGGCCAGCATGCCCCAAGCCTTAGACTTCCATCCAAGGCTGAGTGTTCTTAATCCTGGACACCGCTTCTGCCCTCTCGCCTCCTCCCCACATCTTTCCCTGGTCTTTCCTAAGGCTCAGCCATGCTGGAGGAGTCATGCCTCGATTCTGGATCCTCTCGTAAAAGACAGAGGTTTTGCTAGTGAGCAGCTGGCCCCACTGTGCCCACTGACACTCACCTCCTGCTCAGCGGCTGCCTTTTCCTTTCCACCTTAGTGTTACTGCCCCAGGCCCTGCCCACAGGCTAAGCCTCAGAAGCCCAGAGGCCTGGAGGACAAAGGGCCCAGCATCAGGGAATCACACCAGCTCAAGGTACTGTCAGCAGGCCCTGGACACTTGCCTGATACCGTGCTTAAGACTGCCTCTCAGCTGCTCCCCAAGCCCAACAACACCCTATGACTGCTGGCAGCTACCAAGCAATGGCTTAATCCATGGTCACTTTCCGTGTTATCTGCTAGGCCATAGACCATTGCCCCCTCATATGACTAGAATGACTGTCTTCCTCCTGGTGTGGCAGATGCTGTTGCTCTCTAGGATCTCAAGGGTTTTTTCCCCTCCCCCCACAGCTTGTTACTAGAGGGCTGTAGAGGACCTTTAAGATCTCGAAACTGGAGCTTTGTGATCTACAGGCCAGTTCTTTTGTGTCTAGACCCCGTGTGGCCCCAGTACCATATGCTCTGGCTCACGTTGGCACCATGACATGATGTCTGCACTCCGTTATGCATTCCAGAATAGAGTGAGCCAGGCTTGCCAAGTTGCACGAAGCCTGCTGCCCTACAGTGGGCCATAACACATCCAGCTGGTGGCCATCTCTCACATCCCCGAGTGAAGACATCTCCATTTGAAGCCCTGGGATGGATCCCATCTGCCATGGTTCCTGGAACCACCAATCTCTAGAAGGGTGATGAGGACAGGTGGGAAGGGAGAAGATCCCAGCGACAGGCAGCTGATGTCTTCATCTGCATATTTTCAAAACTGCAACCATGCCGCCCTACTGTGGAAGGCCTGAAGTTTCATTGCCATTGGTGCTGGGATAGTTGTCCTGCCTGTCCCCTGCTGCGTGGCTTTTGGGCAATAACCTCCATGAGATCCCATGTCAGGGACATTCATAAAGCAAAGGCATTCCCACCAGAAGAGGAATGTGAAGCAGGGTTCTGGCTTCCACCTGCTGAGGAGGGGAGTGAGAGCTTTGGTGTAGGCCTTCTCTTTGTTGGCCATGCACCACAAACAGCCACCCAGAGTTCCTTATCCCCCTTTTCCACTAGGTACCAAGGGCTCAACAGCAGGCTATTTGGCTCAAGCTGCAGCGAGCACTGCAGAAATACTCCTGGTGGGTGGCTGTAGCTGGCTCAGCATGCTCCTGGGAGGGTGTCTTGATCTGGACACCCAGCTGTACCTTTAGCTTGGTCTTGCCATGGAACCAGCCACGATGGCAGTCCACTCTACATGAGAGAACTGATAATGAGTTCCAGCTCCTACTCAGGGACCACAGGGACTATGAGTGATGGCTTTCTTTTTTCTAGTTCCATAGATGAATATAGGAAGGAGACTCTTGAACTTTGCCTTAGCCCCTTCTTATGCCCCATGTTGCCCCCATTGCACCCTCTTAGGCAGAGGCATGAGGGGAGCCTGGCCTCTAATTGTCCTCTCTATTCCCTAAGGATCATGACCACAGTCTGCAGCTCTGGGCAGTCTGGCAGCCAGAGGGACTTGGCATAGTTCCCCATGCCTGTCCACAGGCCCAGAGGAAGGACAGAAATAGGAATCCTTATGAGACCCAAGTGGTTTCTCAGGGTCAGCCAATGGTCTTGGCTCCTTCTAGTCTGTGAAGGCACAGGGCACAGGTCCTGACCTCCATGTATCCCGAGCTGCTGCACACACACTAAGGGGGAGTTGGACTGGCCTCTGCTCCTCCTGGGAGCACTGAAAAACACAGTCCCTGGGGCAAGGGGACTTATGGGTAACAACTGAGCATAAGGTCCTAGCCTGCTCGCTGAGGACTGGAAGACCCTGATGGATTCTCACTGCTCTGCTCCTAAAAATACTAAAAAGCAGCTGTAACAGTGGCCCATGTGCTGGTGGGAAGGGCAGACAGGGATATCCAGGCCCAGGGGAGGGCATACCATGGCAGTGCTGGGTCTGTCTGCTCTTTGTAGGCATGAAACACCAGGCTACACAGCACATACCCTGCTCTGCCCGCAGTGCCTTGGTTCCACAGGAGCCTGTGGTGATGAAAACACTGACAAAGCCAGGGACCCAGGCCCTGCCAGCTACCTATCCACATTTGACTTCTGGTAGGAGCCAGCTCCGTGAGCAGCCATTTAAAATGGAGACATGGGCTATTTTCTTCCTCGGGGGCACTTGCGAACCCCAGGACCAGGTGACATGCTTGAGGTCAGGCAAGGACATAGAGGAGCAGAGTGACCTCACCTAAGTCTGAGGGATAGAGATGCCACTGAGGGGAGGGACTACCCCTGCCTCCCACTCCTCAGGGGCATATGTGGTGAGGGGAGCCTGAGGCAGGGCAGGATGGACACATTCCTGGCTCCCTGAGAGAGCTTTGTGTCATGATAATCACTGTCCATCTGCATTCGTGTCCCTGAATGTGGTGGCTTTGTGTGCATGTGTGCCTGAGCCAGGGGGAGGGGGCATGTCCTCAATAGTCCTGCCCCATGCCTTGCACCCACACCTGGCACAGACCTCCGTTGACACTAGGGTTTTTGTTCCCAGAGATGTTCTAGTGGGAGATAGTTTGCCTCTTAGTCAGGGCTGGTTAACCCCACTTTGTACCAATGGGCAACACTGATCTTTGGGGGAGCAGCCTGGGGCAGCCCTGGTACCCTCCTCCATCTGCAGTTCCCAATCTGTTCTATATCATACTGTCCAGGAAATGGAGCCCTCCCCAGCCAGCTCCCCTGTGTGAGTTACGCCTCAGCCACCATCCTGGCTGGCCAACTTCACACATTCCCAGCTTCACACATTCTGCCTGGGCTCAGGATACACAGAAGAAGGCCTAGATGATGAAGTGTTGCCAGCCAGCCAGACTCGAGCTCCACTCTGACAAACGTTAGAAGGGGACCCAGATGTGGCCCTCAAGGACCTGTGGCCAGCAGTGACATACAAGTCTCCTCTTGTCCAAGTAAAGGGACATCAAGTGCTTCTTTGTACCCTGCACAGGAAGAGTCCTGAGGGCCCCATGGGTAGACAACCTACCATACTCCAGGGTCTTCCCAGAGCCCAGGAACTGCACCTGCTCAGTGGTTCCTAGACCTCCTTGGCTGTGGTGAGGAGGGGAGACCCCGAAGAGCCCTACACCACTGCCTGAGCAACACTCATGGCCAGGTGGAGGGAGCCTCCACAGCCTTAGGAGGGTGTGCCTAAAGGAAAAGAATCCATTGCATCCAATGGTGTCTTGTTTGCATAGACAGTGGCGGGGTTTCTGGGTGGAACTGAGACACATATTGCAAGGGAGGCTGGGTTGGGTACAGCACTTATAAGCAAGACATGGGACAAAGAAATAGAGTTGTGATCTAAGAGACCCTGAAGCAGCCCGTTATGGGTCATCGGAGCCTAGGCTCACTTTGCAGTCATAGGGCTCCCTCTAATGCCCAGCTCTCATCATGACACCTTCCCTCACAGATAAGACAAGAGCCTAGCTGCTTCAGGGCTGGGCTGATTCTTTGGTCTCCTGGTTCTCTCACACAGGAATGCCCCTGAGAATCCTGGGAGTTTAGAGCCAGAGACAGGAAGAGCAGAGCCCAACCCCATCTCTAGGCTAATGTCAGAGCTGGCTCCCCTGCATCTTACAGGTGGGCTGGCAAAGAAGAGGAGATTGATATGGTAGGCTCAGAGCTGGACAAGGGCTGGTGGTGCTGGATGCTACCAAGCCACCTTCAAGGCTGCTGAGTGGCTCTTGCCCATACCACGAAGTTCTTCAGGGATGGGTCTTCACCAGGCCAGTTCAGGGAGACGTAGTTTACGGACTTCTTGCCAATGAGAGGAGCACTGGCCTCTTGAGGAACTAGCAGTTCCAACAGTGTGCAACCCCAGATGTCGCTGGGTGAGGTAGTCATGAGGTGTTGGGCCAACTGGCACAAACGAACACACGTCCAGGCTGGGGATGTGCCAGGTCACCCCCCGGGGTCGGCCTCCGTCTCCCCAACCTACAGAGAGATACAACGATGTGGGAGTCCTCACCCTGGCGACTGGTGCTCTCCGTGCCGCTACAGCTCCGTGACCCCAGCTGTACCCAGACCATTCTGACTCCAGCTGAGGCAATCTGTCCTGCTAGGCCATCCTGTTAGGATGCTTCAGTGTTCGTGCAGTTCTTCCTGTTAGGCTCCCTCATCCTGTTTCCTTTGACTGTCCAACGTGCAATCGCCCCTTATCCTACCCTACCGTAGTTTCCCTGGTAATCTCAGAGGCTTTAGTAGTCCACCAGGCTGGGCTGTGGGCCCTCGTGTTGCTCTGATGTATTCTAAGTGAGTTCTCGGGAGCCTCCATGCCATGGTGTAGGACCCCTTTGGAATCCACACTGGCCCCAGGGTTGGTGACCAGCCCAGGATTCTCTTCCCCCACCGTTGCCTTTGTGAACGTGAAACCTCATTACTTTGTGTCTTTCAGGAATGGCTCTGGATGTGCTCACCACACACCAGCCATGGAGGCACCTGAGATTCCAAGGAAGGCCACCTTTCACTTCAAGCACACTTAGCCACAGACTGTGTGGGTCCTATAAGCTGCGAGTAGCCTCCACTTTGCAGTGGTGCCCAAACTTAGGCTTTTCAGCCATGACAGACCTTTGGAGCTGCCCGGAGGACCCTGACATACTGGGGGCAGGAGAGCTATGCTCATGGCATGTTGTCGGTCAGACTCTGGCATTTTCTCTTTTTTTGGTCAGTTCTTCAGAGTAGCTCCTCCAGCTGAGAGCCTTTGGGAGAGCATAAACTCCTCTATTAAGTGAGCTGGCTCTACTCCGGGCCATGAGAGTCTCTTGGGCTCTCTACTTCTAGCTTCTAACTTTTTTTTTTTTAAACTCTGTTAGTGCAGCGTCACACCTGGTGGTCAAACATATTCTGATTTCCTCCTTTCTCCCGGGGATGTCCAACAGGAGTTTTCATGTCAGTCCAGAGCCAGCCCAGGAACATGGAGCCCACATTATTCTCTGCCCAGATTTCACAGGGCTTTTGGCTTAGTCTCTCTAGTGCCATATGATGGTGGGAAGTCAAGGTCCCTCGGGGATCTGATAACAGCCCCGTAAGAACCCCTATGGTAGTGGTAGATGAAAGGTGAGAATAATATTCTGCACATACACCATGTGAGGATGCCACGTTGCCCTGGACCTAGTGTGCCACTCAGCAAGCCTGCTCATTTAGGCGCTGAGACTGAAGCAGAGAGCCACTGCCAAACCCCCTGTTCCCAAGAGCCTGGTCATACCTCCAGGGCCTCGAGGACCCAATTTGGAAATCTAGGTGGTCAGGGTGCAGGAACCATGAGGGCCAAATGGAGACCTTACCTGGGGCCTGGCCTCAGTTCTCTGGCCCCGTGTCCTGATTAGCATGACCCATATTTCTGCAAAGGGCTCTGGGGAGCTGCTGAAAGAGATGGAGGAAGAGGAGGTAGATGAACAGGAGAAGAGTAAATGGGGCCAAGACAGGAGAACTGCCCATACTCACTGTTGTGGCCCTTCCTGCCCTGGGCTCTTTCCTGCCGTAACTCTGAAGTAGGAGCCAAACACCCCTCTTCATAGGACTGTCTGAGATGAGGCCAGCCGCATGTCTGAACTGTCAGCAAAAAAAGACAGGAGCTGTCTGTGATTTCACATGCACAGGAGCGCAGAGTCCAGATGAGCTCATCTGACATGTGACATCATCTTCTCCCCAGAGTGGCTCTGGTCAGGGTTAGGAGAGGCAGAGGCCGCTGCTCTCGGAAGCTGTCCCCCCAGCCCTCTGCTGTAGACCTGCGAATGGTCTGCACCTTCTCAGTGCCCATCTATATTGGGGCCAGGGCACAGTGGCTCACACTCATGTGATTTCGTACCCTGGCCAATCTGCTGCATTGTAGCCCATAGAGTTTGGCTTCAGAGGCCAAGGCCAGCAGCTCCTTACCTGGGCAGGGCTCTGAGAATATGGCCTTGGACAGTGTTAGTGACATATCTGCCTGACCCCTAGTGGTACTATCCGGTGCAACCCTGAGTGGCCATTCCAGCCTGCACCCAGGGAGTCAGATTAGCATTGGCCAGGTCAGGCTCTTTGCTGCCTGGTCCTACAGCTCACCTCTGCCGTTGGTCCATGTGCCCTGGCTGCTGCAGCTGCCCCAGGAGCTACTAGATGGTGTCTTCCCACAGAGCCTCTCAGTCGCTGTGGGCTCATCAACAGACATCTCACACTCTCCATGCTGGGAGCTAGGCTTGATGCCTGCCGTGTGGCAGCTGCCCTGGCTTTTGGAGTGGAGTGAGAAGTGGTAAAGGGAATGTTGACTACTGCTCCTATTGTCTTCATTGCTTAGGGAACCCCTGCTATATGGGTCCAGCTCTAGCTCCAGTGGATCATGAATATAGGATTCCCGGTAGCGCTTCTTCTCTGTATAGGAAACAACACAAGAGCCAGTGTTAGAGGAAGATGAAGTACCACCTGCATTCCTAGGGCCAGTGGTAGTTAGAGTTCTGCCAATCTGGAGACGTATCAGAGCCCAGGTATGTGGGAGAGTGAGTCCTGCATTCCCATGGTGACAGCTAGACAACCATAAATGGAACTTGTCCCCAGAAACCTCCTAGTATCCCCTTGTGATGGTCCTTCAGGCTGTGACACCTTGTCTCATAGCCACAGACCCATCCTGAGCAGCCCTGGTGCCCAGGACAGGACCAGGTGAGAACAGAGTCCATTGGCTGCTTCTGAGGAGGCATTGATGTGGGATGCGTACCCAGCACCCTCAGGGGCCTGCCTCATAGCACGGGCACTCGCTATGCCTCACTCGCTCATGCCTCATAAATACGTTCAAGCACTCTCCCCCTCCTCTCTCTCCTGCCTGTGCAGTATGGCTTCAGTGTGAAGAAGTCAGGTTCTCTCTCAGTGGACACTTGGAAAGAGAGAACAGTGGCTTTGGGGGCTGACCCCACACAGGTTGCATCTTTGGCTTCTTGAATGGGCAAGGACGTGAGGAATAAGACACTATAGAATCATGTGCATCTTGGAGTGAAGGACAGATCAACCCACTTTCCATCCTAATCCCCATGGGGTAGGAAACAGGAATCAATCACTACCAGCAACAATGGGCACAACAGACCATGTGGCCTGGGTGTGGAGCCCGAACAGCCGGTCTCAAAGGCTGATTCACCATATCCTCAGACCCTAGACAGGGTATGTGGCCGTCAGCTAGGTGCCTGGATCCAGGTAGATCTCATACCCACCTTCTGCCTCCTCCAGCTGCTGTAGAGACTGCAGGACAGGCCGTAAGCTGAGGTGGACCTGGTGCGTGGTGCGAAGCAGTTGCAGCAGGTAACGGGAGCGCCAGGCATAGCCCGTATGAAACAGCAGCTTCTGTGTTGCCAACAGCCCTTCTGGCTGGATTCCAAGCTTCTTCCCCTGGGTAGACAGGAAGGCCAGTGTGATTTTACAGTCCAGAAAACTGTCCCAGCAGCAGGAGAGAAATACCTTAATGTCAGCCGTTAACCCCAATTGGACTCTGGCCCATACTTCTAGTTTAAAGAATTGGTGTCCCTGTAGAAGCAGGTCTATGGTCACTGTGACTCAGTCCCATCTGTCTGCAGTCATGAGAAGGCAGAAGGAACCTGGAGCAGCTCCCCTGCTTGTGACTATACACAAGCCTTTCATGCAGCATATGCAGTGAACTCTGGTCACTGTCTGGGGACAGCTGTCCAGCGACCCTCAGTGTCATGGCTGTGGGTCCAGAATAAATAAGGAGGACAGAGGCTGCAAGGTGCAACCCAAGGTATTATGCCTTTTCCCATTGTTGCTCAGAAATTGGTGGTAGCCAGAGCTATACATCTCTCAGAGAGCTCGATACCACTCTGGCTGTGCCACCAGGAATGGATGTGAGGACCAACAAGACTAGGAGATGCCTGGGAGGCAAAAAGGCCATCAGGAACTCCCGATCCCATCCTGAGGTTCTGGGTCCTTAGGACTCCTGAGTGTGTGGATGCCATCCCTTTCAGACACCCACCAGAAATGTCACCTTCGAAATACGTGACCAGGGGAAGTCGCAGAGCAGCTGTGGAGCATGGTCAGCCTCCTGAAAGACAGTGGTAATGTGGAGGAATGTGGAAACCAGATCGTGGGTTGGGGGCCGAGACAGCAGGTGGTGGGGGAGGGCAGAGAGAAGGAAGGGGTCCTCACCTGATAGATGTGCACTCCTTTTAGAGTGAGTCCCAGGAGAACAGTAGGGTGATCTTCCTTCTTGTCCTAAAAGGAAGCAGGTCAGAAGTTCAGGCTCTGGCCCTAAGGCAGGTAGAAGGAGGTTGGTCCAACAGGCTGGAGGCTCCACTAACTGGGAGC
Organism: Pachyuromys duprasi; assembly: GCA_028658305.1. NCBI lineage: Eukaryota > Metazoa > Chordata > Mammalia > Rodentia > Muridae > Pachyuromys > Pachyuromys duprasi. Next base: position 39,666,107 of record CM053767.1, on the reverse strand, counting down.
TCTGCTTAGGCCCCTCTCATTGCCCTACATATGCCCAGACCACCTTGCAACCTGCCCAGGCTACATGTGTGGTATGTTCCCATAGGTATTTGAACCCGATGAACCTCATAGACAAAAGTTCCATCCTTAGTGGAAGGCTGTCCCCAGAGAACAGAGGCTATGCTGTGCTCAGGCAGTGAAGGAAGGGCAGCCAGAGGGGCCAGGCATAACAGCCCAATCAGTGCCACACCAAACCAGTTAGAGCAGAGGCAGAGCAAAGGTTTAACAGAGCTCAAACACTTGAGGCAGTCAGCATGCCTCCTCCAGGACAGCTGCTAAGTAACCCTTCAACTCATCACGTGCCAAGCAGGCCCTAAGGACAGCCCTGCCGATCCTGCCCTGGAGCCCTGGTCACATTGTCAGCCATGGGGGATATACCCACCCTTGCTGTTCACTGGGTCCCCCCCTCCTCCACCAGTGACACCGTGGGACCGACCTTGTGCAGCCTGAAGAAGTGGACAGGGACATCCTCCAGTCGGCAGGCGTTGCTGATGAAACGTAGCACAGCCTCCTTGGGACTCAGGCCCTGCTGTTCACGGTGCATGGCGGGCACATGCCTGAGGATGTAGTCAGCTCCTCTCTTGTTAATAACCTGAGGGTAGCCACCAGCTAGCTCAGACAGCCCTCCCCACCCCCACCTTTCTCTGTGCCGACCCCTCCCCACCTTTGGAGTCAGAGCTAACGTTGGAGCTAGAACATAGATCCAGCAGACTGAGTTGGGCCTTCTGCGTTAACCTCAGACCCAAAGGTGAGGATGTGATGCCCCTAAATCTCTGGTCCTGCTCCCCTCTCTTGCGCCACCCACGTGCCCACAAGGCACACAGAAACAGCCCTCTTTGGAGGTCTGTGGAGCTTATTTCACATCCATAGCCCCCACTCTTGGGAAAACTGCTCGGTGAGGAAGCAGTGGCTGAAATCAAAGGCTGAGGCTCCAATGAGGCATCTGCAGAACCATTTCATTTGCTCAGCATGGCAGTCATGCGAGCATGCCAAGGAGAACTACCTGTTGCTCACTATCTCTCCTTCCAGGATATAGGTGAACAAAGTGCATCATAGAAGCGCTATGGTACCTGGGATTGTTGGCTTTTACAGAGGCTGGGTGGCTAGTGCTCTGCAGCTGGGCAGGCCACCGTAGCTCAGAGATGTTTAGCTATCTGGGCTTATGCAGGAGCTGAAGGCATGGCCAACTTTGGTCATCACTCCTATCCCACACTGCTAGCCTTTGCAGTGTTGGTGTTGGGGGTAGGTGAGCACCCTTGGACTTGGGTCCCTCTGTCACCATGCCTTGTCCCTCCTTACCCTCTCATTTCCACTTATTCATGGATTCCAGATTTGCTCTTGGTGAGCAGACATCAGACTCTCCCCCACCCCCCCACGCACACAAGGAGTGTACCACACAGCCTTACCCACTGTGGGAAGTAGGCGTGTGGCTCGAAGTACCTGCCCACATGGACCGACTCCTGGTGGTTGCCCAGGTCAGCCTGTAGCCCACAGGCGGCCAGCAGGAAGTAGGCCGCCTCTCTGTGCATGCACTTGGACCTCAGTACCTGTTCCCTCAGGTGGCAGTAGTACAGGTGCCGGGCCGTCTTGTCACTGGAAGGGCAGCAGGACAGGGGATGAGGAAGAGCGACTCCTCCCATTGTAGCCTGCGCTGCATCCCTGCCCTTCCTTCCTTCCTGGTCCACGGGCATCTGAGCATTCTTGGTGGTCACTTCCTAGTCTGTTTGTACACCTGGGTGTCTCTTGTTACAGGGTCCTTAGTGAGACATGGATGCAGCCAGGGGCCTTAAGCAAGACAAGGTCTGTCCTTAGGGGTGTAGCACTCTAGCAGCTGAGACCCAGGGACAACGGGCGTCATTTGAGAGAGCTCCCGAATGAGGGCGCTTGGAGTCCTGGCACAGAGGCAAACTCGCACCACAGACTTTCCTCCCAGTCAGCCAGTCTACCTAGCCAATGTCATCATCTGGCCAAAAGCAGGGCTTAACTTCTGAGAACCTCTCCTACATCTTTTAATATAGCAACCTGGCTGGCCACTCGTATAGGGAACTATGTCATCAGCCTCCATCTGGTTGTCCCTGCTAAGATGGCTCTAGACCTTTCCACATAGCCACACATCCTCACTCTCCAGAACCTTCTTCAGTTAATCCCATATTCCCTCATTCTTTAGAGCCTTCTATAGTCACATGCCTATGGCTCAAGAATCTTCCACGTCTACATTCACCCTTTCTGGACAGCAGCACCAGACTTGCACTTGCCAAAGGACATCTTAAGGACGCAGGAGCCACACTGACACCTCCTCAGAGGTCTGCTTGGAGAGCATCCGGTTCTTTGATGGTCCCTTAGTTTCCTGTCAGGCACTAAGGCAGCCTGCTGATGGCAGCAGATCTACCTCTTGGAAAGCAACCTACTGGTTCTCTACTCACCCCTCTCAGGACCCTCCCTGCTCAAGTAGACTCAACAACTTGATCACTCTGCAGGAAGCACAGTTCCCATTTCAAGCTGAACTCTGGCCTACAGCTGCCAGATGGAGACATCTGCTCCAATGATCAGGTGTCCCTTTATATTTGGACTCTCCACTCTCTCCCCTTTCCTCCCACCCCTCAGGCACCTTGGAAGGCACTTGCCTAATAGGACTTGTGTTTCACTTTCCAGATAGTGTCTTTGATTTCAGCGTAGTTACCTTATTGCCCTCCCGTTTTCCACGTAGAACTGCACTCTGAAGAAGACGATAAAAGGCGCCCTGGGTCTTTTATCTTTCTGTCAGGTAGAAGAGTGAAGGAAAAGGCAGGAGCCTTGAAATGAACCCCTGTGAGGCACGCACAGCTGGGCAGCTTCTACAGGACACATCCTACACTCAGGCCTCAGTGATTGTGATAGTTAATTGTACTATCTTACCTTATTTTTTTTAAAAGGGGGAAAACCCAAGTGGAATGTTGGCAAAGGCAGTTGAAAGCATCAAATAGAGGGACATGGAACTGGTGATCCACCCACCATCAATTCTTAGAATGTAAGGGGCAGGCCTTGGGGGCTAGTGCAAGTATGCCAGAGGACGACTCTTGACAGACTGGTGATCGTGGCAGTAACAAAGGGTGGATGTGACCTAGAACCTGCCCATCCCAAATCCAAGGGAACCTTTCTAGGCCTCAGCGATGGGCCTGTCTCTCTCCTCCATCCCATGCTTACTTTGTTTATTCCTGTCTTCCAGTCTTTCGAGAAGTATTTGCTGAGCTTTTGCCTCAGATCCATGAACACATACTCAGTGTCTAGAAAAGGGAAATCCATATCAGAGAAGGCACTCTCATTGCCCCAGGAATCCCACCAGGCAAGAGTCGAGCCCCGCAGGAGCAAGTCTGTCCGATCACACAGAGCTTTGCGTCCACCTGGCGTGACACAGCTGTCTCTGAATTTGAGCACCTAGACAAGCACTGTCCACATAGACGCTCGCTGCAGGTAAGACTCGGTCATCGCAGACTGGAGCTGTGGCAATCGCCTTCCCAGGGCAGAGCCACCATGGGCTGGCTCTCACTGTGGAGTGCCTAACCTGCAGGTCTGAGTCCCAGACTAACCTGCCACCAAACAGACTAGTGTTAGGGATCCACTCCACCCTTACTAGCAGGGCTGCCCTGAGCAGGGGTTGCCGGAGATGCTCCATGCTGAAGCAAGCTTTCCTGTGCTTCTGGAGTAGACCACTGTGCCTTTCCTATCTAAACTAGAACGGCATAAACACCTGCCCCAGAGAAGACTAATGAGCCCCGAGGCTCTTAGACTTGATACCCAGAACTGAGGTGACTCTCCGTAGAGAAGTGACCATCTGGGAAGCATGGAGAAGCAGGTGCCTTGGCATCATGCGTCTGGTTAGAGCTACATGGCCAGACTCAGCATCACAGTTCGTTCTTATCAGGTCAGCCACATTTGGTGGGCATGCTACCAATTCCCAGCCCAGCTGGTGCCCAGCCGACACTGAAGGCCAGCAGCACAGCCCAGTACATGGTCCTGGCTCCTGAGACAATAGCTATCCACGCAGATAGGAGGCTGGGGGGTTAGAAAATGCACAGGAGATAACTACAGGGTTAAGGTGTTGGAGGGGGCCCACCCTGTAAGGATGTCGCTTAGAACAGGTGGACTCCTTGTTTCTTCCTAGCCAACATTTCCCATACCCAGAAAGGCAGAGTGCTGAGATGATACTCAGACTCACCTGTCCCTGTAAGCACTGTCCCTGGCCTTCACCTCAGGACCTCAGAGGGTTGGACATGAAGCTTCATGAAGCAGTCAAGCTGTAGTGAGCTCATCAGGGCAATCCAAAGGATAAGCACCATCCAAACTTGGACTTAGATGTGAAAGTCAGACACAGAGGGACAATGCGAAGACACAGGAAGGAGGCTTGTCCACAGGTCACAGAGAGACCATGGAAGATTCAGCTGTTAGCAGCTTGACCTGAGACATCCAGCTCCCAAGACTTTGGGTCACACATGTACTAAGTGGCCCAATCAGAATGGTAGCCAACCAATGCCTAGGGCCTCTCAGGAATTGTTAGGCCCAGACTCCAGAATCAAACTCCTCAATGTGAGCTACCTTCAGGCAGGAGAATGCAATGGAAGATGACTCAGTATTGAAAAGACTGGATTTACCCAGTCAGGAAAATACACTGAATGTCCCTAGGAGACAGGCTATTAAGGTTGCACAATCCGTGGTGTGCACCGCCAGCCTGAAAACCATAAGTACGTAGAGACTGAAAATGGGTGAGAGTTTCCAGGATGGGGAGATGGATGAGGATGCAGAACACAGGCAATTGCACAGTGACAATGTCTGACAAACCCAGGAGAGAGCTTCATGTCAGCCATGGGCTGGGTGATACGGATGGGTCCCTGTGAATGTACGGATTGTGAAAAAAAATCTGTCTTCTAGAGGATGTGACTAGTAGGTGGAAGGACTTTTGCTACATGGAAAATTTTGTACTTTCTGTTCAGTTTTGCTACGATACTAAAGCTTTTCTAAAACATGGAGCCCTAAGCCTGGGGCTGTAGCTCGGTGGTAGAGTGCTTGCTTCACTTGTTTAAGGCCCTAGGTTCAATCCCTAGTACTGCCACAGAACAATATTGTCTGCCCCCATGTGACCAAGCAGTGCGGACAGCAGTCCCCAAGGGGATCTTGGCCAGAGGTCTGTACATGATTCAGTAAAGGAGGAGCCTGCTGCTTCTCTCCCCCTCCCTGCATTCCAACATCAGGGGAGGCCTGGATAAACCTCTTTAAATTAGAGTCTGCTGCCAGGGCAGCCCCATGAGTTCAGCAGGGATTCTACAAAGCCCACGCAAGCAGGGGCTGCTACCCAGCAGGGCCGTATCCCTGTGGGAGAACTGTTTCTCTTGCAGGCCCTGTGGTCATGACAGACTGAGCACACTGTATATAGCCTGACTCAGGAATGTGGCTACATTCCAGCTTTAATAAAATTCCTAGATGGCTGCTTGCTGTGACTTGGGGCCCCCATGGAGGTGATAGAGCTGGTTCCTCTAGCCAGAAGCTCCTCTAAGGCAAGGGCTGACACTGAAGTTGGCAGCACTCCACAGCCAAGACAGAAACTGGGAAGTGCCAATCTTTTATTTTATTTTATAGGTATGGGTTGTCAGATTCCCTGGAATTGGAGGTACAGACAGTGTGAGCTGCTATGTGGGTGCTGGGAATTGAACCCGGGTCCTCTGGAAGAGCAGACAATGCTCTTAACCACTGAGCCATCTCTCCAGCCCCGTGCCATCAGTCTTGACAGCTGCCTTCTGGGTGGCGGCATTGTGGGGCCTCCAAAGCACCCCAGGAGGCCACTTCAACTCTTTGCCCTGTACTGAAATGACTAGCCTGGGATGGGCAGGTTGAGAAAGAGAAAGAATCTAGTTAGCAAGATAGGAGATGAGTGAGAGAATGATACCAGAGTAGACAGATAAAGACCTCATTTAGGCAGGAAGGTTGCCTGGCCGTGGACCTACGGAATTCTTATCCTGAGAAAATGCTCCAAGATTAGCCTCAGGTACTCTTAAGAGAAATCCTTTTAACAACTATGGTGGAAATAAAGCCTCCTGAGACCAGCACATGTCTCAGGATCAACACTGACATTGAGCTCTGCTGCACGTTCAAGTGTTAGTTAGTGTGCCTGAGCACAGGTGTGCCTGTGTGCTTAGGCCACCTGTCTGATAGTCCTCCCTAGTGGGATGGGCTTTATCCAGGCTCCTGAGGACTTGGAGAGCCTAGGTGGGTATGGAAGGTGGACAGCTGCCACCCACAACTTTCAGGTCCTAGCTACAGCATTGGTGTCCTGCCTGTAGGTTCCACACTTGTTGGCCTGAGTTTTCTGAGCTTCTTCCCCTCCCTTCTCTCCATCACTTCCCTCTGACCTTCCTCACCTACATATAAAGAAATATTTCTCCTGACCCCATCTCTGCAGAGCCCTGTGAAAGCACAGGCTTATCTTTAGGAGGGCCATATTAGCTAGCTCCCCAATCCTAACAGGAGGTAATGCCCACCTCTGAAGCCTGACCAAATCCATGGCCAGAATCATCCTCTTAGCCCTGGGCAAGGTTACTTTGATTGGGTAAAGTGCCCAGATCTCCACCATTCTCTGGTGGCCTCCATACCTAATGTGAAGGGAAGGCCAGCTCAAGGCCAGCTCCAAAGACATGGAGAGGCGGACATAAGGCCGACCTTGGAAGTTCCAAGTGTTCCAAACCAGGACAAGGCAGGAGAGCACCAGCTCCCCAGCTCGCTCCTGCTTACTCTATTTCAACTCCTTGCAAGCAGAGGGTAGGCTCTTATTTTGCTTGTTTTTTTTTTGTTTTTTGTTTGTTTGTTTTGTTTTTGTTTTTGAGGCAGAGCATCATAGCTCAGGGTGGTCTGCAATTCACCACAAGTTCCAGGATTCCTTCAATCTCATGACCCTCCTGCTTTATCTTCTCAGGTTCCAGGACCACATGCCTGCACAACCATATCTGATCACACTTCGCTGTTTGCTGCATACCTCAGTCTCAAACGTGTGAAATTATACAAAATAACTAAAGCTATTAAGAATCTAGGTCTTCACTGCAAGGGCTCTAGGCACATACTGGAAGGGTGCACATCAGTTTGGAGCCCAACTGGAAGGAAGGACTGTCATAATTGGTCCAGCTGGCAGCCTTCTTCTCTCTTCAGGTCCCCCAGGTGCCTTCTGAGCCCGTCAGCCCTTAACTCAGCTTGGAGGAGGGGAATGCTGACTCTTTCTTTGCTTGGGTCCTGACCACTTGCTCCCTGACTTGGCGAGACATCTGGCATGGGTGCTAAGGCAGGTTGGTAGGAGTTGAGCCCTCCCCGTGAGGAATGTCCCCATACTGGGAGAAGGCACTGGGTAAACATTTACTCCCAGACCCACTTTGTGCTGTCTGGCTTCCTCAGCTGGTACCCAGCTGGGGCTGCTTAGCCCCCAGGCCTCTCTGCCTCACCGTCCCTTACAGGCCCCCCAACTAGAATAGACCAAGAACAGACCTTGCTCCCTGTGGCCTCCCGTGACGCCTCCCTGATTACCCAAGTCCACTTCCTAGGTGTGGCTGCCCAGCTGTCAAAGTCCTCGTGCGTAGACTTTGAGCCTCGGCTAAGAAGTCAAAGGTCAGAGAACACTTGGCCTGGTCTTAGTCATATCTCGACCTTTGGTTTCGCACACTAGATACCAGTTACCTATAGCTTGACAGCACAGGATCCCAGAAAGCTTCTTCACCCAGCACTTTAAAGTGAGTGTGCCTGTGTGTGGACATGCACCACGTGTATGGTTATACACGTGTGTGTAACATGAGAGTATGGACGTGTGTTTGAATGTGTTGGTAGCTGCGTGTGAATGAGCGTGTGAGGGAGTACAGGCTGAACTGTGTGGTTCTAAGAATATATGGCATGCGGTATGCATAACTGTGTATGGGTGCTTGTGTTATGTGTGTGGTTTCTACGTGCACATGTGTATGGTATGTAAATATGTGTGTGGTGTGTGTGTATATGTGCTCTGTGTCGGTGTGAGAAGTATGTACATTTAGTGGTGCGCGTGTACAAGTGTGTATGCATAGGAGCATGCAGGCTCTAGGCGTGCTGACCAGCTGCCTCCTAGCCTCGATGGTTCAGCTGTGGGCGGGGTCTGTGGTGAGATGCATTTGAATTCCAGGGACTCCTATTCCTTGCCCTGGGGCAGCCTGTGCTCTGGATGCCAAGCGATGCTTACTTCTGATCACGCTGAGGCAAAAAATGTGGGCTTCTCGGATGTGTGCCATATCACACACTTGCTGGAAGAGCTCTTGTCCTGTGGCTGTGACCTGGAGTAAAGGAAGGGCTTTAGCCATATGCAGAGATTCTCCCATAAGACCCCTGGACTGGCAGGGACAATGGTCAGGAAAGGAGCTATGGCACCTGCCCAGGTAGAGGCTAGAGCCAGGGACCAGGGCCTGGGCAGCCCACTTGTTTACAAAGCACAAATTTAAACCTTGCCCCCCCCCAAAAAAGACCAGCCTTGGGAGTGGAAAGGATGTGTTCCAATCCAGGCAGGAGATACCCCCTTTCCTTAGGGCTCCTCTGCAGCTGTTAGAATTTGCCTGCACAACTGAACTTGATTTTAAAAAATCCCCGTTGGAAAGGTTCCGTAGAGGCCCTAGTTGTTGGCAGAGGGTGGCAGCCAGTATGAATCCATCTTGGTAACCTATGATGATCTTTTGGAAGGTCAGCACACCATTCAGTACCTGCTCAATGCTGCCACCTGATATCAGAGGGAACCCCACAACAGTAGTGATCTCACCATAGCACTTGCCAGCTTATAGGTAGAAGCAAGTCCTCACTGCAGCTGGCAAAGCCCTGTCCCTGGGGCTGAGGAGGCCTAACTGTGTCTGAGGGTAATGCAATCCCATGCCCACTGTATGTGGGCAAAAGAATGGCCTGGACCACAGAGAAAAGATGTAAAGCTAAGACATGGTACTTCTTAGTGATCTGGAAAAGTCCCACATAACAAACTCAGTCCACAGAAGCTCCAGACACCACGAGGCACAGGGCAGCCTGTGACTGAGGGGGAACCTGTGGGAACCATGGCTAAGATGCTTGCTAGTGACCAATAAGGTCAGCGTTTACTACTCTGCAGTGCCTACTTCACAGTGAAGTGAAGGTCCCGTGCCCCACAGTACCTGGAGCCTCCTATACACAATCCCTGCTATCGACCTTCCCTCTAGACACAGCCTCCATGGTCCACCCCCAGCCCACTGGACACATGTCTCCTGCTGTCTCCCATTCCTTAGGATGCAAAAGCTCTGTAGCCGGGTCCCTGTGGACCCATGGCTTCCCCCCCCCTTGTCCTCCCCATCCTTCTGGATGCACCTCCACCAACAGCCCTCTGCATGTCCGCTTACCTCCACCGACAGCCGCAGCTGTTCCCAGGTGGGCAGCAGCACTAGGATGTCCCTGAGCTCTGAGCTCATCTCAGGGTCCCGGGTGTTGGTTTCCGTTGGGACAGCACACAAGGGCTCTCTCAGAACCAGCCTTTATCTACTGCCTCCTGCAGAGGACAGTGAATCAAGGACTGGACAGCCCTGAGCCTCCCACTCGGGTGGTACCAGAATGCCAGTTCTCCCATGTCCTCTCTGATCAGCAGCTCAGGGGAGTGTTGTCATCTTCCATAGGTAGCTGCACTGTCTGTGCTGGCCCTGATGAGACAGTGTCTAGAAAAGACCTGGAACTTAGTGGCTGAGCAGGGGACAAGGGTCAGGGCTGAGGTGCTGGGTGTGTGGAGAATGTAGGCAAGCAGGATGCAAGGCCAGGAGCCCTGTGTTCGATGACTGGAGGGGACGGGACCCTGCCTCTCATGAGATGCTCCTTCAGTCCTTCAGAGGGTGGTGGGGTCCCACAGCGGCCGAGTCGTGGCATCTTTCCTTTCCCTCTGCAGCAGGTGGGTAAAGCCAAGAAATGGGCCAGGTAGCTCACAGTGAATGGACATTCAGAAGTGGCAGCTCTGTGGCTGCGTGAGACTCTGTGTGCCATCTGCCACCATCCAGGATGAGCAGACACCTGGGAGTTCTAAGGATCGGCACTGAGCAGGGGCCCAGGCTGTGAAAGCCACTGGGCTCAGGGCATTCAGATTCAGAGGTTTTCCTGTCCTAGCTGGGGACCATGTTGGACAAGACCTGCTTCGGAATCTGAGAGCAATTGTTTGACACACAGCAGGCTCTGAATAGGCAGAGGCCAGTGCTGAGAACCTACAGTCTGTGTGGGAGAGTCTGACACCTGTGTTTCTCCTTCTGCCTAGGGCTGTCTCCCAGCAGCCCATGAAGTCAGGAGGAGCTGGAGACGAAAAGCATGCCTGGAATGGCTGGAGAAAACCATACAGGGATCACACACCCGGGGAACAGCTGATGGCTAAGTCAACTTTACTTCCCGAGAACAAAGAATATGTATCCCCTAGGGGAGTGATTAGGGGGCTCCAAGAATAGGTGTACATAATTGGTTGAAACTAGGTACTTCAAGGGTGCTTGATTTGCATTATACAGTACGCTCCAATCATAAGAGTAGAATGTCAGTGCTTGATTAACATATGGGCTCAGGGAGGAGAGAGCTAGCAAGGAGCTGTGTCAGAGACCATATATCAGGTGTGGCTAGGGGAATTTATATCTGAAGGTATTCTCCAGAAGTCAGGCAGAGAGCAGGGGACCCTACTGAGGGGAGGGAGTTCTGCCTTTAGCGCCAGGCTCCGAATGCTATCCAGTCCAGGCAAGACCTGCAACCTCAACCAGCACGGAACCTCCAACATACACCCATCTAGGGCGTAACTCAGACCCCACTGCTAAGCCCTCTCTGCTCAGGCTGAGGTCTCTCGGTCCCTGCTACTTGGTCACACAGACTTCCTGAATGCTTGTAGCCAGTTCCCTTCCTCATTGGGTAAAATCATTGTCCATCACATGAGATAACAGGAAACATCCTCACGGCATGGATCGAGGCTCTCACCACTATAACCATGATTCCACTGTGTTCCCAGAATCTGTCACTGTGTGAACAGGAGTTCACTGTGTGAACCCCAAAATGCAGTCATCAGCTTTAGTGTGGCAGTGAAGTACAGCTCATTACTCTTCTGGCTATGTCTGCAGCCAGGAGGGTAACATTGCCAGCACCTCTACAACATGCCGCACCCAGTCATGAGAAGGTAGAGTCCTCGAGCCAGACTTGGGTGGAGTGGCCAGTACTGGGCCAGGCAGAGTGCTTGTCAGTAGTAAGGGGCCCTTTGGCTGAGGCATTACAGGTACACTTAGCAAATGGACCACAAACACCTCTAGACCCACATTCTTATTGATAAGTGTGACCTATTTCTAAAATAGGGAGTCTCTGGTAGCTCAGGACCCAGGACTCAGGTTGTCCAGTGCCAAGGGCCACAGCAGCATACCTGGGAAGTGATATAATCGCAAAGAATACACCAGTTCTCGAAGATGCCCCATATCCTCAGTGAGGCAACTGTAATACTCCATGGCTCCATGTCATCCCTGAGTTCCCCGTACAATACCCTGAGGACCACAGGCAGGGACTGTGGCCTTATGGAGCCTGTAACGAGGCTCCAAGTGAGCACTACGTCTTAGCACCACCTCTCCGTGTCCGCCGGGGTTTGGTTCCAGGTCCAGCACACTAAGGTCCACCAACACTCAGGTCAAGTATATGACATAGCTTGCATGTGATGTACCTGCTCCTGTGAGCTCTCTTCTAGGTGGCTGGTGCTGTCACACGTGTGGTGCACACTTTGAACGTACTTGTCAGACTGCACAGTTGGGGAAACGATGATGAGAAAAAGTGCGTGTGCTCAGTGCATGGAGTATTCTTCTCCAAATAGTTTGCGTGTGCCTATGTTGAAGGAGTCTGGTAATGGAATTTTGCCTCTTGGCCTTGGCAGATGTGGGTTTAATCTAAAGTTCAGTTTCTCAGAGACTGACCTTGGCAGTTTCTCCAGCAAGGTGCTCTGTTTCTGAGAACTAGGTAGCAAACTTTGTGTAACCTTGAGTGAATCCTTGGAAGTTTTGCCAAGTGAAGCAAATGGACTGTTACTGTGAGAAAGTTGCTTGTGGCTTTTTGCTTTAAGAGCTGCTTGAGCGCCTAATAAACGAGTCTTGACCAGAACCCTGTCCCGACTCCTTTCTTCGCATCTCTGCCCCTATCATTCCCACTCCCTCTTTCGAGACCCTGCTCGACTAGCCCGCAGGACGGGTCAGCATGTGTATACGTATGGGAGTGTGCAGATATTTATGTGTGACTATGGAGGTGGAGCATGCATGTGTGTGCATGTGTGTGGGAGGTTGACCTTGGGTGACCTTTATCACACGCCACACCTCATTTTTGTGAGACAAGATCTCTTCACTGAACCCAGACCTCACAGGTTTATCTAGACTAGCTTGCCAGCAAGCCTCAGAAATCCTCCAGTCTCTGTCACTAACCCCAGGGCTGGGTTAACAGGCACATGCTGCTCTAGGCTTTTTGTGTAAATTCTGGGGGGAATCAAACACAAGTTCTGGTGTTGAAGTACCAAACCTCTTATTGACTGAGCCATTTCTCCAGCTCCATTTATATATTTAATTGGAATTTGGTTAGATCTGCAGTCATCATGCCTATAAATGTGGGCCCCAACCCCATGTGTCATGTTCTGGCTTAGGCTGATCGAGGTGGAGGCATTAGTCTGACTCAGGCTATGGCTTTACGGGCTAGCGGACAGGAACGAGGCTGCTTATTCAGGTTCTCTCAAGACCCTGTTTCTTTTCAGCCCGGTCCTCTCTTCTCTTGGACACTTGCTTTCCATCTCCCGCCAGTAGATGATCCTGATGAGAATGTGCCAGAGCTAAAGCTTAGGAGAGTCTTCAAAGCCAAAGCAGACAGAACCTTTAGCAATAAAGACGAGTGAAGATAGAAACCGAGGTGCTGAAAGGAACACGCTAACTGTTGACTCTAACCATGGGATGTCCGAGTAAGCTGAGGTCCCTGGAGCAGGATGGGTATGTGACTGCCTGTGAAGGGGGCTGAGGTGGGCCGGCTCAGCTTGGAGTAGATTTGTTAAACTTTTGAAGGAAAGCAGTTTTACAGTGTGTGAATTATACCTCATAAAGTGATTAAAACACAATATAAGCTATAAACCAGAGAAATAACATAGCCTGACCCAGGCTACGCCTTTGTGCATTAATACACATGTGTCTACGTGTGAATGCCCTGAGCATGAACTAACTGGGAATGTGCATACATACACTGGTCCTCCCTGGCCTCTTGGTAGGAAGCCCTGCAGGGCTTAGGTAGGTTTCCCCAGTACAAGAAGTGACTCCCGTGACGGGGCAAGCATACTAGTCAAGGGAAAGAGCATCTGTAGAGGTCATTCTGTCCAGTGCCACATCACGTGTATTAAGCGCCTACCCTCTCCACTGTAGTCACAGGACAGTGCCTGACACCCAGGGTAGAGGGTGCTTCCTCAAGCTCAGGCTGGCCATCTGCCTCTGGCCTATGCTACCCTTCTTTTCCTAATGCCTTTAGTTAGCATATGGACAGGGTTTGAGACAGTTCATGGGTTCTGTGGGACAGGAGTATGGATTGAGTGGACTTGTATATGGGGACCCATGGGTGGCATGTGGGTCTCTGGAGATCCTGCTCCATTGCCTCTATGGTCACTGATTTAGAGGTTATGTTCTTGGGCCATGTTATCTAGCAGGAGGGTAGAGGTATTTGAAGGAGGAACCTTCCAGTCTTATTCAGGGGTGCCATGCAATACCCCAACTACTTTTGAACTGCCCATCAAAGCACAGGTGCAGAGCCAACTTAGGGGCATGATCCAGCACAAGGCTCTGCATGATCCTCAGCTTCCTGTCTCTCCACAGACTCCTCTCTCTGTGCCCAGCACACTCCAACAGTCCCAACACTCCTTCAGGTGATGGAGAAGGAGTTTGTATGGGGGAAAGCACAGGCTCAGAGCTGGGGCAGGGAAGGAAAGGTTCACTCTGCTGCTGGGCTTAGACTGCAATGCCACCTTCTGACACTATTGCCAGATCTCCAGCTTTGGACACAGAAGATGCTGGGTTGTACCAGGCCAATTCTGTGTACCACTCTCCAGTGATGCTGGTTTCCTCTTCACTCGTAAAGCAGCCAGAGCTGGAGGGAGGGAGGAATGGAGAAGCCCATTCCAGCATGGCAGCAGGCATGCCCTCTAGTGCCTTTCTTGGCCCTGGGCTTTACTGTCAGCTCAGAGAGCAGATTCTCTGCCTCCAGTTATGAGTGTAAACATTCCTTACCTTGAGCCTCCACTGCTTTTCTCCACAAGCAGAAGGAACAATATACTGTGAGTCAGCTGCTTAGTGGCTCCTTGCCTCGGATGACAAGAGGGTAGAGGTACACAGCCTTGCAGAGAGACAGACCCCTCTGAGGAACCCCGCATTAGCCATTTGCAAGGCACATGCTTTCAACTCTGCCAAACCTGCATTTCCAGACAACATCAGTTATATCATGTTAGTGTCATCATAGGCCATACTTTTAAATACAGACATCCATCTGTCCACAGTGTCCACTTGGAGAAGGATGCTTGCTATTCCCTCTGTTCTTCCTCCTGGGAATTTGAGGTTACAGTTTAGAAAAAAAAAAGATATATTTTATATAATGAACAAATTTGGAGCCAAGGCTGGCCAAATTCTGGGATGGAAATGGAGACAGGGTTTTCTAGCCTAAAGGCTGGTGCTACGTGGGGACTTGGTGTCAATCCACTGCCTGGCAGAGAGCAGTGGGGTCCCTAGGCCACACGCATTCACCCCTCAGCTGAGGACACGATAAACTCAGTGTGGGTCCCAGTTCTGAGACATGGCCATTGTTAGCCCCTGTTGCTTTTAGAAACATTTTTAATGTGGTTAAAAGTGGTACATATTTAGGTTCCTCCTGAGTGGCTCCTGAGGGCCGAGCCTCAGGCAGGTGTCTGAGGAGGCAGGGAGCCGCAGAGCAGCTAGGTTACAGTGCACAAGGAGGCCAAGTAAGTGCTTGTCGTGGGCACGCTTAGCAGGAATATCAGGTAGGCTGACTGATGTCAGCCATGCCAGGCAGACCTCTGCTCATGAGCTGTGAGGATGTCCCTAAGCCTTTCTCTTGGGAGGGACAGGGGTGTCTAAGGGAAGAGCAGCTCATGATCAGTGAAAGCAGCTTAGCTCCGCAGATGAGCCTGAACCCCCTGGCTGAGATGGAGGAGCCCACCACACACCACACACAGAGCCCTTGTTGAGGGCTACAGTTGTGCTGGACTTTAACATCTCTCTCCCCGGCTCAGGAGAATCATCTGCATTCTCTGCTCTCCCTCCCCAGCCTACGTAAGCACATCCCATACCCCCAGAACACACTTGGCATCTCTGTCATATGAGAGCACATGCAATGTCATCATGTGCTTGACTCCCCCCTTGTTCAGCAGCGGTGGCCTGACAGCCGGAAGATGTTCCACAATGCCAACCCTGTCTCCTGAGTGTGCAGTTCACTCTATAGCTCATTGTGTGTGCTGTTGTGCACTCAACACTATGGGAGCCCAGGCCAGCAGCGAGCAGAGACAGTTTTGAATAAAGGGACTAACTCACAGGCCACCACAGATTGTGCCATTAGATTGGCTGTGTGTTTTTATCTCTCAAAATAATCACCCCTGTGATCTCAAGTGATCTTCCCAAGCGAAACTTGGCAAGCAGGTGTGGTGGTGCACACCCATCATTCTAGCTCTTTGGAAGCAGATGCAAGAAGAGAGTAAGTTCAAACATGAGCTTGAGCAGTAGTGTGGGACCACGCAACCCCCCCAAAAAAGGTAGAACACAGTGGGGAAGCACATAGATTCTTATTTATTATCATGTGTTCATAGCATGTGTGTGTGTGTGCTTTCATGTATGTGTGTGTGTGTGTGTGTGTGTAAGCCAGAGGACAACTTTGTGAAGTCAGCTTTCTCCTTCCACCTCTGTATGGGTTTGTGGGTGTCTCCCTCAGAAATGTTCTCTATAGGCTCACGTATTTGAATACCTGTTCCTACTTGGTGTTGCTGTTTGGGAGGTTATGGAGCTTTAGGACATGAAGCCTTGCTAGAGGAAGTATGTCACTGGGCAGGCTTTGAGAGTTTATAGTCTAGCCCCCATTTCCTGCTTGTTTTCTCTGCTTCATGTGTGCAGATGAAATATGTTCAGCTTCAGCCACAACTTTCTGTTTCTCCCGCCATACCTTCCTCAGCATTGTGATTGTCTTGATGTTTGGAATCCTAAACTAAAATAAGCTTTGATTAAGTTGTCTTTGGACACTGTTTTATCACAGCAGCAAAAAAAATGCAGAAGTTGGACATGTGAACTACTTGCTTATTATGGTGTGTGTATATATATGTATGTGCATGTATGCACATGCATGATATGTGTACACTTACATGTATGTGGAAGCCAGAGAACAATCTTATGGAGTATTTCTTCTACCTTTATGTGGGTCAAGGGATTGAACTCAGGTTTCCCAGTTTCTGTGGTGTTTTTACCCACTGAGCCATCTCACTAGTCCAAGCACATGTATCTGAAGCTTGATTTTGGGGCTTATATCTTGGCTCTGCAACTTTCTGCTTATATGTCCCCTCTGTCTCAGTTTCTCTATCTGTAAAATGGAGGTGCTAAAGGTATGTTTTTATGGGGATGTCTAAAGATTAATTTATGTATTTGTAAAATACTTCAAAATTGTTTGGTACGAAGGGGCTGCCTAAGATTTTGCATTCTCATTTTTCCATTAACATAAATGCCCAGAGTTAAACACAGGCCCAACGTCTGGTTTAATGAGGCTTTGGGCTTTGGACATGTACCAACTACTTGGTACTCTGCCTCCTATGAGGCATCTTCTCTTGAGTTGTTCTTGTATTCTCCTTCTTCTTTCTTGAAGCCACAGAAGTATCAGAGCAAGATGCTGTTGAAGATGGTCCATGAACATGCTAGGCCTCACCCAGAGGCAGGGTGCCCAGTGAAGGCCTGGTTGCAGCAGACCAAAGCTAGCATGACTCAGAATCTTCAAGTAAAGCCTGGAGTCTCAGGTGTCACATTTCTGGATGGGGTGTCGGTCCCAGATTTTTGGCTTTGAGTTCACTGATGAGCTTAGAATTGAGTTGGTAGCTTTGCCCTTTTCTTCACTCACTGTCTAAAAGCCTTCATCTTGAGAGCTTGTCATTTGAGTCATCTACCTGAGTCTCCCATGAAGTTCTGGGAGGGGCTAGCCAGGTTTGGAGCTTGCCCTCAGTCATAACATGGCACTTTTGCCTTTCCAGTCAGCCCCACAAGTAAGCAGAGGGTGAAACTCCAGCTAAAAGTAAAATGATACTATCAACACCATCAAATACCAGTAGAAGCAGAGTCCAAGTTGGAAGAGTTAAATTTGAAACGTAGCCTAAAGAAGATAAAGCTGGGGTCTCGTTGTATTCAGTGAGGAGGGCACCAAGGTGGCTAACAGAGGCTAACAGTGAGCTGTGGCCACTGTCTGCAGTTCTGTGGAACTCAAAAAGAAACTGGGTAGAGCTGACCACCCTGGTGTCTCCAGCTAAAAGGCCTTGACCACAATCTCACAGAAACTATTAATATATACACCTGGATGGTGGAAAGGTCTTATTGGTGTCAGCCTTAACAGTATTGTTCTAGGACATCTCTAAGCAGGACACGGTCCACATTTCACCTACCGGCCTCTATCGACTGAGCTAACACTTCACAACGAGTTTTGCCTATGCCTACAGAAGTTACTAGCATACACAGCTGCGCTCATAGAGGTGGCTGTTTGGTATGGAGGACAGTTGTATATAGCACCAGTTGGGAAGGCCAACCCAACTCAGACAGGGGTTCCACCCTAGAGAGGTAGGCCTGCTTGGAAGTCTAGTGGGCAAAATTTCAGGTGAAGCAGGAGACCCCACCGTATAGGTTCTGACTTAAGTGACACTGAGAACAGGGCCCAGGGATCTTTCCCAAAGCACCATGGCTTCTTGGCAAGGCTGGGCCCGCGATCTTAGTGAAGAGACAATTGATATCTCATAGCAGCCTAGAAGCAGGAGTTTCAGGTCTAGTGTTGGCAGACTGGTTCTGGGAAGCCAGGGGAGCAATCGCTGTTTCTGGGATGCTGGGTTCTCATCCATTCTCTTGGGCATGCTGGTGGCCTCTGGTCATGGCTCACATCTGCGGCACTCAGGTCTCTGCCTTCACACGAAGCCTCCCAGAGTATAAATGGCTCCCATGTCTCCCTTTCCTCAGCACACTTGTCATCCTGGAACCATCCACTGTAGTGTGGCCTCAGCTATGCCACTGAGTCTATCTCTAAATACGTTCTGAGATGCTGGGTGAACTCCAGCATTTGAACTTTCGGGACCCAGATGAACCACAATAGTGGTTTGTTATTGGTTTTTTGGAAAAAGGAGATGGAGAAATGAGTGAAGATGTCTAATTTCAAAAGTGCTCTTTCAAACTGGGTGTGGTAGTGCACGCCTGTAATCCCAGCACTTGGGGAGGCAGAGGCAGGTGGATCTCTGTGAGTTTGAGGCCAGCCTGGTCTACAAAGCAAGTCTAGGACAGCTAAGGCTACACAGAGAAACTCTGTGTTGAAAAACCAACCAACCAACCAAACACAACAACCCAAGACAAAAACAAAAACAGAAAGTGTCCTCTCCCCTGAGATTTTCTCTGAATTCAGCACTGTGGGGCATCCATGGTCACTCCTTTATACCTTTCTTTGATGAAAGCCTGCAACCCTGTGTACCTCTTTAAAAGAAAGCATTCTTGGCCTTTGACATCCAAAGTCTGAAGCCCTGCCTGGGCACTGGAGTCTTCTCTACAGTACAGAATGGAAAGAGGCAGCACAGCAAAGGCTTTACACTTCAGGATGTCTCCTTGCCTCCCCAAGGCTCGCCCTTATTAGCTGGCCATTTTCCCATTACATCACTTTCCTGGCTTGCGGCTAGCCGTCATGCTGCTCCTAACCAAGACTAGTGTTGCCATGGGGACCCTACATTCCTGGCCAGTGGCTGCAGGGCAGAGCCCAGCCTGGGAAAGGACTGTGGGACATGCTTGAAAGCATCAGGAAATAGATAGGAACCCTTCCCTGAAGCCAAGGATGAGAGCGAGCCTCTGGCATGTGGCCTCACTTCAGGCTAGCATGGAAAAAAGTCCAGTGTCATAGCCTTGGGCCTTTCTCTTTCTTATCTGATTCTGCACTCAGATGTGCCTAGTCAATGTGTACATTCTGATATTTTCCATCTCACCTTACTTTATTTAAGCTTCGATGTGTGTCCCTTACTCTATAGTGTGCTATCATTTCTTGGGCTATATTCCTACAGATGGATTCTTGGGACACTTGTCTTTGGTACTTTAACACCAGGCCTGCCAAATGTACCAACATGCATTTCCTTACCACCTGGGCATCCATTACTGATTTATACATGTCCTGGTTGGTTTTCTGTCATCTTGACAGAACTGGGAAGAGGAACATTGACTGGGAAAGTACCTCTATCAGACTGGACTGTAGGCCAGTAGGTAGGACATTTTCTTGACTGTTGATTGATGTGGAAGGGCCCAGCCCACTGACATGGTACCATCCCTGGGTAGATGGACCTGGACGCTATACTAAATTAGGCTGAGCAATTTAGTGTAGAGCAAGCAGTTAAGTGGCTCTTTTCCATGGCCTATGCTTCAGATCTTATATTCATGCTCCTGCCCTAACTTCAGTTCATAACAGACTGAAGCTGTAAACAGAAATAAACCCTTTCCTCTTCGGGTTGCTTTAGAGCATGGCATTTATCACAGGAACAGAAAAAACCTGACTAAGACAACATGTATTAATGCATATGATTTTCACATAAAAACATTAACCGTATTATATATAACTTTATTTATGCACTAATAATAGCTATTGATTAATAATCATGCTGGCATTCCCACATTGGTGGCATTTCCATTTCAACTGTAGTGTTTTCTAGGACACATATTACTGACAAGATTCCTCCACATGGGTTACCTTCACCTCCTAATGTGTCAAGGGTCACAGCCTGAAGTAAGGCCTTGGATAGTACATTGTTTCTATTCAGGGTTAAGTCCAGTTTGAGGATCGCCAACAGGCAGTCTCAGGGTGAGGCCCACGTGGACAGATACAGACTTCTTAGCACTGAGAATATCTCTGCTTCTAAGTATGCAGGTCTAGGAGATGCCTAGTAGCTTAGGGCCCATGTGAATGCCCCGTGGCTCCTGACTGTGAGGAACTTGTCGTTCCCGCCACTGAAGTGTTCAGCACCATGAGTGGTGTGTTCAGCAGGAGTCTGCCCTTGAGAAGCAGATCCACTCCTCAAAATGTGAAGTCTGTGGGGGCTGAAAGAAATACTTGGCCAAATGAAGCTCACTAGTTGGGGTACCCTGGTTGCATGGCCCCCCCTGTGAGAATCCTCTCAAGAATCTTAAGCAACTGTGTCGCATCTTCACAGTCTGAGTCTCTGTTGTCTCAGCTTCTCCAATGGTAGCTTCTCTACTGCATTAACTATTCCACTACCTCAACACCTCACCATCTCAGCTTCTCCGCTATCACTGTAAGGGTTGATTCTCTAATATAATCTGCGCCTGTGCAGACACACTGCAGTCATCCGTGTGGAGAGGGTGTTCCTTCACAGGAATATATCATGCTGTGCATTCTGGCTTTGTCTTCCACAGAACAATCCTCTCTAGGACTATTTATGTGTCTTCTGTGAGTATGAATGTTCAGTTTAACAATTTTCCCAATCAGTTGGCAGCATGGTATAGTAGGTCAGCACTTCCCACAGGGAAAGGGAAGGCAGGACCTCAGCCTATGCTGCTACTGCTGCTGCTGAGTCTGCTGCTACTGCTGCTGCTGTGTCATTTCTTGGACCAGGTGTCTCAAATCACATTCTGTTTTTATACAGGACAGACAGAATCTGCTGACGATACTGTGACAGAGAGAAGATACTGTTCTGGGCAAAATAAATAAAAAGTAGGTTAAATTACTTCTTAGAATAATATCTTGGGCTTTGGCTTGCCTCACTTTTTCATGTCTATGGTTCCACTTCCCAGTTGAGATATTTGAAAGAAATCTTTTAGGAATGCTATCTGTAGAAATCTGTGTACCACTATGCATTAGGAACAAAGAGATACATAGTATATGAAAAACTGTGCATGCATGCAGGAAGACTGATGGTCTTCAGTAACCAACAAACTATACTGTTGACATGTAGTTGACGAGATTGCTGGTTATCAGTTTAGAGGCTTAATGGATTGTGATGTTGCTTTTGAAAACTTAAGAATCTGTTCTGTGGCTCTTGTGATGGAGGGCTACATGTCCTAGGGCCAGCAGCCCCTGAGAGTTTCTGAGCCCATAGTCCTCCAGTCCTCATCTGGTGGGAGCTGTTGACTTTAGGGGGAGATGGAGTCCTGGTGAAGGGATGGGGTCAGCAAAGCATCTTTTAGAGTAGAGTTCACATGAGTGATAGAGTCCCCTCAGGGAAAAGGAGAAATACAGAAGAGGGGAGAAGACTCTGGGTGGAGGAAGAATGGGAAAGTACTTAGAGAAAGAAAGAATTGTGGTGACAAGTGACAGGGAGAATGGAAGCCAGAGACAGCACAGAGCAAACTGGGAAGCA
>CM053767.1:39625709-39643940 GCA_028658305.1 Pachyuromys duprasi | reverse complement strand
CACACACAACCTCACTAGATTCAACAATGTCGCACAGGGTACCACTCCGAAGCTCCTCTCAACACACCCAAAGAAAACCAGGCCTGATCACAGCATAATATCTGCTGGCTGGACACCCTCACAATCACTCTTCATGAGGTCATAACAGGACCTGTCCTGACACGGCTGGGAAGAACTCAGAGGCTCTGGCTCAGGTGTGCTGTGGAGACTGACTTTAGGCTTTTAGCAGTCAAAGCCTGCAGGATGAGTTGATGTCCTTAGGCTTGTAGTTTGAAAGTTTGCTGTGCCTCCTGCTTCAAAGTCCTCATGTCCATACTCAACACTGTAGTCAGAATTTTGGAATTTTGGTTTCTTTAAAAACACAGAACTATAACATGTTTTTGTTTTAATCCCAGGTGTGAGGAGATGGGCCTGACTCACAGGAGCTGACTGTGATTTGCCTTGTACTCTAGCAGAGGCATGCTTTAGCCAGCTGCAGATAGATTCTAACACTGCGTGACATTTGGAATTCTGGGAATTTTTCAGAGGGTATATAAATGCTTGAGACCCAGTACATAGGGATGGGGGGTGGCCATTCAGGAGGGTTGGTTGTGGTTTGTTAGTAGTCGTGCTCAAAGAAGAAACAAAAAGAAAGAAGATTCAAGGATCTTTCTTTCTCCCATCCATCCTTCTTTCTCTGCTATGTAGTGATAGGAGGTGAAATAGGCAGAGGGGAGGAATAAAAGGTGGGAAAAGAACCCACAAAGTAGTAAAAGACAAGCTACACACCATGTCACCTTTTGACTTCCAACTGACTGGCCTCAAACAGCTTGCTCTGTTTCTAAACTGTCTCACAAAGGAAGATGCTGTTCTTGTAACTCTCCAGAGGCCTCTAGGTTCTCATCAAACACACAAGACAGGGCTGTAGGAACAGATGGAACACTTGCCTCCCTTGTGTGAGGTCTTGAGTTTGTATCCCCAGAACCCACATCAAAGTCGGATGCTGCAGGGCAAGTCCGTAAGCTTTGGGATGGGGGCAGGAGGTGGGGATAGGAGAATCCAGGACAGGGGTCTGCTGTGCAAGTGTGAGGGGCCAGTCCTGAAGCTGGCCTCTGACAGCCATGTGTGTACACTCAGGCAACATAAGGGGTCAGCACACACATGCAAACACATACCCACTCACATACAGAGGTTGGCAGGCACGATATATAGAAAACACAACCCAGGCATGCTCTCTCAGAGCTCAATTTTCACGCTAAGGTTCACAGGTATAAGAGACCAGTGTGAGGACCAGGTGCTCTGTGCACACTGTGACCAGAAGGAACAGAGCAGCTGAGCTGACACAGATGAAACAGACTCTGAACCACAGTCAGGACCCAGGACCCAGGGTGCTGTGGTATTCCTGAACACCCAGTGCAGCCATAGCTAACTATTTGACACCGAAAGGCTCGAGCTCTGAAAGGGACTCCGTTTTTCAGAAGTGCTGTGTGCAGTGAAGTGTCTACCGCTTTCCATTTGAAGACTCTCTTCGGGGATTTTGAACTCCCTGTAGAGGACCTGCATGTCTGCAGACACTAAACCTGGGGAAAGAGCCTCGTCCTTGGAGTTCATTGTCAGGCCTGAGTGCAGAAACAAAGACCCAAAGCAAAACCTGCCACCCCTGGTCACTGTGGCTCAGCCTCTGACTTTGCACCTGAGCTTCAGGTGCCCTGGAGTCCCTGCTAGCCTGAGTCAGTGATGTCAAGCTCAAATCGCTTCATTTTAGCTTCCATCACAGGACGGTTTCAGGCCAGGGGATCTATGGATACCTTCTAGTGGTTCAGCCGTATCCACTGTGAAACAGTAAGAGTCATGAAGCCAGCACAGCTGCTTGACACAGTTCCAGCAAAGCTGAGCAGATTGCTGCAATCACTGTCATTCTGGCTCTCAGTTTTGGATTTTGTTCTCTACGTGTTGCATTCTTGGAGACTTCCTGCATTATGATTCATTTTGGGTTTTTCCTCAGAAAATTATGTCTGATACTTTTTAGAAAAATTCTAAAATGAACTTTATCTGGCCACTATTTGGAAGTCTTCCTTATGCTCTGGAGATCATTAAGCACAGGTAAGCACATAGCTAGGTGAGGCCATTACTCCAGGAATCTTCTTAGGGCATCTGCCCCTGAACAAACTCAAACAGTGTAATTGGTGCAGGGTAAACAGAGCTGATTGAGAAGCTCTGACTGGCTATGAGAATAGGTTACAGATTCAAGGTCTCTTTTTATTACAAGATTAGAGCTCTCTGAATGTAAAGATATGGGGTCATACAAGGTATACCCCTGGAGGAATAAAACTCAGTCATTAAGATAGATTGACTGAAATAAACTTTTCCTACATAGTGTAGGTCATGAAACATACAGTAAAAGAAGTTAGGTATTAGTATTTGCTATTCATAAAAAGACCAGTTCAAATATTTTCTGTTTGTCTAGAGTGCTCTCAAACTGCAAAAACTGCCAGGCTAAAAGCTGGCTGTCATATAATAAATGTGTTTGCTTTGGAGAAGACAGTTTTTAGATTCTTTATATTGGAGTTATATTGTTAATAATAATAATAACAACAATAATATCTGTTCTGTTTGTATTTTCTAATTGTGAGTAAATTTGTAAACCTGGACTTGTAATGAAAAATCAAACACATAATCTGTACTTTCGGGATAATCATTAGTTCATCCTTGTTTTGTGAATCCTGTATAAATAAAGAAGCATCTGGTTGCCAGTCAGAGACCGGAGATTTCCCTGACCATCGCCTGCTTCCTTTCTCCCTCCCTTTGCCTACCTTTTCTCTTCTCGCAGTGGAAACCTGTCAGCAAATGACTGACCCTCAGACCGGGAAGGCCCCCACCCCAGTAATCTAGGCCTTGCTGCCTGCATTTGAGAGTGACTGTTGAACATCACAGAAAGCAGGGACTCCATAGTCAGGTAGAGCAGGACTGAGTTAGGACTGGGGTCCTAAGTTCCCTTCTCCCTTGGGGCCAAGGGATGCTAATCGCCAGATGACTCCAGACTCTTTGATCTTGCAACTCTGCAGGCTCCGCAGTATACAGCTCTCCCAGCACCCTGCTTCTCAGAAAGGCTCTTTTATAGAATCCTACACACTTTAGCTCTCATTGATAAAGGAAATGAGTGTCTCCTTCGCAGTGGAGAAGCCTGGAGGATGGGCAATGCCCCAGACCCTCAGCACACTGCTGATGTCATGCCAGAACCTGTCCTGGCAGGGGGTGGGCTTGGAAACTGATGCTTGCTCTGTGTAGGTGACAGACCAGGCTCCCAGATATTCCCAGGATGGCTTAGAGGGCCTCACACAAGCCGTGTATGTGATGTGTGACAGGCGTGTCTGGCCTACTCAGCTCTGTGCCATTTCCCATCCCACCTGTCTATAGAACCCAGGAGTGACCTTAAATATCCCTACAAAAGGGGACCCACCATGAGCTGCACAAGGACATGAGCTGGAAGAACCAGGGTAAGTATGGAGAGGTTGGGTTAACAGCTCTGAGGGTCACAGTCCCAGGACCCATGCGGAGGGGGGGGCACTCTTGCCTGGCCCCAGCACAGTGACCCTTATCCAGCTATCAAGAGAATACTTCTCTGAATAGCTGTGCAGAGCATCCCTGCCTCAGGGACTCATAGCTGACAGCCATAGGATGGGGAGCAAGAGACACGTGCCGTGATAGAGGATGGTTGAGCTGGCTGAATATGGCCATGGAAGGGCTTCTCTGCCTGGGTCTGTGTGCCTCCAGAGACAAGCACAGGGCTGGTGTGTTTCTGGTTATCAGCTGAGATGGAAAGGTGCATGGGGGCTTGTTCTAGGACCATGGAGGCAGCAGTTTCTCCTTCCCTGCCCCTGCCTTATGGGCTTCTCTTTACCTGGGGGGATGGGAAGGCCTGGAAGAAGCCTATCTAAGGATAGACAATGAGGCCAACTGTTCCCTGTTCTTGATTCTCATTCTCCTAGGGGCTTGGCGCTGTGAGTAGGGCCTTCTGGCCTCTTTCTCTCCCTTAAATCCTTGCACATTGGTCTCCTGTCATGTCATTGGCTAGGTGTCCTGGAAACACAAGTTCTGGCTGCAGCCGCCTGTCCAGGGTCTGTGTCCTTCTGTGAGAGGATTCCAGATTGTTCTGTCTAAAGTAGCATGGTAAGTGCCATTTGCTGAACATCTGTCATGTGCTTGACACACACTAGCATTCACCTATATTTAAGAGGAAACTATTATGTCTAACTTTAAGGTATTGACACCAAATATGAAATCAATCATGCTCAGATACTAATCAGTTACATTTACTGTACATTAAAATACTTTATGACTTTTGCTCTTCACACTGCTGGGAAGTGGGGATTCTTAGCCCTGAAGACTCCCCAGGGCCTGGCTTAATGAGAGGGCTGGAGAGGCATGCACATGTGCTTCTGGGGAAAAGCTCTTTCACAGGCTGCCTCCCTGAGTTCAAGGTCATATGGAGAGCTCTGCCCTATCCACAGGTAACATGTGAACTGTGGCTTCTCTCCTCCAGGTCCTTGCCACCCTTCCTGGAAGGACATACTTGTTTCCTTCTCAGCTTCAAGGTTTTCAAGCACAACACATGAGCTTCATGCTCTTGAGAATATGGGGCCAAGAGCCTCTAGGCTGTCTGCTTGATCTGAGAGATACTGTTCACACTGTGGTGAGACCTCATGCTACCATGAGAATTGTTGCCCTTCTACTGGCCAGGCTGTCAATCATGTCCACCTCAGAAGATCCCTGCTGTGTAACCCCATAAACATAATACTTCCTTCTTCCTTGGTGGATCCAATATCTCTGGAGTCTCCCTCAGGAACTGCTTGTTTCCAAGGATGGCTGGCACTTGCTTATGGAACCCTGTTCCGAGTTTTGAGAACTTTTCAAAGCCCTTTCAAAGGAGAGCTATAAGTTTGGGGAAATGGTTCCGAGTGTCACATTCTGGCTGGGCAGTTCTCTGTCTCGAGGCCTCTCCTGACCTCATCAGAGGATTTTCCCAGGGGGCATTGCGTGCCCAGGGGAATTGTGTGTGCTGACTCCCAGCGCTGCACAGGAGGCAGCGGGTCCCCACGGGGCAGAGGTTTTTGAACTTGTGTTCCTGGCACAGCTAGGTTGGTATTTAGGTTGAGGTCAGTCCTGACTTGAGTTTTAGCACGGGGATCCAGGACAGTTGTCTTCAAAGATCTGCTTCATGTGGACCTAACACTCCCATCTTCAGCTCACCAGGCAGAGAGGACAGTAAGGGACTAAGCAGGCAGGGAATATTCAGGAGGTTGAACTGGTGTGTTTAAACACCTGGGTTGGACCTTGTCCATAGCTGCAGAAAGTGGCCTGTATGTAGGAAAGCACACTGGGCCACAATATCACATTCCAACTCTCAGGGTAGATGGTATCTAGAGTTAGGCTAAGGTGCTGGGATGTGTGAGCAGAAGCACAGTCCTCAGCTTGCTCAAAGTCAGGCCTACCTGCCATCCCTATATCATGTATCTGGGTTGGAGCAGACCATCTCATTAGGACTCCAGGGGTCCTGATAGCCTGGGAGGACAGTCTAATTTCTGCTGCAGGGTCCATGTTCTTTGCTTCCATGTGGCCAGCTAGGAGAAATGATTGAGAGAGTCAAGGGGACAAAGCTCTGTAAATATCTACTTGGAATCACCAAAGACCATGGACTCTGGTTGATGTAGAAAACAGAAGCCACTTAGCACAGTGAGTAGGTACTGGGGGGAAGAGCAGCAGGGTGGGTACAGTGGGGCAGGGTCCTGGGGTAAGTGCCCGGAGGCTGGCATCCTAGCTGCAACGACGGGAAAATGTGTGTCCCACTGATGGGCGTGTTGGGATGAGCAGAGCCCAAGGGCGCTGGCTTGAATGAACAACAGAAGAAAGTAGAAATGAAGAAAAAGTGGACCAGCCATTTCAAAGGGGCTTTGCGTACAAGAACAGGGTGGAAGGAAACGGATTACTTCAGGTCACCTCTTTGCAGAGATGAAAACAGGGACTTTTCTTCTCATGCCTCATGCCTGGTCGTTCCACGAAGGTCAGGTACTGCTTCATTATTTTCTTTTTCCATGAGGGAAGTCAGCGTTCATCTGTATGAAGAAAGTCACAACAGCACCTCCCAGTGGTGACCATGAGTATTGCAGGAGCTGGGAAGGCTTACAGGCTTAGCGTGCTGGTCCCCATCAGTACCTGCAGCACCACAGGCACAGTCTCAGTGTGACTCGGAAAAGGCATCCATGGAAAGTTTGTCAGCTGTGGAGTGTGAGCCTGTCTCTAGGGAATTTGGAATATGACATTCTGGACTGTACGTTGGACAAGGCCTGGGTTTAGAAGAGTGTGGACGGAATGTATACCCATGACTCTAGGGACTCAGAGGACATTCCTTGTCCTGACACTTCCCACTGTGATTGATTTTCCTCAAACACAGCCAACCACCTCAGCAATGGCATTCTGTGGCAAGCTCCCAATCCTCTTAGACAGTGTAGAGTGTTCAAACTCAGTGGTGGGGACACTCTGGAATTTTTCCCCCATATATATATTCTTTGAAGAAATGTTTTTTATTTTTATTAATTACAGTTTATTCACTTTGTATCCCCCCTGTACCTCCCTCCCTTCTGCCCTCCCAATCCCATGCCCCCCCCCAGTTCACTGATAAAGGAGATTCTCCTCCCCTTCCTTCTGATCCTAGTTTATCAGGTCTCATCAGGAGTGGCTGCATTGTCTTCCTCTGTGACCTGGTAAGGCTACTCCCCCCTCAGGGGGAGGTGATCAAAGAGCAGGCCAATCAGTTCATGTCAGAGACAGTCCCTGTTCCCATTACTAGGGAACCCACTTGGACACCGAACTGCCATGGGCTACATCTGTGCAGGGGTTCTAGTTATCTCCATGAATGGTCCTTGGTTGGAGTTTCAGTCTCAGGAAAGATCCCTGTGCCCAGATTTTTTGGTTCTGTTGCTCTCCTTGTGGAGCTCCTGTCCTCTCCAGGTCTTACTATCTCCCCCTTCTTTCATAAGATTCCCTGCACTCCACCCTAAGTTTGGTTATGAGTCTCAGCATCTGCTCTTATGCCCTGCAGGGTAGAGCCTTTCAGAGGCCCTCTGTGGTAGGCTCCTGTCCTGTTCCCTCTTTTCTCCCTCTTCTGATGTCCATCCTCTTTGCCTTTCTGAATGGGGATTGAACATTCAGACTCTTGGCCCGAGTCCTTCTTCTTGATTAGTTTCTTTAGGTATACAGCTTTTAGCGTGATTATCCTATATTATAGGTCTAATATCCATTTATAAGTGAGTATATACCATGTGTGTCTTTCTGCTTCAGGGATACCTCACTCAGGATGATCTTTTCTAGTTCCCACAATTTGCCTGCAAATTTCATGATTTCCTTGTTTTTTTTTTATTGCTGAGTAACATTCCATTGTGTAGATGTACCACAATTTCTGTATCCATTGCTCAACTGAGGAGCATCTGGGTTGTTTCCAGGTTCTGGCTATTACAAATAAAGCTGCTACAAACATGGATGGACACTCTGAAATTTTGAGAGATACCACTGAGCCCTTTGGCCCTGGCTGTCTCAATTCAAGGCAGATGGGTGCCTCCCCATTAGGCTTACCCAACTAGAGGCCTCAAAGGTCCAGGTAAGCTTGCTGGATCTGGCTGCTTTGAGAGGCCCAGGAACCTCCATATTGCCCCAACAGGAACTGTACTCTTTTACATATATATCAACTGAGCATATGAGTTCCAGTTGATCCAACAGCCTGATATGAGTGAAACACATTGATCACCCAAGGGCTAGTGCTGTGTGGATGGCCACAGAGGGCCTGCAGGGCTCAGAATCCTCCCTAACCTCCTCCTCCAGTCCAGCCTCTGTTTCTTTTTCTCTCTTCCTTTCTTTTCTTTCTTTCTCTCTATCATTCCTTCTTCCTGTCCTTGTTCCTCTTCCTCCTCCTTCTCGTCTTTCTCCTATTTGTCCTTCTTTTCCTCCTCCTCTTCCTCTTCTTTTTCATCTTGATTTTTGGAGAGGGGGTTTGTCTGTGTAGCCTTAGCTGTCCTGGACTAACTTTGTAGATCACGCTGGCCTGAAACTCACAGAGATCAGTCTGCCTCTGCCTCTCAGAGTGCTGGGATTACAGGCGTGCACCACTTTGCCTGGCTCTTCCTTCCTTCTTATGATGTGTCCTGGGATCTGAAAGGTACAGAGAGTACATAACATGGGTTTGAATTCAACCTCAAACACACTTCATTCTATGCAGTGTGACTAAGACAAGGGTAACTTTTAACTAAAACCTGGGAATACCAGAGGGAATTGGAAGGAAGGTTCTAGAGCCTGTGGAAGAAAAAGAGCCACTGTTCACAGGAGAAGTTTCAGTTACTGGAAGAAGACAGTTCCTTTTTTCTTACATGGTGCCCAGTTGGGGGCGGGGGTCTCTGTGTGTTCCTGCAACACAAGTGGAGATACAGCTCTATGTCAAGATTCTATCAAGTAAACAGATGCAGGTGTTCTGCAGGCCTACTGTCCGTGTGTCCAGCAGAGGGCCCTCCACACATACAAATATGCTGTCAGTTGATCAGCATCCTCTCACAGAGAAGTCCTGGCCAAATGTAGTTGTCAGGACATGGCCCAGGTGGGTGTCCTCAGCAGAGTGGCCTGCACACTGGATTTCTAAATTACAGGAAATCTACCAGGGTAGCAAACAGGCACCTCCCTCCTCCTCCTCCTCTACGTCACATCCTCCTCAAGCTCCCTCTCTCTCCTTCTCCCTCCTCTTTCCCATCCCTCTTCACCTGCATTCCTTCTTCTTCAGAAGTTCAAGGGTCTTAAAGATGTACAGAGCGCATGACATAGACTTGAATTTAATCTCAGCGCACTCCATGCTAAGATCAGCTGGACAACAGGTTGACCTTCGATAATCAAACTAAGAAATACTAGAAAACAGTAATGATTTTGAATAGAGAAGACAAAAAAAAAATTCCCAAAGCAAAACGGGCAGGGGTCATCAATATTCACTGCACAAGTAAAAGTATTTCAGACAAGGAGAAAAATCAAACAGAGACATCAGTCTATCAAGGAGGGTTTAAAACACAGATTGACAGCACATAAAGCACTGATAGAGCAGTCAACAGGGAAGACGGGATGAAAATGGGAGAGAAATGCAAAGGGATATTTGATGTGGAGAATTGGTTATTAATATCTACTATTAACCCATATAATTATCATGACAGTGATTATTTCACCTGCTCTCTCAATAAAAGATACAGACACCTGTTAGATCTTAATATACCTATATCCAGGAACTGGGCAGATTATAACCCCTAAGCTCCCAGGCCTACATCCCATGACACTTGCTTTAATTATTCTTGGCTGGACTACTTCCCATTCAGTATTCCCATAAACACTTGCACAGGCTTCTCATCTGGGCTTTTTCTCTCCAACACACATCCTCAAAGCAGGCTCCTCCCAGCCACACACTATTTGTTCATGTTAACCAATCGAGACTCTGCTCTCTCTACTCCTCTCCTCTGCCTGTCTCTTCCTGCCTCTCCCTCCCTTGATCCTTGTCTTCCAAGGCCTAGAACCTTATCTCTCTTCTGTCTGCCCAAGGTAAGACATTTTATTTAGCCAATCAGGGATAATTTTGGAGGTAAGGATCACAAACATCATTTCTGGTGCATGATAGTCTGCTCATAAAACACAGCAAGCAGACCCCGGGGAGCAAATTAATTAACAATCAAATACAAAGCACCAGACCATGCTGTGGCAGACATGTCTACAAAGAAACACAGCAACAAGCACTGCACAGCAAGATGTAGCCAGCAAGTGATCATTGAATATGGGAATGGCTTGGGTTCGCTACTTAAAAATTTCTATTACAATGGTGTATTGTCCATGCTCACCCAGAAATTCACAACGTTGGAAATCTTCCCTGTGTCACAAGGATGGATATAGGTGATATGTTTGTAACTCTCTGGTGAGAAGGAGTTGCCTGTATTTGAAGATCAGTTGACATAATGGCTAAAGTTGACTGTCATCACGGATGGATGAAGAGCAGCTTAGGAGACTAATGAAATACATGTCTGGGCCTATACTTGAGTCCATTTGCAGAGACTGGATCATGAGGGTGATGCCCTTAGAACAGTTATTCCAGGCATGTTCACCTGGTAAGCTGCAGGCCACCTGGGGCTGAGGATAGCTATGAACGGGATCCAGAAAATAAAAAACTTCTGAAAATGAGAGTATTCTGTTATTTTCCGTATCCTGATTGTCCAGTTCTCAAGTGTGACCTTTGTAGAAGATGGTGTAACGTCACAATGTCAAAAGGTTAAATGTGCTTAGATCTACGGATGAATTCAACATTTGAGTGGGCTCTTGAGAGGGTTGTCCTGGCAGAAGAAGTGGATGGCTAGAAGCTTCACCTCTAAGTATCTCTCTTGCCTGGCCTCTTCCCATTTCCTTGCCACTCAAACATGAGCCACTTGGCCACATCTCCCCACTGCCTTAAATCCCATCTTGTCTCAGGCACATGGCAATGGATCTGGCTAACCTGGAGCTGAAATCACAAGCCAAGGTCCCCCCCCCCCCCTCCTGGAGTTGTTCCTCTCAGGTGTCTGTCACAGCGACAGAAAGCTGGCTCACACACTTGGCAGTCACTGCTGAATTACACTGCATTTGCCCTTTGGCCTGGCAGCTGCACGCTTGCACAGAGACCTTCTTACATTGAAGAAGAGAGCAGGATATAAAAGCAGTAGGTCCTGTGTTCCCCCTGGAGCCTCACCTAGTGGACATGGTCCCGCCTTAGAGATTTAGAGAGGAAAGAGAAGTCTGCCCTCTCTCTGCACTTGCCTAAGCTCAGGATGACAAGGCATCAGAGCACGAGCCTCTGTCCTGTGACTCTACGTCCTCAGATAGGAGACTGATAACACAGCATCCCCACAGACTGAGACAAGGTAAAGATTTCTAACATGTTTCTGGGAGTGAGGGACTCACATCTCCACAGTTGCCTCATGGGCTTTTTTGTTTATGTATCAACAAACACAGATACAGACACACACATACAAACATACCCATGTCAACACACAGATACACTCTCACACAATCATGCATACACATACACCCAGGAAACACACACATGCAGGCACAGGAAAGCAGACCCACATGGACACACACACACACACACACACACACACACACACACACACACACACACACACACAGAGCAACAGACACTAGGGCAGCCTCAGGGTAGAGCTGTGTCCACTATTTCTCTCAGCAATTAGAGTTAATTCACATGTTTATGAGTATCATATCTTACAGTTTAAGCACATTCTCTGCTATGTTTGTAACCATGAACTGCCAGACACTGAGCTTCCTGTTCTCGGTGGACAGGTGTGCAGAGAACTGATTGGTCTTCTTTCATAAAGGCTTCCTAGCCCAGGAAGGAGAAGACCAGTTCTATTTAGTGTAGCATTTTCGAATGTTTGCTTCTGTTGTGGTTTATCTTGCTGGTGCTGTTTAGATCAGGCCCAGGCTCAGTGCTGAAACCCATGTTCCCAAGTGCACACTGAAATTCATGGAGACAGCACTCAGATTGGCAAGGTCTCATCAAGGCTTGGGTTTGCTGCTGTTGGGTGTAAGTGTAGTATCAAATCAGCAATGCTCAGTAACAGGGTTTTAAAGAGAAACACAAACAGGACATGGTTTGTCCTGATTGATGGATGGACATTTTATGGGCAGAGGTACAGGAGAGTCTAGCTCTGTATGTCACCTGAGGACAAGCTGAAGTCTCTGGTGATTTCTGATCAGGCCACTTTATACAATGAATTCACCACAACTGACCATTCACAGCAGGTAGCTGATCCAGGATTCAGCTTCCTCTCTGACTGCTGTGCCATCTACCACATCATAGGGTTGTGAAAGGATTCCAGCAAGAGTTCAGTCTGAGAGCCCAAACTGACTGTCCATGCCTGCTCCAGGTCCTGTGCTTCTCCATAGGCCCAGGCTGCTGAGGTGACAGAGAAGACAGTTTATGTACCTTATATAAAAAAGAAGCATGCTTTTTCTGCCATACATTTCTGCCCAGGAATGGAATTCCAAAAATAGGTTTCCTGTTGGCCATCAACTTCTTTAGCTATAAATAAATTGCAAAACATATACTATAATGGTCAGAATACTGGTATAGGATAATTTTTATGTTTTTTTACAAGAGTTTAAAGGACTTTTGCTATTGTCCTGTGCACATTAATTCAAGCTGGGGATGGATTGGATGACAGAATGTCCACTAATTTAGAATGCCAGGCACTGTGGGTGTATACAGGTGGGAAGGGTAGGCAGATCTATGAGTAAGCATCCTCTTTCTTTCCCATAGGCCCTTGTCCCATGACTCTCTTGTGCCTTTTCCTCGATTGGTTAAATCTTTTGGAATTCCAACCTTCTTCAATCCACAGTCCCAGGGAAACAGGATCAGATGAACTGGTCCCTACGAGGGCTTCCTTATTAGCCCTGAGGACAAGGGAGATCAGTAGGACCATCATTCAGATTTGGGGGTCTCCAAGGGGCCCTACCTTTTGTTCTCAGCAGAGGAGCAAGGGCTCTGCTTCCCCACTCTCAGTGAAGACTCTAGGCAAGAAAGATCCTTCCTCAGGGTTCTGGAGTGTACAGGTCCCTCTGGTCATTTTCCACCCTTCTCAGGCTGTCATGGTGATACGTCCTTATCTTCATTCCCACCTGTGTTGGATCATTGGCTATCCATCCTCACTCACATAAGGCCCTCCTAGGAAATAATTCCCATATGCACTGTCATGTTGTATGAACACAACTGCCTTCACCTGCACTAAAATAAAGACACTACATCCCTCCAGAGACAGCAGCAGCCATAGCATTGCTTTCCTTTCATGGAAGGCATTTCAAATGAATATAGGAACCCAGTATTCCTCATGAAGACTCCCACAGATGAGGTTGCCTGTCAGCCTCCATGCCTTGCTCTGTGATGGAGTGGTGGTTCCCTAGTGGAGTCCCTGTAAAAACTTCTTGGGTTGTTTAGATTCCTTGGGTGGCGGTACCCTTCCAGCATGCTGGCTCCTGCAGGTCCAGGGATCCTCAGAGCCAGAGTGGTGAGCAGACAGAACTAGGCATGTTCTCTCTTTCTAGCACTACTTCCCCAGGATGACAACTCAGTCATGTCCAGTTGGGGTTCCCCTCCACTGTGGAAAGTGTCATGGACCACACAAGGGCCCCTGCCCTTCCCAGCTGGACAAACATGAACTCTCATTTCTTTTACCAAAGCTGCTATGGGACCCCAGGGAGCAATCATGTCTTGCAGTATTCCCATATCCCCATGGTCAAGAAGACATACCAGCAAAAAGAACTTGGGAGAAGGAGGGAAATGACATGGCCCCCAAGTATACTGTGTAGCCAGAATGGGGGTGTTCTGCCAGGAAGGTGGGGGTACTCAGGCTGATTAAAGAGCTAGGGGATTCCTACACAGAGGTGACTGCTGTGAGTGTTTTCAAAAATGGAGTAGGAAGAGGAGAATTCCAAGTAGAGGGAAAGCAAGGCTGTGGTGCATAGGTAGGCCAGAGTCTGCTAGGCCACCACAGAAACCTATTTAGAGTGCAGCATGTGGTTGAGAAAAGGTAGCTTTCCTTCAAGTAGTACAAATTGGGGGTTCTATCTCAGGTGAATAAGCCATAATTTCATGAGCCAATTCAAGCTAAACTGTTGCTGTAAATAAACATGATGTTGGGCTTTTTATTCTTATTTGCCCTATGATTATTACTCTGTTCTGGGCAAATATTCGACCCATACTCTCAATGACCTCACCATCCATCTCCCAGCTCCCATCCAATGCCACCTGCCTTAACCATTCCTGAATAGGCTACCTTCCATCCGTAATCTTATAAACACTTGCTTTTCTTTTTCGTCTTGGTGTTTCCTCCATCCACGCCATCCCTGGAGTCCTTCCTCCCAGCCCACGTGGTTATTTCTCCATGCTAACCCATCGCGGGGTCCTCCTGCCTCCTGTCTTCCCATTTGTCTCTTTCCCATAATCCTCTTGAGCCTGAAGCCCAAGACCCTTAGACACACCTACCCCAATTCTGCCCTGCCCAGGATTCAACCCGGCAGGTATAATGTCTTAGGCAGGGTTAGACAACAAGGATGGGTGTATCCAGGCAGTATCCAGATCTTGAGGGCCAGTAATGAGCATCAAAACCCAAGACTCAGACCAAACCCCAACACTGAACTTTAGGCCAAAGTGTGCCAACTACTCAAGTCTGGATCTCAGGAAACATGTGTGTCCAGTGGGATGCGTGTGTACTGTGTCACATCAACTTAGTGAGGCAGGTGAATCAAGTAGATGTGCAATGGACACTTCTATCTAGAGAGATACACATTCAGTTGAGCATATTTATCTAGAGACGCACAGCTGACATCTGTATCCAGTGGTATGCTTCTGTCACATGGATGTGTGTGTGTGTGTGTGTGTGTGTGTGTGTAGAACAGCTCATGTCTGGTGAGATAACTGTATCTAGCAGATATGTCTCCCTACTGGGACAAGATCTCACTCTGGATCTTGAGTCCAGGCTATTTGAGAGCTCACCACATACCTCAGACTGTCCCTGATCTTCTGGTAATCCTCCTCCCTCAGCAAACTGGGTGCTGATGTAACAGGTATGAACCACAACTCCCATCTTTGGAGACTGGTTTAAGAACATATCTTTTTCCTTAACTAATTCTACCCAGTCCTGTTCCTTAGCTTTCCTTTTCTTTTTAGATTTTTGTTGAACTCCATAGTTGCAGGGAATGTCATGCAATAGTTTCCTGTGCTAGAGACCAACATGTGTGTGTGGGGGGGGGTTGTCGTTGATGATGATGATAATTACAACAGTAGTTTATCAAGTATTTCCCACATGGGTCCACATGTATGGACTTGTTCACCTCAAAATAACCCTTGGAGGAAGGAACTCTGCCACCCTATCTCAAGCATGAAGCTGATAACTGAGGCAGATCTTGGAGTGTGGAATAGTACCTGAGTCTGGTGGGGCTGGCATGAAAGCCAGGCTGGAATCTGCCAAGTGCCCTCCTAACTCCAGTGGGAAAACACGGGCTGTTTCCAGCCCCAATATCACCATGAGTCTGGTCTCTGCTGATTCTCAGTCTCTGCTTCCTGGGTGAGTACATAGACTGTCATATGGAAGTTAAAGGAACTGGGTGGAAACTGCTTTATTAGATTCGGTGCATTTGGTTAGTGCAGAAGATAGACAAGTTTTGGGCATTTGGCCTTATGCCAGTGTTTAATTTGGAAAACTAAGAGCGGGCTAAGCTTTGGGTGGCTTTGAGTGTTTTCTGTAAGGGTCACCTTAGTTTCTCATACTGAAGGAGAGGGCCTCTAGTGATCAGGGCTCAATCTCTGTTCCTGTCCACAAACGATCTTCTGTGTTGAAAGCTCCTAGTGGGCTGCCCTGGAAACCCTGAACCAGAGGACCATCTCACTCACCCTCAGACTTCCTGTGGGGCCTTATTCCTCACAAAGCTCACTCCTGAGTTGGGCTGCGAAAATGGGCCTTGACCTTGGGTCTCTGTGGACCCTGAAACACTTTTGGAAATAGTTTATCATCCTTCAGCCACTGAATGTGGGTGTTTCATTATTTCACTTGCATTTTTTAGAGGATGTTTTATCTCTAGCATACAAGGATTTAAATGCCTTCTGACTCCTCAGGAGAAGGGTTGGCCTCAACAGCACTCAGCCCAAAAGCTGACCTCATTGTTGTTACCTCCCTGGGTGGGGAGCACATACCTCTACCACAACACCATGTTTGGAAAGAAAATGCTTCACAGTCACTCTTGGGGTTTGTCTTGCTTGGAAAACTGTCTCCTTTTAGGTTCTTTGGTCTTTGGAAGGCTCCAAATGTGCCATAGAGGCTTCTAAAAAGAATCAACATATGCAGTTGTAGATTGTTAGGTAAGAGAACACAAGAGATGAGAGTTCAACTCTGGGATCCTTGTGTGACAATGGTGTCATGTGGCTCACATACTCTGTCCTCAAACTTCAACAGAGTAGCCAAACACTCACAGACTATTGCAGAAGAGGCAGGCCTTGGGGGCTTCCATCTGTACCTAGCCACATGTGACGGCATCTCTCTGGAACCTGCCTCCTTTGAAAGTGAACAGCTAGGGGAAGAACATGTTGTTCAAGACTCTCCTTCATTACAAGGGATCGAAACCCCACCTCCCTCCCATGCCATTTGGTGCAATCCTGTGCAGGGAATGGTTAGTTAACAAACTCTGGAATCACAGCAGAGAATGGCTACAGGAAGAACAGTCCTAGATGCTCTTCAGCAGGGGCCCAGGACAATGACACCATCGCCTCACCTCTGACTGCCTTTGTGTATCCCCATACTCAGAGGATATGACAAGTCATATGCTCCAGGTACACATCTCAAAGGGAAGGGACTGCTTGCTGGTACCATTTGCTATACTATGATGTCCCATTCAAGTCCCCACATCTTCAGTAGTATGAAGGATGTACCCTGATGATCAAACACAAATCTTGGATTCTCTCAGTATCAAAGTTATAGGTCACATTTCCAAAGCCACAGAAACCTGTAGTTGCTCTCATCACGAAGAGAGGGCTCAGCATAGCCTGAGGAAGATGGCGATATCTTTTTCTTTTCTTTTTTTTTAAATTTCTTTTTTATTATTATATTTTTATTTTAATTTTTTCATTTTTTATTAAATTCTTTATTAATTACACTTTATTCACCTTATATACCCCTGCAATTCCCTCCCTCCTCCCGTCGCAACCCTTCCCTCCTCCCCCCTATGCACCCATGTCCCTCCCCAAGACCACCAATAGGGGAGATCCTCCTTTCCTTCCCTTTGATCTCAGTCCATCAGGTCTCATCAGGAGTGGCTGCATTGTCTTCCTCTGTGGCCCTGCAAGGCTGCTCCCACCTCAGGATGAGATGATCAAAAAGCAGGCCAATCATGATATCTTGATGGCTCTGTAAAACCTTGAAATTTTCCAGTTAGCTTTTGGGAGATGACTATTCCCCATGCTTGTATTTTCTCAGCATTGCACAGGTAAAATAAATGATCTTCTGTAATGTGTTTTTCTCATCAGGAGAAGACCCAACATACTTGTGAAATGTAAAAAAAAACTGTCTGCCAGCTTAGATCTGGCCACATTTCTTGCCTGCCTGGGTCTATCCTTCAGTCTTAGAGCACTTGTCAACAATACTAAATTATTACCCAACAACTTATTTCATTTTTGACTTGATGCAAATTGAATTTCTTATCCCCTAGCCCCTTCTCTCCTGGAACCACGTACCTTCCCAAGCATCCTGGGTCAGGTTATCACATTCAGATGAAAGACAGGTTATTCTCAAAAGTTCCAACTGGTGATCCTCCTGCCTCTGCCTACTTCAGCAAATCCTACTGGCATGCAATGCTCAGTCCTCATTCAGAAGGGCAAACATGATAGACATTGGAAGCAGAAGACTGGGAACAGAACAGGGGCCTACCAGAGAAGTATTCTGAAAGACTCTACTGATGGAGTTATTGAAGCAGAGGCTGAGACACATAGCTAAACTTTGGGCAGAGTGCAGGGAAAAAAAGGAGGAGATAGAAAGACCCAGAGGGGACAAGAGCTCCAAAAGGAGACCAACAGAGCCAAAACCAACAAACAAGCAAACTGAGCCCTGGTATCCCAGAGAATGATACCCCAATCAAGAACAATGCATGGAGAAGACCTAAAACCCAGGCTCAGATGTAGCCCATAGACTCAGTCTCTAAGTTGGGTCCATAGTAGGGGAGCAGGGGCTTTCTCTGGCATGAACTCAGTGGCATACTCTCTGATCACCTCCTGCTGATGGGTGCACCCTTGCCAGGCCACAGAGGAAGACAATGCAACCAATCCTCCTGAGACATGATAGGCTAGGGTCAGATAGAAGGGGAGGAGGACCTCCCCCATCAGTGGACTAGAAGAGGGCCATAGGGGGGAGAAGATGAAGGGAGTGTGGGATTGGGAGATGAGGGAATACAGCCAGGATACAAATTGAATAATTTATAATAAATGATAATAATGACAATTTGAGGTAGCCATTCCATTGGACCTGAGATGGTCACGTGCGTCAAGTCATGCTGGCTCGCTATTCTTGTTGTTTTCAGCAGATACCTCCTATTTTGCTCAGCTAACCTCCTGTTTTGCTCAGTTAAACCTCCTGTTTTGCTCAGCTAACC
>CM053767.1:39584749-39625209 GCA_028658305.1 Pachyuromys duprasi | reverse complement strand
CACACACAACCTCACTAGATTCAACAATGTCGCACAGGGTACCACTCCGAAGCTCCTCTCAACACACCCAAAGAAAACCAGGCCTGATCACAGCATAATATCTGCTGGCTGGACACCCTCACAATCGCTCTTCATGAGGTCATAACAGGACCTGTCCTGACACGGCTGGGAAGAACTCAGAGGCTCTGGCTCAGGTGTGCTGTGGAGACTGACTTTAGGCTTTTAGCAGTCAAAGCCTGCAGGATGAGTTGATGTCCTTAGGCTTGTAGTTTGAAAGTTTGCTGTGCCTCCTGCTTCAAAGTCCTCATGTCCATACTCAACACTGTAGTCAGAATTTTGGAATTTTGGTTTCTTTAAAAACACAGAACTATAACATGTTTTTGTTTTAATCCCAGGTGTGAGGAGATGGGCCTGACTCACAGGAGCTGACTGTGATTTGCCTTGTACTCTAGCAGAGGCATGCTTTAGCCAGCTGCAGATAGATTCTAACACTGCGTGACATTTGGAATTCTGAGAATTTTGCACAGGGTTTTATAAATATTTGAGCTCTGACAGGTGGGGTTGGTGGTTGTTTGCAGTTTGTTTAGTGGTGGTGCTAAGGAGAAACAAAATGGAGAAGGAGGAAGAGAAGAAATTAGATTCAAGGATCTCCCTCTCTCCTTCTCCTCTTTCTCCTTCTTAGTTTTTCTTCTTCCTTCTTCCTCTCCTCCTCCTGCTCCTGATCTTTTCCTTCTCTTCCTCCTTTTCTTTCCTGTCTAGTGATAGGGGCATAAATGGGGGAGGGAATTAAAAGGTAGGAAAAAGAAGAACCCACAAAATAGCAAAGACCAGCTACAAGCAAAGAAAAATGAGAAAAAAATTTAAATTCAATGGTCTTTCTCTCTCTCTCTACCTCCCTCCTGTCTATCCTTTCTCTCCTATGTAGTGAGAGGCAGTGAAATAAGCAGAGGGGAGGAATAAAGGGTGGGAAAAGAAGAGCCCACAAAGTAGCAAAAGGTGACACACCATGTGTGTCCTTGATTTCCAACTGACTGGCCTCAAACTGGTGGCTACAGCTTGCTCTGTTTCTAAATTGTCTCACAAAGGAAGACACTCTTCTCATAACTCTCCCGAGGCCTCTAGGTTCTCATCAAACATCCAAAATAGAGCTTCAGGAATATCTGCATGAAATGGCTGGCTTATTGGAGATGGCACTTGCCTCCCTTGTGTGAGAGCT
The DNA here is from genome assembly GCA_028658305.1 of Pachyuromys duprasi. NCBI lineage: Eukaryota > Metazoa > Chordata > Mammalia > Rodentia > Muridae > Pachyuromys > Pachyuromys duprasi. Next base: position 39,623,993 of record CM053767.1, on the reverse strand, counting down.
TGAGTTTGAATCCCCAGAACCCACAGGACAAGTCCATAAATGCCACATCTCTTGGGTGGGTGGGGATGGGAGGTGGAAACAGGAGAATCCTGGAAACTAGTGGGACAGGTGGTCCGCTGTGCAAGTGTGAGGACCAGTCCTGAAGATGGTCCTCTGACCTCCCTGTTTGTAGGAGTGTGAGTAAACACAACCAGTATATACAAATTGGCATATGTTTGGACACACACACAACACAATTTTAAAAGGGAGGGAGAAGTTGAGACACTCTCAGAGATAACACTAAGGCTGTTTTCTATCAGCAGTCCTTTGAGATCAGGGATTCCAAATTTCTCCACCTTTCTATCGAAAATCAATTCTCCCCTCTATGACTTTGTTCCCTTAGTATTATGGGTTGCTGAAGGCAGAAGGTCCATTTTCTGTTTGTTATTTTTCCATGTTGAACTTGGACATAGACTCTTCCTATCCAGGGATCAAGGGTGCCCGGTGTCATGAGATGGCTTGTTGGAGATGGCAGGCTACTATTTGAAGAGAATCTGGAAGAGAGGATGTCATTACTTGAAGGTGTCAAATTACATAAACAATAATGCATACATACTATGGATTGCTATAGTTAAAAATAGCACCCCAAAAAGGCAGGGCCTCAATATGATTAGTTGCTTGATTGTCAGACTCCCACAAATTATTCCGTCAAAGGCCAACTCTGGCAGAGCTTTAATCTGAGAGATTATGTAATCTGAAGGACTGAGGACACTTCACTTTAATAGTGGCATATTTTGCCCTGTGCCTGTCAGAGTATTAAGAACCATCGGGTCTTGCAACATGCTTAGGAGATGACACCCCAGTGGTTGGTTGGTTGGTTGGTTGGCTGGTTGGTTTATCCTCTCTGACTCTCTTGAAAACCTTTGGCTAGATCAGGGGAGCCTTCCATTCCATGGTTCCCCTATCCTTCAGCTTCAAAAGATTCTCACACTCAGGACAGCATCTCTTGCTTTTATTCCACAGAGAAGGATCCCTTTGTTAGCTATGTTCATCTAAGTGGCTAAGCCTGTAAACATGGTTTTCACAAAGCTGGGAGTATTGCCATATCCTGTAACAGCTTTAATTACAGACCACATGGGAAATACCAACACAATAACACCGTTTTCTCTTCAAGATCAGACTCAATTTCCTCAAACTGAGCCATGCTGGCAAATGGCATTAAAATGTCTGCATGGAGTCTTAGTCTGCCCTGTGGGATGAGGTGTCCCTTCCTAGAAACCACAGGTGTGGTTCCCCTCTCCTCTTCCTGATACACAGAAGCCTAGGAAGACTCTATCTGAGCTGAGTCCAGGGAGAGAGGTTAAAGAGAAGGATCAGTGGGGCATGACTAGCAAGGTCTAGGGGGCAGCGGTTGAGTAATGGACATGTAACCACAAACCCACTGAAAGGTATCAGATATGGGTTTAAAAAGGACCCTGAGGTGCATTGTTGTGGAAAGGAGTTTGTTGGAAGAGTTATTGATGTCAGACAGGCAGGCAACAGAATGACAGGGTCCAAGTCCCAGGATCACAGACAACTTGGCAAGGGCTCTGAGGAGAGCAAAAAGTCATGGCAGAAATGGAGGTCCCTTAGACCTGTCTGAAGACTGAGGAGGGGTTCCCAGCACAGACCTACAGCCAGGTTCACTGGAGATAAGAAGATGGGGAGCAGAAGGTATGGTCACCAATACCCCCTTTGATATAAACTCACTTTCCCAAGTGAGAAACTCTGACACTTGGAAGTCTCTTCCCAGTAGGGTGCCCATGGGCATCTGTGAGAGGGGAAAGTGGCTGCAGGTATTTTGACCTGAGCAGAGGCTGGATTCCAATATTTCATTCTTATACCCACTCTGTAGAGGTCCTTCAGTGTGTGTCAAGGAATGCAGGTCTCATTCAAATGAAACACAGGAGCCACTGACCATTTTTCACCAAGGCAGCCATAGGGGCGTGCTTGAACGTGGTACCTTCTCCTTTCAGATGGACCGGAAACGGAGGATGCTGTGACATGAGCTGAGGGTAAAGGACCAACCAAGCAGAGATCCTGAGCCAACACCTCAGAGCCTTGATGGGCCTGAAGCCCCAGGTTAGAGCGAGGTACCTGTGGGGCAGCCAGAGAAGAAAGAACCAGAACCAACCATGGTGTGTAATCTGGGCACCAGTGCCAGTTGCAGAGAGAGTTGCAGGAGAAGAGATGGTCCAGGGTTGGGGTTGGCCCATATCTTCTAATTCTCTCACAAGGGCACCGCTGTCTGAGAGGTAAGGAAGCCAGGTCTTGGGAGACAGAGCATTTCCCACAGAGTTGAGATTAGTACAAGTGGATATGTGTCCTGAGCACCCCAGAACACCTACGGCGTGCTTTTCCATCTGTTATGCTCCAGAGGACCAGGCATGGGGAAGAGTGGCCACCCTCTGAGATGAGAAAGAAATGATGCTGCAAGCTACAAACCAGGCCTGGAGGTGTAGTTCAGTGGAAAGGTGTGGGCTGTATGGTCCAGGACACAGAGGCTCCCGAGTGACTGACATCCACATGTGGCCACCTGGGTACAGGTTAGAGTGTATCTGGGCTAAGAGCTGCTGCCTCCGTCTACTTGTGCAGCAACCATTCCTGAGATTAGGTAGTTTTCCAAAACACAATTTGTTTCTCATGATTCTGCAGTTGATGTGCTGGCAGCCAAGGGCTTCTTGCTGCATTCCACACTGTAGAGCGTGGTAGGGAAAGCTGGCAAGCTGGCTACTTCCTGCTTGTGCCTACTTGATGAGGGTTTTGGTGTTATCCCTGTAGGGATGCACCCCTGCTTGTGGTATTAGAATGAGATGCCAGAGCATCAGGCATTTGACTATTTGGTCGCTAGTTGGTGGTGCTGTTTGGGTAGGTTTGGGAGGTATGACCTTGCAGGAGTATGTCACAGGGGAGCAGGCTTTAAGATTTGAAGCCAGGTGCCTTTCTCAATTTGTTCACTCTGTTTCCTTCTTGAGGTTTTCTTGGTCATGGTATCTTGTCATAGCATAGCCCTTCATGCGGCCTCACTTTCATCTCTGAATGCCAAGGGGCTCATGGAACCTGAGCCCATAAGTGGGATTCATCACATAAGGCAGAGGGGTCCTATTAGCACTTTCATATGCCATTGCTGAGACCTCACCATCTGAGCAGTTCCCAGACTACCTCCTGGCCACTCACGGCCCGTTTCCTTCTGGTCTAATTTTGCAAAGACACTGTTACTCTGACTTGTTGTCTTTTCTTCTCCTGCTCATTGATTCCCTCAGTGTAGCTGTCCCTGCCTCATGCCCTGTACTGCAGCCTTGTACGATGCTGGAATCGTGGAACTGTAGGTATGTGAGGCAGAGATGCACCCATGTCTCTCCTGCCCCCGACTGTTCTGAGGCCTTGAGGAATGTGTGCTGCTGTGTGCATTCATTGCTTAAGGAATGGACCAATTCTAGGGCACCTTGCAGTCTCAAATTGCCCTCAAAACTCGTGGAAATTTCCTCCTAGAATGGCTTAGTTGGAGTTTGTGCTGCTTTGATAAAACACAATGACTGAAGGGTTCATTTTACTCACACTTCCACGTAACCCCCCAGGACCACCAGCCCAAGGGCAGCACTACCCATAGCAGACTAGGCCCTCTCACACTAGTCATAGAGGTTAAAGAATGCCCTACAGACCTGCCTATGGCAATCCTATGGAGACATTTTCTCAATGAAAACTCCTTTCCAGATGATCCTTCCTTATGTGAAGCTAGCCTGAAACTAGCTACCATGAAACTTTCCTTGGATCCCCGCACTTTTTCTTGACATCATTCAGCATCATACTTGACTGCTTCTAGTGAAGTGCCCAGGAAAGGGTAGGCGCCCTGCATGATCTCCTCTGAGCTGCTGCCTAGGCAGCCCCAGCGCAGGGTTGTGCCCGTACCTGGCTCAGTGTGGATGTGTGGGCCGTGCACAGCCTCTGGGATGTCCTTGCTGAATCATCCCAGATTCCACTGAAAATCCACTGCCTTTTCTTTTAGCCTTATTTAGGCCACTCTGTAAAGTGCCTCGGCTGACTAGACATATGAAGTCGTCTGCCAGGCTGCTGTCTGCCTCTGTGTTTGACGTTTTTCTTCCTGCCCTCAGTAGGTCTCCTCCCATGGGAACCTGCCCTTGGAGTGTTAGGGGGACTGTTAGATGTTCCCTCTGAGTTCCCCGAACCTGTGTGTCAGGCCTTCACACAGCTGGCCTGGGCTCAGGGGAAGGGTCGAAAGCCCAAAGAAGAGAGCAGGTAGTGAACGCATCATTATTTTTCTGTTCCTTATTTGGGGAACAGGATCAGGTGCTGTCACTGGCCTTGTCCTGAAAAAGATTGAGGAATTGCTCTCTTAAAGGTCTCCACCACCTCCCAGGAATCGTTACTATTCCAAACTCATTTGTTGCCCTGCCTTCCATCTGCTAAAGCCTTAAAATGCTCTGGAGCCCTGAGGGTCTCCTGGGAAGTGGGATCATCAGCCCACTTGACAGAACCAGGAAGTGAGGCCTGACTTTGGCTCGGGCTCAGCAGATCCCACCTCAGCCCAATGCTATGCTGTCCTGGTCTCCTCCTGCAGACATGATTGGAACATTTTTATAAACCTCTTAGTAGTAAACCTCTAATTAAGTATTATTTATGCCAGCTCTTTAGCTTAGTTTGCAAGCGGGCTGTTTTCTTGGCGTTACCCAACACTCTGTGATTGAGACGGCCTCTGAGTTTAAGCAACGACTGGCTTGTGAACTTTGCATTTCAGAGGTTGTCTTTCTACTTGAACAAGACATGTTATCAGAGAGATCGTGGATAATGGCCCATTCTGCTCAGGGGACCTCGAGGGGCTTTGCACAAAAGGAGGTGTGACGGGCGAGGCCGAAGGTGCCAACATAAATAGCTCAGCAGGAAGAAAGTGGAGGCTGGCAACGTCTTCTTGAGGAGCCAGCCAGGGACCTTCTTACAGCATCTCCAGGCCCAGGGCTCTCCATTGTATAGGGCTGTGATGAACAATACACACAGTCTTCCCAGAAGGCTTCACAGACCTGGAAGGAGGCCATCCACCTCCTCTTCAGATGGCTTCCCGTGCTCAACTGGGTCCAGCCATGTTCCCTTTGCCCCAGGCAAGCTGGTGGCCACACACTTGCTCCAGAGTTCTGAGCTGGGAAACTTCAGGGAATTCGAGCCAACAGGATCTCCCAATTGGGCTCAAGCTTCACCAAAACTTGGAGGCATGGGGTTCTAGAATTTCCCCATAAAGACGGCGACCTTGAGGAGCCAAGATGGTGCAATGGGCACCCTCCTGGAGAAGGAGGTGCTTCGAGGATGGAGGTTGCAGCATGAGAGGTGGAAGTGAGGTTAGCGAACGAACAGAAAATAGACCTGATCAAACTGATCTGGGGCACGGGTGCATGGCCTCTCTGGGAACACCAGCCAAGTGAGTGTACAGGTGAACGCTGAGAAAGAGACCTGAATCATGATGTGGGGGTAGGAGCCTCATGCAGTCCCATGCTGCTTTTTCTCTTTTGTTTTTAAAGGTTTGTGTGTGTGTGTGTGTGTGCGTGCGCGCGATGTGTGATGTGTGTGTATGCATGTGTGATATATGTGTGTGTGCTGTGTTAGGTGTGTATCTGATGTGTGTGTTGTATGTGTGCATGTGTTTATGTGTATGTGTGAGTATGTGAGAATATGTGGGTGTGTGGTGTGTGATGTCTGCATGTGTATTGTCATATGTATGTATGTGTGGTATGGGTGATGTATGTGTATTTGTGTGTGTGATGTGTGCATGTGTGTGTGTGTGTGAGTCCAGGAGGGGGTGTCTGATACCTTGGAATGACAGGTCATTGTGATGACCTGATGTGGGTTCTGGAAACCAAACCCCGGTCTTCTGAAAAGCAGCAAGTACTCATGCCGAGCTATTTCAGCAGTCCCTGCTCTTCTCCACATGCCAGCCTTGCTGCAGTCAGGACAGGGAAGGGTGGGAGCTAGCAAGCCCACAGCCTTTTTCCAGAGGATCCTGGGCTACCTGGATGGATGAAACAGCCCTGTTGGGCTGAACTGAGAGACTGAACTACGATCATGGGGCCAATATTCTGGAGGTCGCGATGCTTTGTAACAGCTGGCAGACTTCTCAAGGTGAACGGCTTGTGGTCTCTCACCCTCTCTGAGACCTCACAGAGCTACGTCCCAGCCAGCCACGAGACCAGGCACACTGGGACAGGGACAGCTCAGTGGAGGCTTCCAGACAGGGATACGATTGTGGGATTTTATAGCTAGAATATGAATGCCCCCACATCTTGGTAGTTCAGTTTGGGGAGGTTGCTGATTGTTTTTCTTTTTTTTTGGGGGGGGGAGGTTAGCTGGCAGAAGCAAGGCAGAAGGACCATAGGGCTCTGTGTTACTAGCAGCACTGTTTCCTATCATCTCTCTCTCTCTCTCTCTCTCTCTCTCTCTCTCTCTCTCTCTCTCTCTCTCTCTCTCTCTCTCTGCTTCCTAGGTAGCACAAACTGTTTTCCCCAAAATGATGGAGCTCACCCTCAATTACCAAACAAACTCGTCCCCTTTAAGTTGTTCTGTCAAGTATTAGTCACAGTGACCCATGTAAGAGTAACTCAGCAGGTGGGAGCTCCGGCCTCAGTTCACTCCCCACCGGCACCCATCCAGGAACCCTAGCATCTGACTGTGTGAGTGTGCATCCTTTTTGCACGCCGTGCATACATGGGGACTGCATTTGGTTCAATGCTGTGTGTTGCACAAGCTGTGAGACTGTCTGGCCAGCCATCCTTGTTGGAATCCTCACTTCCCTGTGCATGGTGTCTCTAACAGTGCTTGGGCTGGCTGATGGGACATAACTGTCAAAGGGCGCGAGTCCGTGAGGCATTCTACAGGCTTCATGCGTGTGTTTAGGAGGGTGACCAACTCTGCCATGCTTGGAGAGCACAGGAAGGGCACAGAGGGTGTCCTGCCCCATGGGTGGAAGCACGAGCTCCTGCCCGTCAGTTGGCATTTCATTGGAAGTGTGGCGGCAAGCTAGTCTTTCTGCCATGCCAGCTTCAGCAAGTGGCCCTGACTGGCTCTGAGAATGCCCGTGGTGTCCTGCACAGGGAGATGAGAGCTCTTCAGGTAAAAGCAACTTCTCTGTGCTGTGGGGGAAAATAAAGCGGGGCAAGAAGGTTTGTGATTTGCGGGCTCCACCCTGTGTCTGGTTAGAAGCCCCTGGGGAGATGTGCTGCCCACGGGACACCCCATGTGGGGCACCCTGCATCTCCGATGTACTCTGCAGCTGGAGTAACCGCCCCTGCTTCTCCCTGTGTTTAAAGCAGAGAGATTGGAGGACCGCAAACAAGGGGTTGCAGAATTACATATCTGTCAAAGGCAAGTGTGTAAGCAAGCCCTCCCATGCTTACGCCCTCCCTCTGTTCTGCCTGCGGTCAGCCGCAGCAGGCCTGCACCTGCCCTGGTGGAAGATCTCTGGTTTAAATGACACTGGCTGCTGGCCACGCTTTCACAATCCCTGACTTCAGTGAAGCCATTACAGTTAAATTCCCAATCTAGTACAGAAACGCCTCAGCATTTCCCCTTTCCACCTCATTGTTCTCAGCTTTGGACATAATGTGTCACCAGAGCACGTTTTCCTGCGCGTCTCAGGAAGGCAACGTGTATAAGGGAACTCTAGGGTCCAATTGCTCACTAAAAGTTTGTGTATTTAAAACCACGTTTGCCTTTGTTGAGCATCGTGTGGTTGGTGTGACTGTGGCTGTGCACTGTTTCCACAATTGTTATGGGTCAGTGATACAGATAGATCATAATTTATCAGCACACAGACGGACGCTGGCTGGTTTCTGTTTGGGGACTATTGTTAATAGCTGTCTGTGAGCTTGTAGAGGTTTCTGTTGGTTGTGGGCACTGTTTCTTTGGCGCTTATACCCAGCAGTAGGACTGGTAGCTTGTGAAGTGTGTGGTGCTCTGCTTTGGCGCCAATTTCAGTCCTCCAGTCCTTACTTCATTTCTGTTGCCTTGATAAAGCATTCTGACCAAAAGCCACACAGGAGGAAGGGGTCTATTCGGCTGACGGTTCCATGTTATTGTCCACGCTGGCTAGTTTTTATGACAACTTGACACAAGCTAGGGTCATCTGGGGAGAAGAATTCATATTTGAGAAAAATACCTCCATAGAACTGACCTGTAGGTAAGTCTGTGGAGCATTTTCATGGTTGATGATTGATTGGGAGGAGCCAGCCCATTTGGGGAAGTTTCACACCTGGTCAGGTGGTCCTGTGGTGTGTAAGAAAACAAACCAGCAATTCAGGAAGAGCCCATGGGGAGCAAGCCAGTAAGCAGCATCTCTCCATAGCCTCTGCATCAGCTCCTGCCTCCACATTTTAGACCTGCTTGAGTTCCTTCCCTGACTTACCTTGGTAATAAACTAGAAACTGTGGGCTAAAAAGAGCCCTTCCCTCTCCCCTGCAGATTGCATTTAGACATGGGGTTCCGTCACAGCCATGGAAACCCCAATTAAGACATTATCTATCACTAGGGGTGTCAGGAACGTAAAGTGCTAGTCATCTCACACCTACAGTCCGGATCTCCAGGTATCTATCCTGCAAGTGAGCATGTGAGGATGCCCCTTGGTCCTCTCGGACGGAACACCTGTACAGGGACTCCACTAGCTTAAACACAATGCCGTTATGTTTAGATGCCTTCTCTTTGGGGACTTGATGGCTCCTTCTTAAGCTCAGTCTCTGTGGTACTCCCAGGCTTTGCATGAGAGGCAAAGCACATGGCTTCGGTGCTGCATCTAAAAAGGTAAACTGAGGCATAGCTCGCAGCATGAATTGGGCAGCTCTAGTCAGTAGTGGCTCATGGCTGCCCTGAGGGATCATGAGAGGGAGGCATTATGGGATGTCACAGATGTCGAGTTTGCTGAGAAGTCACATGGCTGCCTGGTTTATCAGGGCACTTTGGAAAGTCCCCAGTTTGTGGGCTGCCTCTGAGCATGCAGGTAGAAGCTCACCCATGTCGATGGTGGACTGAGGCTGCCTGGCTTTGGTCGGGGTTCTCTAGGCATGGGTCCTCCTTTACTTTCTTTAACACACTCAAGTCTGATTCCAACCACAAGCTAATCTATGTACAAGCTAGATGACCCAGCAGTTTCCTGGCGGTCTCTGAGTCGGAATTATATCAAAATGGAAGGACACAGGTACCATAGGACACACAAATAAACCAAACAGAAACAAAACAAAACAAAAAACCCATGCCCATGCAGAAACTATGCTTGAATCTTCACAGCTGCATTATTCATAATAGTCCTATAGGTGGGAAGTCAGCAGTGGACAGGAAGCCTGTAACTAACACACAACAGGTTTTCACAGAGGTTCTCACTGAGTTCTCTTCTGCCATACCAAGGGCGGAAGTTTAAGATCTGAATGAGTGTTTAGACACACATGAGATTGATGATTCTAATTCTTGACTGTGAGACAAGGCAAGTCCAGGGGGGCAGATTAACCTGGCGCTCCTCAGGAGAGGGTGGTGGAGTTGTTGCTTATAGCCGTTGGTCTTTGGGATGCTAAGTCTGGAGAGAGACAGCCATGAGTGTCCAACAATGAATATAACAAAACTCTGGCTTGTACATCTTTAGGTGGAGGATTTTGTGTTTTGAAGATGAAAACTCAGGAATTTTTATTTGTTTGTTTGTTTGTTTGTTTGTTTGTTTTAAATTTGGAAGGTCAATTCAGTAGCTGTGGGCCCTGTGTTTCGTGGTGTGGGATCCCCTGCCTTCTGTGATGTGAGACATTCCAGGACCCCTACTCCATCTCCACCAGCCAGGATGATGGCTCTAGACCTCACACCTTTCACCCATGAATCCATCTGTTTCCATCTCTAAAAGGCTCCCAAGCAAAGGAAACCATCAGAAACAGACTGCACTTAAAAACAGTGAACTTTATAATTCAGTTCCCTTGATTTTCTCCTAAAAATTGACACTTGTTTTCTTTGATTAAAGATCGAAAGGATGACCCTGGTGAATGTGCCCCAAGGCTCACATTGCTGTGAGCCCGAACATTCAACCATTGTCAGGTTGACTTTACACATTTGATGTGGTTTAGATTTTTAACATAAAGTTCTATGTTAAAAATGCTTCCCTTAGCTAGGTGTAGTGGTCAGGTACAGTGCTTGGGAAGCAGAGACATATTGGTCTCTGTGAGTTTGAGACCAGCCTAGTCTACATAGTGCATTCTAAGACAGCCAGAGGTACATTGAAAGAGCCTGTCTGAAAACACACACACACACACACACAGCTTCCCTTTGCAAGGGGTAAGATTATTGCATAGTTACTGCTTAATGGGCTTGATAGATATGTCAGACATATACAGTATTTATTAATGTTCCAATACCCCATCTAATCCACTTAGAAGAACATTCAGACAGCATGAGTTAAAGCTCCAAGGGCTATTAGGTCAAAAGGAAGGATGAGGCATGTTGTGGGCAGCATGGTTGTTGATGCATTGGGCAGTGATTCATAAAAACCTGTTAGGCCCAAATGGTTGTTGTTTTGTAATAATATCGAGATATAGAGGAAGGGCATTCAGAGGAATGAGTGGGAGAGGGAAGGAGCTTAGAATGCTTACTCAACTGTGTTTACTTGTGAGAAAGGCCGCATGACAGTGAGGGATGATCTAAGAGAGATCTAAGACCAGAGGAAGGTAATGACAGACCCATTCTACTAAAGGCAGCTTTACCATCAACTTTTTTGCCTAAATTATTCCATCTTTTTTTTTTCACATGGCATCATGCATTTTAACCCTGGCTGACCTCAAATGTTCATGATCCCCTTTCATCAGCCTGAAGAATGCTGGGATCTCAGGAGTATGCCATCACACTTGGCTTATATCAGTCATTACTTGTGCATGTTCTCTGTGAGATAACCAGAGTCTCCCAGAGCTCTGGATGAGGTCACTGATTCACACGCGAGAGCCTAAAGTCAGGTTCAGTTCATATGTGTGTATTCTCTTTGGCAGAGAGAAATCAGCTGCCTCTAGTTTGGGGCTAAATGCATGCATAATTTAAGAATGCTCCAAGGAAGAATTTCATGGCAACAGATATGACTTTCTTGTTACTATAAAGTATGCATGTATGTTAATGAATGTTACATGCAGGGATACTAAAGGGGGGAAAGAGAGAAAAAGTCCCCAAAACTTCTCAAAGGCTTTTTCATCCTGGCTTGTATAATGAATGACCTCATTTGAACATGCACTAACCTTGCCCCAGAGGGAATGATGGCCTGGGCTGGGCTGTTCAATATTGATCCGATTGTTGACCTAGCAAGTTTTTGGTGAATATGTCAGAGTAGACACCCCTATTCGCATGGTAACATCTTCCAATCCCTGCTCAGTGATGCTGACCCCTGAAGTATGGCCCACCCTTGAGCTGCTGTTGCAGGCAGTTCATGGGCATCTTTTCCTGGTGTCCTTTCACATTTTTGCCCTTGTTGCTCTAGTAATGTCTGGTTATCCTGAAGGCTTTCCTTCTTGACCCAGACAGTTTGTTCTCCTTTTGAGTATCACACAGCATTACCCCTTGCACCAACACTTCAATATGCATCTGTTGGGTGCAGGAAGGGGCACGGGGTTGGCAGGTGTTACCCTCTGCCCACCATGCAGTGAGCCTCTGAGCCTGATATTTGTGCCTGTGGCCAAGAAAAGCAGAAGAACCATGAGGGAAGTACTCCAACTGCAAACAGATCCCAAACATGCTGACGGGAAACATCAAGGGCTCTGCTTGGTGTGAGCTCACTACGTCTCTCCGAAGAGTAGAGCACAGGCTGAGAGAAGGCACCAAACAGATGACTGGGGCATGCGTTGTAGTGTCATCAGCAAGGGGGCAGATTTGCAGCTCAACACTGTCCCCTGAAGAGTTCCCTTAATCTTTTAGGAATTTTGACTCAGGCCAAGCTGGGCTCCGTAGCTTCAATGCAGAAAATAATTTCAGACCTAGTTGGTTTGAAGCAGAGTTAGGAATTTTATTGAAGATACTTTAATATAAGCTTAACCAGGAAGGTTAAGAGAAGGGAGTGGGCAGAAAGAATGAAAAAAAAATGGCCTCCTCAAGGGAGAGTAGCTCTTAAATGTCTTTATCCATATAGAGCAATATGGTGGCCCACAAGTCACACCTCACAGGACTGCCAAGAAGCATTTTCTCCTGCCCCCTCCCTTTGATTATGGGGTGGCCCTAGAGATGCTTTGGGTGCAGTTATCACTGGATAAGGTGAAACCAGGAGTCTCTAGGGCTGTACAGGGGCTTAGTACAGACCCCTTTCCTGTATGTGAGGTTTCTGGTAAGTCTGCTAAAAAATTGCAGGTTTATCGCCAGTGTGGAAGAAAAGTCTTAAATGTTCATTTTTGCTGGGATTCCTGCTCCTCTCCTGGAAAGAAAGCCTTAACTGGACCCACGGGTAAGTAGCTCTGTTCTCTTGCTATGCCAGCCATTTCCCTCTATTTCCATCCTGCCTCAGTGGCATCTGGGGAACTGTTGTGAACCGAGAAGGCAGGCTGCAGATGGATACTGGACCACCAGGGATAATGGAGTTCAAGCTGGATGGGCATTCGGTAATGCAGGCACCAAGTCTGTGCTCAGTCAGGCCAAGGGGACTTCTTATGAGGACAAATGAGCCACTGAGTGTGATGGACACACAAGGCAGAGAAACTGTGACAGAGCAAGACAGGGCAAGACAGGGCAGAGATTCCTCCATCTTGTATTCTTACTGATGCTATTTTAGGTTTGAGTAGAATTTGACCTCCTCAATTGAAAATCAACCAACTCTTTTCTAATAACCAAAGGTCAAGATGCCCCAGCTAACTTATCTTGCCTTCTGTTAAGCTTCTTGCTTGTGCAAAACCTCCTGCTGCAGCTGCCTAGCAAGATACCAGGATATTTATTTTTTTCCTTTAAAAGCCCCTTGCTCTAAATGCTCAGATATACACTTAGGTCCGGAATGCCTGAGTGTAGTCTCAGCTGGCTGGAATAAAGACTTTCAATTAGCTAAACACTGTGTCAGAATGGTCATGTCTGTGGACTCCCTGTAAGAAAACAAACTGTTGGCTTCAGTGTCTGTGGCAAGATCAAGGCTGCTGCATGAAGAGGGCATGTGTGGATGGGAACAGAGCTAAGTAAGAGTCCAGGGAGCCAGAGCAACCAGGCACAGCAGGTGGCAGTCAGGCCTGAGCAGGAGGGTGGGCCCAATGCACACGGGAGACAGGCAGATGGGGGTGTGGAGATGGAGGGGCATCTGGTTTGAAAACTGGCTGGGAAGCAAGTTATATGCTGAGACAGGATGGCTTTGGGGGGAACCACAGCACAGAGCAAGGGTACCAGTTGCTAGTAAATGCATGGGCCCTCTCTCAGGTGTGGATCCTCAGTAAGTGCTTCCCCTTCCTAGGTTGGGGCAAAACAGGAGACAGTAGCCAGAGAAGGCAGCAGGTCAAGGCTTCAGGTCAAGGAATTCCTGTGTGTACACACAAGCATATCTACCTGCCTTTGGTGTACTGTGTTATGTGTATATATTTATGTAAGTGTGTAGTGTGGTATGTCTGCATGTGTATTTATTGTTAGGGAAGGGAGAAGAGAGAGGTCTCATAGCTCTCTGGGTGGTAGATCTTTCTGGGCTTGCCTCCCTGATGAAGCCCCTCCTCCCACTCCATGTTTTCTGCTGCAGCCGTGTGTTCTAGGAGAGGCTGGTGCTGAAGCCAGACCAGACTAGAGTGGCAAGGGAATGAAGACAGGACCAACATAGAAAGGCTGTGAGAATCCACAGCATCCCAGTAGCTCAGTATGTTTGTTAGGGAGAGTTGAACAGTTATTTCACACAGCTGAAGAAGGAGGCAGAGTTATTACCTGAGGATAAACAGGAAGGCGTGGTTTACAGTATGCCCTCGACCGAGGAGGCAGGCTTAGCTAATGTCAGTGGGAGCAGTCTCTGTAGGGGAGCAGTTCAGACTGTAAATAAGCTGGAGTTGGAGAGAAAGCTATGGTGGATATTTTCTGAACACACTGTCAATATCCACAGGATTTCTCAGGAAGGCCTTGCCACACCCCGTGGGGCTGAGGGTACGGTCCTTGTCTCAGCCATGCTTGTGTCAGCAGCACACATTCACTCAGGATCTCACAAATTCAAGGCTTCCTCTGCTATCCTGCCCTTGCTTCCTGGTGGCCATAAGGTGAGCAGCCCTGCCTTGCCATCCCCACCATGTCTCTGCTTTGAGCAGGTCCAGAAGCAACTGAGCCCCATGACCACAGCCTGAAACTTCTGAAATCAGGAGGCAAAAGGAGCCCTTCCTCCCTTTCATGTTCGTAACAAAAGGCTGGCTAACACCAGCCCCTGTAGCAATGGTAACAATGGACCCTAGGAAAGCCTTCTTTCTCCTTCCAGGAACTGGGCTGACCTAGCAGCCACAGGCAAAATGTGTGTGTAGACTCCCACCCAAATCCCCATTGGTGAGAAGGGAAAGAAAGCAAGCTTTGTCTTTCTGTCCCACTGGCAGCCCAGCCCGGGTCTGTGCAGGACGATATTGTTACAGAAACTGGAAATTCCTGTGTGTACAGTCTGGGGCATTTGCCAGGAAAATAACACAACAATGGAGGGTCCCAGCTTGACTCTGACAGCTCAATGCCAGGTGACATTGTGGAGTCCAGAGTTACAGGACAGAGCTGTGAACTGATATGATCTGGGAAGCCGCTGCTCAGGGAGTTTTAGTCTGTCACCCACACAAGGTTGGGGGATTGCAGAACAGGGAAGGGCAGTGAGCGGGATGGACACAGTGTCCTCAGCATACAGAGTCAGCATCACCCAGCGCCAAGCCCCACGTGAACTGTTGTTACAGGGTCAGTGCCTCAGACCAGCCTTAGCTGCTTCCCATGTAAGCCAGCAACTATGCACTTGCCCTTCGTTCCCCGAGCCTAGGGTGTTGTGGCAGAAACAAACTCATAAGCAGTGTTATGAATCTTCTGACACAGAGTGGCTGTCAGCTGCTCTGTACCATTCTCCTGCGGTCTTCAGAATGTAATCAGACGCAGTCTTGTGCTTGGAACATCCTGCCTGGAACTGTAGGGCTGTTCCTGGGTGGAAATAGCCCAAACAGACTCCAGCCCTTGGCTCAGGATCCCAATTGCTTCACTCTCTCCTGAGCTGGCTGTGCACAGACCTCATATATTTATTTTGATAGGAGGATCATGGCCACAACCTGAGTGGGGTCCCCATCCCATCTATTTGTAAGAGCGGTGACTCATAGTCCAGAGGACGTGAGCCCGAGGTGGGGCCCTGACAGGGAGTCACGTGGAAGGAAGCTGAAAGCCATCCATGCTCAGTAGGAAGACACGAGACACCCTGGGCTCGGCCTCTGCTCTACTCACTTGTGAAGAAAGATGATAGGCCTGCTACTGAAGTGTGAGCATGGGGCCCAGACCGGAGGACAGGGACAGAAGCCATGCTGTGTGTCTGGTGGGGCGTTTGAAGTCAGCTGACGTCCCTTGTCTTAGCCAGATGCATCAGTGCAAAAGTGCATCAGAAGGCTGGCTGACACACCCGCTCTGAGTTTTGTATAGAACCCTGTGCCTCCACATGTTCTGACACCAGGGGTGTCACAGTCATCCCCATGGTGGAAACTCTTTCATCTGCATCCAGAGCCTGGACAGCCAGGAAATCCCAGTGCCTTACCCTGAAATAGTACTTGTGGACCACTTTGTGATTAAAATGCCCACAAGTCAAGATTCTGAAAATTCCAATCCTTCTTAAACAGGAAGTCTACACTGGGGAGGTTTATGAGTTTCAACATATGCAAGATTTTCGTGGGGCACATGTCACCATCATCTGTAGCCCCTTCTCAGGCTGTTACCTCCTCTGACCTCTCTGTTCCAGGAAAATATTGGTGCTATAATGGCTTCTCAATGTCATATCTTGATTTCTGCAGACACAAGCTCTCCATAGATGGTTAGTTAACCTTGTGCCAGGAGGTGGAAAGTCTCTCCCCTCTTGTCACCTGGGTATGGGTGCCTCATTTGTCTCTACAGTTGAAGAGGTGATAACGTTCCCTGCAGGGCTGTCAGAACCAACCTGGCCCGTGTCTCAGGTGAATCAGGCTGCCATAGTAATGAATGCCTCAAGTAATGAAAGCCCCCATCCCCCAGTTCTTCAGGCCAGACCTGGTAGGGTGCAGGGGACTGAAGAGGGCTGAGCTGGATGCCCACCAGTGCATTGTTTCATGGCAGAGTGATACTACTCCATCAAGAGACTACTCTCATGGGCTCTGCCAGCTCTGAGCACTTCCAGGTGGCTGCAGAGGCCGCCGCACTGGGGATCAGGGCTTCAAGAGCCAGCTCCCCTACGCCCCACCCCCGGCTCCTATAGAGACACCTCTCGCATCATTTTGGAGGCTCTCTTGAAGAAAAAGGACATAAACTAACACAGAGTTTTAGGTACAAGGGTAGATAGTAACTTAAAGTCAGGACAATTACGATGTGCAATGCAGTGCTTCTGAAATGGTGTGGCGCGCACGACACCATTCAAAGAGAGGCAGGACCTTTTGGCTGGTTAAGTGGCAAGCCTCTGAGACGCTATCCCTCTGTGTTCCTGTCACAGCCCCTGACTGGCTCGCCACAGGATGAAAGCATCTGTAGAGAGGACAGAATGGTAGCTCAGTTTTGGCTCCAGCGGGCATGACCAAAATTGATTTTAATGGCGTGGTTTAGAGACCTTTCCTTTGTATAAAGAAACACCGTGTGACAGAGTGTGAGCCTCTATGACTGCTTTTTAACTAGGGAAGTCTAGATGAGTTCTTTCCTATGTAGCTACGTGACATCAATGCATTGCCTGGACTCTGACCACGGTAGTTATGCATAATTGACTGTGATCTTTATTTTGCGATTAATCGAATTTGATATCTGCATTTTATTTGTTGAGTCAGCAAAAAGAATTGGCTCTGTGTCCAATGTATTGAGATGATCAACTCTTTCTCATTAACTGGATTATCAAATAGCCCACGGGCTCATCTCCCTTGAGATGCTTCTTTCTCTGCACTGTGACTTCTAAGAGCATGCGGCTCCAATGTGCTTCTGAGCTGGTGCTACCCACACACTTGCTAGAGATGAGGATGTGAAGATGAATTTGCTGTGTGCATCTCAGCAGAGTGTTGTTCATGCACTGAGATTCATGTCACAAAAGTCCAATGTGCCAGGCAAGCCATGTGCCCCACTATCTCTGTGGGCTTTTCTAAGATCTATTTCAGCCTTGGCAAGGTCAACCTAGGTAGCCTTGTGGGATGAGCTAGAAATAAACAGAATCAAGGAGGGAGACCTATTGAGGACTGGTGAGTGCTGGGAAATGGGGTTAGGTCTTAGACATGGGAGCTGAGGAAATATGCAGTCTATGAGCTAAATTGTAATTCTAAGGAGAAAGGTATATCTTACAAAGAACAGGTACTTTGGGTACAGTAGAGGAACAGAAACAAGCCTTGCCCCAAGGTCCCAAAGCTGCACTCAGACCTGGGAGACAGGTCATCTCTGGGATGCTGTGGGCGCCGAGCCAGTGATAGGCTTGTGGTTGACTTTAGCCTCTGCATCAACAAAGCAGGCTCACTGTGTTGGCACCCTGACCTTCAGCCCAGCTGCAGCTTCTGAACCTTCACCAGCCTCCACCTTACTAGCCTTGTATGTCTGCCTTGATGAGGACAGATAGGGCCAGGTCGTGTGCTTAAGAGGAACATGAGCACCGCCCACTTTGTAATCCTTAGCTACAGAGACAGAGGGGAAATGCAGTTTATAATTTTTCTTCTCTGGGAAAGAAAATGTTTCACTAAAAATGATGTTGTGAAAATATGACCATTGTAGGCATAAGTAGGAGACAGACTTGTGTGTGATGGATTGGAGTTAGGGAGATGGTGTTTAGAGGAACAGAAACAGCCAATGGCGTGGCAAGGTAGCCTTCCTGGTAGAGTCTCACTCTGTGTAAGTGTGGCATGATTGAGTCTTTAAACCTTGAGCAAAACTCTTCTTGGATTAATACCTTTTGCAAGTGACATCTGAGAGCATTGGTGAAAGGTTTATCAGATGTCACATCATCCTGTGTCATGGAAGAGACAACATTTAGGTTGGCCCAAGCGAAAAAAAAAATGCATTTGCTGTGTTGTGTACTAGAATTCTGAAGATCAGGAATGGCAGGGTCCGGGTCTCAGCTCACGGCAGTCTGGTTTTGTCTCTTAGTTTGCTGTTGGAACTGGCTTGCTTCTCTGGAAGCTCTGTCTTTGTCCTACTCATAGCTTTTCTATCCTGTAACTCATATGACTATGCTCATAGGGGCTCAATGTCTTCTTCTGCTTGTCGGCTGTACACAAGGGGTGCAGATGCTCTGAATGCCAGTCCAGAGACATGCCTGGGGTAGGGGCTGAGGGGTAGCAGCATCCCAGGTCATGGAGAATGGAGTGGTTCTGAATGAGGATGACAGACGGAGGCTTGTGTAATGTGGGGCAGACAGTGAGGCTGTTCACAGAGGTGAGAACACAGAGTAAGAATGTGGGGTGAAATAAAGACATCACTGGGCCACGTGGGTCACTCAGTGTCAGAGAATTTCCAGAGGCCTGGAGCGCGACACCAGGTCTGCCTCCTAATGGGGCACAGTCGTCCCTGGTGTGTTCGCAGTGAAAGGTGCAGGGTGACCTAGGTCACCGAACACAACGGGAGCATTGTTCTTCAGTCTTCCTGCCCGCTCTGGTCCTGTAACTTCCCTTCCTAACCAGCTCTCACCGCATGCACCTGGAGATTAGTCCGGGTGCCTCAGGCCTCAGGTCATAGCTCCTGAACCTTTGGTTCCAGACATAAGCTCCATTCAGGATGTACTTGGTTCACTGAGACAGCTCTTCACCCAGCTCCATATTTCTAGGCATCTCCCTAGGGAGACCCTGAGAAGCTGGGGTTGTGGACAGACTTGACCCAGGTTGAGTTGCAAATGTGGTGGTCCAGCTATCGCCCTTGTGCTACCTGCAGCCACGGGGCTTCATTTGTTCTTCTGAGCAAACGTGGCAGATGGGAGGTTCCTGAGGTTGACCCTTCCTTCCTCGATGTCCAGTGTGGGGCATAGTGTGCACGTGTGTGCATCTGTGAACATGGTGTCTGCTGGCACATGCGCATTCGAACATGGGCCTGCATGTGTATGTGCACATGTGAACATGGATGGCTGCATGGCTGTGCATTTGAGAACATGTGCCTTAGTGTGTATACCCATGAGCAACTGTGGATGTGGATGTCTGCATATGAATGTGTGCTGCGTGCATGCTGTGAACATGGGTGTCTGCATATGTCTGATGTGTGACCATGAGTGTCAGTATGCACATGCGTTGGCATGCATATTCACAAGTGTACCCTTGTGTGAATGGGTGAACATGGCTGTCTGTACGCATGCAGGCATGGAAGTGTGTATTCATTCATAGCTCTATGTATTTGGCCGAGGGACAGTTGTACCATAGGTAACAGTATATAAAGCCGGTACAGAATTATGCCCTGTGTTCTTCTCTGAAGAAAGACATGCATAAGATTTGCTCTTACCAAACTTCCTTATGTCGATTCTTCATCTTTAATGATTTAATCAAAAGCTCTTGCTGGTGCTGTTTTCCCATCACACCATGTGAAGGTGCCTTCAGATAAGCTCACAAGCGTCATGCCCCTGGTGACCCAGCAGGGGGTGTGGATCATCAGTGCAGAACTACACTCTCACAGCATTTGAGCAAAAGGCCGCTCTGTGTCTTGCCCTTGAGATAGGAATGATGTACTCCCAATTGCTATAGCAACCTGCAGTGTCCAGCAAACATCTCCACCCAGCCTGAGGGCCTGCCTCTGTCAGCCCCAGGCCATGGCAGCGCATGAGGCTGTTGAGACAAGCCCCTCTACCCAGCGCTGATGTCACTGCCTTCCATTTTCAAAGCGGGTTTCTCCAGGTATACTTTCCACCATGTTTCTGCATATACTGAGTCATAAATTCTGAAGTTTCCAACTCTGTGTATGAATGTGAGTGTATGTGTGTCTGTGTGTGTTAAATATGAGAACACACTTTCCTGCTGATTTCAGGTTGTTATGCCGGGCCTCATACTAGCACAAACACATGTGTATCAAGGTTTCCGATCACGTGAATGTGGTCCACTTGGGAATGAGAACTGGAAATTGCCGAGGGCTCTGGTGAGAGAGGAACTCTCCAGGCTCAAATCTTGGAGGGCAATGGTATTACTCCTTCCCTCTATATCTCAATTAGAGCCCCCTTCCCCAGCCTGCCCCCATGGGTAGCACAGGAGCCTATGCAGGTGAGCTCTGGGAAGCCCGCAGCACTGCAGGAGATGACAAGGGGCCACTCAGCTTGGGAAAAGGTGAGGTGGGGGAAAGACCCTGCTCTGTGCTCCTCCTGCCTGATTCCCGGGAAAGCTCTGGCCTAGTATGTGACAGTACCATGTGCCCCCTCAGCTTGTTTTGTTGAGTTCCAGTTGAATGAAAAAAGAAATAAAAAGAGAGGCCGCGGCTGCTCCTAGGTACGGTGAAGGAGAAAGCTTATTACAGAGATGTGGGGGAGCATAAACAGAGGTGGGGTGTCTGGAAGAGTCCAGAGAGGACATGGCCCTGAGCCATGTGAAGAGAGAGGGAAGGGGAAGAGAGGGAAAAGAGGGGAACCAGGAGGCCGAAAGGTAGTAGACAAAAACAGAGCAGGTAACCCCATGTCTGGATTACATCGGGAAGAGCAACTGGAAGAAGGGCAGCCAGACCCCTAGGCTGGAGAAGTTTAGGGTACGGGGTGGGGTATTCCAGCTAGAAGGGCCCTGTAAAGGAGGGACTGAGGGAGAACCTGCCAGCCAGGCCCTCTTTGATATGTTAAGTAGGCACCTCAGCCATCTGTCCCAGGTTTGAAACTCAGCATCAGAGGGAGATCAATATGACCGTGCACTGGGGAGGAAGAGAAGAACCAAGGGGGGGACTGGGGTTCATTGGCGAAGCAGGACAAAGCGGGCTTTATGAATCCGGAGGTTCCCAGGTTGGAGACTGAGTTACCTACTGTCTCAGGGAGTCTTGTGCCCTTGGCGCCCGGGAGCATCCTAACCATTCTGCCACAAGCCCACACGCCTGTCTGACACATTCTGTGCTTCTGTGCTGGGTGGAGTCCTTTTATCCTGGGCCCAGATGAGTAGTTCTCCAGGCATTGCTGATGAGATGTTGTGTGCAGGAGTTGACTGAATTGAGCTAAACCTGGGCAGTTAAAAGAAATGGAAGAACTCGAGCCACAGGACCCCATCAAAGCACGCGTTGTGGCGGACACTGTCACCTTCCAGCCATACGCTCAAATTCTCCTTTTTCTCTCAGTCTGGCAGTGTTGGCGGTGCAGTTTGAGCACGCACCCTGGCTGTGCTGGAGCAAATTTTCACAGTTGCCATTCATAAATGGGGTACCGGAGAGTAGGAGGTAGGTAAGAAGCCTCTTGGCCATGGGCCACTGCTCAAACTCCGAACCTAGCTCTGCGGTAGTGTAGGTCTGTGGGTCGCTCCAGCAGTTCATGGCTACCCTTGCCAGAGTGTCCCCAGCCAGTGCAGAGCCAGGTCCGGATCTTGGAGCAATACCGACCGCTTCTAGATGCTATGGAATAGTGATGTTGATGAGGACAGGATTGAGTGTCTGATCCTAAATAAAGTGCCTGTGAAGAAAAGCTCAGGAGACTTGTGTTAAAAGCAAAAATGAGTAAATGTGGGGCTGGATTATGGAGGATTGGCCTTATTATTATTTTCCATCTCTGAAGAGAATTGCGGGCCCGCATTCCACCTCCCTACATGTGCGCTGTCATTATCTCCCTGCAACTCTTCATTAAACCTCCATCTGCATGTCACCCCAGAACTGATGCTCAATAAGAACTCCTGTAACGATGGCGGGGTTCGATTCCACCGTCCACATGAGACTGTGGAACCCCAGGGAGACAGATGCAGGGGGCACGTCTACAGAGCACGACGGACATGGGGAGGAGCCAGTTCAAGAGTTAGGGTGTTGCAGGGTATAATAGTACATTACATTACATCTCTGCAACATTACAGAGCTATCATGACCCCTGAGCGTGGGTGTAAGCACACAGCCGGAGGAGGACTCAGGCTCACAGGAACTGCATGTATCTGCTCTAGCTTCTCTCAAAATCTGACACAAGCTCCTCACTGTATTCCAGTGGATGGGGGAACACATTCCTTCTTAAAAATGAATTCATTCCTTTACTTTACATCGTGATCACAGCTTCCCCTCCCTCCTCTCTTCCCAGTACCTTCACCCTCACCTCCCACCCTCCAGTTCTCTCTTTCTCCTCAGAAAAGGGGAGGCCTCCCATCAATGTTTATAAGACTTGGCGCGTTATCTTCTCTATTGTGGCTAGACAAGGCAGCCTAGTTAGGGGAAAGAGATCCAAAGGCAGGTAACAGAGTCAGAGACATATGTGTAGGGGGCCTAGGTCTGTCCCATGCATGCTCTCTGGTTGGCAGTTCAGTCTCTGTGAGCCTCTATGGGCCCAAGTTTGTTGGTTCTGCAGGATTTCTTGTGGTGTTCTTGACCTCTCTGGCTCCTTCAGTCCTTCCTCCTCCTCTTCCACAGGATTCCCCAAGGTTTGCCTAATGTTTGGCTGTGGGCCTCTGCATCTGTTTCCATCAGTTGCTGAGTGAAGCCTCTCTGGTGACAGTTATGCTAGGCTCCTGTCTGTATAGTATACAGTATAGCTGAATATCATTAACAGTGTCAGGGTGGGCTACCTCTCATGGCATGATTCTCAAGCTGGACCAGTCACTGGTTGGCTATTTCCTCTACTAAGTGAAATTCAAGCATCCCTCCTTGTTACATAGCTCCTTTGGGTCTGTGGATTGTAGTATGGTTGTCCTGTACTCTATGGTTCATATCCACTTATAAGTGAGTACCTACTATGTTTGTCTTTCTGGGCTTGGATTACTGTAAATGTTATTTTTATTTCCTCAGATTGGGATAGGAGATGAGAGACATACCCAAGCTTTACAAATACATGGCTTGGTGGAGCCCAGGGTGTTTCTATGTTCTGATTAACCCTAGGCGTAGGGCTAGAAGCTTCTAGCCTCCATGCAACCTAATCTTTTCCCGTCCATGCCCCTGCCCAGCCAGTACAGGCCCCTCAGACTTCTTCTGCCCTTCCCACACATGAAGAGGAGCACAAGGATAAAGCACAGTGTCACGGCTGGAGCCTCTGACTTTGATGTCTCCCTGAGGTCACACACTATGTCTCCCTCCATGCCCCACGAAGTAATGGAAAGAGCCAAGGACCCTAGGGACCAGAACTTTATGTGAATTCTAGCTGTCCTATGTACCATATTAGATACTGAAACAGATTTTAAATATTTATTTTGTTTCATTTAACAGTAATAACAAAAAGCCCATTATGTGTTTAACTAAATAATGAAATAAAAACTCTATACTTTTCAAAAGAAAAAAAAAGGTAGGACTGTTTTAAGAACCTTTCTGATTATCATGGTTATTCTACTCTGACAAGTGTCTGAAGATTATGAAATACCACTCTGCTCTTCACATTCACTTATTTCTTGCTCTTTGACCGCATCTCTCAAACACCTAATTTGAACCCTCGGGACACTAGCCACCAGGAAAATCCTGGTTTCTGGGGACCTCTAGATCTCCACACGGGGACACTGTGAGGACCCAGATGGACAGTGGCCAGATCCCCAAGTCTTGGAGATGACGGCTGACCCTGACTGCAGGATGTAAGGTTTTGATTTGTTCTGTGTATACAATACTCCAAAGGTTCTCTTTGATGTATTTTAGTACAATTAACATGCCTATAGAATAGATGCTAACATAGCCTCAGAAGAGGAGGAATCTAAGGCAGAAACAGATCTAGATGCTCCTGCACAGATGTTCAGTTAGCCGGCATAAATGCACGCATGATTTCAACCATTCTGAAACTTGAGTGCAAGCTCCATTTGAGGGAAAAGACAGCAAGAATTGAAAACGTAACGTCAGCCCTTAGATATTATTTACAAAGGTCCCAATTTCTAGAATCTTCCATTTTACCTCTCTCAGTTATCATGCCAAAGACAACGGTGGGCATATGTCAGGGCAGCCCAGCTGCTTTCACTGGGAGCTAGGTGTCTGTGGGCCCCACACTATGCACCAGAGGAGCCTGACCCCAGGCCTGGCACACGGATGGGGAGAGAATTGATTGCCCAGATGAGCAGATGTGGGTGTTACAGGTGTCTTGTGAACTCCTGGAAGGCAGTGGGCACAATGGGACTGCACTTATCAATGGTTTCCTGCGCAAGCCATATCTGGAAAAGCAGTTGTTAGTTTAGATCACCTGCTTTCCTTGAAAATGTGGATTTCACAGAGTTGTAGTCATAAAACGACATTGATTTCAGGCATTCAGCCATGAAGAAATTCATAGAGTTAGGGGATGGCAACAGGGCCCCTGAAGGTATCCACACAGTGGCTGTTCTCTGTCCAGGGCAGGGAGGCCAGGGGGCTGGCCTCTCTCTCCAGTGGGCAGAGACTCTCTATTCCTGTAGGGACTGCTTTCCATCCTGTCCAGCCTTTTCTGCCTCACCTCTGAGAAACCCTTTAAAACCGAATGACTAAATACAGTTGGAGTAGAAAAGACCCCAATCTCCTTGTGTCTGCTGCAGAGGTCAGTAGGCCCCATTGAATCTGGACTGAGGTGGCATGGAGGTGGTGTCTAACACCTCAGGGAAGAATGAGTTCACAGCCAATGAATGGGTCAGCAAGGACAAGTCCAAAACAATGCCCCGAATTGGGCTCCTCTGGGCTCTCTTCCCTGTGGATTCCCGAGCCTGAGGCAAGAATGGGACGGCTGGAATGCCAGCAACACATTGTCAGGGAACCAGAAAAGTGAAAAGTCCCCTATAATTAACTCCCACCTGCCCTTCCAGAACCCACAATGTCCTGAGAGTACCGCACAGTTCCGAAATCCAGTTTGAATGTTGTGAACAACTCCCTCGGCTTCACTAGACTGAAGTGAGTTGGTCTTGAACTTCAGTTGCATGGAAAGGCATTTAGGCAGTGAGGTTCCAGCAGGGTCTAGAACTCCAGAGGGCAGGTCAGAGCTTGAAGCTTCGGGCGCCCAGCTCCTGTCCTCTCACCTGCCATTAGGGGCAGCACTCTGGCCACAGGCTCACCTCATTCTGAGGCTCAGGCTCAGAACATAACTCCTAAGCAGACTTGATTTTAATGTTAGCGTGAGGAATTCCTGAACGGAAAAGGGAAGAATGGATAGAGGGAGGAGAGAGTGGCTAAGGCTGTACAGTGTCTAGAGCCAGCAAACCTGGCTGTGTCTCAGCTGTGTATTCAGGTGGTCAACAGCTGTCGGCACGGAGCACTGTGGGCAGGACATGACACATGTCTGTCCCTTCTTCCCGGGTGTCTTAAACTCAGCAGCTGGCCAGTGAAAGCAAGCCAGGCAAATCTTAGCACTGGGGTGAGTCCTCAGATGGTCAGCCAGTGTTCTCTGTGCTCTCTGCCTGGGGTATTTGTAAATGAGGCTGCCCAAACTCACGCTGAGACGGGGGGTGGGGGGGGATGAGCTCTGAAGACACTCCCTTGCCTGGCACGGACAGCAGAGATATCTGTGTCCAAATCAGTAATCCAGCAGGGCACGGCCAAGGGGCGGGCAGCCTCAGCATCCTACCATTTTCAAATCAACACCCTTGCGAGTCTTTGTCAAATAAACGTCACAGAGTTTAGAAGGAATGCAGCTGAAGATAAAACTGTCTCCGTCAAGGCTCTCTGTGGAGTCGTGCTGCTAAATACAAAAGGGAGTTTGAATTGAAGGTTAGGTGAGAACAGAGCAGGACTTGAGCCCGACACCCTCCCCTGAGCAAAAAGAAGCAGCAGCAGGAGTGAGCAGATGGATTGTGACATCCCTTTCAGAGGACAGTGCAGATGTGCAGCGGGCAAGTGATGGGGGATACTTGGATCGTTCATACTTTGGATGGCTGGAGCCTCTGTCCTGCTGCTCTGATTACCCAGAAATGACCTGAACCCGGAGTCTTCCTCCCAAAGGGGAAGGAGTAAGCATTCTACACTTTTCTTACAACCTCAGTTGTTGCAGAACAGGTCCTTACAGTCCCAGCTTGCACTACCCTGAAGGGACCCGCTCCACACCCTTCCCTGTAGAACCCCCAGCAACCCGGGACTGGCCAAGCACATTGTGCTGTAGGGCCAGCTAGCTGTGGCATTGCCCCTTACCACATAACTACATGTGTAGATGTTGGCTCTGAGAAACCAGGCCCAGCAAAAGCAACCTTGACAGCTGCAGCAGAACCCACCTAGTGCCCTGGCTTCAGTTGCCACCAATCTTGCCCTGCAGAGAAGAAGCTGCATGCAACCAAAGCAGATCAATCATCCCTCATGGCAGCTGTGCCCCAGCATGCAAAGGACTGCATGCCACTGCAGTGTGTATGTAGTGTGGGGAGATTAGGTAGTCTGGAGTGCTTGAGAACTTAGGGCATCCCTTTCTTAAACAGGAGGCTACCCTCCATCCAGCGAGATTTGCTACTCTCCACATGCCTGGGAACTATACACGCCATGATAAGACAGCCATAGGTTCCTGCATCCTCGGCTGTTGAGATATCTTCAGATGCTCCTCGTCTTGAGGTAGCAGAAGAGCCTGGACAGAAGCTGTGTTGACTCACCTACCCAGATCCCAAACCAACAGGATCTTCCCACGTGCCATCCTAGCATTCATCTGTAGATGAAATTCTCCCCATGACAGCCACTGCATAAAACTGGAGGAGGCAGGTACTTCACCAAATGCAGGTACGAGAGCTATGGAACCTCAGAAAAACAAAGCAAAACAAACAAAAGCACCAGAAAAGGAAGGTTTGTAACAACTAAAACATACTCAAAAAAGCGATGCCAAGGAAGCTTGGCAAATCTGAATGAGTGCAGAGAGGCATCCTCTGAACTCTGGAAAACCATCCAAGTTCTGAACAGAGAATTCAAGAAGGGAATAGACACCATTAGAACAACAAAGTGACGCAAGTCCTGGAGGTAAGAAAATGTCAACAATGAGTCAAGGAATGCTGCCTTCAACAGCATTACAAAACACACAGCTGTTGTTTCAAAGACAACCTGACACTACAATCCAGGCAAGCAGTCTCGGGACCTCCAATCATCACATCACACAGGGTCCTTGCGCACAGAAAATAGCCCCCACTGTGTAAAATCAGTAGTTGCATCATGCATGAGTGCTCATGTGCACGCCAGTTCTGCAGCGTGGAGAGTCGACTTGTGGAGGCAGGGAGTCTCTGGCTGGTACTTGCTTCTGCTTTGGAAGCCAGAATTTCACTTCTGACAAGGATCAAGTTTAAAGCAGGAGTAAATCCCCTTTGTAGCATACATTAAAGAACATCACAGAACGTCCCATTGGCCCCAAAAGCCTCTGTTGACAGCATGGGACGCCTCTACCTGCGCAGCAAATTCCTTTACACAGTGACGTTGCTGAACAGCCCATCTCTGTTTTCCCGGCTTGCTCCCTCCCTCACCCACCCAGCATAGGCTTGCAATTATTTTGTGTGATGTTGTTCTTGCAAAAAGAACTAAATGACTGGCAATGTTGCAAGCCAGAAATGGATTGGCCCTTGTTTTCTGCTTATTTGCACACTCGCCTTTCCCAGGAGACTTTACGTTTTTCGGCAGTTTTGACCTATTCTGCGTCCTTTCACTCAACTGGACACACTCTAAGCATTTATATCAGGATAGGTCTGATGCCGAGAATTCCTTCAGATTTCAATTCTAAATGTTTGGATTTCTTTCAAATTCAAGATTTATTTTTCCTGGTGCCGTTTCATTAGGAGGGAAGCTGGAGGCTTAAAAGTTCCCAGTCTCAGGTGGCCCCTCCAAGAACGGCTGCTGGGAGAGAGGAGACCCTTAAAGGGAGGCTGCATGCTCAAATTACCCACACTCCTGCAAGAAACCTCAGTGGACTCATTGGGTCCCTAAGCTAGACTTCCTCTGATCTGCTGTACGTGGGATGAATAGACGGTTCTTTACATCTCCCAGGGTAATTCATGCAACAGCTGGCTATGGAATTCCTGGAAGATTTTTTTTTCTTACAGTTCTTTAAGTGTACTGTTCAGGCTATTTCTGACGCTGACGGCTTCTGATGAGAAACTGGGTTGTTAATTGATGATTCCCTTCTCTGTGACAGGATGCTGCTCTCCTCGGGCTTTAGAGTTTTAGGGGCTGGGATACATCATGGAGGTAGGGTAGCAGCTGTGTAGGATAAAAAAGACCCTGGGTTAGTCCCAAGTTCCGTAAAAATTTCTTGCTATCTCTGTTTCTTTCATTTTATCTTACTCAACATTTGTGAGATTCTTGAATGTATTAATTCTTATCATTCATCAAATTTTGGAAGATTTGAGCTATTATTTCTTCAAATATGCTAACATTCAGTGCCCCCTCCCACCCTCCCCCCCATCAGGAGGCAGGCAGTCTTTCTGGGACTCCCGAAATTCATATCGGTCTGCTTCGGGCTGTCCAGTAGGTGCCTGGGTACTGCTGATTTCTCTTCATTCTTGGTTTTTCAGATGGAAGAAGCTGATTGCTTGTTTTTATACCCCCTTTTCACCTCAAGGGATGTTTAACGAAAAACACAAATTGTATATATTCAATATATACAATGCAATTCGTGGTTTTCATCTATATGCGTGTGTGGTAAAATGATTTCCACAGTCAAACCGATGAGTGTGTCTGTGACCCACTCCTCTCAATTTTGTAACAAGACTACCTACAATACATTCTCCTTACAAATTCAGGAAATAGTTAATCGCGACTAATTGCGCCTTACTTGTTTTTACAATGGCGAGTTGTGCTCATTGGTCAACAATGCTTTCCTCAGCTGTCCGGTGACCCCTCTTCCTTCAATGGAGAGGTTTGATTTTTGACCCCGTGGGATTCATGAGTGAATCTTTCATTTCAATTATTTTATTTTTCAGCTGCATAGTTCACATTGAGCCCTTCAAATATGATTTCTCTTTTCTGATAGTCTTATTTTCCCACCTATGCTTTATGGGTCTTTATTTGTTCTTTTAGATAGTTTCATTTAGAACTTTGAACATATATAAGGCCGTGGTTGAGAATTTTTGCCTTGTACATTGATAACATGTTTCGGGGCATATTCTGTTTCTTTGTTTCTTTGGACCGTGACAAACTTTTCTGTTTCTTTGTGTATATTTTTTATTTTCATTGTAGTTAAAAAAAAACATTTGATGTTATAATGTCACCAGTTGGTCCCTTTATCAATCAATGACTTTTTTCAATGTATTTTTTAAAAGATTGTCTTGGTTTTTGTGTATGTATGGTTAGTGTGTACTCAGTCAGTATTTCAGAGATTCCCTTTAAAGGAGCTAAAAAATATTTAAAAAATAGAAGTCTACCTCTCCCAATGTCTGGAACTTGGCCCTGGACAGTTCTTCATTTGTTTGTTTATGTTACAGTAAAACACAGTACCACTGAGCTGTATTTCCCAGCACTCCTGTTCTGGGTCTTTCCTTCAATACTTACTTAGACTGTTCACAACCCTATCTTGGCCTTCACATCCTCCTCACGGGTATCTTAGAGATTAGCAGAAATAAAGACTTAGGGTCACCCAGAGTCTGCCCTGGGCATGTGTGAGGGCAGATGTCTACCTGTGAGGCTCTACTGCACCTCAGACAACTCTGATTTTCTAAGAAGACCCTGAACTATGTTTTCCTCTCTGACTTTTGTTGTATGTTCCAGTTGTGCTCTCTTGTGCAGGGCAGCTGTAGCCATCAGACACCACCTAGCTCTTCTCCCTCTGAAACCAGAGACTATGGTCACACATTGGAGCATGGCGAGGCCCAGGAAGCCTACAGATGAGATGGAGGAGAGGAGGTAAGGTGGGAAAGCATTTCAAGATGCTTTCCTGATGGGTCCGAGTTGTGTTTGCCTTCGTTCTCCGCATCCACTTGCTTGTGTGAGAGCTTCACCTGGTGTATAAACCACTGTCATCATCTCCTTGACAAAGTGTTCAGCAAGGCAGTTCAAGGGTAGAGTGGATTATTTTGGCTCACAGTATTAGGGTGCCATCCATCTTTATGAGGAGGCAGCAGGAGCCTGGGGCAGATGGTCACATGGCACCCACATTCAGGAGGCAGAGAGCGATGATTGCTGGTGCTCAGCTCATGTTTTTATTCAGTCTGGAACCCCTGTGATGGTACCACCCACAGGCTGAGGGTTACCCAACCTGGAAACTCCAGACACATCCAGAGCTGTTGTGTCCTAGGTGATTCTAGACCCTTTCAAGTTGGCAACAGTATTCCTTCCCATTTTTTTGTTTTATTTCTTTGCTTAGTCTACAATTTTTTTCTAACGTCTATGAAGATTTTATTTTAAAATATCAGTATGGTGTATGCACTTCCTTATGTG
The DNA here is from genome assembly GCA_028658305.1 of Pachyuromys duprasi. Lineage (NCBI taxonomy): Eukaryota > Metazoa > Chordata > Mammalia > Rodentia > Muridae > Pachyuromys > Pachyuromys duprasi. The sequence goes on along the minus strand of CM053767.1, from coordinate 39,593,501 downwards.
TAAACTCTTATTTTTAGCTAAAGATAATGATGGCTTGAGATAACAGGAAGACTGTTCCAGTAGGGGTCAGGGTCACCTCATGGGTTTCCTCCCACAGTGTGGTTCGAGCTAGAGCAAGTATCTTAAGGTTGGGTTTTCAGAAAGATGGAGCCACAGGATGAGAAATCTGGGTCTCAGGTTCCCAGGGTGTTGCTTTCCAGCTATGGGACATCTGTTCTCTGGACTTTATCACTGAAGAGAGAAACAAGCTTTATCTGACTTAAGCCACCAGTATTTGGGGTTTTCAGTTAGTTTCTGTTAAGGTCTCAGCTGATAGGTATCTCCATTTCTTGAGAAAATGGAATAGTTCAGTATCTCTATTTGGGTAGAAACTAAAAGTGTGGCTCTTCCATGTGGACAGGACCTGTGGTCAAGCTTCATTTGGAAAGGAGAGAGATCATTCAGTAGACATGTGCCCTCGAAGGTCCCTGCTCAGCTGGACTCATCCTTGTCTATAGAGGCTTAGTAGCAACTTTAGTCCAAGAGCTGTGACTAAGAGCTACATTACTGACATCCCTTTAAGCATTGCTGTGAATCAAGTGCATGCAACTACACATGCATTTGACATGCACAATCCTCATGTGGATTGTGAGCTGTTTTCAATAGACTCACAATTTGTTAAAGGCTTGGCGATGAATGTCCAGTAAACGATTGCATGGAGTTTGAAAAGCAGGCATGGCTCAAAGGGAAATTGAACATGGTTTTGTGTCTCTCACAGTCAATATTCAAGTGTAATTTACACGCAAGGTAGGTGTGCCCTTAAGGGTTCTCACCATTCACAAGGCTTATCCCAGTATCTGTGGCTCTTGTGCTGGCAGGGAGTAAGGATGGTACCCTCTGACTCACAGAGCCTTCCAGTCCATGGAAGAGAAACATCATGAGGACAGACATTCCAGAGAAGGGAGCTGAGCCAGTGGAGGCAGACATCTGTCTGCTTAGTGTAAGAGTGTGACATAGAAGCAAGATTGCAGCTAAGAACTCAGGATGAGAATCAGCCAGATAGAGAGGGTGCTGGGGAATGGATATTCCATGGGAAGGGAACAGAGTGTGTGGAAATGTGGAGATGGCGTAGGCAGAGAGCCAGTGAGGGTGATGGCAAAGATGAGCGTGGCTAGCAGCAGCACCAAGATGGAGGGCTGCTTACCACACCCAAGCCCTGGACTTTGTGGAGCAGTGAGAAGTGCTTCTGGGGTCTGAAGGAATGGCCTCCATGCTTTCCCACACTTGAAAGTTGACTCGGGTATCAGGAGAGGAAGGGAGGCCTGGAGGAGAAGACAAGGATGGGTATCGGAGGGTACCGCCAAGGGCAAGCCAATGAGCTGCAGAAGGCTCTGCTTCTGATCCAGAATGACATGAGGCTGAGCCCTGCCTCCCACCAGCTCCTGATCTGAGGAGACGCATGGACTGGCTGGGCATGTCCGGTTTTTCAGGGCAGGATGGAAAGGGCTCTGGAGGCGAGGCCAAGCCATTTGGCCTCAGCCTAATGTTTTCTTCTTAAGAAATGGAGCCACTGTCAACTCCTGTCCTTTCCTCAGCAGACATAGCAACACCTCCCCAGTGAGTGTGCAAGAGCCTGTGACAACCAAGGAATTAGATGCCATGGCCACGTATCTTTGGCAGAAACTCAGCAGACAGAAGGGCTACCTAAGTGATAAGCACACTGCTGGGGAAGGAGGCCCTGAGGGATGCTGCCCAGCGAAGAAACTGCAGCTGGGATCCCAAAGGGGCTTTTTGAGGTGAGTAAGGGCTGTATCGAACTACTCTGGTTAGTGTGAAGATGGAAGTCGGCGTCAAAGCTAGAGAGGATACTATCTGCTCGTGACCAAGTTCTGCCCTGTTGGGCCATTGGGGCCCGCTGGCACTGGGATTGCCATTGGCTTCTTGGCCTCACTACTGCAGGGTGGGCTTAGGGTTTTGTTTTCATACACAGCTCACTGCTGCTTGTCTGTGTTTTCAGCTTGTCCCTCTGTCCCTATGCGCTGCACATTGTGGTTCATGTGTCTGTCTGTCTGTGTCTGTATCTGTGTGTGTCTGTGTATGTCTGTGTATCTGTGTGTATTTGTGGCTGTCTCTCTCTCTATGTGTGTCTGTGTTGAACACGTGTTGATACCTCAGCTCTCATTTCCAAAGGCCATCCAGCAAATGCCCAGCCCTAAGCTCCCTGTTAAGATCTGGGAGTGCACATCAGTGGTGTGGGTAAACCTGGGCTATGTAACCAGCAGAGGCTGGGTTGATATTAACCACTCAGGCCATTGGAGCTGGAGTTCCCAGGTCTGGGTGTTGTGAATTGATCTGCAGGGTTGACACAGACCTAAGAGGTCAGTTTGGGGACCAGCAGGGAGGGCAGCCAGAAAAAGGAGGTGTGACCCCAAAGGGTAAAGCCTAAGTAAGTCCTCCATGTAGTCACAAAGCCATGATGGATGCTGAAGTCTGTCAATTAAGTGCCTGCCTGTTACCAAGGCAGGTGTCCTTGGCTGTTATATTCTGAGTGTCCATCTGCCTGTTCCCTGTCTGAAGAGCTTTTCAGTGTAAACATAACAGATGTAGGGCCTATGTTACAGCCTCATCCCCCAAACTACAGCCCTTTGTATTTGAGACAGTTCCTGGAAGTCCTTGTGGCTTTACAGAGACAGAAGAGAACTCTCTGAGCTTCAGGAAGCTTTCTGTTTCTTGGATTCTGTGTTGGTTAGACTAGCAGGTCTGGAGTATGTCCCTCTCATCACCCTGGCGCATGGCAGAGCCTCAGAGGCCCTGCTGGAAAGCCGAGGGGTGTCAGCATCCATCTTCTCATGGTCTGAAGCCTGCCCAAGGCTACTGCCTACCTTGTTGACATTCTGGGATGTTCATCTGAGTAAATGCTCCCCTGTGGTGGGTGAGACAATGCTGCACCGCTGCCCACGCTCTTCATTCCGATGTTTTCGCTGGTCCTCAAGAGGCTACTGCCATGGAGATGTTCTGGTGGCCCCCAAAGACTGTGGTGGCGATGGTTCACACCTTACCTGGGCAGGCCTGGTTACGAGCTGTCTGCACATATGCACCAGATCCTGACGAGCCCCATGCTACACTTAGATAAACCCACAACCCTTGTTCTGTGGCCATACCTGCCAGTTGCAGTGTTGTGATTTTCCCAACCATGAGACCTTGGGACCTAGGACACTGTGCTTGGCCTGGGTGTTTTTTCACTGTGCTGAAAGAGAGGGCCATGGGTGGAGCTGGCCTGCACTCCATTGCAAATCTAGTCACACTTAGAAACAAAGGGCTGCCCTTAGCCCAGACATGCCGCCAGCTCAGAGGGCGCTCACTCTGGGAGCAAACACCAAGCCTTTAAAGCAGCAGGGTTCAGAAAAGAAAACACCACGTGAATCCCATTCACACCCAGGGGAAAGGCTGAGCTGCTGGGCTCAGCCACAGAGACACTTCCAGGGCCGCTTTCTCTGGGACATTCAGATCAACTTTCAGGAGATGTCACTCATCAGACAGGACATGGAGCGATGGAGCATCGGGCTTATCACAAGGTTTTGTTTTAACAACCGCATGACAGAGAGTGAACTGAGCCCCTGAGTATTCCTCCGAGGACTGGTGGGGACTGTTCTGTTTAAAGGACATTGTGTATTGGAGAGGCAGGAAAAACAATTTATTTAAATTGCAGATTAAGTTGATATCAAGCTTCACGTGGATTGGATTACACTTACAGATGGAATCTGGGGGCTGGGGAGATGGCTGAGTTGATAATGTACAAGTCTGAAGACCAGAGTTCAGATCCCCAGAATACACATTTTACAAAAAGGACCTATCATACTGGCACCCAGGACACAGAGAGAGGGGGTTACCACGGCAAATTAGACTAGCTGGAATCTTTGAGTTCTGGATTCCCCAAGAAACCCTGCCTTAGTAAATAAAGTGAAGAGTGATCCAGGAACACACCTAATGTCAACTTTGGACCTCTATGAACATGCATGTGCACACCTATACACACGCGTACACATATAAACATGCATACACATGTACTATACATATACATGTTTTTAAAAAAGGACATAATCCAACCACCAGAACAGACAGATAGATGTGGTTTGCTTCCTTGAGGGACCACTGGGATTTTCCTACCACATGGTAGTGGAGAGTTAGTTATTCTTACCACCAAGGCAAGGTGGGACTTTTTTTTTTTTTAACCCAGCGTGGAGGCTGTGACATTTCTGCCTTTAGATGCATGGAGCTGAGAGACCACACCATCCCATGCAGCTTTGTTTACCTCATTCCACAATTTCTGAGGAGCAAATACATGCCTACCTGCTCCGGATGGTGACCCTTGAGCTGCAAGCCAGACTGCAGGCTGCAGTGCAATCGCTTGTGTAAAAATGCTTCTTAACTGAAGGTGTTCCATGCAAAGGACCTGTTAATATATGACATGGAAGAAATGTCTCAGGATTTTGAAGTGCCTTCCCCCCGCCTCCCCCGAATAAAACCAGGATATCACTAATCTATTGAGCGGCATTCAGGTCTGAAAAATCAAACGCCAACTTCCACATCCCAAATTTCGCCAAGGCTATATTCCTTTATTAAGGCGAAAATCCTTGAAACAAGAACAAATTTCATCCGAGCCGTCAGTGTTGGGACAGCGTTTAGTAGTTCACACTGCTGCCAAGAGCGAGGCTGCTCTTTCCCATCACGGGCTCATACGGGACAGGGCTGCAGGGATCCCAGTGCCTGGCAACTGAGATCTCCCTCGCTGCTTATGTAATGCCGTGCATTATGAGGGGCTCTGCGATTATGTTTATCCGTTGAAGGCCCTCTGGGATGACACTATCCTGGCTTCCTGGCACAGGTGGAGGGCTGGGGGCAGGGTGCAGGTAAGTGGCTCTGCTACAGTGATTTTTTTTTTCTTGCCAAGCTTAGGAAATTAATGCCGGGCTGGCTTTATCCAGTGATCCGCACCCGCCCTTCAGCAACTGCTTGCCAGCTGGTGTTACATTTCAAAGGGAAGCTACAATAGATGTGTTGGTGCCAAGAGCACTAGTTGGCCCTGTTACAGTGAGGAAGGCTAAACTAGAGATCAGTGAGGAAACAGAGTTCCACAAAGCCCACTTGACGCCATCGGGAGCCAAGAGCAGGCTGAGCCAACCCCAGCTCCAACCCCTCCAATGCTGGCACAGCAAGGATCTAGCATGTCAGTCATGCAAATTGGTAGAACCTGAAGTTTCCGGGTGCCTTTTTGCTAAAAATGTAAAGTGTAGAAAATGTTACTTGGAAAATTGATCAATCAAGTAAAAATAGAAATAAAATGAGCAATGTACAAAATAGAACCTGAAATAGCTAAGCGTGAATAAGCGAAAGCCACACAAGTTGGGAGTTTTAGGAGAGGAGTGATGACTACATTTCAGAAAAACATCCAGTGAATGTATTTGGGAGCTCTGTTGGCCGGGAGCTAAGATGGGCCTGAGGTGGTGTGGGCCTGCTGCTTTGGGGAGGACAAGGATGTCCAAGGCCCTGGTTACTTGAGTCTGAGGGTTGACTGTTGTTCTGCTTGATGTTGCCTGAAATCTGAGGTTGAGGAACCTCCCATGTCCCCCTCAAAGGTCATTGATTTGGGAGCATCTCCACTGGTGGAATGCAGTTTTGCCTGTAGCTGTTGGGTGGAATTGTCCGAGGATTATGATTGACTTGTTGGAGAAGGGCTTTGGGATTGTTTTTCTCTTTAGATGAACATGTGTTAAGAAGACAAAAACACAGCATGATCTGGAAAATGAAGCTGGTTTACTTCTCGTTGGCATATAACCCACTGATGAATTAGTCCGTGTCCCGCATCATTGGGTTGTTAACTTATGTTCCTGCAGACAGGTAAGCAGCTCCCGCGACCCCAGAGCCATGCTCCTCCACCCCATTCTAGTTCTCTATTTCTATCCTCTCGGGATCTCAGCTGACTCTGAACTGCTAGTGATTTCAGTCCTATGCTGCCGTGATTAGAGTAGACGAAGGGATGAACGAGTGAAAGAAGAAATGACTGAATGGAATAAGAGAATAAGTGAGTGAAAGAATGAGTGAATGGACAGAGTGATTGAGTAGGTGAGTAAAGAAATGAATGAGTGGAAGCTAGGGTGACCAAGTGAACAAAAATAATGAAATGAAGTTGTTGCTGTAACAAAGGTATGAAGACACTATGTGCTTACAGAAGGATCACTCAAATGAAGTGAGTTCTGAGTACTCCATCTTAAGGGCAAGACTGCTCCCACGAAGTCTGAGCAACTGGTGTAGGAAAGATGGTGCCAGTAGAGGCCAGCCTCTCAAGCACAGGCTCTTCTGGGAGGACCAAGCCCATTGGTAACATGCCCGCAGCATCAGCGAAAGATTGCTGCTCATCTTTCCACCTCTCTCCGAGTATTCCACTCCATGAGGTAAGTGAACGCCAACCTCAGAGGCAGGGCCATCAGGGAGTGCCAGTGTGTGCAGGCTTAGAACAGAGCCCCCCTGCACTGGCAGGACCACTTGAACTTCCTGGATTTATTTTCTTACATGAAGCGCTGTTCCCCCAATATCTCCCAGGGCAGGGCTGTCCCAGGCAAATAAAAGCTTCAGGAAGAGGCAGAGCCAGCGCATGCTCTGGGAGGCCAGGCTGCTCTTGAGAGCATTGATGGACTTTAGTTTCTGCTCTGGGCAGCTTGGCTACCATATCAGCCGAGAGAAAAGAGACTGTGCTGGGCTGTTTATTTTGCGTGCTCTCAGATAGACACCCCATTGATCTAAATCACCAATGTCAGACTTTAATTGCTATCAATAAATTCTTTCCTTCTGAGTTCTCAGAGTGGCCATGTGTTTGGGGAACTATGGAGAACACACTAGCTTTTCTGTCCTGGTGTGTCCCTATCTGACAGTAGCTATAAGTCATCGTATCAGGTCCATAGTCTGTGGGAAGAAGCTTTTGATTTATTCATCACTTACTAGCAATCTCCTTCCACCACCACCCCTGCATGTTTCTCCACCTTGAGAATTTTTTTTTAGATTTTTTTTTAAATTTTATGTAGATAAGTGCTCTATCTGCATATACACCTGCATGCTAGAAGAGGGCATCAGATCCCAGTATAGGTGGTTGTTGGGAATTGAACTCAGGACCTCTGCGAGAGCAGAAAGTGCTCCTAACCACTGAGCCATCTCTCTAGCCCCTCCACCGTGAGTTTCATAGTTACCCTGTTTTCAGCTGCTGTTACATATATGATGAGACATTATCTTTTCTTTCCTCTCTTCTCCTCTCCTCCCTTCCTTCCCCTCTCCTCTCCTGTTACATATATGATGAGACAGTAGCTTTCCTCCCCTTTCTCTCTCCTTTCCCCTCCCCTTCCTTTCTCTTCTCCTCCCCACTGCTCTCCTCTCCTCTCCTCTGTTCTCTTCCCTCTTCTTCCCTCTTCTCTCCTCCTTGCTTACTTAGTTTTTTAAAGTAATTTATTTATTTTTTATATTAATCACAGGTTATGTACTTTGTATCCCAGCCGTAGTCCCTCCCTCATTCCCTCCCACTCTCCCCATCCCTCCCTCATCTTCTCCCTGCCCCCTCCAAGTCCACTGATAGGGGAGGACCTCCCCCTCTTCCATCTGACCCTAGCTTATCATGTCTCTTCAGGGCTGGCTGCAATGTCCTCTTCTGGGATCTAGCAAGGCTGCTCCTCCCTTGGGGGTGGGGGGGGGGAGGAAGAGGGTCAAAGAGCCAGCCATTGAGTTCATGACAGAAATAGTCCCTGTTCCCCTTACTAGGGTACCCAGTTGGATACTGAGCTACCATGGGCCACATCCGAGCAGGGGTTCTAGTTTATATCCATACATGGTCCTTGGTTAGAGAAACAGTCTCATAAAAGACCTCTGTGCCCTAATCTATTTGGTCTTTGTGGAGCTCTTCTTCTGGCCAAGTCTTACTAACTCCCCCTTTTTTCATATGATTCCCTGCACTCTTCTGAAGGCTTGGTTGTGAGTCCTAATATCTGCTTTGATACATTGCTAGTTAGAGTCTTTCAGAGGCCCTCTGTGGTAGGCTCCTGTCCTGTTGCTTGTTTTCTCCTACATTCAGTGTCCCTCCTGTTTGTCCATCTAACCAAGGATTGATCATCTCATCCTGGGTCCTCCTTCTTGCTTATCTTCCCTAGGTGTATAGATTTCAGCATTTCCATCCTATCCTATAGGTCTATATAAGTGAGTATATACCATGTGTTTCTTTCTGCTTTTGGGACACCTCACTCAGGATGATCGTTTCCAGGCCCCACCATTTGCCTGTGAATTTCATGATTTCCTCATTTTCAATTGCTGAGTAGTATTCCATTGTATAAAAGTACCATAATTTCTGTATCCATTCTTCAACTGAGGGACATCTGGGTTGTTTCCAGGTTCTGGCTATTACGAATAAAGCTGCTATGAACATGGTTGAGCAAATGTCCTTGTTGTGTACTTGAGCATCTTTTGGATATATGCCTAGGAGTGATATAGCTGGGTCTTGAGGAATCACTATTCCTAATTGTCTAAGAAAGCACCAAGTTGATTTCCAGAGTGGTTGTACAAGTTTGCATTCCCACCAGCAATGGAGGAGGGTTCCCCTTTCTCCACAACCTCTCCAGCATGTGTTGTCACTTGAGTTTTTGATCTTAGCCATTCTGGTGGGTGTAAGGTGAAATCTCAGGGTCGTTTTGATTTGCATCTCCCTGATGGCTAAGGATGTTGAGCATTTCTTTAAGTG
>CM053767.1:39524982-39584249 GCA_028658305.1 Pachyuromys duprasi | reverse complement strand
TTGATTTCCAGAGTGGTTGTACAAGTTTGCATTCCCACCAGCAATGGAGGAGGGTTCCCCTTTCTCCACAACCTCTCCAGCATGTGTTGTCACTTGAGTTTTTGATCTTAGCCATTCTGGTGGGTGTAAGGTGAAATCTCAGGGTCGTTTTGATTTGCATCTCCCTGATGGCTAAGGATGTTGAGCATTTCTTTAAGTGTTTTTCTGCAATTCTACAATCCTCCACAGAGAGTTCTCTTTTTAGCTCCATACCCCGTTTGCCTACTTAGTTTTTCTGAATTTTCTACAGATTGAATATCGATTTGTAATGATAGAAATTAAAACAAGAAAGGATGCTTACTCTAAACTGAAAGGAAGGTAAGTGAAAACAAGGGGGCCTTTAAATGAGAAAGTAGGGTTTTCTGCAAAGATCTTGAACATTCCTGCTGTCATTTCTGTGGCCTGAATTAGATCTCATGCTTATGACTAAAAACAAAAAACACAGAGCAGGGCCATGCTGTCCGAATTATTTGACTTGTTTCTTGAGCTTTCATTGATGACATTGAGAGAGCAAGTTAAGCAGAGCAGACATGTGCTCTTTTGGCTTAGTGTTTATCCTGACAACCTCCCAGGTCACCCTATTACCCTGGGCTTTGGGTTATGAATAGACAGAGTCTCCTTGGAAAACTGAATTGATGTGCAGATCCAGCTGGACCTGAAGGTCTGGCCTTGGCTTAGATACTGAGTTACACAAAGAGAAGATGCTGAGTGACCGCCATTGACCCAGCTCCTTAACTGAATACGATGTCATATTTTCAATAAGAACAAACCAAGCCTTACCCAATTCTCCCCTCCTTTCCATTCCATAACAGTCTCGTATGGAAATGTGACCCTGGAAACGAGCAACCTGCAATCTGTGTTGGGAGGTCAGGTCTCTCCCATGGGCTCCTTCCTGAGGGGGTTCAGGCCCTTGCTGCTCCTGGCTCACTTTTTAACCTGCACTTAACTCTTCCACTGCATTTTGCCATGCACCACAGGAGGAGGCAGCACTAGGCCTCCACCAGGTGTCGGGGCCAGATCGTGGGCTTCCCAGCCCCCAGAAGGTAAGCCAACACCTTTCTTCTTGTTTCCTCAAAGTCTTCTGAAGTACCCCTCTGGGGGACTCTATTGCAGCAGCAGGTTGTGTCATATTTAAGGTGATACAAGCATTTCTAGCTTCCTCCTTAGCTTGCATGGGACAAATACACCCAATTGCCTGATGCCTGACTGCATGCAAAGCCACTGCAAAGACATCACTGTGAAAAGCACTTACCATGACATACAGTACAGAAGCTTGTGCAGCTCAGTCACCCATGGCTGCCAGCTCCTGCACATCGCAAAAGGCAGGAAGAAGTGGTTCTATATGTCTTTACCATAAGGGAACGATGCGTGTTTGAGGAGGCAGGAATGTTCTCTCTGATTTAAACTTTATGTCATGTGTGCTTGTATTGAAATACCACAGGACACGTCTATCACATGTGCGTGATTTTAAAAGGAAAAAGGAAACTCTAAAAAACATTGTCTTTGGGAATTCCTCAAAGCATAGCCACCCTCAAGTCCAGAGGGCACCTACATTTTCACAGGAAGTGCTGGGTACCTGGGTGGGCAGCCTGGATCTGACAGTGCTTACAGTCTAGGGAGACTGCTCTTACTGGTTTCAATGCCAGTGTGCTCATGCCTCCAAGTCCCTGTTCAGTGTCACCAGAACCCCGTTACATAGTAGTGGGACATGCAGATTTCTTTCCTGGATTCTGAGCAGACTGGGAATTGAAGGCAGCATCTTTTCCACACTCTCCTGAGGCCCTGACCAACTTTGATTAGGCTAGGTGAGGCCATTGACCCAGGATGGCCACTCATCTGGGAGCAAATGCTTGGTGGACCACAGTTCCCTGCTGATTTCTTTTCTCAAAAGCACAGGAAGCTACCAGCTGCTGGTGGGTGCTGCAATATTGCTTCAGGAAGGATGGGATTGCCAGCATGCCTCTCTCTCTGAGTTCCTATGGAGTCCCGCTCTATCTTTAAAGTCTTTTGCCAGCACCTCTGCGTAGATATCAACTGAGCCTTAGCATCGTAGTCAGAGAACTTCACAAAAAACAGATGTCATTGCCTGCCTTGATCTACTTCTTTTGAACTAAAAGGAGTCTGTTCCCTGAGTAGACTATCTTTGGGACCCACACAAGCCTCTGCCTGGACAGATGCTGGAGAGTCTAAGTATTGGGAGGGAACAATCAGAGGGTTGTGATCACAGTCTGCAGGGTGTTCCTGCTGCCATGAGAGGGGCTCAGGGCTGGGTGAGGGTTACTGGTTTCCTCTCAACAGTTTTGACTATCAGGTTGTCTGTTCACCAAGATCCACCCACCACGTGTTCTGTCTGTCACTGAGTGCTGCTTCAGGGGCTGCACCCACCCAGGTTCATTGAGGCAGCTGTAGGATCGTGGCCATCTGCCACCAGGCAGCAGCTAGTAGCGGGCCTGGCGACACTCCTCAACAGTGATGGAGTAGATAGTCCCGGAGCCACAAAACCAAAGGTCCAAGGGAGAGTGAATGGTGGCACCAAGCACAGGTGAGTTTTGACATCTCTTTGGAAAGTGACAATGGCCAATTCCAACAAAGACATCATTAGTTTTAATATAAAAAAGTAAGGGGAAGTTTAAATAAGGCATTCTGCAGTGGTGGCTCTCTTCCGGGACCCAAACACATATCAACTGAGAGGAAAATAGCACTGTCTTTTGCAAACCTCCTTCATATTCTTCCAGAAGTTGAAGAAGCCCACAATTAGAAAGGCTTAAAGGCTATTTCTGAGTCTGTTCACTGGCTCAAACATCCGAAAATGCCACTGTCTCAGATGAGAAAGATTAACTGGGCTCCCAAGATGGAAATGCAGGCTGCCTTCGGGGTCTTGGTTTTTAAAGTATTTACTTAAAGCAAGCCCTTGCAGTGCTCCATGGAAAAGGCATTCCTCCTGGCTCCTCTGACCTTTGTGACCTCTCCCCAGGGCACAGTGCTGGGGGATAATTAAAGCTGTTTATTCTTCAGGAGGCTCTGAGGGATCACAGAAGTTTTAAAAATTAACCTGGACTGCAGCAGACCAGCTATGCATGCCCTGCCAGGCTCTTGGGGATGTAGACAGTCATTCTGAGGCTCCTAGGAGGAGAGGGAATGGCTTGATTCCTGACCCCAGATCCTGCAGTCCTTAGATCGCTGCCATCTGTCCTCCATCCCTGGAGTGTGACAGCATGGGGCAGCCTGACCCTGTTCCCTGTACTGCCAAAGCAAGAGTTTGTTCTACCAGGAGACCTGCTGTGATAACGGACATTGCCAGCAGCCTCATCCACATGGGCAGGGCAGGTGTGTGTTGGCCTTCGCTTGACCCAGTAGTTGTGTGTCTCGTATCTGGATGCTCATGAAATTATAACGTGTCCCCTTGTGGCCTCTGAAACGTTCCTGGAGTGGGGGCAGAGCTGGGCTTACGTGTCCCTGCAGTGACTGCCCGGGTGTTATTTAAGGTGTGAACTGGGCCCTTACAGCCTACAGTTCCCTTCTCAATGCTCAGGGCCTCTACTTACCTTCAGGGCTCTTTGTGAGCTTCCAATTTAATGACACCACTGAGGAGGCGAGGCCCTGGGCGGTAAGTCTAGCATGGGGCAGCTTTCCTGGGAGAGACTGTGACAGGGAGGGCTGCACCCGTCTGGAGGACCCTGGGGGCACTTCGGCCAGCATAGAGAGCTGACATGGTGATTTGTGCCAGCCTGGAGACACCACAGGGGACCTGTGCCAGCCAGTACAGACTTATCAAGCCAGAAAACTTAAGGACGGGCCCTTTGAGACATACTAATCACACTTCCAGCCTGTCTGAGGCTTTGTAGGCTCTGGAGGGATGGGGGGGTCACTGACTGAAGGCCAAAGTAAGTCATAGTGCCTTAACAGAGAGGGCCTTACAGGCCCCAACTTTTCTCAGTCCACTGGGGTTCAGAACAGTGAAGTTCCCACCCTCCTCCCCCACTTTCACCATCCCACACAGCCTTCTGGCTGTGGATGGGGTCCTGAAGGCCGAGGCTGCTGTCGCTGGAGAGCAGTGGTGTTAGCGGAGATACACTGGATGTCTTCTTGTGTGTGTCAAAACACATTTCCAGTTTTCTTACTCACTCCCCACTTCAGCCACCACCTGCAGATCTCTGCTCTTTCCTTGTGCTTCTAGGCAGAGAGGACACTCGGGAGTGAATCCAGGGTCCCCACACAACAGTGAAGCATCGGCTGCTGAACTACTCCCTCATCTCTCGTTTTATTTTTATTTTAAGGCAGGGTCTCACTAAGCTGCCCAAGGCAGCATAATCGACCTTGGACATCCTCCCGCCTCCTACTGAACGTCTGGTCTGACAGGTCTGAACCATAGTGTCTGGCTCCAAACTCTGCAGAGCAGGAGGGCTTCCTACAATTGCTAATGAAGGAGCAAAGGATGTCAGAGTCCCTCAACAATTAGCTCTTATTTTCTGAGAGCTCAGCAAACATGGGGACCCATCACCCCAGGGCCAGCAGCCTCAGGCTTCCTCTCCATCCCCCAGCCCCACCCAGTGCCTTATTAGGGACTCTGTTTTATAGCTGAGTCACCTCTAGCTGCAACCACAGACTAGAGAGTCTAAGATGCTCCTCCCTCAGAGAGCCAGGAAACCCAAAGATGCCTGGGGTGAGTAGTAAAAGTATCCATGAAATGGGAAGTGGAAATGCCAGCCCTTCCTCCACACAACTTCAGAAGTTTGCAAGGAAGGAGTACCGTCACCATGTCTACCTCAGAGCTGGGTATCTCTCATCTTTGTGGATTTTTTTGTAACCTTCTCTGGAGCAATTAGAGAAAGGAAGAGTCCCTAGTCAAAAGCAGAGGCTCCAGTGAAAGGTCCTGAAGCCAGCTATCTGTGGTCTTACTGGTTGGACTCTACCCAGGATGCTATGGGAGCTAGGTGGTGCCTGAGGAGCCTCCAGACTGCTTCGGGTGGCAGCCATCTTTGCTGAGGGTCCACTGTGGGCTGCAAGGTGAACCTGAAGACCAGAAATGGTTGCTTTTTGCTTTCCTCTCCTATTTTCCACTCTGGGAAAATGAACCCTTTCTTGCTTATCCAAGAGGCAGGGGACATAGCCAGGGCATCTGTTTTATGCTTTTAAAGTGGGTCAACAGGGTCGCAGCGCGATGACAGAGCTGTCCCAGTCCCCATCTGAGTGTGGGCTCCATGAGGACACAGCAGGGGAGGAGCCCTGCATGTGGCCAGCATCCTAAGGAAGAGCACATCAGAAAAGGGTAGTGGGCTATGAGAGAGCAGCTGCCCCCGCTGCCTGAGACAGTGGCAGCCAAGGACACAGCGCTGTGTGACAAGGAGGCTCAAGCGCATCGTTCCTCAGTGAGCCAGGATGGAAAAGGCTTGTGTGGTGTCTGTCGATGCTGAGTGGGCCTGGGAGTAAGGCTCCACAGGCTGCAGGGAAGCCGTCGCTCAGCCCCGACACAGGGATGCTGGGAGAAAAGCCCGTATTCTGCAGCACACCAGGAGTGCAGGACATGGGGTGCTCCCACCCAGAGAGGCTCTGCACATCTAAAAGAAGAAGGATATTTTGGACCAGCTCACATTTCTGAGCAGATTTTCCTCACACTCACCAGCTGAAGGAGAAATGAAAAAGCCAGTCCTGGCAAAAGGCAAGGCTAGGGGATCGTAGGAGGTGTGTACCCTCAAATTAGAACTGAAGGAGCCCACCTGCCTCCCAGTTCTTGATCCAAGGACTTCATTATACTGCATTTGTGCCATGTTATTTTCTAAGTCTGTCGGCAGGGAGTTGGGCTCTCTTTAACGGCACTGGGAAGCTCAGCTGGGAAACGAGGGCTTGCAGAGCCCATGCCTCTCTAGCGGGACTAGGCATGTCTGTGCGGATCCTCATCACAATGACAAAAACGTCACACAACACAATGGCCCATCCCGCCCCAGACTGCCAAAGCAAGTGTGGGAACCACAGGCGGTGATGATGGATACCAAGGGTTGGATGGCAGTTTCTGGGCAGCACAAGGGGTTTGGGGTGAATCCCAAGGATCACTCTACTCTCTCTCTCCCATTCTGGGGTGCCGCATGAGGTTGAAAGGCACACTGCAAAAGCAGATCCATGTCCACCGAGAGCACCTGCACTTCCAGCAATGACTGATTTCCCGCTGAAGGTCTCCAAGTCCTTTAGTCTATAGGCTCTCATTTTAGAAGGAAAGCTGTGTCCTCTCAGAGCCCAGGGTGTACTCAAGACCGAGAAAGCAGCTGCAGGGCCTGGGGTGTTCCGCCCACGTAGGAGATCATAGGCTCTCGTGCATTCACTCATGCACATACATGAAATACCACGCACCACACACGCACACATACCATATATGCTGCACAAACCCCATACCCAAATGTAACTCCCACAATACACCACCACACACATGAATGTCACACACCGCAAGCATGTGTGTCACACACCACTACACACATATATGTCACACACCGCACAGTATACACACTGATACCCTACCTAACTCTGCCCCATTCGCATATGCACAACACACAGACTGCCAACACATACTTAGGGACACAGTCCTGCTGCTGTGGGGCAATGGGAAGTGGGTGTGTCCTGAGGGCACCCGCTTGTCCGTTGGAGTAGAGTGGCATGACAGAGTTTACACAGTTAGGCTCTTACTGTGTGCGAGAGAGCCTTGCTCCCTTAGTCATGAAAGAGGTCAAAGCCGGAGACAGGTGTTGCCCTGGTTGGTTTTTACTGCCAAATTGACATAGCCCAGAGTCATCTGGGAAGAAACCCCAATCAAGGTATTGTCCGAATCACCTGACCTGTGGCCATGTCTGTGGGGAATGGTCTTGGCTATTGATAGATGTAGGAGGGCCCAGTCCCCTGTGTGGTGAACTGTTCCTTGGGCAGATGGTCCTGGGCTGTAGAAAAAAAAAAGAAATCCAGCTGCTAAGGTGGAGCCAGGAAAAAAAAAATGTTCCTTCACGGTCTCTGCCTCAGTTCTTGCCCACATGTTCCTGTCCCGAGTTCCTTTCCTTGGTGGTGATGGACCGGTATCTGCAAGCATAAGCTGAAATTAACCCTTTCTTCTCCGAGTTGCTTTTGGTCGGAATGTTAAATCACAGCAACAGAAAGCAAAGCAGAACAGGGCCTCTCAATCTTGCTAGAATAGGTTTGTGGGTGTCATGACTGAGTCTGAATGCTAATGAGAGACTAGCCACCAAGGCCACTGTTTTCTTCTGCCCACCGCCTCCCTAAACCAACAATCCTGAGTGTGTTAACTTGGAGACCTGTCTCCTGGGCCTCATAACAGGCTTTGGGGAAGGATGAAGCAGCATCTGTCTTGTTTTGTACCCACTTGCTGGTGAAGTGTATAATTCATATTCTGCTCACAACCCTTGCAATTTGCCTTCTGATTATGACTGAGTAGACTCTTGCTCTAGGTGTTTCCACCAGACAGGCAAGGTGGGTGGGATTACTTTTCTGAAGAGCCGGGTTGGGAATCAGTGTTGTCTGTGGCCCACCCAGGTGTCCAGCCAGAGTGAGGAACAGCAGGGCTAGGGGATGCGCATTCGTTATGGAGAATCTCGCACCCCAGCACACCAGAAGTGGGGGACAATCTGCCCATGAGATGAGAAATCATTATTGCTCAGTCTAAACAGAGCTTAGCACCATCTGTTTCCCATACTGAGAAGGGGCCAGCTGGCTGGGTAGAATCTCCTTAGAGGCCCAGCAGAGATGGTACCTCAGAGCCAGGCCATGATTATCATGAAGCAGTGTGCCGTGGTGCCTCTCACATGGTGTAAGAGATACCAGGCATGTGCATCTGTCCATAGAATAAGGGTGAAGTCCAACCAGCCCTGATCCTTGGGCGGACATACATTGACCTGTTGGTCTCTAAGTGGTGAGAAGGCAGGGCAGGTCTCTGAATTCACTGTCCAAGGAATAAAACACCATATCCCAACAATATGGTGTTGTTTGACTTTAAAGGACCCAGTGTTGTGCTGCCTCTGTTCCATGAAAGAAATGCTTTCATCAGCCGTAGGTGTGCTGGAGTCATTCTCCTTGTGTCCTTTCCCAGGCATTCTGCGTGTTTCTGACGCAAAGCGCACAGCCACACAAAAGCTCCAGAGGAAGTAAGGGCAAGGCGTGTGGTATGGGACCAGCACCCCTGCTCTGGGCCCACCTTTGATCGGAGGGATATGGCAGGATGCTCAGGGCAATTTGTGCTGTGTGCAGCCCTGCGAAGTTGCCAGTCTAGAAGCTGAAAGCACTTCTGTCCCTTTGGAGACTGGTGAGTGCCTTTCACCAAGCATCCAGTTGATTATCTGCTCAACTCCACCTCTGCCGTGCCAGGGACGTTTTCGTCCTGGGCTCACTTTAAAAGCCACAGAAACCAGCGAATTCATGCCACACCAAGCCTGTGGACCTGTGGGGACTGATTAGAGATCTCACTACAAAGGGACCTTGCCTGCCTGCCAAACACAGCCCTTCTTTCTCATGGTTAACTGCTTGGCTGCCTGAGCAGGGCCTCCAGTGGATGGCTGCAGAGCAGGTGAAGCACAAAGGTATTCTAGCTCCTTTTCAAGACCCAAATCTCATACTGATTATATTTGCTGGGTTCCCCCCCCCCTCCACCCCTAAGAAAAGCCATGTGTGGAAAAAAAATTCTTCTAAAGCTTAAGAGAAATCTACCCTAAAATAGTACGATGTGGGAGAGTGAAGCAACATATTCCACGTGGAAATAGAGCGTGGTCACGACGCGTTACATGCTCCTCCAGAGCCACTGGCCTTGGCCCTTCTGTGGAGGGAGCAAGCCTGAGCAGGGCAGAGTGGGCGGGGCTGCTTCTCTTAAGCCCCCTGTTTACAGAGTAACCATTAGACATTCCTGAGGCAGAGGCCTGCTTTCTCCAGGGAGGGTGTCTCTAACTACCGGCCTGATGGCGGCTTTTGCTCTATTTCCTCCACTTCTCACTTTCCATTCCAACCTAGTCAACCACCCCAGCTCCTCTGTGTGAGCTAATTCTATGTACATGGGTTCTACTTGCAACTTCAGGGCCAGGAGAGTAGGCCTGGAT
Source organism: Pachyuromys duprasi (assembly GCA_028658305.1). NCBI lineage: Eukaryota > Metazoa > Chordata > Mammalia > Rodentia > Muridae > Pachyuromys > Pachyuromys duprasi. The sequence goes on along the minus strand of CM053767.1, from coordinate 39,575,130 downwards.
GTGCTGTGGGAGGCAGCAGGCCGGCACTGACCCTCGGAGTTGCTCCTGGGCAGGGCTGAGATGCTGTGCCGGGGTCTGCAGTCCCTGGGCTCTGGATCAGGGACCCCTAGGTGGGCAGCTGGTACTGTCTGTGTTTACAACAGTATGGGGACAGTGTGGATATTGCTTTTTACTTCTCTCATCCTTAAAGTTCCAGTTTGCTTTTTTTTTTCAGATCCATTTTTATTAGTTTAAATTATGTGTCTTTGCCTGTATGTCTTCATGTAGATGTCTGTACTTGTATGTTCCTGCTTAAGGAGGCCTGTGCTGCCAATTTCCTGGAACTGGAGTTTCGGGCTGTCATGAGCTGGGAACCAAACTCAGGTCCTCCTCGAGAGCAGTACTCCACTAACGGCGAGCCTCCTCTCCAACCTCCGGAGCTGTCCTTTCTTGATGTAAGGATCAGTTAGTTCTCTACACTGGCTGGCTGGTGGACTTGGTAGAAGTCATGGCCCTGGCCTGAGCAGGTGGGCGGCCATATTTCTGGGTGCTTTGCTTCAGTGTTAACCATCCTGGTCATAGGGGGCCTATGAGAAAGAAGAGAGAAAGAAAAGGCTGTGGGGGACCCTGGGGCTCTCTCTGGGCCGCACACCCTGGGCTCAGAGGCAAGTCAGCCCCCCTGCCCCCCCTTCACTGACTGTCACCCAGGACAAGACAACAGTGAAGGTGCTCAGGGTGTAGCACAGACATGGCTCCTCTGTGAGGTAGATGCTGACGTTTTTTTTTGTTTTGTTTTGTTTTTTGCTGGAACACACACATAAGGTTGCAGCACCTTGAGCAGCTCAGTGGGCTGATTTCTCCCTCTCCGGGTTTAATGGTTAACACGCAGGGCTATTCAGCCCACCCTGTTTAATTGACTGTTTAACTTAAGAAATGGGTCTCTCTGTGGGAGTCTAAAGACTTAGCAGGTCAGTAAACAAGTAGGAGAAAGCGGAGCCCTGGCCCCTGCTGCTGGGTGTCCTTTGACCATGTCACCTGCAGGTCAGCCGACCCCCTCTGCTCTCTGATAGCCTTTGCTTGGCCCTCAGGCCTATGGCAAGTATATCATTCACACCTCAGACACAAGAGGCAGGAAAAGACAAAGCATCCTCTTTCATTTCACTCTCAGCGTCTCCAGCCCAGAGGCAAGGGAGGTTGTGATGTGTGAGCAATGGAAGAAAAATAATGAGGTCCCGAGGATCAATCTGATGGTGTCTGCTGTCTGTAAAAAGAAACATCAGTGCTGGCCTGTGGGTGCTGCTTTTGTTAGTAAACTGACTTTCCCCCCCCCGCCCCCCAGTAAGAAACAACATCAACAAGAGTAAAAAGTTATCATCTGCCTTTCTCAAATTATGTCTGAGGCTGAGCCAAGCAGCTGAGAGTGGCCCCCCAACCCCCGCAAGCAGAAGGGTCAGCTGGTCCAAGACATTCCTTACTTCATCTGCGGAAACAAAGACGGGGAGAGGGTGGGTCTGAATTGTCCTGGGTAGTGGCAGAGTTCTCGGGGATGCGCTCTCTCAAGGGCCAACCCACCAGTCTCCTTACTCCTGAGTCCATTCTTCATGCATTCTGTGACATCAGTACACCCCGTCTGCCTGTCGTCGCGTGTACCAGAGTGTTTTACCACGTGGCCTACTGCATACTCCTGTAACTCTCTCACTTCTGTACCTTCTACTCTCACCTGTGTCTCCCTAGCCTTTTCTGGGACCAACAATGTGGACTTCACTGCTTCGTGGTCCCTCTGGCCCCATTCTCAGGGGGACGGAAGCAGAGAAGGATTTTTCTGCTCTCCCAAAACATTTCTATTTGCTGCCAGCATACTTCAAATTAAAAGGCTCCTTTAGTCCCATAGAAAAATAAACCTTAATTCCCTAGGCTTCCTAAGGCTTTGAAGCCAGCACACAGTGGGGAGTTGTGTGTGTGCTGGGAAGCAAATCTTCCTGGTACTAGGGCAGTCACAACAGCAGTACTGAAACAGGATCCACCAGGCACAGGTTTAAACAGCCAGTAAAGGACCGTATGGGTAACAATTCTGAGAGGATTAGCACACTTGGACTGACCTGGGCCACCTCAGCTACTCCTGGTGTAGACACTCCTCAGGACGTCAGGAAGGTGAAATTAAGCAGGGTCGCGGGTTGATTGCTGTGGTAAAGAGCTGTGTTTTCCTATCTTTAATCCAGCTGCGAGGCTTATAGGCACTTACAAATGCTGGTCCATGCTCTGGGATCCTCAGAGCCCAGTGAAGTGCAGGCAGGGCTCTCTCTGCCTGCCTGCCTTCCTTCCTTCCTTCCTTGGTTGTTTATTTTTATTTTTTAGATTTACAGTATAAGCACCTCATTTACTCTTTCTTTCCTTTCTCCAAATCTTCCCATTCACTAGCCCCATTAAACTCTTTCAAATACATGGTCTCTTTTTCTTAAATTGTTGTTATTGTGTGTGTGTTCCTAAGAACATGAATATAAGTTACTCAGTCTGTATAATGTTACTTGTATATATATTTTTAGGACTGACCAATTGGTATTGAATAGTCAATTCAGGTGTTTTTCTCCTACAGCTCTCTGCATTCCTTAGTTGCCTAGAGCATTCACAGTTTTTAAAAAAGTAGAGTGCTATAACGGACATTTTTCCTTCATAGAGTTGAAAGCATCTTGAGGGTCCTTTAGTTGAGTTTTGCTGCTGACAAGGGTAAAATCCACGAGTAGATGGCAATTTTCTTTAGTATATATCAGGCTCATATTGGCAGTTAATTATGTGGTCAGTGGTCTACCATAGTCTGAACAAATTTTCGAATCCCTGTTTCTGCTTTGTGAAGAGACCCTGCTCTTCACAAAGAAACATGAAGGAGGGAAGCCAGGGCCTAGGACAGGGCCAGCCCTTCCTCCAGTCTTACAGGGCAGAATTTTGGGGTACACAGGGAGTCACTGAGAGTGGGGGCTGCAGTCTAGTTCTAGGGTAGCCTGAGCCACTTCAGGGTCTCTGACCAGCAGAATGGCCTCTGGGACTTAGAAACCACTTTCTTTCCAGCACCAGCCCTCTTCTTCAGAGTTCCTGAGGAGTAGCATAGCTCAGCCAGCCTTTCCCTGTCCACATCCCCTCCCCCTGGCTACTTAGGACTAATGAGGACCAAGGGCTCTGGGCAGCCTTCAGGAAGGAAGGAAGCTGAAAGGGTATGCTGGGTCCTGGGAGGGGCTGGAGTTAAAAACCCAAGGTTTTTCCTGGTTATAGCCTCCCTTAGGGAGGCAGCCACTCCCTGCAATCACGGGGAATGCTCTAGAAAGCAGGGCCAGGTGTACACGCTAATCGCTAGGTACCTTTCTTACACAGATCTTTTCCCCAGCCAGCTTTGAAAATAAATGGGCTGAACAAAACCAGGCTTTTCACACAACCCCTTAGGGACATTTTCTGGGGCTTCAAAGCCTCCCAGAGGTAATTGTGAAAGTAGACAGAGGCTGTGCCCACATGCAGATCCCAGCTGCTGGCACAGGCCCAGGGCTGGCAGACAACCACCACCCTGCTCAGAGTGAACCCCAGAAGTGATCTGCTCGGCACAGTCATCGAGTAAGATCTCCTGACATCTTTTACTCAAAAGCTGGGAAGCACAGTTCTTTTTTTGGGGGGTGGGGGGTGGGGGGTGGGGAGAGGGTGTAAATCGAATCGCAATAGTTTTATTATGTCAGGGTTCTACAAGGTGCAACGTGTATATTTTGAGACCTAGACATTTATAGTTATGGATGGCAAAGATTGAGACACCAGCTGTCATTCCTCAATAAATGGGTAAACCACTGTCTTCAATGTCTTTTAAAAGTTATATAAGCTCTAGTCTCATCTTTGTTTGCGAAGTCAAAATCAACTGGGCAAGATTCCCAAGGCACCTAGCTCCGAGAAGTGTCATGCAAGTCCTGCCCACCATTGTCAAGGCTGCCCTCCCTCTGTGCCTCAACCACAGGAGGCTAACTCACAGCAAACCCTGCCTTTCCACTGTGGTCACCAAGGATTCCTGTGTCTGTCAACAGCTGGAGCCCCACCCAGCCTGTCAGGGTGAGGCCTTCGTGGGACCTGGCGCAGCATCTCAGATTTAGAAATCACTTTCTTTTTCAACCAAATTTGAATTCAGTTTTGTGGTTTTTTTTTTCCACACATTTTTAAATCCTTTTGTGGAAGTCAGCAGGAATGCCTCAGGCTAAAGGTTGAAGCTGCTACTGGCTGAAGCCTAGAAAGGGAACATATATTAATGCATATGAGAAAACCTTCATTTCAAAGAGAGCCACAGAAGCGAGGAGCCCCCCAAAGAGCCACAGCATGTATGGAGTCATGCATGTGGCTTGATAAAATGTGCTTTCCATTTCTTAAAATGTAATATATTCCATCATTTTGTATTTTATTACCGTCTTACAAACATAGTAGAAGAAAGCAAAACATTCTTGCATGAGGCTCAAGGCAGGGCAGTGACACTTGGTAGGAGCTGTGGTCAGTGTGCCCAGAGCTGGTACACTGTGGACTTTCTGGGAGGGCCAGCAGGCACACCTGAGAGAGACTATTGCATCGATAGTATCCATATTGTTTCTCTTTCTATAGAAAGGCACTGCATACTTCATTGGATAGCTGCTCCTTAGCGGCTGGAAACTTCCAGAAGGGTTTCTAATTGGGAGTCTCCTGTAGGCAAGCTCCAGTGTAGTCTCCCCTGACCTCCTCGCTCTTAGCTCCACACATGCTAAGCCCCAGAAGGAGGGCATCCTCCTGCTATTCATTTACTTATTTATTTACTATGTGCATACCTGTGAGAGCTGTACATGTGTAGATGTTAGTATGTGGAGGTCAGGCGTCAATCTTTGTTGTCATTTCTCAAGACCTGTCTGCTTAATTCTTTTTAGACAGTGTCCCTTCCTGGGATCTAGAACCAACTGACTGTCTGGCCAGTGAGCCCCACGGTCCTCCTGTCTCTACCGCCTCAGCTTACAGGTACATGCCACCATACCCAGCTTGTACCCAGGTGATGGGGACTGACTTCAGGTTTTCATGATTATGCAGCAAGCACTTTACCAACTGAGTCACCTCCAAGCCTCAGAAATAACAAAATTGTAAGGGCAATACTGTGTGTGTGTGTGTGTGTGTGTGTGTGTGTGTGTGTGTGTGGTGTTGGAAACTGTCACTTAGCAGATGTGTGCTCTACCTTGGCATTTCTCTCACTGTTATTCTCGTGATGGGCAAAGTAAAATGCCATCACCCAGAACTGCTATTGCATCCCAGGCCCAGTTCCCCAAGCAGCTGACTGGAAGCGAAAGCCTTGCTAAAATGTGGAAGCAGCGGCTCAGCTTACAGTGTCTAGGTCTACACACCTGCCCCTCACCTGCCTGAGTCATGGGAGTCCAGATACCTCTGTCTCAGCCAGAATCCCAGCACACCAGAGTCCTAACCCATGGTAGCTCTGAGTAGACCTAATTGAGAGATAAAGGAAGGCACTAATGGAATATGAGAATGTTCTCATAACAGGAAAAAGAGATAAGAGGGAAAACTGTGCTCCTGAAGACATAGGATGCAAGATAGCCATTAAACAGCTAGACAAAAATGAGAGTGTGGTGTTCATGCTCCAAGAAATGTCACAGTCTCCAGCATGCTCCAGGTCTCAGTCTCCTTGGTCACCTGTAGCTCAGTTCTACAAGCTGGGTGGCTTAAAAGCAATACACACTGATTTCATGCAGTTCTGACTCCCAGATACAGCAGATCTTTGTGGGTACTGCTTTCCAGGCCACATACCCCCACACACACTCACACACACACATCCACACCCCCCTAGTTCTGTCTTCACAAGGTGGAAAGGGTTGGTGAGCTCCCTGGAACCTTTTATGTAAGTGCCAAACTTATCCACCAGGGCTCTACCCTCTGACCCAAACAATCACTTCCCCAAAGTCTCTACACCTTCTCCTTTGGAGCAAAGATTTCAGCAGGTCAGCTTGGGAGAAACACATGCTCAGGCACACAGAGCTGACCCCTGCTCATACCTGCCACCTGGACCCCTAGCCTTCAGAGCTGTAACTCCTGCGGTTCAGCCTCTGGGGACTTTGAAGTTGTAGAAAATGTGTCCATCAAGGGGTGCCCTGCCATCTGTTCACAGTGAGGTTGGGTGATGTTCACTATATTCAATGCTTACACACACACACATTTCTATCTTCATCTACTTATGATCTATCATCTATAACTTTACCTCTCATGTATGTATGTATGTATGGTCTTTCTTTCTTTCTTTCTTTCTTTCTTTCTTTCTTTCTTTCTTTCTTTCTTTCTTTCTTTCTTTCTATCTCTATGTATTCATCCACCCCACCCACCCACCTACCCACCTACCTATCTACCTATCTACCTACCTATACATCTATTATTTTTCAATGTTTACTTATTGTAGTGCTGGGGAATTAAACACAGACGTGGCAATCTTTTCAGAATTTCTCTATCCCTAAAATTACCATTTTAACATGTATAAGCTATAGATAGCTCATAACTTTTCCTTCTGTGCCATCCATCTTGCAGCAGCAGCAGCAACAGCAGCAGCTACTGTGTGTGTATATGGTCCCGTGGTTGTGAGGCAGAAGCTGAGGACACAGTAATGAGGAGAGAGCTGAGGATGGGCTTCGTAGGCTCAGCTTCCAGCTGTCTTCACCTGTTACCTTGACCTAGCTGACTGAGTGGCTGGGTGCTAGGCACCAGTCTTTGCTGTGTTACAGTCCAGGGTGTGAGAACAGAGGATGGTCCTTCGGAACAAAGCCAGTGGATACCCACCCTGTGAAAGTGACTGAGCTAGCCTCTGCCCCTGATATGCTCTGGGTGAGCACCCTGAGTATGCTGAGGGCTGGACTTGGCTACCTGTGATAAAGATGGTGACACAGCATCTGGAGGCTCAGAAAAGGCTCAGTGGTACATTGCTGAGCTAGACAGAAAACAGGGAAGGTGCTGTTGGGAAGGCCCTCTGACGACAGGGAGGAGACACCAGCCCACTCTGTATCAGGAACCTATTCTGTCCCTTAGTCCCTGTCCCTGGTCAGCTATATCACACAAAGTTGTGGTCCTCAGAGTTATGTCCCTCTGTCAGGCGTGTGTGCCTACGTCTGCACCTCTGTCAAAGTGGCAGCTATGTGTTCACTCTCTGCATTCCTTCCAGGGAACCTCTGTCCTTCCTACTGGAGATACCAGGAGAGTTCGCTGTATTTTTTATGAAGCTCCTCTCTCATCTGTTTGCAGATCAGAAGACCTTGCAGCAGCTGTGCACTTCTGGCCACTTTTAAGAAGGGCTCCCTTTATGCAAATAGCCACGGACTAAGGCAGCCTAGGTTGGCCTTTTCTCCTGCTGAGGCGAATCTTGGCTGGAGAGAATAAGCGGTATGTGTCCAGATGTCAGAGGTTTACAGCATCATTAAACAAAGAGAAGTATCTAAAGGCCCAGCCCACTAGCTCTGAGCAAGGGCGGAGGCATATGCCCGGTGCCAGCTACCCTGTCCAGTCTTGCCTGTGGCATAGAATCATGGCTTTGTGTAACCTGGCATGGGGACAAGAAGGTGTGTGCATGCTTGTGGTCGCTCCCTGGAGTCAGAGACAGCCAGGATGCTACAGGAGGGCGAAGCAGCTGTGGGATGTCTCATGGGGACCTGTGACCACACTCTGATTCCAGCTGATGTCAACGTAGGGGCAGATATCAAGACCTGGGAAAGCCAACCGCAGGCCGAGCAAAGGTAACTTCCATGGGAATCTGTTTCCCGGATGGAAGGAAAGCTGTCAGGCGGCCACTATGGGTGGGACTGTCATTCAGCTTAGTCTACAGGGGCCTCTCCACCTACAGGCCCTGCTACATTGTCTTCAGGAGACCTTGGATCCAATGGAACGCTGCCTCGTATATACCTCATCTAGCATCTCCTTGGCCTAGAGAGGTCAGAGGTGACCCTGAGGGCATACAGGGCCAGGATTCCACACCAGGAGCCTCGTCCTTATCTCCCATCACTCTGAGGGTATCTGGAGTCAGACCAGACCCAGAACTTCGGTCACCTCCAGAGGACACAGCTGGAGAAGAGCTGGCTTGTCTCATTAGCAAGGAAGAGAAGAGTTTGCTGGCTGGCCTAGTCACACATCTGTCTGGCTCACTGCCTTGCTTGCCTTGAATGTTGTTCAGGAACTTGACCTCAAACTTTCACCCTTGCTTGCATGAAACACAGATGCCCTGGACATAACAGGATGCCCATGTGCCTTGTCTGGGCAGTGTCCTCGTTCTGACCCTTGCAGATAGGAAGGTCTCAAGAGATAGATAATGTTTTTTGCCTGAAGCAGAAGATAAATAGAGGAGATGGGGAAAGAAGAGAAGAGAGGGGAGAAGAGAGAAGAAAGAGAGAGAGAGAGAGAGAGAGAGAGAGAGAGAGAGAGAGAGAGAGAGAGAGAGAGAGAGAACATCATGTCTCTAAGGCCCTGTCTCCCCATTTTCCTGGCCTGAAGGCCCCTGGCAGGAATTCTGTTTTGCCAATTGTAAAAAAAAAAATTGATTTCATGATATACTTATGTTATGGAGAATTTTAAGATGGAGTGGGTCTTATCATGAATGAGCTGGGGTCACATGGGTAGTGGCATGTGGCTCCGATGTGCTAAGAGACCCCGTTCTCCCTCAGGAAGTCCCCCGGTCCCTCTTCACCTGCCACCGAATGAGACAATAGGCAGTAAGAAGACCCCTTACTCCGCTTTGTGACTGACTGTTTATGTCAGTGGAAACTCACCAGAGAGCTGGTGCCCTCTGTTGAAATGCCCACCTTCCTCGGTTTGGGGAACAGAAAACAGGGTGCATTTCCACAGTACCCAAAGTGAACACTGTCAGAACCTACATGCTGCCTGGTCAGTCCAGGCTCCTCACTGACATGGAGGTCAGATTATACAGGTCGGGGAGTCTCCAGGCATACAGGAGAAATAAAGGGCGTCAAGGGGGCCTTTCCAGGTCAGACCCAATAAATCCTCACCACGGTGATATCACATGTCCCACCTAGCGCTGAGTGAGCACATAGATTGCAGAAATGATGACACACAAAATTAAAATACGGAACTAAGACGAGCCACGTTGCAGGGTCCAGCACAGGGCTGTGGTATTTGGTGCTCCAGCAGTGACACGGCGCTGGGGCTGTATTTAAAATGAAATATTCAGAGGAAACTGAGAAACATGCTGATCTGCAGAAGATCCTTGAGAGGTGCTTTGGGGCTGACACATGATTTCTGTTTGTTCAGGAGCTTGATCTCCTCTAGGGTTAAGCAAAATAAAAGAGAACAATCAAGAAAAATGAGGAAAAGTGTGTGTGCTGTGGAGTCCTTTCTCCTGGAGGTAAAGTGGCCGTGTCCTCTGCCATCCTTGTGTGAAGAGGTATATGTGCCTGAGACATTCCTCTTTGCAGAGATAAGTGTGCCAGTGAGAATGTCCCACTGCGGCTTTCTGGAAGCTGGCTATCATCTCCAGAGACATGCAGGGATGTAAAGAGCAGGACACCAATGAGAGGTGGTGACATTCTCCTTGCCCATCCCAATAGGGTTCCCACCGGCAGCTTCCCCAGAAGCCAGTGGGGCTGCTTTTCCTGCCCATGTGTAATCTCTGCCCAACCAAGTGGCCACGGGGTCCCCTGCACATCAGGCCCTGGATACACAATTATTGCTCACTCTTTGTGGATAGGCTCTGTGCGTTTCTACTCACCGAAGTCCTTTAAGGTGGTTCTTTATGCTCAAGGGGGCACCTGGACCCTGAGTACCTCACAGGCTCCTATACTGTGTCAGCTGCAGCTTGAAACCTGCCTTCCACCTTACCTCCTTCTCCATGGATCATTCTCCCACCCCTTACCCGACTCAAATGCCAGCTGCACAGTGCTTGCCAGGCGCAAACACTTGACACTCCTATGCATCCTGCTGCAGGCTCTGGGCACAGGGCCCTGGCGGTAAGTCTGCCATCTGGTCTCTGCCTACCGCAGTCCTGCACTGACCACTGTCTCCAGAGTGGTCCCTTGACGTTGCTTCTTCCCATACGGTGGCACCTAGTAGGGTTCATTGTGCACAGCAGGTATCCAGTAAACAGGATGGATCAGGTCTATCCTCTGTCCCCTCTGTCCTGATTGTAGGAACAATTACTTGTTTCCAGAGAGTTGCCTGTTCTTTCCAACCTCTGCTTCTGTTAGCTTCTTTCCAGTGCTTCTCCAGGGGACAAGGCTGGAAGACACTGGCCTGCAAAAAAAGGCCGATCCCAGGATGCTTCCCGAGTCCCATGTAGGATGCAGTCAGGCTTCTGGGAAGGTGGAGAGACCCTGAGGATGCCCAGTGCAGCCCAGCTTCATCACCTGGGCATGCAGAGCCATTCAAAATGTCTTGGACTGAAAAATGCCATGAGGAGGCATCTATATTGTGGGCCTGGGTTACACACTGTCACTTACTGCTAAACATCTTGGGTGTTCTAACAGTATAACAGATCCTAGCCATTTTACATTGATTTCTTCATTCCAGTTGCAACTGCTTCTGTCTGGATCATCATCACTGGCCTGGATTGCCTGCTTTCACTTTCTGCCTGTGAAGAAGTCCAGATGGCCAGGTCAGCCAGGTGGAAGTGCCCAGCTGTTGGCCTCTGTCTCACAGGTGTCACCTGGCTTGGCTCTTAGGAGGCAACAGAGGGAGGCTGGGTTCACAGGTTAAGCTCTCCTTTGAGGAACGGGATGCTATCACCCAAGATTCTATTGGGCCCATCCCAAAGTTGTGGGATCACTCAGCAGTGTGCCCTTCCTCCTCCCCCTCCCCCCCGAAAGCCACTGTGACTATCAGTATCCTCGCTGGCCTTACGGGATCTGACCCATTTCCTGAGAGAACAGTGTTGAGATCTATCTATCTTCATAGATACGTCCGAGCACTGAGCATATAAGAGGCATCACACCAGAGCTCAGAAAAGTCCGTTATGTTAGTTAGAATTACACCTTTTTACTGCTAACAGGTAGGGAAGGGCTTCTCTCTAAGGCAGAACAAAGCTGTTCTTATGGGGTAGCCATTTTTCCCCTTCAGCCCCATATGTTTGAGTGGGCCTCAGAGTAAGGCTACACTGGCTCCAGCTCTATGAGTTCAAGGCCAGGGCCCAGCCTGATCTATACTTCCGGTCCCAGGACAGCTGGGCCCTGACCTTGAACTCACAGAGATCCTCCTGCTTCTGCCTCCAAGTCCTAGGATTGAAGGCTTTCGTCACCATGCCTGGCCTAAGCTCATTTTCTTAACTGATACAATTCATTAAAGCAGGGGTAGATACTTTCACTAACATTGTAATTTAATTAAATTATTTGCTAATTATTGTAACATATGTTTAATTTTGGCTTTATTTTTTCCCAAGATATTTTTTAATTCAAACATCCTAGAACTTATAAAAGGGTTCTGAAGAGCCCGGGGTAGAAGCCTCAGCTGTCTGCCATGTGGCCTTTGGGAGGGGAGTTCATCTGCCAGCCTGCGTACCCAAGGCGCCTTCCAGTCTCCTTATCACAGCCACACTGCCCAGAGGCCCCCTGCTGTTTCCTTCCCAGGAGTGTGTATGTCTGTCTGAAAGAAAATTACTCTAAAATATGTGAGCCGATGCTCTCAGAAAAAAAAGCCACACCTATGTTAAACATTCTACAAGGCTGACTGACTGATTAGAACTTCAGTGACGGTGGAGAGATGGAATGTTATGGTGGGAGACAAATGATCTTGAGTTATCTTAGGTCCTCCAAATAGTCATTTATTGCCCAGCTCTGAATGTGGCCTAAAATCTTCCTGGCCATTAGGTAAATCCTTTTGGAATGTACAAACAGACCCCTTAGATTTCATCAACCCCAAAGCTAAGAATGGTATCCAATGATGTCTGAGACTAGAGCAGAGATGTCCTTGCCCTGTTCTAACCCACCTACTGGAGGCCCCACCAAAATATGTAAAAACTGCCTGATTTATGACTTTCTTTGTTCTGCTGACATGAAAATTCCATAAAACTGTTACCGAGTTAGAACACGGTACTTGGAAACCCAAAATCTGTGTTCCAGAGCAATGTCCACGCATGTCTGGCCACAGAATGAACTGTCTCATTCCCTTTCAGGTGAGAGTGGCGTTTTCTGTCGGAGAAAGCTGAGTGGTTTGCCATGGAATGTGCTGGTTTATTCTTTCCTGTGACTATCTGTAAGTGCTTCAAGGTGGCTTTTCATCACTGGCATCAGACTTCCTCCTGAGTGTCATGATGTTCCCCTCTTCCTACTTCCTGCTCCTCCTAGTGCTGTATATGTCTTGAGCACTTGGGGGACTCCTCACCGTGGGGGAAGCACTCTGTTAATCCATAAAGGCCCAGGCTCATTTCCACCTGCCTCTCATCCTGAGTCCTACAGCACCACGTAGGAAACAAATTCTTCTGTTGGAGAAGCTGGCCTTACTTTCCCGGAGCTGTGTGGCCCTTACAGTTACAAGGTATGGTTCGGAAGGCCCAGAGGATCCTGGTGGACTCTCCTATATTGTGTTCACTGTTCCCAACCCTGCCTCAGGGAAAATGAAAGCAGAAGGCGTGGGATGAGTTTCTGACCTCTGGGAAATCAAAATATCTGTCTGACTTCCGGTCATACAGGCAGAAGCTGGGCTTGAGAGAAGTGTGGTCTGTGTAGCCAGCAGCTTCAGGGAAGTCCAGGGGCTTCTCCATCTACCTGAGCACTTCCTTGTAAGTCACAGTTGTGCCCCAGAGCCCTGCAGTTGCCTTTATCAAATCCCCCTCAGCCTCCACCACACACCAGGCCCTAGTCCCCCTGGGGAGGTCTGTCTTCAGCGGGAATCTTGTTGGTCATTTTCCACATAGGGTCCCCCACAGGGACCTCAGAAATGTGAGGTCTCTGGCTAGCACTACTTAGGAGCCTCATTTTTGTCTCTGCTGCTCTACTTTCTGAATGAAGGTTTCCTGCTGTGCTTTAACAAGCCTCGCTGGAGATTTTCCCAATGAGACAGAAGACAAGCGAGAAAGGGGATGGACGAGGACATATACACACACAGAGGGTGAGAGTAGAGAAAACCAAGAAAGCACGGGTTTTTGTATGTAGTTTCACTGCTTTTGTGGTTAGCTTACATGGTTAGACAGGCCCACCTCTCCCTGGCTGCAATGCAGAATTTTTGGTGGGGTGTTGGCTCCTGAGTGGTTTGGAAATCAAGGCAGTTTTGCTGTGGAAGAGGAACACCAGTAACAATGCTGAATAGCCCCAACCATCCCAGTCCCTTCTATGTTGAGCCCGTGTCAGCAATCAGCAACACAGCCTGAGCTGCTGGGACAGCACAAGTCCCCAAGATCGATAAGAAAAGTGCATGTGTTTCATGGGGGTACCCTTGAGCTCCACCCCCCCCCCCACACCTGCACAGCTCCAGACATAGACGATGCTCAGCAAGAGTGTGGGCATGGCATGGGGCTTTTGCCATCTCTACAGGAGAGTCAGCAGGGATGCAGCATTGGGTCTGGGTAGGAGCACAGACAGCTCTGTCAGAACTTAGACGAGTCTTAGTAGTCTCATAGGTGACGGTTCTGCCAAACCACAGCTTCCCATCACCTCAGGAGCAATGAGGCAAAGAATTAGAGCATTTTAGTGACATGTCCAGTGCTATGTACTATGTGATAGAAGTATGGAGCCATCTGTTCAGGGCCTTGTCGCACCATCTGTGTGATGGATTGAGCCCTCCGAGGCTGTGATCCCAGCTAAAAGATTGCCTCAAATCTCTGGACTCAAGACTTTTGAATGATTGTTGAACCCATAAGGCTGTGAGGACTCTTGAGGGTAGACTGAATATACTTTCTGAGGCCATAAGCCTTTGAGGGCCCCAGGTCGATCACCACGGTTTGAATCTGGAATGTCCCTCACAGGCTCCTGTTTTAAACACTTAATCCTCTGCTGGTGGTTGTTGGGAAGACTGAAGCGCTTTGGAGCTGGGGCCCGGCTGGGAAAGCTGAGTCACTGGAAGCTGGTCCTTGGGACTATGTTTTTCTCTGGTCACATCCCATTTTGATTTCTGTTTCCTGGCCCACCATGATGTGAACCGAACTGCCTTGTCGCACCATCTGTGTGATGGATTGAGCCCTCCGAGGCTGTGATCCAAAACACATCTCTCCTTCCTTCCGTCTGCCAGTGATTTTGTCACAGTAATGAAAAAACATATTTTATAATAAAGCCCTGCTCACGACTGATTTTTAAACAGATGCCGTGGCCTGAGCAATTCCAGGAGGCACAGGCAGGAAGTCAAGGCAGATACTGGAATGTTTACTTTTCAGGCATTGCTCCCTTGGACCCTTTGAAATGTCTGCACTCTGGAGTGGTTTGCATGGAAAGCCCCAAAACTCCCAAAGCATTCATTCTCATTCCCTCCCCGCTCCCCTCTCAAGCAGGGCTGAGTTCTGTGTTCTAAACCTTCATCAATTTTCAAGTCCTTTCACCCCGTGTACAGCTTCTCTTTACAGGAATATTTAGCCAGTGTGACGCTTACTGGCACAGTACTTTCAGCCGATCTTCCTGTCTCTTTGTTTTCAAGGTTTCTGCCAAGCGGGCAGGGGAAGGGCACCCCAAGAAATGCATTCCCTTCTCTCCTCTAGGGCAACATGGGATGGACCCAGAAGGCTCCCTTGTGATGGCAGCACTTGAAAACTCATCACTCAGAAGAATGGTTGGAAAGTAAACAGAAATTTTCTTTTCAAAAGACATGGAAAAACATTTTTTTTTCTTGGTTTTGTCTTGTTTCCCCACTCAGTTTACCTGTGTTGAATCCAGAGCTTAGACTTTACTTTTCCTCCCTCAGGTCAGCACATGGCCCATGTTAGGAAAGAAGACAGGACAGTGGCTGCAGGAGAAGGAAATATGGTTTCTTTATTTGGAACTAATACCAGCATCGTGTAGGTGTTTATTCATATGACTGTAATACAGAGCTGAATTCAAAATTGGTTCCCCAACAGGACACAATGTACCTAAGATGTCTCTGGGGGAGGGATGTCTTATTGGAGACCTCTCCCCACAAACCAGCAAGAGTGTGATGGAGAACAAAGCTGTGGCTACAATCATGCAATGAAAATGGCTGCAGGGAAAATCAGCCCAGAGACCTCACAACCACAGTGCGGGTGACTAAGAAAGCTAAGCAAACCGGCATCGCCATCTGCCCGTCTCATGGCATGGAAGACTCTTACACCTTCTGGGGTCCTAGGCTTGTCCTGAAAGCCTGGCATCACACCATGGTCATGACCTTCAGGGCTGCTGGCTGGAACCTACGGATCTTCTTCTTCAGGGCCTTGGAGGCCTTGATGCGGCACAATTTGGGCACAGGGGGCAAGTGTGGCCTGGAGCCTCCTGGGGCCCGTGGGGACTGCTGGAGGTTTACACGGGGCCAGGCCCGCTCCCCATGCCCAGCGTCTACACTGCCCATCACCAGGCCACGGTGGCTGCTCTGAACACAGCCTTCTGAATCGTTGCTGCTGGACTCGTCCCCGAAGCAGTTGGCGGTGTGGTCACTGGCCTCCTCATCCTCGCTGGTCTCGGCAATGGTAGAGTGGAATAGTGAGGCACACTCTGCGGAGTGCTCCGAAGGGTCTGACTCACTCCTCATACAGGCATCCTGGCGGGCAAGCGTGGGTCTGCTCTGGGCCCGGGGACCACCTGCTCTCCTGGCTGGGGACCGAGGGTGGCCCAAGCTGGGCCCAGGTCGGCTGACCGAACGGGCTTTGGCTGAGATCTCCATAGTGGACTGCCACCTGCGTTGCTTCCTCCTGGCTGCTGAGCTAAGGGGGGCTGCCTCCATCGGGAGCAGCGCTTGGGATGACGCTGGGTAACTTTCCCGCTGGGCCACCAGGAGGGGGACAAAGAAGGGCACAGGATAGAGGGTAGACTCAGAGCAAGAGCGTCCGGGAGGCTCTCTGGCTACTGTGGGCCTACTGCTGAGCCCTCCCTGCTGGGGCCTGGCTGAGGGGTCCCACTCTGCGGGCAGCGCAGCATGAATGCCCCGCTGTCTCTCGGGTTGAGATGGGAGCTGCTTCCCCAGCCGTGGCACTTTCTCACTAACTCTTCTTCGGACCTTCGTGGCCTTGCTTTGGGGAGAGCCTACCCTCGCCCTCACTGGGGATGTTTCAGCAAGGGTGCAGGGTAAGTAGGCAAAGGACCCCGGGGTCACAGGTGGGTTCTCAGGGCCCAGTACCCTGGATGGTGACAGGACTCGTCCTTGGCCGTGATCAGGGGGGGACTGCTGAGCCTGGGAGCAGGGAGAGGAACCTACTCCATCGTCTCCGAGCACACAGGGATTCCAAGGTGCAGTTTCCTCCTTTAGGGGGCTGCCGAGGGGCTCCGTATCCACAAGGGACACAGGCCCCTGTTGCCTGAGGCTGTCCTTGGCAGCACCCTGACTTGGTTTCATTCCTCCCCTGTCTATTTCACAGGCCACTTTCTCAAGCTGACCCGCACTGCCTGGCCGCTGGCCACCCGGCCTCTGTGGGAAAGGAGCTGAGTGGCTTCCCTGCTCCTCCTTCACCACAGCTCTCAGGGGGCATGCCTGACCGCGCAAGCGCAAAAGCCTGTGGATATAGGCTTCTGCAGAGCCCAGCTCCTGGATCGGCCCAGTCTGAGGCCTGCTCTGATCAACAGGGACAGGAGGAAGCTCCTGGGGAGGTGAGTGAAGGTCGAGACGTGGAGTTTCCTTAGGCAGAGCAAAGAGAGGGCTCTGTAGTGCCACTGCATGCAGGGGGCTTGGATATGAGTACACCTCCTGGCCACCCCTGGCCACCAGATCACGCTGGTACTTGGGGTCCACTGTGTAGGCCGGGACCTCTACCCCTTGGCAGAAGAGGGATGAGGATGCAGGATCAGTACCAGCTCTCTGGAGCCCCAGGTCAGCTGGAAGGACTCTCTCAAGATCTCCTGGAAACGAGACCATGAGAAACACATCAACACAGACAATGCCAAGTCCCTGCTTCCCATAGATGCATGCAGAGAGACTCAGCTCTTGTGTGTTAGGGGTCCCTGCTCTTCAGTGAGAGTGAGTGGGAGACGTTAGCTCAGGGTCCTCACTTAACCAAGGCTTGGAGGCTTCCTGGGACAGAGGTTTATAGCCTGCTCCAGCATCTACAGTCTGAGTGTGAACCTGGTGATTTCACCATGGAGGGATCAAGGCTGACATGGAGCTCAGGTGTGAGGGGAATAGAAGGGTCCAAGTGACATCTTTTTCTCTTGGGAAAACGTGAAGGGTGCTTGCGACTCTATTCTCACACTAATGAGTTCAACGTTTCTTCCTTGCTTCCAGATGTTCATTTAATTTAGACACACGCCTGCTCCACGTGGGGTCAGCCTCTTCCTCAGTGGGCCCGGGCACCACCATCTGCTGCCCCTCCCACCCAGGTGACACTCTCACCTGTGGACACTGGTCTAGGCCGGAACATGCCCCGTGGCCGGCCTGCGTCCTCTGCACCATGCAGAAGCCTGCCATCTTCTCCACTGGGCTGTGGGCTCCACGCAGGTACGGTGGTCTCATCTGCAGAGCGGGGTCTCCAGTCCCCCAGACCAGACCTGGATTTAGAGGGCTGGAACACAGGCAGCCAGCTGCCCAGAGACGGGGAGAGGCGGTCACTGCAGACCGATGCACAGGAGGTGGACAGGGAACAGGAGCCAGCGTCACTCAGCTCATAGAAACCTAGACAGGGCAGACAGGTCAGTGTGCCCCTAGCCAGTCCCAAAGACCCAGAGCCCTTTCTCATGCTTTTACTGGCACAAGGGGGTGAGGGGCAGACAACAATGCCTGTGCGCAGGGGCCCAGGAAAAGAATGTGCCAGATTCTTGCTGGGAGTCTTGTGAGAGGCTATGGGAACAACTGACCCTACCTCACCTGAACCCCATATCTATCCTTTGCTTCAGGCACTCTCTCCTTTCTTTAACCTGCAACTGCATGGGGCATTTCCATCTCAGCCTCGGGGATTGCTGGGTGCCTGGCCCCTCCCAGGCTAAACTGCAAAAGCCAAGTACAAAGAGTGCCAAGGGGACCCCAGACACCCCCAGGCTTGCTGTCATGCCTGCGTCATGACCACTGTGACCCAGAGACAGGGGTCTCCATCTCCAAGTTTTACCTGGAGAATACTAAGAGAACAAAAGTGACCACAGCCACACAAGCCAGCAAAGACTGCCAACGATGCTCTTCTATGACTTCTAGGATGGGAAGCTGGGAATTCTTTGACTAGCTCACAGGTTATACTGATTTAAATGAAGTAGGTGCTCTGTAAAATAGCCATTGGCGTGGTCCATGACTGTCCAGCATGGGATGTTTAATACAATCAAAAAGAAGATTTTTCCAACTTTCATATTACATATAATATATATACATATATATATATATATACATAAACTGGTAGTTTACATATAAACTATTACATATATAAACTCTTTAGTTTATATATTTGTATATACTATTTAAATACCTACTATATTTATATTTTTTTCTTTCAGCATGTTTAGTTAAAGCTTTTTCAGGTCCTCAGTCACATATACTTCCCAGGCTGCCCAAGGGACCTCCCCACTGTCAAATCAGCTGAGGACACAGGCTGAAGATGTCACTCTTCAGTATGTCATGACAGACAGGACCCGTGACAGGTGCCAATGAACACTGTTCTGCCTTCTGAGAGGGCAGGATCCTGGCAGCCTGGCTCCCAGCTGTCTGGGCGTAGTGGGTCATACCTGAGCTGGGCCTGCTGTCGCTGTCCAGGGCCTCACAGGACGACCTGTTCACGTCCAGCTGCAGTTCGCTTATCTGCTGGTCCAGCTGGTCCAAGTGGCTCTTCAGGCCAGCATCCTGCCGCCTTAGCCGAGACTAGGAAGTTAAGACGAGGGAAGAAGAAAAACTAGTGTGAGTACAGAAATACAAACTGAGTGAAAGAGAGCCATCAGGAACATCAGGAAGAATCCTGAAGTCCATGCTCATGTGAAGCACGCCCAACTAGAACCTGCCACCAGGTCAGGAAAAGCAACTCCATGAGTCTGCTGGAATGGACCGCAAAGTCTTTGCCAGTCCTCGGTGTGTGTATACACACATTGTGCAGTCCACAGGAAGTGAGAGGAGTTCTGTGTTCACATACATAGAACTAATCAGTACTGTTTGGTAAAAACTTACTTATTTCTCTCAACCGTACAGTGTCCTGATTTCCAGATTGGTTGCATACATTTTTTTTTCCTTTAAGTAACAATGAGTTTAAGGGAAAGAAACGGTAAATCGTGGGGCTGTGGCTCTCCTGTTGAGAAGGTGAGGACTACCCCAGAAACAGCATCAGCAGCAATGACCTCCCCGTTCACCAGAACAAGCCCTTTGGCAAACTGAGTAGAATGCTGGCCGGGGCTAGCAGGTGCTGCCAGGCTCAGCCTTTCTCCCGGGAGCTGACTCAGAGTGGAATCCACCTCCACGCACACTCGCCCCCACACGAAGGAAGATATTCTCAAGACACAGTGGGCACCAGGAAACTGGAACTTCCCCAGAATCTCATCCTGGGAGAAAGAAAATGCTGGAGCCAGGGGCCAGCCGATGCCAGACTGAGATCCTCAGCAGATGAAGCTGGAGTCTACTGGACCTTTTCATGTGTCCCTCTCTTCAGTGTGGACACACTGAATAAATGTCCTTTCTCGGCTTTTCGTTGTGGCTTGTCTGTGTGAATGGCCTACTGAGGGTGGGCGCACCAGCTGGTCCCAGGCTCTAACCCCAACTCATGGTCTGAAGGGGTAAGAGTGTCTCCTATGACCACCCGTAGCAAAGCTGAACAAACCTCTCCAGAACAACCACCTGGTCCAAAACCTGCTTCTGACACAAATTCTTTCCTGGAACAACCAGGGTAGAGACTGAATGCATACCCTTTCCACCCACTCAGAAACTGACGCTGAGACTCATCAAGGGGCTGGCATGGAACTTTTTTTTTCTGTGACACACTTTTCTTTGCTCTACCTAAAAGGCATAGGGTCCCACAGACACGAAGCCCCTCTGCTTAGCGGCACCTGCTCCTCTCAATCCCGGCTTCCCTTCTTTAAAGGCCTAGCTGGTTGCTTACACAGAGGTTGGCCCCTGTGTGCACATGGACCAGTGGCTCTTCGGGTAACACCTACTCTGCCAGCCTCAGCAGCCAGTTTCTAGTTAATGGCAGAGGTCCTTAGGGGCCTCAGCTGTGAGGCCGCCATCGGGATTGATACCATTCTCATTAACGCCCCCTCTGCTCCTAGTTCAGGTTTTCACCACAGTTCCTTAGGCTGAATTTCAGGGTCAAAGCCACTGTGACTAGGACTGAGCTACAAAGCCAGGCTGTGGTCTGCAAGCCTCATCCTGATTTCACCGAGGCTCTGGAGCAACTTAGGTGAATCCCCTAGAGCTGGGTCAGGGGTCAGAGGTCTGGTGCAAGAGAGAACTAAACACAGTCCCAGTGGGTGATATCACCCAGTACACCTGTGGATCCTGGGCTCTTGCTATGTTGTGCCCCAGGACAGGCCTAGGGCCTTGGACCTTCACCAGCTTTGCCAGAAGGGAACGGTCTTGTGACCACCAAATATCTGAGACCTACCATTCTATGGTGCCACTAAAAGGGCGCTGGGATTCCTTTAAAGGGCTTGATACCTCCCCCATGGACACTTCCACTTTTCAACCCCAGCAGAAAAAAGCAAGCAAGCAAATGAACAACACCCCCACTCCCAAACTTTATGGTGTATTTGGAGGATAAAAGGTTCAGGATGTAGAGATGGTATCTGTGAGACTTCCTTCCTCTCCTCGAATGCCAACATCAACAAAGGAAATGTTTTAGGCTTGAATTACCCCTTGATGGCCTCCTGCAAACTTCACATCACATCAATCATCATGGATGCGATTGACAGTGACCCTGGAGGAGCCTGGCAGGTCCTGCTCTTGACCTCATCTGCTTCTTATCTGACCTCCATCTGCCCCCTATGTGTTCACCACGCAAGCGGTTTGGTCCAAGGAAAACACCGTTCACGGTTGTGGAATCTGAGCCTGCCAGGTTCAGAAAGGAATGGCTGCATGCTGTCACTTTCAGAACAAGTCATGACCAGTCAGCCCTGCAGGATGATCCTCATATCTGTGCATCAGCCTCCGGTCCCAGGGTACCTCTTCTCCTGGATGTAGCCGAGGCAAGATACAATGTTACAGCTTCCTGGTACCATGCCAGTCCACGGGTGCTGTCCTACTTATGTCCACTTATGGGACTGAAAGACTAGCCACTTTCTGAGACAAGTCCCTGTGAAAACACTCACAGGGGCAGCCTACTGCCCAAAGAGCCACCTGCAGCAAACGGTGGGGTCAGGGGTCGGAGGGCATGGGACTTCATTAGCAGAGAAATCTGGAATGAGGTAGACTGAATGCCTAAATCACCTCTGTCTTTCGGTCTCAGCCGTTAACAGTCCCTGATTATCTGGTGAACGAAATTCCTCTTAAGCAGCTACTGCTGAGTTCTCTTTGTGACTTTTGACACTGCAATTAGCAGGGCGTAGCCCATCTGATGAACACCAAATCCCTAGAAATGCTAAATCCACCCTCACTAGAGGATCCCTGTAGTATAACTGCCGAGGACTCCCGGGACTCTTCCTGTCTTCACACCTGAATGACTGAGGGTCAGGTGAGCCAGCGGAAGGGCTGTGAGCTCCGGTTACCGCAGGGTCTAACTAGACTGTGCAGCAGCCCTTGGCTACCTTCTTTATCCAACAAGCAGCAGGACTCCCTCGCATACCCAACCCCATCCCCCCATAGGAAAAACGTAGAAGTGCTAAACCCACATAAAATCCAATTATTTCCCCCTTTTCCAACTTTCATGACAAAAGCCTGCATGTTCCCTCTGGTCTTGTGGAAAGGAAGGGGGGAGTGTATGTGTCAACAAAAGGCTTGTTTGATCTCTCCAAAGGCTGCTGGTAATTGGAGTGTGAGGGCTCATAGACTGGGTTTGTGTATCGCTGACGGCGAGTTAATCATTAACGGTAAGGGAACGGGCCATGCATGTAACTCATCAACGCGCCTGCCTGGCTGAGGTCACGTGGAGCCGCGTGTGTAGCCCCCCGAAGGACAGGCACCTGTTGTAACGCCTTAGTCCTGTGAGTGTAGCAGCTTGCAGAGTCCGGCCCCACGGCAGCCATGTCCATCGCTGGGCAGCAGCTCAGCGCCTCACAGACTGGAGGAGGCTGCCACCTGGGTCACACCCAGCCAGATCTCCACCTCTCTCTCACACCCGGGGAAGATTCCCGGTGTCCTGGGGACTGACTCAGACACTGACTGGACTTCCTGGTTCTTTAATCACAGGCAACAACACACTTGTGAGTCAAAGCTAACTGGAACAGCAGTTTCACCCTGGGCCTCACCAAGAGGCAACTCTCAACAGGACAGATTCAAATTTCACCATGAAAGAAATCCCGCCTAAGAGTTACGGACGCGACTCCATCACACTCGAGAGCATTGCTTTGTTCTTTTAAAAACACTTCAGTACTTAAAAAAATCTTGAGCTGTTTCTACAAAGGGGCTGTAATCCTACTCCCGAGGGGCCCCCAGTGGTCTACAGAGGAGGCCTCGATGGGCGCCCGTAGCTGAGAAAGCGCCACCAGTCTCCTGCAGACTGGAGGACACTCGTGGGTTTTTTTTAAAACGGATCAGGTGACATGCAATCTCGGAGACAGTCCTCAGCAGGCAAGTGTCCCCAACGACCCAAGCGAACCCAATAGAGTGCCCCGCAGCTCACGGTCTCGGTGTGCGGCCGGATGACCCGCTCCCGGGATGAGTCCCGTGTGTGCGCAGCCTCCTGCCAGGCCAAATCCAGTCCGCGCATCCCCATCACAGCAGCCCTGTGCGCAACCCGACTGGCGCTCCGCCGCCGCCGCCGCCGCCGCCGCGACGCTGTGTCCGCCGCAGAGGCGGTGCGCAGTCAACCCCGGGCTCGGCGCGCTGGTCCCCGGCTCGCGCCCCGCAGCGCGCTCCCTGCGCAGCCGCGCACCGGGCCCCTCGGCCCGCTCCCTCCACGCAGCTTCGTCCCGATCCCGCCCCGGCGCGTCCCCTTCCTTCGGCCGCTGGCGACCCACCAGCTCCTTACCAGCTGCTCCCGCAGCGCCACCAGCGCCGCCTCTAGGCGCAGCTCCTGGCTGCGGGGCCCGGGCTCGGAGTGCAGGCCCAGGGCGCCCCGCACGCGCGCCTGCTGCGTGGCGCGCAGCCCCTGGAGCTCGTGCAGCCCAGCCAGGGCCGCCCGCAGTCGCGCGCCCACCCTGCGGCGGTCCCAGCCCGCGGGTCCCGGGCCGCTCGGTGGCCACATCTCCGGGACGCTCAACCGCCGCGCCGCGCGTCCCCGCCGCGTCTCCCCGCCCCCGGCCGCAGGTCGCCTAGGTGGGGTGGGACCTATCGCTGGCCGCGGAGGGCGGCGTTTGCGACGCTCGAGGTCACAGCGGCCGCCCCCCTGCCCGCCCCGTCGGCCTGCCGCGCCCTCGCCCAACGCCCGCGCCCCTGGACCCGAGTGCTCCCCAGGGAAGGCCAGACCCCTTACAGAGGAGAGCTCGGGCCTACGGTGGGAGAAAGATTTAGGTTTCTTAATTAAAAAACAAAAACAAAAGCAAAATCCCCTGCAAGAACCACGTTCTTATTTGTAAGCCTATTAACACGGAAAGCCCACTATCTGTTTTTCCAGCGTACACGTGTGCCTGGAAACCTCTGCTTGTGCCTCAGTTTGCACACAGAGCCCAGCTTCGCACACAGGCCGCACGCCTTGCCTTTGAGGAAGCTTCTAGGAAGGCCCTGAGCTGTGCAGCTCTCACCATGATGGGCACGTCAGCAACCCCCCACCTCCTCTGCACACTCCACGCTCAGAGCCCTCCACCTGCCTCCTGTGGGTACTGTCTTGGGTGGAATCGTGCCTATCCGGGTCTTCTGCTGTTCTTAAGACTTCCGGGGGCGCCCGTTTTGCCCACCAGAGCCTCCTTTTTCCTGCCCGAATCATACTCCTTTGTGTGGCTAAGACCCCCTCCCCCAGCGTCCTGCTTCTCTAGTTACATGTTGCCACCTCATTTCGGAACAGAGGAAACCCTTTCCTCACACTGCACTGAAGTGTCTACCTAAGGCAGGAATTGTTGAATCGCGGCCGGCTACTGTGCTCAAGGTTTTGAAGACACCGTCGGGCTGCTTTCCTGGGTGCTCACCTTTGCCTCTGAAGCAGGAGAAGAAGCCAGCTGCACCCGCTGCCTGCAGGTGTGTCATCCAGAGCGCCCAGGGCTGGGGGGGTGCAGCCGGCAGCGGTTCCTGGGGCAAGAGGGGATTAGGTATCTTTCCCCTGCAGAAATGGTCCTGTAAGCGCTCTGCTTGCCTTGAATTGGTGACCTGTTTAGTAACTATGACCACAGTCTCCTTCATACACTTTCCTCGCCAGGCAATTTCCTTCGTAGACACAGGATTTCCAGATTTTTTTTTTCAGTCTATAGGTTTCTATTTTACTTTCCTGTTTTTGTTTAATTCGGAGACAGGGTCTCATCCTGAAGCTCTTTCTAGCTTACTGTGCAGAGCAGGCCTGTCTCCAAAGAACTCCTGCCTCCTGTGTGTACCCGGATACCCCGATCATGGGGCCGCAACCCCCGGCTCCGTTCACATTTTTACTCTTTTATTTTTCCTTCACTGTGCCTGTTTTTCTCTTGTTACTGTGCGTCTTGTGTCACCACCGAGAAATCACTGCCTGATTCGAAGCTGCAAACTTCTAAGCTCCTGGAGTTTTGGCTGACACTCTGAAGCCAGCCTTCATCTGCTTGGGCTGAGTCCTGTCCATCTGCTTGGGTCCCTGTCACTCTTCTGCAGTGTGTATCTAGTGTCCCACAGCTGTGTGCTCGGAACAGTTTCCTCCCGACGGAGCCGCGAGGGACCCTGCAGAGAATCAACTGATACAGAGAATGATTTTCTGTTTTCTGTCATATCTGCCCTTGTTCCAGACTGTGGTAATGACTTACTTTTTTCAGTGGGTTCTGACGTTTGGACGCATGAGCTAGCCAACCCTGCTTTTTTCTGGCCGCTGTTTCCAGCTCTGGGCCCTCCATATTTCCACAGGAATTTATGGCCCACTTTGCCGGCTTCTTCCAAGAAGACAACAGGGGTTTTGTTGGGGGCAGGGAGGGGTATTTCCAGAATCTGTCAGTCAACTGGAAGCACTAAGGTTGAGTGTTCCGGGTGCACAGACTCGGGCCCCTTTTCACATGGTCAGGTCTGCTTTCGTTTTATTCGGCCGTGCCTCACAGTTATCGTTAAGTCTTGTGTTTGTGTTAAATCTGCTTTTGAGTGTTTTCACTTTTATAGCACTGTGTAGCGTTTACCAGTTTCATCTTTAGGTGTTCAGTGCTGGTGCATAGAATTAAACTGTTTATTCTTGTTCGCCCCCACCCCTAGAGCATTCCTTTTATAAAACGAAGAAAACTTTTCCTTCCAATCAGATGGGCAGACACAGGGAGGAGTAATGATGTCCATGGTTGGAGATGCACACACTGATGACTGGAGAATTTGGTCACGTTGCACTCAGCTTGGCTGAGGAAGTGCATGTGCACGGTGAATGGGATCCTTAAGCTGACTCTGTGTTCTGCAGGATGGCTTCTCACCTCGAACCTCTGTATATAGGATGAAGCTTAGTTAAACGTTACTAAATATTAACTACTACACTTTGTTAGGCATACCATCAACTGAGCCCTCGCTCTCTTTCTTGATGACTTACGCAGGCCCTGGGGTCTGTCTTCTACCTGCAGGACTCCTTGCTGCATGCTGCCCCCTTGTGGCCGGCTCCTAATACTGCCTCCAGCCGTCCCTACAGCCTAAGGAGGACCTTGGCTCTCAGTTCTTAAAACCCCCACGTGGCTTTCTGCCTCACACAGAGGGACGGCCCCGTGTGACCTTCTTCCATTCCACCTTCCAGGGCCTTGCCTTTATCTTATCTGGCTCAGCATACCTCCACTGGGCTCAACGCCGTGTCTTTTGCCTCTCACCTTCCCTGCAGCCTTTGTGTCTGCTGTGTTCGCTTCCTAAAGGGGGATTTGGGCGCTGGATCTAACGCCCCCTGCCACCCGCCTTCCAGAACGTGTGCAACAGTGCTTTTTATTTCCATTATAGCGCACTGTTAGTTCTACACACTGGGCTCTTTAGGAGGTTGGGACTGGAGAGCTGTGGACCCTTTAAGGAGACACTTTAGATCCTTGGACTGTGTGCTTGGCTCTCTGTAATATTTACTAAATAAACACATGGTAATTGTTGCTTTTCATTGGCCTGAGCAGATTTAAAAAAAATGTATCTTGGCCTTCCTAAATATTTTATCATATTGCATAACGTGTTATATAAGTATTTTTATTACCAAAATAATATGGAAGATGTGTAAGGATGGCTGAGGCCTTCTCTCCAGTCCCCACGAGCAGCGTCTTTCTTGCTTGCGTATGCTTCCTGAAGCCTCACACAGTGTCTACTGTCCACCCGTGAGTCTATCCTCTGTCTTTTCTGTGTTCCTAAAGTACATTTGTACCCGTCTGTGCACATAGTAAGCATTTGTGCCTTGAGGTTTCAGTGCCATCTAACTTTCCCTTTAAGTATGTATTCTGCTTACAGACGAGCTTCCCTCACTCAATAACCGACAGTCGGCCTTTCCTTTCTTCTTCCCACAGCAATGCTGTGAAGATCACCCTTATACACATCGTGTAACTCAACCGTATTAAATCGGTAATTGTGGTATTGCCGAAGGCAAGCAGAGTTATGCAAGGAGGCAAGGAGAGTCTGTTGAGATGCCGCATCAATCAGCACAAACTTCTCTTATCTGTGAAATGATCTCCTGAGACATCCCGGCTGCTGCCTGGATCCACTATCCACTCCCCCCCGCACCCCCCAGGCCCCTGAGTGATGCTTCCTTTCCCTTCCGGGTAGTTCTATTGTGCGTGGTACGGCAGTGGGAGGCGCCCCCCCGTGGGATGAGATGACTTCATTAGCGGTAGCTCACAAAACAGGTCGTCTCTGTTGGCTTCCTGTTTAGAAAGGGCGCTTCATCTTCAAGATGCTCCAGGGGAGCTGAACTCCCGTCCAAGGTGGAGGAAAGACACAGCTGTGCTAAAGCAGAGGTTAGCACCCGTGCCCATCACAGGGTCAGAGCCCACAGCACCATCTGTCCATGTAAAGCCGTGGGGGGTGAGGGGGACACCAGGTACTGGCTTTGCAGCCACTACAAAGCCTCACTTATCTGTTGCTTGTGACCAGGCTTTCCAGTGGTTCTTCGTGGATCCCAGAGGCTACGAGGAGTTGCACATCTTGGTTTTCTAGTATGAACTGCAGCAAAATGACGTTGCCATCCAGTTGCCACTCTCCTGTTCCCAGAGGGTAGTATCAGGACTGGACCTCCTCGAGAGTGACCGCAGAGAAGCTGTCCCCAGGGAAGGGGTCAACACAGTGTGACTACTGTTCCCATCTAAAGTTCTTGGGAACAAATAAGAGCGTTGACAGCGTAACTGAAATTCCCAGTGTGTTTTTCAGCTGCTGTGACCCTCATAAACAATGCCACACCCCAGATGTGAGGTCCTGACTTGATTTTGAAAGTCACATCAAGCGTCTACAAAGTTAAGGCTCCGTGGACAAGCCAGATCTGTGACTGCTTCTAATGTATTACAGACACAAAGCCTTATCTTGAGCTTGTGCCACATTAAAGCCCTGCCAAAGAGCCAGATCGTTTATTACAGACACGGAAACTCTTTTCTGCACTGCTTTTCTTTCTGTGTGCTCAGCAACCAATAGCATGATTCAGTGGAATTTCGATCCTGTCTCTCTTCTGGCTGAACATGTTGAGGGGAGAGACTTGACTAGGAAGAAGACCTTGGGAAGATGATGGCCTTTCTGGGCTCAGGGCTGGGGTTACCTTTCCACTGGAGCAGGAGAGGACCAACATTGAGAAATGCACCATATGAATGTGATGTGTGTCTGGGTGCATGTATAAGTGTGTATCTGTGCACATGTGGTATGTACATATGCAGTGTCTATGTGCCAGTACATACATGACTGTGCACATGTACATAAGGTGTGTATGTATGTCATACTGATCTGTGGCTTGTGGTGACTGTATGCATGGGATGGCATGTGTGTATGTAGGGGTGTGCTGTAATGTATTTGTGCACATACATGCAATGCAGCTGTGTGTATGTGCTCTGTTTGTATGTATTTTCCTGTACTGAGAAACAGAATATGGTATCCTACAGCTTAATCTTTTTTTTTTACTTCAGTGTTTGAGGACACAGTTATAAATCTGGCTTTATTAAAAGAAAATAATTGAATTACAGATAAAACTGCTTTTCAACCCTAGGAGTGTGTGTGTGTGCTTTACTGTCTTTAAATGTGATTTTTTTTTCATGATAAGTGACCCCTACTGCCATGGTCATTTGTACAGTGTGGTCAGCACCAGGCCTAATGTACTTTCTGTCACATGTCATGGTGGGCACAGGCTATGGGGTGCTCATGTGAGTAGCAGATGGCTTGTGAAGCTGCAGTTGAAGAGGCTGTGTGGTGCCCCTCCCTTCCCTCCCAGCTATAGTTCCTGTGAAGCGTGCATTCTTCAGTGTTTCACTCTCAGTGTGGGATTTGGTGACCTTACCAAGCTAGGCCCTGAGGAAGGCCACTGCCAGGTTCATCAGGTTCATGCCGCAGAGGCTGGGGTCAGGGTCATGAGGCAGCTGTGTCTTTCCTGTTCACCACAGACACCCTCTCTTCCCACACAGGGGTGTGCATTTCCCCTCATTCTTATAGCGGTAGGTGAGGAGGGATACATGAAAGCACAGCAGGAGAAGCTGCTGTGTGGAGTCACCCTCGACGCGCAAGTATGAGTGTGCTGCATCCTTGCAGCGGTGCTGAAGTCCATGTAGTTTTTAGTGCAAACTTAACTCTCTTTATCTTAAAATGTTTCCCCCCATTTCCCATGTGGGCACATGTACCTGCACAGTCAGGAACATCCTTAGGACACATATTCTCCCGGGACACCATGCGTACCTCATTTGAACATCAGCTACAATTCACAACCTAATGTCACTGGTTCCTGCGGTTGCACCTCCCTGTCCTCAGCCTCTGCTAGGCTCCCGTTCTGTCGTCTGACCTGACCATCTCTGGTCCCTGCTGTATCATGTCTACTGGGCAGAAGGCACACGCTGGCCTCAGTACGTTCCAGAGCCCACCAGCAGACTCGAACAGTTCCTGAGTGGGGAGTGAGGATTGAAATAATTAAAGCAAAGTCACGCCACACACGGGATCAGCTCCAGAGGGCTGTCAGTAAGACCGAAGCGTGAGTTTATTCCACAATTCCTTTTTTTTTTTTAAGGCAAATCAAAAACAAGTCACATCAATACAAGAAAAAAGCTCATGGAACTGCCAGCCTTGTTTTTCTAAAACGACTTCACTGTAGCAGATATGGTCAAACAAGTTTTAAGGAACTTGGCGAAACTTCCTCTTTTCTCTGTCTCAAGGTGAAGGCCAGGGTGAAAACATGTTTTCCACTGAATAACAAAGCAGCTTGACAAACAAACAGCTCTCCACAAGTATGGAAATGGCTCTCAGCAACACCTTCACCCTAGCCACTGCCACACACTCCCACCAAGAATATTTTTACTGAAAGCAACCACATTGTCCTAGTTGGCTTTTTCATGCTGCAGTAAGACACCGTGACTGGGGACAAAAAAAGCAACTTGGTGAGGAAAGGGCTTATTTTTATTTTAGCTTACAGTTTATAGTCCTTTACAGAGGGCAGTCAAGTTCCAGGCATGTGGAGGGAGCTCACGTCAGGAACTAAAGCAAAGACAGTGGAGGAGTGCTGCTTGCTAGCTTGCTTGCTATGGCTTGCTCAGCCTGCTTTCTTTCTTTTTAATTTAAGCATATGTTTATTTTTTTATTTTATGTGCATTGGTATTTGACTGCCTGTGTGTCTATGTGAGGGTTTTGGATCCCCTGGAACAGGAATGCAGAGAGTTCTGAGCTGCCATGTGGGTGCTGGGAATTGAACCCAGATCCTCAAGAAGAGCAGTCAGAGCTCTTGACCACTGAGCCGATTCTCCAGCCCCTCAGCCTGCTTTCTTATACAACCTAGGACCAGTGGTCTGGACCCTCCAACACGAATCATTAATCAAGAAAATGCCCTACACAGACTGCCTGCAGGGCAATCTTACGGTCCTATGCAGACTGCCTGCAGGGCAATCTTATGGAGGCCTTTTCTCGGTGGAGAACTTGTATCAAGTTGACAAAAAACTAACCAGCTCACACATCACTTAAAAATAACTCCAAGAAATCAACTAAATGCACCTATTAAAATTCAATTACGTAATCCCGAGATTCAAAAGGCTAAAGAGAGTTGAATGTCATGTGGACTCCTTACCTTTTTCTCTCCTCTCTACTGTATACCTGTGGCTAAGAGCCCTGTGTTCTTTTGTTTACCTGTTTGTGTTTTCACTGCACAGTGGGAGATCTGATTTCAGGAAGTGTTTCAGACCAAGGTCAGGCCAAGATGGAATCAGAGCAAGTCTGATTATCTCTTTTCAATTGGGTGCTGGGGGGGGGGGGTCACACATAGAGCATAAGCTTAGGAGCCTCCTCCCAGTGTGGTGACCTCTGGGGCTCACATATCCAGTGCCATTTCCCACAGAGATCTCTGGAGGAACCCTGATACCTTGGCATTTCCATGGTGCACCCGGGCATGTGGTCTGCAGGGAGGAGGGGTCTTCTCTGGACACTGCTTTGAGGTCTGGTTCTTGTAGTCCTCCTTAGGTCTGCTCGGCTGGCTTGTACCTCCCATAGTCTGGCTACGCAGATCTGCTTGGCCCTGGGCTTCCAAATGCCTCCCCAAGGTCCTCAGTCATGTCCTGCTTATCCTCAAGAAATTTGCCTTCAGCCCAGAGGCATGGCATGGCAACTTGTCTCTCGTGTCCGTGACCCTCCTCCATCCTACTCCGATATTTCACCTGTCTGTTGAAGATTCCTTCAGGCCCTTTGATCTCTCATCATTTGGTCACTGGTGAGATGATCTCATGTGTCTCTGTTGCTGTAGCCTGTTCTTCCTTGTGTGGGCTCCAACGCTGTGGCATGTTTTTTTCTGTTTCTGACTTAGCCTTTATTCCTTTTGTGTTTACCAATGTTTAGGAATGTTCCAGAACAGATACCTAAGTCAGGTGCTCAAGCCAAATGCTAAACACCAGTGGGGTTATTTAACCCTCCTGTGACACAGCCAGAAACTGAGTCAATGCGTTTGTGGATTATCTGAGCTTAAATGGAGGCACTAAGCCATGGGAACCTTCTGTTACCAGCTCCTTCTCCTTGGGAGATGTACGGACAAAGGCTCTCAGGTTTCTGTGGGCTTCAAAGACATTTCCTGGCTGTTCCGGTGACCTGAGCCTGGGTCCCCGTGTCTTTAAAGCCCTGGAGCATATAGGAATCCTCTCCAGCTTCTACAGATGTATTTCTTAACCAGAGACCATCTTCTTTTTTGTTTCTTCTTCTTTTATAGCAACTAAATCTCTGTTGTCCAAAAATATAAGTGCATAAATGCAGTATTTTCCCCTATTGTTTCCATGTTCCTATCGAGAGTATACAAAAAAGGCCTTTAACCTCTGACTGCTTTTCGCGACCTCCTCCAGGGTGGTGGCAATGAGTTCAGTTCTGCCTGCTTAGCCCACTCCCAGTGGCTCGGCTGCTGGGATCTGTTTTTCTGGGGGGAAATAACAAATGAGGAGAGACCGAAAGGCAATGTGAAGGGCCCTTGGCCTTCCCCTCTGCACATAGTTGTTGTTTGTTTGTTTGTTTGTTTGTTTTTTAACATCTCCACTGAAGACCTAGACTCTGAAGAGCTTAAGTCACAAAGAGGAATGAGTCAGGTCTCATGGATGTGACTAACACAGGTCTCAGGAGACCATGGAAGGACCCTTTGTCCGTGGGCAGGCTCTTCTGAGGAGCCTCACAGGTGAAACTCACTGGGAACCAGTGCCTCAGCCAAGCTGATTTTCCTTTTCAAACTTCTGCCTGCCAGAAATCTCCAGCTACAAGTTCACTGTAGATGAAGATGGGTCAGGAAGACCCATGAGTCAGGCCTTTTATTCCCTGTAGGTTTCATCCTCCTGACATATTCTGAGTGGGGAGCACCCACCTCTTAGGAGGCTGTATATCTGTTGCATACATCTCCCCCAAGCTACTAAGGACCAGAAAAATGGAGGAAGAGAATGAACTGCTTTTGCTTGTTGGTGGTTTACGAAGCCCAGTCTCAACAGAAGATGTCTTTTGAATGGAACTTGCTTGAGCTGGAGTTTCAGCTGCTAGGACATCACATGGAGTTTTCAGAAGAAATTGTGTGTATGTGTGCATGTGTGTGCATGCCTGCATTTGTGTGCATATGTACATGTGTATATATGTGTCTGTGTGTGGTGTGTGCACCCACATGTGTGTGTGTGTGTGGTGTGCTGTATGTGTGTGCATACATGTGTGTGTTGTGTGTGTGTGGTGTGTATTTGTGTACTGGGGATGGAACACGGGACCTTGGGCATATTGGGTGAGCACATCCTACTGAGTCACTTCCCGAGACTTCAATGTCAAGTTTTTCAGGTTTTTTTTTTTTAATGACATCTCGTAACTGTATAGATTAACGGGTACCGCATACTGCTTGTGGTGAGAACCTACTAAGCTCTCCGCCTTCATGGTTATTCATTGCACTTACCTCCTTGTATGTTGTACTGTGGGGACAGTATCTGCTCTCCCCAGAGGGTGTCCATCAGACCTTCATATGTGTGGACTACACATCAACTTTGATACCCTTGGCAGGTACCTGAGCTTGACACAGGCAATGCTGGCATCCTTAAAGGGCAATTAAACTGCCAACACTATTCACTCTGTTCACTGGCTGTTGTGCATGGGCTTGGAGGCCACATAGCCCGGGGAGTTCTACTTCATCGACCAGATTACATCCTGCCTCCTGAAGCTGCTCTTCTGGTGTGCCTCCTGCTCATGTGAACAGTTTCACCCAGCTGTGCGCACAGTTGCTGCCCGGGGCTCCCCTGGAGCTCTTGTGCCCAGCAGAGGCTCCTGGCTCTGTCTCAGTGACTGCCTGGACAGCCGGACTCTGTTGGAAGCTGTGAGGCTGTCCACACGAAGGCTTTCAGAGCGATAAGCCTTTGTTTCTCAGGGTGATCATAGGTGGTGATGATTCCCTTGATAAGGAGAAGTTCCCCTAAAGTCAGTCAATACAAGTATTAACGGCAGGGTGGCCATTCTTGGTCACTTGGCATCAGCTTTGATACTCCCAATGATCTTTCAAACTTGGCTTCAGAAGGCACCTTGTAAGGTGTTTAAGGAGTAAATGGCCTGTATACACCAAGGCCTCAGAATAGGGCTCAGTAAATACAGGTTGCTATGTTCAGCGGCAGGACTAATGGTAGGTGACATCCTGTCTTTGGGAGGTTACTCTAATCTGAGGCCCAGAACAGCTCATCCTGTCATAATATCACATAAAATAAACCTATATATGCTCCTGACACTTGTGGGCTAATGTTTGGACAGCTAATGGATTTAATGTTTAGCCTGACACACTTCTCGATCCATTGTGCCCTAGAGATGCCAAAAAGTTGAGCATCCTGCAGGAAG
Organism: Pachyuromys duprasi; assembly: GCA_028658305.1. NCBI lineage: Eukaryota > Metazoa > Chordata > Mammalia > Rodentia > Muridae > Pachyuromys > Pachyuromys duprasi. Next base: position 39,541,473 of record CM053767.1, on the reverse strand, counting down.
TGAGAATATAAAGAGTGGCTTTGGCTATGCAGACCCTGGGTTAGCTCTTTTGGTACGTTACGTGGGTGAGGACAGCAGCAGAGAGGGCAGGAGGGAAGCCTGGGACTGGACCAGGACACCAGGGCAGAGGGTCTGTCTGTCCAGAACAACATGTTCAGGCAGAAGAATCTTCCCCAACAGATAATTCTAGGATGTGGAGCTGGCTTTGCCTGACCTGAGAGAAGCCATCAGCCCTCTGGGATGGACACGAGGGTGTTGGCACGATCCTCAGAGTACTTGGTGTAGGGAGCACCTCAGAAGGTAGGTGGGCAGTGCCTCTTCTTAGAGGCTACAAAATAGAACCATCAGCACCCTTTCTGGAATTCAGGGTGTGAGGTCTGGCTTTACTGGGAAGTTGGGGTGGAATATAGTACCGTCCCTCACATTTAATTTTTATGAACAGTGAAACAGAAACGGAACACCCACTGAGTGGTAGTTTTGACATGTGAAAAACAATACGCCAAAGAGGCTGGTGTTTTCAGCATTTTAAACAGGGAGCCAGCAAGCTGGGGGAAGCTCTGCCCAGCCATGGCCATTGGCATCTGCCCCTGGCCTAGCACCCTGTTAGCCTTGGAGTTGGCAAGAGCCCCAGGGCCTCAAAGGCTCGTGAAGGACAGAGAAGCATCTAGGGAGTCCCGGACCCCGCAGGGCACTGGGGTGTCATGAGCCATGGGGACAAAAGACATTGTCATTCCCTCTGTGTCTGGAAGGATGAGTAAGAACAGCCTTGAGCACAGGGAACAGCCCTCTGAGGGAGAGCTGTGGGGCTCACCCTGGGAGAGGCGGAGTTTGGGTGTGGATGTGTGAAGCCCCAAAGGGAGGGTATGGTTTTGCTGAGTGGCATAAATGTGTTTCCACATAGAGGAGAAGCAGCGCCAAGGTTGCTAAGGAGGTGGTGGGGCCATGGTGAGTTTCGGGGAGACCGCACCACTACCCTTCAGACCTGGCAGAAGCCTGGCAAGGACAGTCTCAAAAGGGCAGGCGACACTGCAGTCTCTGGCGCAGGCCAGACAGAGGATTCTAACCCTGAGTCTTCACATTTGTCTCTGTTTGTCTCACATTTGTCTTTATGTCTGGTTCCCAGAGCCGTGCAGACACCGGCACCTGAGAACGCCCCAGCCACTTACGCAAACTGCATCTTGCAGCACCATCCTGGGCGTTAAGTCACATCTAGCTCGCTTGTAGCAAGTACACAGCCTTGTCACCCCTGTGGGGCATTACGTTTTCAGGTCAGCCCTGCAGTGCGCAGCGCACTGGTTAAGTTAGGCTTCCTCTGTACAGCAGCCGCACGCCCTCACCGTACTTTATTTGCTCCCCCGTCCATGACACTGCTACCCTGCACATTGACCTCCCTTCTCCTGGCACATCTCTGCAAGTGTCTCACGGTAACTACCTGGAGATGCAACTGTGGGGCTCATGGTGTGCGCATGCTCAGTTGCTCCTGTGACCCTGGCTATCTCACGGGAGTGGGGCCAGCTTCCTCCGCTTACCCGCAGGCGTCGGTCTCTTCTGAACACAGCTGTCTTGCTTGCAGTCTTGCCGAGTGTGAAGTATTATGTGATTGTAGTTTTAATTGGATTCCCTGGCTTAATAATGAGGTGAAGTCTCTCTTTGTTTACAGGCCTGTCGCTGGAGTTGTTAGGGTTGCCCAACAGGTCAATTAAAGAAACAAATTAATAGTGTTAAGTGGAAGGAGATTTATTCAACATGGTGGCATTAGGAAGAAGAACAGAGGGGTCCAGGGCCCCACCCCGCTTCTCAATCCATCCTTGGGGTACTGACCTCAGGGTTAGGTTTAAATAGAAGCCTGAGGGATGCATCATAAGCAGTCCTGGTCAGGCGGTGGTCCTGCACAACATCCGTGTCTCAACTCCAGGCTCTCCTGCAAGGTGTCCTGACAAGTTGACAGAACAGTGTGAGATAGCATCTTAAATGATCAAAAGCCTAACAAAGCCACAAGAAAACATAAAGGCTTAAAAATAATTTTAGTACCTTTATTTATTGTATTTGTCGGGGGTAGGTGCCATGGTGCAACTGTGCAGCCCAGAGGAGAACTTAAGGAAACTGGTTTTCTTCTTCCATGTGGGTACCAGGGATCAAACAGCGAACCTCAGACTTGGTGGCAAGTGCCTTTACCCACTGACCTAACTTGTCAGCCCGCTATAGCACGGATGGGTGGATGGATGGATGGATGGATGGATGGATAGATGGATAGATGGACTGACTGATTGATTGATTGTCTTTTTGAGACAAGCTTTCAATTATGTAGCTCTGGCTGTTCTGAAACTCACTATGTAGACCAGGCTGGACTTAAACTCACAGATACCTGCCTGCCTCTGTGTCCCAAGTCCTGGGATTACAGGCATGGGCCACCACACCCAACATTCAGTTTTTAACCCACAAGTGTTGCATGCAGTATCTTTTAAAAGACCAAACAAAAAAAGAAACAATTGTGCTTTCTTTTGTAACACTATTCACATGATGCTCTTAGCTGAAAGATAATCTTCATATGCTTTGACAGAACAAAAGCTTTACAAATTGGTAATTATTTACCTGGCAATGGCTACTGAAACCTTGCTTTCTGAAGAGAACACAAGACACAGAAGCACAGTAGTGCTTCCAAACCACTCAACAGGGCAATTAGTCAGTGTGAGGAGTATAAAGGCAGGTGTGGGAGGAGGGTGAAGGGCTGGGGGTGGGGAGGAGGTTGGGGATACAGGAGTATAAACCACAGAGAAAGCATTTATGGACATTGGGGTTTATGAGAAGGCGCCCTGCTTTTCTTTTACTAAGATGTCTATTGAGCTAAATCTCATCTCTGTGCAGACTGAGAAGACACTAGAAGACATTTCCTTCGAAGGGACTGGGCAAAAAGGAAAGAGAATATTACAAACTGAATATAGGTCCACCCCGAGTCTTCTTAAGGACAGCTCATCATTTTAAGTCAAATCACATATTTTCAAACCAGATAAAGCTACAGGATAATGAAAATCTAGTTTTAGATTTTCCTTGCCCATTAAAAAAATATTAGCTCCATTCTAGTAAGAGTCGACGTACAGCTCACTAACATTTTAACAACTCCAGAACATGACAGAGGGAGTGGACAGACACAGTGTCACATCTTCAGACACGCAGAATAGTCAGCATGGACGGGAGTAAGACGAGTTTCCCAACAGATGGAGGCAAGTCCCAGCAACACCCAGAGAACATGACTGTCTGCGTGAACAACAGAAGAGTGGTGAGGGTGGGAAGGGGTGGAATTTTTCCATGAAAAGCAGAAAAGACAAAGTGAGCTCCCCAATGGATTTTTTTTCTGCTGAAAGTCTGCCACGCTGCTGCCGCCAACAGCAGATGTCTACGTCTCAAGACAAGCATATGCACATATGTAATAACTGTGCATTTTTTAACATCATCTGAAAATTCAAAAAAGTGAACATTTTTTTTTATTAACATTTTCATTAAGTTACATCCAAAGTTACAGTCACATTACATACCTAAGGTCACATATCTAAGGGTTTGAAAGCACAAATATGGAATCTATTGATCCAATGATCCTAAGTTGATCCTAAATCAAATGTTGCCTTTTTGTGAATGGTACTGGCTTGATCTTTTACAATGTACATACACGCTAAGTGAGATGTATAAATATCCAATCTCATAACATTACTTATGACAGAGTATTTTACCTATTAGCAGTTATTCCAAAAATAAAAATTATCTCTTTCAACATTGATGTTTCATACATTCATGGATAAGGGCCCAGAATCATGAAAATGTATCTTTTTACGCAAGACAACCCTAACATCAATATTTTAAATTTACATTTTTAAGTTTGCTTGTCAAAAATCCCTTTAGAAATTTTCTGAGTATTTGATAAAAGAATACTTAAGCAAGTTAATCACCTTTCAAGTTATCGCTCTTGCAAATACTGTAAAGAGATTTTTTTTTCCAGTCTCACCTTTGAGAATTAACATTTGAAAGTTCCAGACTCTCCGTTTGCAAAGAAAGAATCTTGTAAGTGATGGGTCTGTTAGCGACACTTCAGATTACTGGAGTCCCATCAAGCCAGTTTTTTTTCAATCCCAATTTCTTCAATTTCTTGCATTTTAGCTAACTATTGTGTTAAAGGAAGTAAGAAAAAAAAACCCAAGCAGAAGCTATAGCTCTCATATATTAATGTGGTCCAAATATCACCCCCAAATACCCAAATACTCGAATACATTTACACTCACATACATTTTAAATTAGACATGTCAAGAGCAGTAATTTCAGCATTTAATAAGTTAAAGGTGAACCAAACCCTCTACCTCAAATTGCGCTGTCAGAATATTTTGTCAAAACAGGAAGAGAAACCAAGGCATGGCCAAAGGTTGCTATTCATTTATTGTCAAGAGTGCTAGTCTGCTGTTCTTAGAAATCACACAAGCCTACAGAGAGCCTACTAGTCAGCTGGAGTTCTCTTACTATTTTCCATGGCTACACAAGTCGCAATAGAGTTCTCATCACCAGCCTGTTTCTGTCTCAAATGGCTCAACAGAACCCCAAGTCTGCCCTAAATGGCCTGCTCACCCAAATCTTAAACAGAGCTGAAATGGCTATGGAGACTCCAAAAGACAAAGCCAGGAACCAAATGGAAGTCACCAAAATGCGATTCAGAGTACACCAACAACTCATACTGACAGGAGGGGCAAAGCCCAAGGTGCGCCAACCAGGGAAAGGCTTACCAGTCAGGGAGAAGCTCACCGACCAGTCAGGGGGGTGCTCACGGAGGGTCAGACTTTCACAAGAACCAAGTCCAGAAGCTCATGTCTCCACATCACCGGGTTGAGGTAGAAAGCAGCCACGATCAGCTGGAGCGGGAAGAAAAGAAAACTCCATGGAGTGAAGTGACTCTCCCAGCTGCTGGGACCCTTCCGTCTCTCCAGGCCACTTGTGAGTAGCTCCTTCTAACCATGCGTTTTCCTGTGGACTGGCTTGCCAGAAGTGTTCCCAGGGCTCTTCAGGGCAGAGCCTGTGCCCCAAAGCCCTCTCAACAGGCCAGTTAAAGAGCAGGCAATACTTAAAAAAACGGGAAAGGGGATTTCCTCAGTGTGCCTCCATTAAGAAGAGGAGCGAAGAGGTCCAGAGACACCCAACCCACTCCCAACCCCTGCAAGCCCATTTGTGGTTCAAGTAGAGGGCAGGCAGTGTGCATAGCCACAGAGTCCGGTCAGGATGTGCTCCCCCCGTCACGGAGCCATCTTTGCTGGGCTCCAGTCTCTCTGGCAAGTTGTCAAGACATGTGACATCTCTTTCAAGGGACAAGCTCAACTGTGCGGCACCAGGCTCCAGCTTCCTCCTCCTCCTGATGTGGGATTTCTGGAGAAATTACAGTTCCACAGGTGCGGTCAACCGTGCATAGAGAGAGACACAAGCGTGTCTTACTGTCAGGCCAGCCATAGTCTTTGCTCTTGTTCACGTTCTCTGAAATCATGACTTTCCTCTGACATTCCGTTTCGATCCCCAAAGCGCAGTGGGCCTGCTTCTTGGTGAATGTAGCGAGACTTTCCTTGGCTCTTCCCCAGAACCACTCTGTGCCTTCACCTGTTTCCTGGACCAGTGCTACCTGATCACTAATATCAAATCTTTCATTTCTAGGTTTTTTTTATTCATCTTTTTAAAATCCAACCTCCCCACTCTAATAGCTTTATTTTCTTTGGTCTCATTGTCATTCTTCTGTCTCTTTAAAAATGTGTTCAAATCTTATACTCCTTTAGCGACGCTGTCTGAGGGCCGGCCACCTGCCTTCCTCTGGTTTCTGCTTCTCTGGCCTGTATCGTCATGTGCTCACTGATTTGGGATCTTGGTTCCAGGTCATCTTCAACTCCACCTAAGGAGAATTGCCTCTCAGGGAAGTGTTTTCTTGCTGTGGCTTTTGTCAGGTGCCCGAGAACTGTGTCTTCTCGGAAGCTGGGCTCCAGCTTTACAAGGAGCAGGCCAGGACACACTCTCCTTTGCAGCTTCAGGCCTTTCTGTCCGGTCTCATGCTGCAGAGCTCAGCAGCAGCCATTTTAGAAATGGCCTCTCTTATCTCACTTAAGTCATGGGTCCTTGTTGAGTTGGAGGGTCACATGTCCTTGTAATGCAGAAGGCTTCCCCACTTTCATAGAAGCTCATAAGCACATTTTAAAAGTTTATTAATTTGAAAGGATCACTACTCGGCAGCTTTTGTGGGTCGGCAGAGACATCAGGACCCAGTACGTGAGCACTCAGCCATCCAGACAGACTGATGCTGCCAGATCCTGTAAGGGACGCTGCTTCTAAGGCAACCGGGCCCCAGTTTTAAAATCAGCCTCCTGGCTCTGTGTGTGTGTGTGTGTGTGTATACCTGTATGTGTATGTGTGTGCACCTGCATATGTGTGTGTGCACCTGTGTTTGTGTGTATTCACGTATGTGTACAACTGTGTATATGCATATTTGTGTACATTTGTATGTGTGTGTGTACATGTGCGTGTTTGCCTTCAAGTGTCGATTTCTTCTCTGTTGAACCTCGCCTTCCAGTGTGGGCAGTGCGCCCTCTGGTGTTTATATGGGAGTTGCAGGGGTCCTCAAAGGAAAATGGAGTGACAGAGAATTCTCCCCGGCGGACCCCTAGAGAACCTCATTTTCTTGTAGACATTAGAGGGAAGGCCACCAGTGTTAAGCTTGGAGCTGTATTGGCAGTTCGCTTGCCCACTGGGCTGACAAGGGTCTGAGGGCTCGGCTGCTCAGCAGAACTTTCCCCTCTTCTCTTTGTGTGCGGAGAGAGGGTCTAGTAACAAGCACTTCATGTCCTACCCTGGTCATAAATTGTGTCATCAAGGCTGCATAGACTTCTGCTACCTGACAGACACGGCCTTCCTGTAGTGCTTCAGGGTCCCACGCCTTTCTGGTTTCCTTTGAGAAGGGTCTGACATGCGGAGAGCCCAGTGGAGAAGAAATTCAGAACACCTCCAGTAATCTGTGAATTATATGGATAGAAATTGTTGAAATAAGGAGACAGAGATAGACAGGGGGAGAGAAAGAGAGAGAGCACGCACGAGAAAGCTTGTATGAACTGGGTTGGATACTGGAAAGACTTTAGAGGCCTGTGGATGAAAAATGACGGAAAAATTAGGGGGCCTGCATGAGACTGCATGAACACAAGGTTTCGAGTTCAGATCCCCAGCACCCACATAGATGCAGGCAGGTCCTGTGTGCACCTGTAACCTCAGCACTCAAGAGGCATAGACAGAGCATCCTTGGAGCAAGCTGGCAGCTAGACCAGTCAGAACTGGAAATCTGTAGGCTCAGTGAGAAAGACCCTTAATGTCCACTTCAGGCCTTGATGTGCACACACGTATGTGAGTCCATATATACATGTACGTACAAAAAGTAATCACACAGAGCAGGTGAATGGAGGTCAAGACAGACTGGGTGACTGTCCATCCACAGGGCAGGCAGCAAGATCCCTCTGGAGTCATCTTCCTAGTCAAAGATTCTACTAACCTCAACAGGGAGGAATTCCTCAGGGCCTGGCAGCCACTGGCTGCCTGTCCTCTAATCCTCCCAGTGCTCTTGGGTCTGGCGCCCCCTGGTGGCAGGAGGCCTGGATGGTTTGTCTGTATGACTAACTTGTTTCTGGCTGGCTCCAGACCAGTGAGCGGCAGGCCCAACAGAGGACCCCGGCTCAGGCCCTCTGGGACTCCAAGCTCTGCCACACCTGCCGACTAGGTCAGCAGGTCATGTGCACATGCCTGAGAAGGGTGAGGCCCCAGGTCCAGTTTGGACCTCTGTCCTCTGAGGACTTCCCGTCCAGCTGTGTACTTGTGTACAAACATTACTTGTGCACACCCCAGGGTACCCAGAGAGTCCAGAGATTCATGGCTGTCACCTCCACTTTGATTCTTATGTCCAAGACTATGCTCCAGACCCCAGGATGAGGTGAAGGACTTAGGGTTTCTCTGTAGGAAACACTTGCATTTTAGTGTTCAGACATGTTATCCAGTAGATTCTTTCAGATTCTGGGTCAGAAGCTTTGCTAGTTGAGCTATCCAAGCCTTCTAGTACTTTCTCAATACCAGCACAAAGGACAGTCTCAGGTCCGTGCTATGTAGCTCTGTGTCCCCAGAACCTGGTAGGAAAGTCCAGCAGTGCTGCGTCCCCAGAATGACACAGGATAGCACATGTTTCCACGGTCACATGTTTCTGATTTGAAGACCCAGCCTGCAGTTTCAGAGCACTTGACGCCATACCTTTTACAACACAATACTTAGGGGGAGGAGGGTCAGTTTGGTCGTCTGCCGGTCACTAGGTAAGTGCCCAGAGAGAACAAAAATAGGGTAGAGAGAGGAGTGAGACTAGAAGAGGAAAGAGAATGGAGAGAGAGAGAGAGAGAGAAAGAGAGAGAGAGAGAGAGAGGAGGGAAGAGGGTGAAAGAATATGTGTGTGCATACATATAAGGGTGAGAAAGAGAGATAAAGGTGAAAGAGATGATGGGAGACAGAGAGAGAGGGAGAGAGAGAGTCATAGACTTGCGTGCTTTGAGAAGGCTTCGCTGCTATGATGTGCTTCTGAACATGCTGTTACCAGATACTCTTTGAGAACCACCCCCTTCCCCAGGGCGAGGCAAGCAATGCATTTTCCTTAAGAAGTTGATGGTTGTCAGATATTAGTCAACGATGGAAATGAAGCCCAGGTGTTAGTGATGACAGGATCAACACTTTTTGGAACATGTTCTTTATTTATATAAGAAAAGGTTTCATTTGTCTAACATGATTTTGGCATGTGAAACTGATCTTTGTTTAACATATTGGATGGTGTTGAAAAATGGCCTGGGTTCTAAGGAGGAGACACCCTTCCTGGAGACACCTGAGGAGGAAGGGCAGCAGAGTTCTGGAAACCATGGTGGGTTGATGGCATGGGTTGGGTACTACCCAGAGGAATAGATACCCAGGGTTCTGCTTCCAAGAGTCCCCAGTCAAAGGAAGATGAAAGGGAGGGAGGGATGGAGGGAGAGAGAGAGACAGAGAGACAGAGAGACAGAGAGGAGAAGGGAAGAGGGAGGGGGAGGAAGGGAAAGGGGGAAGGAGGGAGGAGGGGCATCTTTCTCCATCTTTCAAGGCCTGCTTGTTTAGTGCCTCAGAAGGCATCAGCCAGCCCCACCAGGGAGGCCCCAGGGAGAGATAACATTCCTCTAGAAGCAAGAACTCCTATCCTGCTGTTTATGTTGGAATGATTAGAACAACGTAAAGCCCTCCACTAGGGGAGCAAATGAGTCTCTGATAAGCAAGGCTGGCTGGGAAGATGAACAAGGAGAAATTAAAAGGGACTCTGCAATGTTGTCATTCTGGGAAACGACTAGAACAGCCATGGCTCGGGGCAGCCACTCGACTCAGACAGATCTTCCAGATAGCTCCTCAGGGCAGCCCTGAGAGGGCTCAGTTAGCAGCTCACTGCAGTAGCTGGCCCTGAAAGCTTGCATGTGGGTCATAGTGGGAATGGTGGCAGGGAGGATCCAGGAGATGTATTGTCTCTGGGCTGAGCTGATAGGAATAGTGTCTGGGGGACCAAAAGGTGGTGTGCCGGGGGCTTGACACCTGACCTTGAGTCCTGTGGGTGTTATTTGGAACACATGCCTTCTTCCAGGTTGCTGCAGTGGGTGTCTTCAGGCAGGAGCACCAGGCTCGTGCAGGGATGCTTTGCAACCGAAGGACCTTGCTTTCTTTCTTGTGACTCGACCTTGAGGCCACAAGACACCCTCAGGAGCATAACAGGGAGAACGAGTTTCCTTTGCAGGGGCCTAGGCAGCTCCAGCCATGTGTGCAGCCGATGACTTGGAGGACAGCGGTTAGCACATGGCTCTGGAATGTGTGGTCCACAGAGGGAGAGCTTTTCAGTGTCTCCAGGAATTAGATTCTGTGTTCTCAAGCATCCGTGAAATCCCTCAAAGCCCACAACCTGGGTTTTCTGTACCAAGGATGTTATTCATACTTGTGGTAGAGAGAATCTTGGCTACCAGTGAGACACCATCCTTGCCTGAGGACTGGTCACCAGTAGCTAGAAGTGCTGCCCAGAGTACTCAGGAGTGATGAGCAACACCTGACTCTAGGCCACATGTGAACCCTGCTGTCATCACCCCCAAGCTTTAGATGCGTGCCTCACTGAGGGACGAGCCTGTTAGATTACACACTAAGGAAGGCAAAACACTTGAGTGATGCCATGTTTCCTCCAGGACTATCCAGTCTTTCGACATTGTCATGGATGTCATTCATGAAGTTCACACTAGAGAACTTCACAACTAGAGAATTGTAGAGTTACCAAAAAAAAAAAAAATCACAAAATATATGTAGGCAAGTTTCCGTTTTGTGTTCAGCCACAATTGTTGTGGCTGTGTCCCATAGGGACGTACCTACAGACATCCTAGAGGGAGACAGCTGGCCTGGACCAGTGTGTCTACAGGAACGGAGGCAAAGCCTCCTCCTTCAGAATCCCCAAGCATAGCAGCTGCATTTGCTCAGGTAGACTGGAGGCACACTCCTGCTCCTCTGCGCCTTTTTTGTTTTTTGAGACAGGGTTTCTCTGTGTAGACTTGGCTGTCCTGTCACTCTGTAGACCAGGCTAGCCTCAAACTTTTAGAGATCCACCTGCCTCTGCCTCCCAAGTGCTAGGGAAAAAGCCATGCACTACAACTACCTGGTAAGGAAACACTCTTACTGGCTTTCCTCAGGTCCCTTTAGCAGTTCAGAAATGCCATGTGTGATATGTGGGGAAGGAAGTTTTCCACCTGTAGTTCACAGGCATCTGTACTTGGAGGCTGCTCTCTTTGTAGCCCAAAGCTCATTCCTGTTCTGAGGATTATCTGCTTGTGTGACAGCTTGGACAAGTTTCCAGAAGTCCAGACGTCTCAGGGTTCCTTAGCAAGATGGGTGGGCAGTCACCACTCTGTTCTGATGCCCGGTGTCAGCTGGGACCACAGCTCCTTCACAGGCGTGCACCCGCTTACAAGAAGGAGCCTCTAGCTTCAGGAGCCAGCACAGTGTGCATGCGTGCATGTGTGTGTATACAAACAAGTAGATCTGATCAGCCACAGTCAGTGCCCCCTTCCAGGTCTCACTCATTCATGCATTTAGACACTCATGTATGTGAGCACCTATGTGTTCATTCATTCACTCACTCACTCTCTACTGCATTCAGATGCTTGCATACCTCACTCACTCAGATAGTCAGGTGTTCACTCAATTATACATTTAAGCGTTTATTCATTGGTTGACTCATTTGTTCGTTCATTTCATCACTCATACATTCAGTGCACGGGGTATGTGTGTGTGACTCTCTTTGTGTGGAGGTGGCCTTCACTGGTGACCTGCAGAGAGATATCCTTGGGAGGGAAGAAGGCAGCTTGGCTTAACACCACTCAGTAGTGGTGTTGGTTCAAGCTTCTGGATTCTGGCCCTGGGCGGTTTATTTTAGGAATATTTAAGCACAGCACAATCAGGTGAAAACTTTTCTGGTGGTAACTAACTGAATCCCATGCACACAACAAAGCGCACATAAGTCTTTTTGAGGAACAAAGTAAGCTAAGTAAAGATTGAACTTGACTACATTGACACTCTCTGTAAAGTACACAGGGCATCTTCCACAAAGATGGGTTCTACAGATCGCCAGGGAAAAACATAAGGGTCCTGCAGGGAGGGTCCAGTGGTGGTACACACCTTTAATCCCAAACAACGAAGGCAAAGTTAGTTTGTAGAAGGAAACACTCATGTTTGAGAGCGACGTTTAATTGAGTGGCAGGAAAGGTGATGACTCAGAGAAAGAGTTGACAGAACGGGATACCAACTCATAGGAAGACTGAGAAAAGGAGAAGATACACAAGGGGCTATACAGAGGGGAGAAGAGGCAGTTTTACCGGCACAATAATAGAGAGACAGGTTGCTGAGAGAGAACTCAGGTGACGACCAAATGAGCCAGAGAATGAAAAGGAGCCAGGAGATTAGAACAGATTGCTGGAGTTAGTTTGAGGCCAAGCAGAGCAATTCAGAGGCCGGGAGAAGACTGAATAAGTCAGGTGGGAGAAGAATTTGAGCCAGAACAACTGAGTTGAACCAGCCAGGCCAGAGCTCAGAAAGAGCAAGAAAGGGTGAGCTTATTAAGCAGGAAGTCTCAGAGGCTGAAAACATTCTAGGCCTAGGTTAGAGTGTATGGGGGCTAGAAGCTTCCAGGACGAGGCTGGAAGCTTAGGTTAGTAGAGCCAGGCAGCAACTGAACCAGGAAAACAAAAGTTCCTTTTATAAATAAACATTATTTTAAGAGTAAAGTTGCACTCCGCTGGCTAGAGAGACAGCTCAGTCAATAAAGAGCCTCATGTGCAAGCAAGAGGACCTGAGTTTGATCCCTGGGACCCAAGAAAAGAGTCAGGTGCTGTGGTTCACACCTGTAATCTCAGTGTTGGAAGAGCAGAGAGACATGGACCCCTCCTAACTGGGGCCCAGGCCAGTGAGAGACCTTGTATCAACAATAATCAATGTCACCTGAGATTTCCTGTTGACAAAGAGCCTTCACTGATCTAGGGGCCGAGCTTGTGGGAAGGGTATATACAGAAGTGCTTATATCTTGTGTCTTATCTGAGAGACTCTGGAGCTTTAGGACTCAGGCCCCTGGGTTGTAACATGACTCCTTAAAGAACAGCCAGGGATCAGGGCTGTTTCCAACTTGAGCGGTCCCAGCCCTCAGAGCAGATAATCGGATAATCGCTCAGGAGCTTTAAAGGTCCTGATGCGTGGGCCGTACCTGGGCTTTGTATCAATGTGGTCCCCGGGTGCCTGGCCACCAGGACGTTAAAATGGCCCCCAGTTGTTTCAAACATGCTGCCCCGTGGATGTGCCCTGCACTCCATCACGCACGCTCCCCAGCACCGCCCCACCGGCTCCTGGCTGTGAGCCCAGGTGAGATCCACTGCAGCATAGCTCTCAGTGGAAGGCCGAGGCTTGCTGGGGAGTGGATGCTAGCTCTTGGCTCCGAGCCTTTATTGCTGTGTGATGGATGATCAGGCTGCTTTGCTTTAACCACCTCTGCGATGCAGGCTGACATCTAGCCCCATGTCTTCCAGTACAAACAAGGAGCCATCATTGGCAATGATAAATGGGACCAGGCCTGAGCAATGGAAACAGCTCTTCAGTATCCTCAGTGCCCTTCCCTTGGAGGGAGGAGAAGAGGCAGACAGAAGTTCTGTTCTTGGTTGGAGCCTGTAGGTGAAAGCCTGGTCTCACTAAGACTGTATTTATAATCAAATTCCATTGCCACTCAGAGCAGTATTACTGTTTTTGTTTTTCATCTGGAAAATGACTTGCAGACTTGCTGGCTCATTGTGAAGCTCAGAGTACTATGTGACTCCATTTCTAATTTTTTGCAAGATTCTGGCAAAAGCTGTGTCAAAGTGTGAAGAATGTGGAGTCTGCGTGATGAATGGTTTTAGAAGAAAGCTGGCGGATTGTAGAGAACCCTGTGACCCTTGGTTAGTACTGATGACCTACCCTAACTCCTCCTTAAGCAGACCATGAATTGCTCTTCATTTTCCTTCTCTTGCTATGAATTGCAAAAGAGCTAGCAAAGCAGGGACAACTCAAGGCTCTTCATTTCTAACTCATACATGGGGTGCCCCCTAAAGTTCTTGCCCCTCCCCGACCCCTCTGCAAGCGCCCTTTCTCCCCCTACAAACTCTTTTCCTTGTAAGATCTCTTCTTTCACTGTAAGTTTTTTTTTCTTTTTTACCTGCAGGCTTTCTCCCTGTAGTGTTCTCTCTTTCCTTCTCCTCCCTCTGCAGTTTTTCTTTCCCCTGTAGGAATCTCTAAGAAGTGCTTGCTTCATTTTCCCAGCCTGGACGTGCATTGAAGTTACCAAAACATGAGAGAGAAGTTCTTGATGAAGATGGCTACTTCTGGTTTGATTACCAGGGAACCCTCAGAGACTGTTTAAGTTAGAGAATCTGTTAGGAGAAAGCAAATGGGCCTGCTCTCTCTTTGTGCTGTGAGTAGAGCATTGGACTGGCTGCAGTCATGTAGAGCTCCTCACAGGTGGTAGAGGGCTCTGGGGATTTTCTGGAGACAGAATACGAAGCCTTACCATTCTTTCCCCTCACCCTGCTTACAGACCCACTGGAATTTTCTGGATCCTCTAGAAAGAGGGTGTAGGGATGCTATGATGAGCTCTCAGGACCACTACCCTGAGTTTCTAAAGCACGTCAGCTAAGCGGAAGTGAGCCGTGATTGCTTACTGTCTCTCTTGCAGCACACGGTGGCACCGATCTTGGTCTTTCCACTCTAGGGGCACCTCCCACTTATGGTGTTCCACATGATCCATCTGCGTGACGACCACCCTCTTCTTGTTGATCATTGGGAAAATCTGTAATGCTGGCCCTGTTAGAAAAATCTTGCCTGTTAAGAAGTCTCATCTCTTCTTTCCTGAGCATCCTGCATTCCACAGTGTCGGTCACAAGGGAACCAGCAGCTCTGACCCTGCAAAGAGCTGAGATTAGGTTAAGATCTGAGTGTACAGCCTTCCTCCACAGCTCTGCAATACTCCTTACTGCACTGGTTAAGCTTAGATATGCAGGGCCTTGCCGGTTCAAACTCTGAAGGCCAGGCATGTTTCCTTGGCCTCGTTGATCCTACATCTTGTTGATCCTATCCCATGCTAAACAGGACAAAGCAATCTGCAGAGGAAAACCCACCCTCTGGACAGTGGGAGAAGCTGATTCTGCCTCCCCCCCCAGTCCTCTGCTGGGTGCTATGGGCACACAGAGCAAAGAGCTTACATTTTCACGAGCAGGTCAACAAGTGTGACACACTCTGAATGTGTTCACCTAGGATCCCTACCAAGAAATATGTTCCGCCACATACATACTAGAAGCATCTATCTTAGAGGACTCTATAATGTAGAAATTAATTGAAATATATGGATGACCCTGTGACTTATACATTTTCATGGTGATATATGCTTAGTACCAGGAGCAATGAAACACTGAGCTCAGGGCTGCCTTCTACCTGGAGACGCTGTACTGATCATAATGGATACTGGAGTTTTTCATAGCTGCCAGGAGGTGGGTCGACAGTTTGTGCTGTATAGCTTAGAAGTGGGTACATGAATACCAGGAGCTGTAGTTGCTTGGAGAGACCCTGAGTCCTACCACTTGCCCGGTAAATGTCCAGCTTGAGTAGTGGTGCCACCAGGGGGCACTCTTGACCCACACCGGATAAGGCCTTCCCGAGGGCTGGATGGGTGTAGACGTGGACCTTCCAGTAGGGGGCAGAAGAGTGATGTCTAGCCTGTTGACAGAGCAGGAGCAGACCCTGCAAGCTTTCTACACCCAGCTCCAAATCCTCTGCTTCCTAAGCTGCAGGGAGGCCCACTGTCCTGGGGAGCAGCTGTTTACTTTGCCATAGACCCAGGCATGAAGTCTACTGGAGCAGCCAGATGCAGGGGCTCAGGGCAGGCATTTTTTCTGAAATGTCCTTGGCAAACTATAGTGGGGTCTTGGAGTTCTGCTGGGACTGGGTGGGCTGGACAGCAAGGTTCATGACCTCCTTGTCCTTTTTGGTTCTTGAAGGTCAGTGGTTCAGGGCTTTGTGACTTAGACAAGTGCCACACAGATGAATTGTTATTCTGCAAAAACAGCTCGTAATGAGTAGTTTGGCTAGAAAATGCAAGCGTGTCTGACCTCCTTTCTGTCATTGGCAAAACAAAGAGGCAGAAGGAGAAGCCACACTTGGTCAACATGGTGCTGACCCAGAAAATCTGAGCAAGTGGACAGAGCAGAAGACACATGTTTCCTTATGGCTGGATACAAGTCCCTGCTGAATATCACCGTGTCTGGACAGTGTCCCTGTCACCTGGAAGTTCCCTCTGCTGGTGAGCGCGTAGCCATCTGCAGGGTTATGCACCACTAGATGGCACTGGGGTCTCAGGGACAGGTGTGCCCAGGGCTCTACAACCCCCAGTGGGGAAACTGAGCCCCACAGTGGCTGTGGAGCTGGGTGATGATAGATCTTGCTGCTGAGACCCTGAAAGGCTCTCTACTTCGTCAGGAGTCCTTATGGCCACAGTAGAAAAGCTTGCTCGTTCCTTTATCATTTCTGAAAAGACTAGTGCAGTCCTTAGACCACTCTGGCTGCATGTTGCCAGCAGGTTAGGAGAAGGAGAAATGAAGAATGGCTGTCTGTTGAATTAAACTCACTTATATAGACCTATAGGATAGGAAGGTCAAGCTGAAATCTACACACCTAGAGAGGATATACAGGAAGGAGGACCCAGGTTGGTATGATCAATGCTTGTTTGGATGAACAAATGGGATGGACATTGAGTGGAGGAGAAAACAAGCAACAGGACAGGAGCATGCCAAGGAGGACCTCTGGGGGGGGGTGGTCAATGTATCGGTGTATCAGAGCGGATATTAA